>OV815278.1:44709154-45909154 GCA_929108145.2 Limnephilus rhombicus
GTAGTTTTCCTTTATTTGGCATCAAAAAATACCTATAACCCTAAATTTTAACCCTCCTACCCCCACCCTCCCATTTTTTAATCGAGATTTTAGTATTTTTGAATGAACAAATTTAACCGTCTTTCGTATTTCAAACAGAACGAAATTATTTATGTTGTTGAATTACAGATGGCGCTACGTCCGCCTCATCGAATTTCATCTACACATGCTCAACACATTCACGAAAAGCGTCGCGTCATTTTGATATTTCATTCGGCATCATGTTCTCGCGTGGGCAAACCATCGAGCTTATTTGTGTTAAATATTGTACCCATAATACCTAATATTAAATATAGTAGTATAATATCAATTGCTCTTCTAAATTCACATTGATTTTCTTTATTTCACTTTCCTACTTTAGTTGGTGTTTTTTTGCTTTTATCGGTGATCATCGTCTACAGCGCTCTATTCCCCTTTCTGTCATAGATCCCATCCCCACACATATAACAATACTTTCGTTATTTTTTTATTTAACAACCAAAATATTCACTAGAAATAATTCAGTTGGCAGAACAACGTTTGTCGGGTCAGCTATTACCTAATAATATCAATGGATGTCTGAGGGATTTTACCGCAGTGAGAAAACTGTTAGTAGGTAGTGGGAACTGGGAACCCGGCCGCGTGGATTTACCTGTGTACCTGTAACTCTGTAGTTCTGTATCTCTGTTGTAGCCTGTATCTTGTGGTGGACCTACCACATACCGAGCTCGCTACATAAACCTGTTGTGAGATGTCTCGCCTCACAACTCACAGGTCTCGCGTAGTTTCGCAGTCTTCGGAGTTCACCTCGGGCTGCCTTGGAGTGCGAGCTACATGACACTGTAAATAAACAAGCCAGGAGATAAATACTATGTAATAGATTGATTATTGTGTCAGCGCTGTTTTTGTGGAAAATCAACTCTAGGACACCTTACAATCGGTCAAAAAATGTCGAAACGAAACGAAACGAGAAATTGAAACTATCACATCCCACGTTACTTGTAACTATAATATATGAACTTATAAATGGTGTCTTACAACTTATTTATTATAGTTACATAGTATCTACTCACTATAATATTGGGCTGAAAACACTTGATTTTTGAAAATTGTTTCTTACGACTTAGGGATAACTTATTATCTTCAGTGCAAGCATGAGAACTGTTTTTTTTATGTTAAGGGCCTTTAACCAGCCAGCGGCCGAGAATTCAAAATTCGTCGACAGATGTTCTTACGATCGTACAGGGCGGTTCCAGTGTGAAAGATTAAATATTCTCCGTACCTGCTTTTTTACTCAAAATTTGCTTTAATTTATATCTACGGGCGTGATGATAGAACTATTAAAATTGTGTACCTTTTGAAATTATTTTTGGATCATAAGTATTTATAATTTTTCAATATTGTCTAAGCAAAATAATAATGTGAAAAAAAATCTTTAATATATTGGTTTGTAAGACCGTAAATAAATAGACAAACTGAAGTATTTTCTCACAAAAAAACCTGCGCGGATCTTTTTTTAATGATTTTATTTAAACTAAAATAAAAATTCTGAAACATAGCTTTCCCAGACAATTTATTGATTTATTTTACTGCATGATTATATAATTTGAAATGTGTGGTGTATAATACAAAATTTTGCTTCAATATATAATTTTGTTATAATACAAAATTTAACAAATCTGCCAACGACCTACTATATAACCATATTATACTAAAAATAAACATTTTTTTCTCAAAATTAAAACATATCTTTGCTAGACAAAAGAACAATCTTTGGAAATAAATTTATAATTTTTTGTGGAAAAGAGTCAATACGTGGAAAATTTGATTTAAAAACGGCAAATTTCCGGTTTTCTCTGGTTGTATATACCCTCTTAATACCGCACAAGTCCCAACTACTCCCAACCGCCTGTAGCCAGTAAGACTACGGCATACTCAATTGTGATACGTTGCGAAGCTGAAGGTATTGAGCAGGGGAAGGAGATGGGTGAGAGGAAGGTTAGGAAGTACCTGGCTATTCAGATCTAGTCACATAACAAAACTAAAGCACTGTCAAGCAACGTTTCAATTCTAAATGGTGGTTTCACATCAGGGCGAGTATCTTCGACTTTGGAACGTGCCGCAAATATACCTTACATTATTTTTGAATGATTAAATTGTGAAATAACACAAATCAGTCAAATAAAATTTACTTGCCCCCTTCGGGATTTGAACCCGCGACTTACCCGAGAGCCTTACCCTTGACCTCGCAGGCTGTTAGATTCTAATTGATACACTTTTGACTTATATTATATTTAAACAAATCACTTTATAAAACACCACTATTTAATCCGAATTATCAACATGTTTTTATATAATATTATTTATTTTATATCTAGCTTCTCTAACAAGTTCCCGGCTGAGGTAAAATAATTTATTAACACGGCCTAAACTAAACTATAAATTTATATGTGTCGAAGGACCTAAAAGTAAAATCCTCAAAATATAATATTTTGTCATAATCTCAGCAATTAAACTTATTAACTAAAAATAGTTTCCCCGATATTTTAAAGCACTTGGTATCAAAGGAAGTAATCTTAAACAAAGAAAATAAAACATATTTTTAAATGTATACATTTACCCGAATATTAATATTGTGCATACATTCTTTGACGTGCCTCCTTACTGTACAGTGTACAGTATGTCGAAGGGATCAATGATGTTATTATCTACTTACCTAATACTTAACTATAACTTAACTTAATATCAACATTCTAGTACGAACTTACTAATATACCTTCCATTGAAATATCGGTATAATGAATACAACGTTGCCGGGATAGCCAACGGGGAAATACAATATCTTTTCCTGGTAAAATGTAAATATGCAAAACATTTATCACATGAGTACACCTTACAGTACAGTACAAACACTGGTACCTACGTACAAGATACATACAGTTCTACGCAAGTTAACGCTCTTGATCTAAAACGTCATTGAATCTAAGGTTACCTTACGTATCGTAATTTCAACGAAAATTCCCTTCTGTGAAATAATCATTTATTCAGGATGATGAGGGAATGAACTGGGTGACGTTACGACAACGTTAAATAACTAAGGCAACAACCGTCTAACTAGAAACTCGTTGGATGTTATACGATCAGATCAAATCGTACCCACAGATTCTATCTCAAAGTTGGTATATGGATAATGGACAGTGTATTAAATACAAGATGCCAATCTTAAGTTTATCTTATTAATATTACTTACAGTAAAATTATAATATGTCCATGCTTAAAACGTGTAGAAATAGCTGATTCGTATCTCTTAAGTAAACTACTTATTTAAATTCAAATTGTTACGGTTATCATAATTATCTATGCATAAATTAATGTTTATGGATAAAAGATAGTATATAACGTTAAAGATAAAGTCATTAAGTTTAAAATTTTGTGATTTCTATTAATTCGCCAAAATTAGCATCAAACTTAAAAGTGATCGGGTTTGATATTTTTAATAGCATTTTTTTCTGGTGACGGGCACAATTGGCACTTTTTCTACGATTTGTTAAAATAATAGAAACATTTATAATCTAAAAAATAATCACATAGTGTGATTGGATTCTCACAGTCATTTTTATTCGAATAACTCTTCTTATAATTTTTATTAAAACTTTTGAAGGTAGTACCCTCAAGAAAAATTATTATTATTATGGGAAAAATTAGTCGAAGATTGATAATATCGTTAATTCTTAATTTCAAATATGAAATCCATAAATATTACTTTAACAAGAAGAGAGTTCCCAATGGCCGAGTTGATTAAGGCGTTTGTCCCCGTAAGGCAAGAGATCTTGGTTCGAGTCCCAGTTGCGACCGTTACCTTTTTGAAGTAAAACTTCTTTACGTACGCTTGACTTGGGGAGTAAGCTGGTGAATGCGTGACGAGAGCGTTACGAAAAGTGTGATCGGGCGAGGCGAACGGTCGGGTCTTTACGCACGCTTGACTTGAGAAGTAAGCTGGTGAATGCGTGAAGAGAGCGTTACGAAAAGCGAGGCGAACGGTAGTTGAGAGGGAAATCTAAGATAGTGAAGGTAGAAAGAGAGAGAGTTACTTTTCGTACATTACTGTAGAGGCAAAAGAGAGAGGTGCGAGCACACATTTTCTTTCTCTGCTTCAATCATAGTCAGTTACGTTTCGTACATCTAAGACACAGTGCAGGCCTATTGTCTGTATCATACTATAGGATCAAGAGAGAGCAGTGCGCGCGCACATTTTCTTTATCTCTTCCTATCATATAGATGGAGCTAAAGAAGTTTTACTTCAGTCGTGTGGTCTAAAGCGCACTATTTTTTTTAAATATTCTTTGTCTTGTTCTTTTTTATATCTTCAGTAATATTTATAGCTAGGATGAAGGGAGCGATGGATCCGATTCCGGTCTCAATAGTAGATTGAATATTGAAATAATCAAAATTGGTCAAGCCATTGGGGCAAAAATTCAGAAATATTATTTCGTAATCTGATATTTGGATTAGATATATCCAGGTATATCCATCACTATAATTACCGGTCCAAAAATATAAGTTTTCAAAAAAAATAGGATATCACTGCTAAAGGCAGACTAATAGAACCTAAACGAAAGCCAAATACTAAGTTTGGAGATCGTGCTTTCGGTGTATCTGGGCCTAAGGCTTGGAATAGACTCCCTCCGGAATTAAGATGCATAACAAGCCCAATAGAGTTTAGGTCCAAAAAACCCACCTGTTTGGGCTCTCATACCCTTGATTTAAATATACCTATCTGAGAGTATCATACATGTATTGCCTAAGATATGTCGTAATCACACTTTTCTTACTGAATTAAAATTACTCGAGTCCTTACACATCAATCTGTCTCTTGACGAATCACATTTAGGAAGATCAAATCATTATAGGTGCTACTGCACCACCCACCATTAAATGTTGCTTTTACTTTCCAAAATACACTCATCAAAGAATACATTACATATTAATATTAAAATATTTTTCAATATTAAATAACACGTGTTCACAATAATGTCCTCTGCGTGCGAACTCTATCTGCAATTCTTTAAATGAACAATATGCAGTGTTAATTTCAAGCGACCTCCCAGGTAAGTATGGTCCTGTTTTCATTAATTTTTAGGCAGCATCGCGTTCATTGGTCAAAATATTGTACATATATTTTCGTACCGGTGATCAATGAACCGGTGTATGCAATTTTTAGTCATAAGTTGTTTTTAATTGTTTGTCTAGCTTGTAGTTTTTTTAGATTTTATAAATGTATTATAAGTTTGTACAGCGCCCTTGAGGTGATTTTTCATAAAAACGGCGCTTTATAAATCATCCAAGTATTATTATTATTATCAATGATTGTTGACATTTAAAAATTCCTCGCACATGTATTTATTACAAACCGAATTAAATAATGCAAATTAAGTTGTTTATCTAATCTATTGTTTAAAATAATAATATTATTATTACTAAAATAGTTTTAAAATCTGATGTTATGTTCTAGCAGGCGCACGCCGTACCTAGTGCCTATACACACACGTTCATTATATGGAGGTGTGTATTTGGGTGGGCGACGGTCGTGTCGCCCACCACCATATTATAAAATATAAATAATCAACCATTGTTTACTCTATACGCTCATTAGGTCCCAGGTACAAAATTAATTTTGCATGGGAAAATAATTAGATGGAAATCTAACGGATGCGTATGTTATTAAATTATCATTTTCCGTGAATACGTAAAGACGAGAGATTCTCAGTTTGTATTGGTCGTACAAAATTGATGAAATAATCATTTTTTAAAGATTTTTATTTTACAAGTGCCGCAAGCTTTCCCACGAAGGTCGAATTTTGTATAGACTACTCTGTATTGTCTCCCTCCCTCTGTTATATTATTGTACTAGCTGGTTCCCGGCATGCGTTGCAATGCCGTATTCAAAGAAATACATTGTTTCTCCCTGCATCACCTTTCCCGTGCGTCCCGTTCCCCTCCCGTGTCCCCTTACTAGCTAGCTGTATAAATTATAGCCTCTTTGTTATTCTGATGTATAAGCTATATTATTGTACAGTTTCATTAAAATCCATTCAGTAGTTTTTGCTTGAAAGAGTAACAAGCACACATACATCCACACAAACTTTCGCGTCTTTTTGGTTTCTTTGATGCATTTGAAAGATTAAATTCTATCATTCTCGATAGAATATGCCAATGTCTTTATAAATTTAACAGTTTTTTTTTACATTAGCTCCACACAAGAAAAATAAAAGGAAATACAAGGAAAACAATTTCCCTCGGGGCCTACTATTTCATCTTTGGCGATGCTGTGCGGAGGATCTTTTTATGGAACGCAAGTTCTATGAAGGAAAATGGTATAAGGAGTGGGTAGGAAACTGGGGGTCAGTGTGTCCAGGAGTGCCGGACCTATAAATCCATTCTTCCCATTGCGGTGCAATGCTATGGGTCGAAAGAGTCTAGAGAAGCTCTCCCTCCACCCGTCTCTCCCGATCCACCGCCAAGACCTATCTCATCCCATGAACCCGGGCACCTCTGCAAAGTCACCAAACATAGCAAAACACTTGAAACATGGCAGGGGTGTTGGTTATCGAATAGATGGTTCCCGGGGCGGCGGCACTCATACCCGCCTCCAAAATTGAAAAATAGTATTAGATTATTTTGATTGTAATTGGCTATCTCGATTTTTAAAAGTTTTTGTTAATAATTATAGTTGGGTAATAAAATTGGGTAATAATAAAATACTACGAACATTCATCAGCCCAATAGATACTGGAAATCTAGTAGACACTTGAAGTTTCCAAGTTAGCGACAAATATATTGACGAAATGGGCCATAGCCAGGGTTGCCGGGCGTTCGGTATTCTACCGAACCGTTCGGTATTTTAGCGACGTGTTCGGTGTTCGGTATGACAAAAATACCGAAGTACGGGCGGTTCGGTATTTTTTTCTGATTAATTTTTCTCCCTAATAAGCGATTCAACTATCAGATTTAATGCAATCGGCAATCGTTATTGCGTAACATCCTTACTTAGTTTGTGCGATGTTGCCACTTCGTGCACGCGCTCACTGTTTTCAAGCCATTTCGCGGATTACTGTTACACATTAGGTGACTACATACTTGCGTAAATGTGATTATTCAAATAAGTTGACTGCTCTTACATTGTTTCAAAGTCCAACAACCCCCCCCCCCCCTCCCCGACGCGAGTTTTGCGAAGATACCATTACCAAGATTTCGCTCACTGTTCGGTATATTTTTGGAAAAGACCTGGCAACCCTGGCCATAGCCCGATTTGTGAGGAAATCCCAATTATTTTCTCACGTAGCACACTGTTCTGTCGTAGAGGAAAAGGATACAAGGGCGGATCCAGGATTTTTTTCTGGGGGGGGGCACAAGGGGCGGACGGGCAAAAAAATTAACAATTACTGTTAGGATTTTTGGGGGGCGAGGGGGGGGGGGGGCACAAGGGGCGGACGGGCAAAAAAATCAACCATTACTGTTAAAAATAAAATTGAAGTATCATACTTACTTCAAGTTTTTTTTCTACAAGTTCAAGTCTGTAATATATGTATATAGGAAGGTTTATGAAAGTGTCGAATCAAACGAAAAATTAAATGTTTAATAAAGACAGTATTAGCTTCTAAGTATGTACTATGATGGAATCTCCACAGTTCATAAAAAATACCGTCTGGGGGGTCCCCCCCTAAATCCGCCCTTGAAATGATAGGTATATTATTTCTTCACGTTCCCGAATCCTGATTTCATTTTGGTTGTTGTTGTTTTTTTAAATACTTTAGGCGTCGACTGTCCGGAGCCAGTGGGACTATGGTATCCTTACTTAATGGTTACTAAACATCAAACTGAATGATTTTATAATCTCAAGCATTGTTTGGACTGTGAATCGGGGTTTCTAGCCAGGTCGATTCTAATCCATCTAGTTATTCCGCTCATATAAATGTTCATCTTTGGCTTCATCGGTTTCCTGCGTTATGTCTGTCCAGCCGCAAGCAACAACTGTTTACTCCGCTTTTAATCCTGATATTATTTTTCATCCAGCGTTCTACACACTTTTATTTTATGAATGGTAATTTTTCCTTAGCGGGCAAACTCGGATAATTCTAAGTTATTAGTACTGCCCGCCGCCATTTGAGATTGTACATTATAATATCCAACGGTGGTTGTTTCGCTAAAACGGCAAATTATTGTTCATGGCTTGCTGGTAGGATAAACAGTATAAACACAGTTTACTGCGCCGACTGCGGAGTGCATTTTCATGTCATAATTCCGTGAGGACTCGTTCTCGCACTGGTACCATCCGTAGCCGTTCCGGGGCGGATTCAAGTAAAAGCGGTCCCGTTATGTTTGCTCGTTTTAATTGAAATCTTTTGTACCACGCGGACCGCAGCATCCGAGTGATATATTTATATGGGAACCGCCACTTGGGAAAAAATCTTTCGATTCTCTGAAGTAATCTGGATTCGTAAATGGACTGGAAACGATCTCCTCTTTTTCTATGAAAACGACAATTAAAAAATAAGCTTTTGAGTTAGAAAATCTATACATATAAATAAAAATGAATCTACGAAATGTATGTACGCTCATAACTTCCAAACGACTGCACCAAATTGGATAATTCTTTTTTTGTTATATTCGTTATTATCAGGACAAGGTTTGTATAGAACTACTGGTGAGCTCTGGCATTAAGAAATGTGTATAAAAAAAATTGCAATAGGTGACACGCGAGCTGTTTGAAAACTGAATCCACCGGGACTGAATGTATGGAATGCGGGAGGGGGGAGGGGAACTCGGCTAGGGATTCGCGGGAGGGGAGAGGTAACTCGGGAGGGGGGTTCGCGGGACGGGGAAAGGGGGGTGTGGAGTGGGGAGAGGGAAGGTGGAGGAGGCCGAGTGGGATCGCGAGAGGGGAAAGGGACGCGGGAGAGGAAGGGGAGGCGGAAGGGGAACGGGACAAATGAAAAAGGAAACACAGGGAGAAAAAAATCTTAATTAAATAGCATAGCAACGCATGCCGGGAACCAGCTAGTTAAATATAAAAATAAATTTTTAAGCTAGCTCCTAGTACCTGCTTAAATTGTTATCACTATAATGTTTTCTTTTAAACCTTCGTATAAATTTGTTGTGTTTATATCACAAGGTTAATCTTTGTTAAGTTTTGTAATACCCTTGTCAATTTTGTGTGATTTTTAGGTAAATTCAAAAAAAAATTATTATGACATTTTCAGAACTTTGAAAAGAGCCACTGAGGTGTTTTTCGCAAATAGTTCAAACTAGGGATGTGACTTTTACATAAATAATCGATAATTAAATTATTGTTTTTTTTTCTTAGCATGAAAAATTGATTTATAAAGAATCGATTTTTAAGAAAATTAAAATCGATTTTTAGCGTGAAAAATCGATTTATAAATTACCGATTTTTTAAGAAAATTAAAATCGCTAAAAAAGAATCGATTTTTGTTGGAGTAAAATCTATTTTTAAAATTTAAAAATGGTACTTTTCTTTAAAATAATAACTTTTGTAGTTGTTTTATTAGTTTTCTCTGAAGGAAAAGTATAGTCAATTCATGTCACTGATCTGCTGCACCTAAGAAATACCAGGAAATGTCACTAATAAATAATTTTACTGTCTATCCAAGAAGGCAATAAAATTGGAACGGAGATCATTAAAACAATCACTTAATTAGTCATCGTAAACAGATGACATCAGCGCTTTCTTCCTTCAATGTGAGCTGTCTTTTGTAACCACAATATCATTTAAAGTTCAAGAGAAATTCTTGCATTTTATTGGCAGTATAAAAGCATCGTGTGGCATCATCTCTTGATTGCATTTTTTTTTATAAAACGCTTAGTTAAGATTAAGTCAGGAATGCGTCCAGACTCAATTAAGTCAGGAATGCGTCCAGACTCAATTAAGTCAGGAATGCGTCCAGACTCAATTAAGTCAGGAATGCGTCCAGACTCAATTAAGTCAGGAATGCGTCCAGACTCAATTATGTCAGGAATGCGTCCAGACTCAATTAAGTCAGGAATGCGTCCAGACTCAATTAAGTCAGGAATGCGTCCAGACTCAATTAAGTCAGGAATGCGTCCAGACTCAATTAAGTCAGGAATGCGTCCAGACTCAATTAAGTCAGGAATGCGTCCAGACTCAATTAAGTCAGGAATGCGTCCAGACTCAATTAAGTCAGGAATGCGTCCAGACTCAATTAAGTCAGGAATGCGTCCAGACTCAATTAAGTCAGGAATGCGTCCAGACTCAATTAAGTCAGGAATGCGTCCAGACTCAATTAAAGTAATTATTTTTATGAATCAGAATTGGATTTCTTATCACCGCCACTTAAAATATATTTAAGTTGCTTCAAGGAGGCTGCCACGGAGGGAGTTTTATCTGCAAAGTGTATTGTTAGGAGATAAGCATCAAACATTAAGATGTTGTCGCAAGACCAACTTGGCAAAATGATGAAATAGCAGTTGAGAGAATGGATAATCCTTTCAATATCCTTAAAATACGCTAAATCAAAGGTAATAATATCTCGATTCCTTGTTTTGAAATTATAATTAGTCAATAAAATACCGTCCATCGAATACCGTTTAGCAGTCCGTCTGATGTTTAGTATGTCTTCATTTTTTTTTAACCGTTTTACTGCTTTTAATAATTTCTCTCTTTGTGGTTTTATGAGAATTGATACTTAAATTTAAATAATGATTCATTATGATACTGTACCCAAATAATAATAATGTGTAATGTCGAATCTTACGTACCTACTCGTATATATAATTTTTTTGTTTTTCTGTTTTTGTTACCATTGATCGCGAGTTTATCGCAACTTCACACAATTTGGGACCAGTTAAGGCTCTGCAACCGGGCCCGAAAAGAAGAAGATGGAGATATACGAAATTACGAATGTTAGAGGAGAGCGCTAACATTTACAGCGACAAAATAGATGCGAATATTGCGAAAATGTTTAATAAAACACGACTCATTTAAAATAGAGCAAAAATCTCGCGGGCATTATCTCAAACAGCACTTAAAGAAACACTGTGAATTTTTTCATACATATAACATGTAAAATAACTGAAACAAACGTGTTAATAATAATTTTTGGAGCATACTTTGAGATTTTTTTCTATCGAGGGAATTTTATATAATCTGCGTTTCGGCGCGGGCAAAGTCTAGATATTATCTTCAAGAATAACATATATTTTTGTAAGAGCTTTAAAACTTACCGTGTTTAAGGGAAATGTGTAATAAATCGGTACAAATCCGGGTTGCGGACCCTTAAGACATTTATTTATTTTATGAATATAAATAGTCTTTAATATAATAATACACAGGAGGTAGTCAAAAAATACCCATACCCATATGTTCACAGATTGCTTTTTAGAAATATAAAACTACGTACTTAATGAATATAAACTAAAGTATAAAAAGCAGAACTAAGTAGCAGATATTAAAAAATAATGAAAAAGGGAAGCACAACAAACCATAATAAACCTAGAGTTACAAATTATTGTATTATATAACAATATATTTGTGACGTACTTGACTTACTTTAACCAGTGATTCCTGACATTATTTGGAGTAAAAAATGTAAATGAAATTTTGGTCTCCGGTGACTTTTTTTTTTTTCAAAAATTTTTTCTTCAAAATCAAACAAAAAAAAATTTCTTCCGCATGTCGTCACTGGTCACTCAGCCGGGTGTCCGACAAACCCCTTACCCCGCCTTCAACTATTCAACAACTATAATTTTTTATGTTTTTGTAGAAAAAAAAAAAAAACATCAAAAATGTCACCGGAGACCAAAATTTCATTTACATTTTTTACTCCACATAATGTCAGGAATCACTGGTTAAAGTAAGTCAAGTACGTCCCTTAACACCCTATATGTACCAAGATATTCTAGGAAGTACGTATTGGGATTGGAATCTGGGATGGGAAAGGGGAGGAGAAGGATGTGGGATGTTGCCGCGCTAGTAAAATAAAAATAATGAGTACAATTAATTTAATCATCTTGAATTGGTGTTTTTCGCGCCTAGAACGTGTTATAATATTTATACTTATATCCAAAATATTACAATATTTTGGATATACTTTGGATATAAGAATAATAATTCACACCCACCTAAACCATATAAAATAATGTACTTATCTACTTACTATATTAAAAGTGGAATATTTAACGTTTGGATATTAAATATCATAAAATTTTCTTGCATGTTTACTTATTATGCACCAAATGAATCATATTTTATTAGCATATTCTACATTTTAATACTCCTAGGTTGTTCCCGATGCCCGATGCCATTGAATGCCATCAGGTTTACGACACGGCGACGGCACGCTAATATCTGGTATTTGTTCTGTGCTCCGCGCGGGTGTGGTGTGGAACTACAGAACACGGAACATTTCATACTACGCCCTTACTACAGACTTATTCTTATCACGTTTGATAAACCCTTCCTTTTGTATGGTAACGAACGAGCGGTGTATAATTACCAGCGTCGATGTTTCGATCTTTCATTGTAATTCGGTCGCCGCGCTCTCCTGCAAGCCGCTGTTTCGCCAACCCAGAAAGGCACCGAAAGCGATTTTAACGCGTTTAATGCTAGCGGTTACATTGTCGTATTGTGAACTATGCGAATGAAAGAATGTAAGTGACATTACTTTAGGTTAGCACAAATCTTTGAAACATAAGTGTTACATCGATACGTTGTTTGAGAATTAAAATAATTTTGCTTTTAAACAATTGCATCTCATAGCGATGTTACACTGTTCAATTCTGCAATTCAATTTGGATGATGCAACCAAATTGAATCATGTAATTGTAAAAGTTAATGATTCAATGTTATTGTTCGACATTCAACGCGGTTGAATAAGAAATGAACACAAGAATTGAATGATTCAATCTATCTTTATTCGTGCGCGCCGCAGCCACGTGAAAATTTGCTCTGTCAATGTTGTCAAAATGTATAAATGGAGAGAGGAGCATACGTCTCTGTTCTTTGAACATTTTTTAAGAAGTACCATGGAATAAAAGCGGAGGGTTTCATTTAATTAATGCGCTATTTAAATGATCACAATAATTTCTAAGCGCCGCGACGACCTGATTCGAAGACATCCTCAGCAATGCGAATGAATAGTTCACTTCCTTAGGATATGTGTAAACAGCACACCCTTTCAACTCTGCGTCATCCAACCAAATTGAAGCAATTTGGTTGAACCGTGTAATATCACTATTAGTTAGTTACATAAACAATGCGGTAGAGTCCGGGACCGTATTTGGTATATATATTATTTTATTTTATTTATAAACAGAAACAAACAGTAGGTAGGTACATTAGATACTTTGACTTAAAAAAATTACAATTAATAAGTATATTTTATGGTGGGTACTTATTATGTGTTTTATTGGAGTGTCTTATTTATGGTATACATATTAAGTAATTAACGGGTGATGTATATAGTGGGAAGGTGTGTGTTTGTATGTATGTATGCGCATTAAACAATTGATAATATTGACATGCTGCTCTTTTTAAACTTGGGTAGTGAATCGGAGAAAATGTCAATGTTAGAATTTAGACCAATAATATTTAACATATGAAGAGCACGATTTATTGGCGAATTAGATGCTGCATTTGTCTTGTAATTAAGCGTCTGGTATAGTTGCGTATGGCGTGTACGTTTTAATGGTATATTAAAATTAACTTGGGAGAGAAGTTCGGTACAGTCAATGTTATTATTTAAAATTTTGTGTATAAATGTCAAATCAGCTATTGCTCGCCTTTGTTGCATTGTTTGAAATGTGCATTCAAAGTTATTATTGAATTTGATGGTAAGATATCTTATAAATTTGTTTTGAATATGTTCTATGCTATCCATGTATACTTTGTATTGCGGGTTCCAAATTAGCGAACCATATTCCAGTATACTTCTGACTAAGGCAAAATATAACATTAGTACTGTACGCGGGTTACTGAACACTTTACTTATACGAAGAACAAAACCAAGCATTTTATATGAGCTCTGAACGATAGAGTCGATGTGCTTATCAAATATAAATGAGATTATTAAAAAATCTACTAAATAAGGGAACATTTTTTAATAACCTTCCATCCGCATAAATGCACCTTTTGGCACTGTATGACACTGCCACTGAAAGCTCAGGTTAATACATCCTTATGAGAAAAAGCTAGTACAACAGAGGTTTCAGAGGTATGCTAACTAGCTTTAATGTCCAGAACTCTTTTTAACTGTGCAATGAGCTCCTAGTTTTCCAAACCACGCCAATAAATAGAATAAGTCTTTGTTGCTCGCCAGCTTAGCTCCTAAAGTTAAAATCATTCTTCATCCAAGTAGAAAAATCGTGAAATTTTAACCCCTTTCTAATTGAAAGTAAGATGACTTAATTATTGTTGCGCAAAATATAAAACTTTATTTGAAACCCCTCGCCTCAGGAAGAATTTAAGAAGATTTTCGTGTTATTTATTTAGAAGAAATTAGAAACACCTTTAAATGACACTGAGAAACGAGGGTAACTTTTGTAATTTAATTAAACATAAAATATTCCTTTACCCGACGAAGGACCCTGGACAGAGTTCAAGGAAAAATGAGACATTTTAGTCCTTTTGTAAACAAATTAACAAATATTGTCTGTAGCAATTTCATGAAATACCTAGGTACCTTTCGACTAAGAAAATAAATTTTCAGTTTCATTTCAACGCATACATAATTTATTAAAAGTTTTTTTCTAAATTCGGTACCCTAAACCAAGACAAGTATTATATCGTTATAAGCATGTATATTGTGCTTATTATATCTCATAACTTTATCCAAGTTCTAAGATGATCTGTATGACCAAGACAACTTTCAAACGCCATTCAAAGCATTATGGTGCCGAAATAGAAGTAGATTTACTGCTATTTTAGGCAATATTACAATTAAAATAAAATGGTCTAATAAGTTTTGTAATAACCTGTACTGAGATTAGTTTTGACATTCCAAAAAATACTCCCATTGAAACGGAAGGGTAATCAAAACACGTCGCTGGTGCATTTATTTGATAGCTCAGGTAAAAAAACAGTTGACGTTAAATTTGACAGCTTTAGAAGCTCATGGAAGTTTAATATGTTTTTATCTTAGAAATCGTTTTTAAAATTAAATATTAGTCAAATCCAACGTCAAAATCAACATAATAAACTACATTATCAAGCAAGTCTCATGAATAAGAAGACGACAGCCACTGATTGTCTTTAAGAGGGTAGAAGATTAAGCTTCGATGACATTGGGCGAGTTTACAAGCTACTATCTGGGAAATTACCTACGTATTGGTAAACTCGCTCAGTGTAATCCTGTTACTTGCTAACTAGCAGATTGCTGACAATCGACGAAAAAAGTTGAAAGGTCGTCAACTTTACTTGCTACTCGCTTACGCGTGATTGGTTTATCGTGTATTGGCTGCCAACAAACAGCTGATTTCGACTGTCAAACATCTGACAGAATTAGTTCACGCAGGCGTCGTTATTCTCGCTACTGGCGCTAGCAGCGACCTGCGAGCTCAGTTTTTTGCAAAAATATCCGCTACTGAGCGAGTTAACAGTTTTGTGTGTCATCATGACAATCTCACTCGCCGAATAACCCGCCTTTAAACTTAGTAGATAGTAGCTTGTAAACTCGCTCAATGTAATTGAGACTTTAGACGGTAAAATCGTTAATCCAACAACTTCATTATTTTTCTGCGAAAATCCTGACAACGCTAAATGTATATCGCTGGATATCCAATCAGTCTTTCACCTTATATGTTATAAATGGGGACTTCAACATCTCTAGATCTCTACGTCAGCCTTTTTTGTACAGTTCGCGTTATTTTTGGGAAAGCTGTGTTAATTTTCAGCAAAAGCGGTGGTATTTTGCAACAAAAGTGATTTTATTTCACTGGCTTCTGCCTGTTATTTTCAGATATTTTATAATATTTGGATTTTATTTTTTTTTTTTTAATCGCAAAAAGTGCGTGTCGTTTTCGATGTGAAGTAAGTTGCGTCCAAGTTAACTGCTCGTGAAAACCACGGACAAAGAAATAATTATTGCTTTCTTATTTTAAAACATAGGAATATAACATGAAAAATCAAAAATTTGCGTCATTTACCCTTTAATAGCCAATTCGCGTCAAATCGGCACAATTCGCGTAAAAAGTTTACTCTTCGAAAATGCGAAATATTCAGGCCTCTTAGTTTTTTTAAAGAAAGACAAAAATTCTCTGGTTACAAAAACTAATATTTTTTGTCCACTTTATCATCTTTTTAAAATTCAAGGTTTCTAGTCACAAATTAAATTAAATAATTCTGACTAATGAATCTGTTTTTCCCTCGGCATAGATTAGGCTCGATGACGAATAACGCAGTGCTAAAAATAAATATAGCGGCCTGATTACATTATGATTCAACGGACAATAATTACATCAGAGTAAAAACGTGTTTCACCTGTAGCTTAATGGTCTACATCTGATGGGAAAATGTCGAATACGCTCGTTTAGACATTCTGGGTAATCGTAATTAGCATAATAATTTGTGAAATTCATCAAATCACCCATCGACATTTATTACGCTAGATCGGCCCCCAACTAATAATACTTATTAACGGATCCATGACAGTTGATTCCTCGACAGTTGGCCCCCGGCATGCTTTTATGCAATATGCAGTCGGTTTAGCGAAAATACGGTATATCTAAACTGTTTCAGACTTTATAGATATGTCTGTCTGTTATAAATTTAGCTCTGAATTTTGTCGAGTTCGTGATTATTAAGGATTAAGGATTATATTTAAAAAAATTAATAATAGTATTGCTCTGCTCATAAAATGGGTATATTGGCATAAAATGTCAGCACTATTGTCAGATAGTGGATTTCACTGAAGCGAACACTAAAAATTCACAAAATTTCCAATGTCACTGTGACGACACGAGTGTCATTCATTCGCAAACGATGTATCCACGACACATACTATTTTTTAGTTTGAAACCAATTTTTAATGTTATTATTAAAAATAAACAACCACCATTGAATGTAATTTTTAATTTCACTAGGCCGTGACATTTTTGGTTTTGTTTTTGTCTTATACGGTTTTACCACACACATGGCTCATGGATCTCATTTCTACAGCATTCAGTCTACTTTCATCCTTCCTCTGCCAGTTCTATGGCTCCCTGTATGAAAAAACACAATTCTCTAGAAAAGCATTGAGTTGTTTCTCTGTACAAGTAAGATTCTCAATCGATTGTACAAGTTTGGATGGAAATAAATAAGAGTGTGATTACTTTTTTTATTAATTTAGAAAAACTTAGTATGAATGTGTTGCAATTATATAATAGATTTACAAAATTAGTTTGCATGGGAGCGATGTATTTTCATATCCACTTTTCTCAGAATGAGGTAATTTGAGTTTTTTCCCTGTGGAATTAACGTTCCTACATTTTAAATTTCGCTTGACCGTATTTTCAAGCCCCTGATTCAAGATGCAAGACACATACCTACTTAATTACGCGTATGTAAGTCTTTCTGTTAATCGTATAGTCGTTTACGCACAAAAATACCTATCTCGTATGCCCAATTCCAATGAAGTCAGCCCACAAAGTTCGGAATCATCCATTACCTACCGTGAGTTTGGCCATGTAGGTATGTATAAATAATAATGTGAGGCAACGCCAGTCTCAGTACGCCCGCGGCCATTAAGTAATTATTATTTTACCATTGTAAGACGAGCTATTTACATTTAATGATATGTTCGACATGATTGTCCCATAAGATGGAAACTTGCACTCCTAAATTATAACAGCGTACAGGGTGCTGTGTATTTATACGCCCTTTATTTTTTTTTAAAGATATTTATTTAAAAAAGATACATAAATTAATATAAAATTTTCACAACAATTAATTACATAATACATTTATTTGATATACCCCCATAAATAAGCAGGGCTTGTGTGTATATATATTATGTTACATACTTATTTTGAAGACGTTGTGAGTAGTAGGTATGTCTTTTGGTTGGCAATCTTTGACTATCGTTTTTCGGCTTGAATTCAAATTTCGAATTTCCTCACGTGGAAACCGTACCGGGACCCATTTGAAAAGTCTCTTCTTTTAAAGATAATTTTTTGCATTCTTACTATTTCATACAGGCAGTTGCCATTATAGTTTGTATACTATTCAGTGATGATCGTAAAAAAATGGCAACACTTTGAACATAAGCATAGCAGCATGAAAGCATCTGTAATTTGCCTTTGCCATTGCCATTAAAAAAATACGCGAAATTAACAATACCATAAAGTAATACACTTTTTTTACATTAGCTCCACACGGGACATCCTGAATCTCTCAGAAAATCCCTCAGGGCCTCATCTTTGGGGATGCTGTGTGGAGGGTCTTTTTATGAGGAAGTTCTGGGAAGGAATGTGCATCCCTCCCACTGCGGTGCAAGGCGATGGGTCGAGAGAGACCGGCTGGAAAGGTCAACGTTAGGTCTCCCTTAACCAATCACCCACTACACAATTTGACGATCCACTACACAATTCATGTTGACAGTCAATAATACACACGTAATTATAGTATTATTATCAATATCTTTATCTTTACTAAGTATAAAATTAAGTCGCTTACGCTGTATATGCGCTTAGATGTTTTAAACTACGCATCGGATTTTCATGCGGTTTTCACCAATAGATAGAGTGATTCATGAGAAAGCTTTTAAGGTATATAATTTGTCAGGGTTTTTATATAAATTGGTTGAA
The DNA here is from genome assembly GCA_929108145.2 of Limnephilus rhombicus. Classification (NCBI taxonomy): domain Eukaryota; kingdom Metazoa; phylum Arthropoda; class Insecta; order Trichoptera; family Limnephilidae; genus Limnephilus; species Limnephilus rhombicus. The sequence continues at coordinate 44,727,992 of OV815278.1, forward strand.
ATACATAATATATCTGGCCAAGCGACAGCGGGCGGCGGGCAGCGGGCAGCGTGGTGTGGATTTGATTTAACAGATGGCGTTGGTTATAAAGGTTTCGATAGCCACAGCAACGTGTGGCCGGGTCTGCTAGTTTAAATATAAAACGAAATTAATATGCAACATTTCCACATAGTTACGTAAAACAATGTCAGAAGACAGATGCCTAATAATGTCCGCCATCTTAAACTGCACCAAAATAAATAGATCAAAATAGAACACGTCCTTTTTTCAACACGAATCCTTATGAGAAGAAGGCTCATATGGAAACTGGACGAAAAAAACATCTTATAAATCGCACATTACTCTCCCTTCAAGAAATGCTATAAATTGTTTTCTATTAATTAAAAGTCAGATTATGGTGATCGGAAAAACATGAGCACTAGATCTGGAATTTCCAATTAGGCATTTCTCGTGACTGACGGTTCATACAAAATTCAATTCGAACGCTGTCAAAAAACAAGCAAAAAATGTGTAACATTACAACCAAACTGTTTTTAACAAAAGTTTTCACGCGTAAAATCCTCCACCATAGTAAAGCTAGTTTGAAAATTTTATTTGTGTAAAAAACATCGTACAACATTATTTTCCGCCACGGCAGTGTGTAGTTTATTGGATGTAAAATAGAATATACAACGCGAAATCTTTTCATATTTAAAAAGTTTCGATGCATGCTTCGTTATATTTAAAATTAATAGGTTCTCATTACTTCCAAACTTATGCGAACTACCAAAGTTGTATAACTCGACATTCATTTGTAAAGCCGGGATGTCACCCGCCCACGCAACGCGAAATATGTAAACTTTGTGAGAAATATTCACTCGACAAGCAGGTTGTAGGCTCAAAGCATATTTACAAACTAAATTGAAACAGTTTTGCATACTATTAAAATACATTATTGCATAGTTTTCACCCTGGCGTTAGACGTATATGTAAATAATTATAATAATGTGTTAATAATTTACTATGTAAGTGTAATTAAATTAACGCAAACATAATATTAATAAATTCTTCTTCAAACACAGCAAATTTATTTTGTGGCACCATTACAAATGAAAATTGAATAATCACTTAGTTTTAACAACTTTTTTTGTTTAACAACTAACACGTTTCGTAAGCAATCCATACATCTCCAGTCTTCTTCCTTGCGCTGTCCCAACGCATTGCCTAGGAAGGCTGTTGGGTTCGGCTCTTCTCGTTCTCAGGTTGTAATATCTTCTGTTCTGGGTATCGCCTGCATCCAGGCCGTTTCTCTGAAGAATTTTGAAACATTGAGTCATCCAGGAGTTCTTCGGTCTTCCTCTGGATGACTGTCGGTGAAGCTCCATAGACATTGCCTGCCTCACTATGTAGTCTGATGGTCTCCGTCTTATGTGTCCATGCCATCTCAACTGTCGTTCTTCCAGCTTACTATTTATGTCTGTGACACCCAGGCTACCACGAATGCGTGAACTTTTGATCTTATCTTTTAGTGATACTCCTGCCGACCATCTAAGCATTCGCATTTCTGCTGTTTCAAGTTGCCTAGTGTAGGAGTTGTACATAGTCCAGCATTCGGAGCCATACATTATTGCGGGTCTTACAATAGTCTGGTATATCTTTCCTTTCAGTTTTGTAGCCATTTTGGAGTCGCACAATATTCCTGTTACGGATCTAAATTTAATCCATCCCACACCTATTCTATGGATGACATCCGCTGCACATCCTCCGTCTCTGTGGATTAGTGAGCAGAGATACTTAAATAAATCACAGTTGGCTAATGTTACTCCATCCAGTTGCATCGAAGGAGTTACAGCATTTGTGTCTTCAAATGGTAAATACAAATATTCCGTCTTTTTCCTGCTAATTTTTAGGCCATTATCCTCCAGGATCTTTCTCCACCTTTCCAGGCTATTCTGTAAGTCACAATGATTATCTGCTATCTGTACTACATCATCTGCAAAAAAATACTTCTCCAGTGCTTATATAAAAATGTATTAATTAATTTTAGCTTTACTTACCGTCCATTCTATTGAAATTGGAAGATGATTGTAACTTGGAGTTTGGTGGATGCTTATTAGTCTAATTACTTTCGTGAGCTTTAGAGAGATTTACAAAATATAAATGGATTTGAATAAATAAATATTAATAATCGTTACTAAAGTGAGACGATGTTTGAATGTAAACGAGGCAAGGAGTGTGTGCCAAGATCGAGTTGTTTGGCGGTCCGTCCTCTCTGCCTACCCCTGCGGGCAAACGGCGTGATGGTTAGTTAGTTAGTTACTAAAAAACAAACAAAAAAGTTCGTTTATGTGTTAGCTCCACCTGTGAGTGCCTGTAAAGTTTAGTGTGTCAATCTGCACGCTATAGGCATTTGCCCGGTGCAACCAAGCATCAAATATTGCCATTAAGTTTGTAAAATACGTTTTGAACATATTCGAAGGTACGAAAAAAAGCGAGTGTGCTTTAGATCACACGACTGAAGTAAAACTTCACAACTTATATCTCCCTCCCAACTTCCGTTCGCCTCGCCCGATCATACTTTTCATAACGCTCTCGTCACGCATTCACCAACTTACTCCCCAAGTCAAGCGTGCGTAAAGACCCGACCGTTCGCCTCTCCCGATCACACTTTTCGTAACGCTCTCGTCACGCATTAACCAGCTTATCCCCAAATCAAGCGTGCATAAAGAAGTTTTACTTAAAAAATTCGCAATTTTTTTAATGAATTTATTGCTTTATTGTTTCAATCTATTTTTCTGTTCATTGCCGTGAAATCAAAACATTAATAAATATCAGATTTTTACTACGGTATTTTTCTTGGATAAAGATTAATCAATCTATCTAGTGACCTAGTTAGCGTGAAGTTTTTTGGTCGGCTTTACTGTTTATTGCAATGTTTGTTCTTGAACATCCTGTGGTTACAAAGTTTATCGGGCGTGGCTCAGCTGTCAAATGAATTTAGAATTTAGCATACTGAATTTTATAGTCGTACCCGTAATCGTATTTTATAGCAGTCGCAGGAATGATGCTCTCCGCTGTGGAGCGACGAAGATAAATAATAGCAAGTGATAGTAATAATTTAGAACAGTTAAATTTGCGGTGAGAATGTAAGGTAGGTTTCTATTTCTCAATTAAATGTCCATAACTAATTAATAAAACGATTTGTATAAATTATTTCAGTATTTTGGACATAAAAACGATTAATCGGAATATTCTATTTTTATTGGAATAACTCTTATTAAAATAAGTTTTTGAAGGTTATATACGCCATCGAAGAAAAATACGAGAGATGGGAAGGATGATAGAGATATTGAAAGAAGGGTGAATGCAGTCAAATCTATTAATGGAGGACTGAACGCCGTTGGCACCAACAAAAAACTGCCCAAAGACGCGAAACTAGCCGTCCATAATGGAGTACTGGTACGTACCCTGATGTATGGCAGTGAGGCATGGAACTGGCAGAGAAAGGATGAAAGTAGACTGAACGCTGTAGAAATGAGATCCCTGAGGCGTATGTGTGGTAAAATCATGTATGATCGTGTGAGAAATATGGAAATCCGCAAAGAATGCAAGGCTGATGTAAGCGTAATGAGTAAGATCAAAAAAGGAACGCTCCGATGGTTTGGGCATGTAGAGCGAATGAACGAGGAAAGGAGTGTTAGGAGAATACATGACGCAAATGTGAATGGTAGAAGAAGTCGAGGACGCCCAAGAAAGACATGGCACGACCAAGTGAATCAGATACTTGAGTCGGGCCATGTTAAGAGTCAGAATAATAGAAGAGAATGTATGAGACGTTGTATGAATGTAAACGAGGCAAGGAATGTGTGCTAAAACCGGGATGTTTGGCGGTCCGTCCTCTCTGCCTACCCCTGCGGGGAAACGGCGTGATGGTTTGTTAGTTAGTTAGTTAGAAGAAAAATATGATATTACTATTAAATCTAAATAAAAATATAAAAACGTACAAGACCCATAAAAATCAATAGGTAACATTTTCTAGGTTACAAACCGATTTTTTATAACTTTGTGATCATTTAAAAAGGTAGCAGCTGAAAATATGGCAAAAGTTAGTCGTAGATAATATTGCTAATCCTGAATTTGAAATTTGAGATCGACAATTATTTAAAAATAAGTTATCTAAATTGATGAGTTCGTTAAGGCACTCATTTCGGTGAGACGAGAGATCCTGGGTTCGAGTCCCGGTTGCGACCGCTACTTTTTTTTTTTGTGTAATATGTATAAAATAACCCAACATACTGTGTAAATATAATGACATATAAAATAAACAATTTTATAAAAAGCCCTCAGTCATTTTTCATTTAATATTTAAGCCCATCAAAAATACTTAATTATTTATATTTTATATTTCATTATATTTTCACAGTAGGTAGGCAGGGCCAAATTATTTTTAAATAATTAGCATTCTCACAAATAATCCTTTAATACTCATATTATTTTTAATAGTATTAACAAATAAAGTATTATTTAAATAAATATTAAAAAATAATGATAATTATTATTTAAAGCATTAATAAATATATTCGCACAGGATATTTTCTGAACCGTTTGTTTAATAAAAGAATTATTCAGTTCGGTCAAGTATTTTAGCCTCAAATACAAGTTTAAGTTTAGTATGAAAAAATCCGCGCTGCCGTTCCTATTAAGCAAATACCTGTCTATAACAATTTAGACCCGTCGGAAAATTAATAAAAAAAGCTATTACCAGTATTAATTATAACCGTAATTATGTGTGAAAGGCTGTCAAATTACGTTAAGGGCTATTACGACGTTATAGGTGTAGATTTCATTGCGTAACGAAGCTTTGTTATAACAGATTTGCATATGCTGTTATCTCCGTGTTTAATAATAAATAATAACGCATGCACGTGCACACTGTCGTACAAAGTCATCAAATCCATAGCTTCGTTGGGTGTAGAATTGCCTAAACTGATATTTTTTTTAAACTACATATTTATCTTCAATTTTCACTAAACAAACTCTTATTTTGTTGGTTTCTACTGATTTGAACTCGATTCATAATCATAAAGCTGCCAGCCTAGCGATTAATCCACTGTTCTATCGTACACCTAGATATTATTTTTTTATTATTTATAGCGTCCTAAACATCGATATATTAACTATAGATTAGCTCTCCCATACCCAATTCCAGTCCCAAAGTGACACCACCTACGAGAAATTTCATAATAAAACTACCCATCGAATTCCGTTGCATCTCTTGCGTGACGTAGTTGTTTTACTAGGAAGAAATTAAACATTTTTTATCAAATGTTACTTTTCTCGATACGCTGCCTCGAATTCATATGTTATGTACATATTTTCTTGGATATTCATATAACTGATTAAATTGTTAATAATAAAGTCCGCGATAGCCCATACCTAAATTATTTCTAACTGCCTGAAAATTGTGTTTTAAAAATGATCTTCACAAAGCTAGTAATTCCGTTACTGCGAACTTGCTGGAATACAAATTAGCTCCACGTAGACCAACTAAAGGTGCAAACCAATGCTTCTTACGATCTTTTGACTGCGAGATAATGGACTTTCTTTTTGATAAATGTTTTCGTAAACCAATATTTTTGGTTCCGGTGTCATTTTTAAGACCTACACGCCCTGTCTAGATATACTTGGTCGAAGGTCCTAAAGCAAAGTCTTTTACAAATTAATAATATTAACCTGCAAAACGGTTCTAAATCGTAACCCGTTTAGCTGTTTCGTTTCTCGTGAATTTTCTGAAATTCAGTCACGCAATGCTACTTACTCTAAGCGAAAAACTTGTGGAAAAAAACACAAAATGAAATATTAGGAATATTTTGTACGCACGACAGAAAACTTTGACATCTCAGTGACTCTAGTTATTTAACACTTGAAGGGGAAATTTTACTTTTCCTTGTCAATTTAAATTTCCGTGTCTTCTTCGGATTTCCTGTGGTACACTTTCATACGCGGCGGTTTGCGTGACCAGAATAAATTCCTACCGAATATGTTATGTGACTGGAGACATGTTAAAGAATATTACTTTTTAAAGAAGAAGCAAGCGGTGATTCTAAATCGAGCAAAATTTGCTAACCATTGATAATATTCTAACAAAAAAAGCTCACCAAAGCTGTGAATAAAACATGTCCTAATCAAATTTCATTTCAACCACCAGACCTATTTTAAACCCTGATTCATGTTTGTTCGCACGTTGTATTAATTTTTGGAAATGATCCCGTAGGTACCTACTAACTCACAGAAGGAATGCTAAACACATTACACATACCGACTTTCCAATTCCGCCAGGGGAAATGATGACTCCATTGTTGGTCCTTCACCACACATAATAACTATGCAAATCATCCCAATATTTCGCTTGACTGATTCCCTTTCATGATCGATGTAGGTTTGACGGAATCACCATTCACCGCGGGGCGGGGGCTCTTCAACGAGTTTGCTATCTCCATACATATTCTGATTCCCTGCTATCTTTGGAATTGTGTGTACATGTACCTATTACACCTCGACACCACCCACTATTTTTGTTAATATTCCTTTTTATTCATACCGTTCCTAGGGTCTTTTTAAATACTTAATAATATATAGAAATTCAATTAAAAATAATAACCAGACACCATGCCAACTCAGCCACTGACCCCTCATATATTTTTCTTACCCCTTCATTCTCCGTAATTGCACAGGCTTAAAACATATTTTTAAATTAAAAATCTTATATTCTTCTTTAGTTCGAAGTCAAGACGAATATAATTCTTCTATCCGGACCCTTTACTTAAAAATCTGCAACGATTCCATTGAAAATATTCGGTACAAATTTCTAAGATAAATTAACTATTAACTCGGTCTACCTACCTACAGACACCATAAATTACAACCACATGGTGAAAGAAATGGTATTATAGACAGCCCTGATTTACTCAGCCTGTTTTCTTTCCATATTCCAACTAGCATTACTCTATCAAAAAATATTTTTAATTGCAAAGAAAATATCAGGACTGAGTAATTTAGGTAATCGCTTGTATCTAGATTGCACTCAGTTGGAAATACTTTCTCAGAAATAGTAGATGTGATCAACTGCGTGGAATTTAATTACGAGAGGGCTATAATAACACACCTTACAAATAAATACTAATTTTATCTTATATTAATCTTCAACCCGAGTTCTATTTTATAATTTCTATAACATTTTTTTCTTCTTGCGTACTGTTCCACTAAATTATTATTAAAGCTGCTTAGGGGCGTACTTGATTCACTTTATCCAGAGATTCTGACGTTATTTGGAGTAAAAAAATAAATGAAATTTTTGTCTTCGGTGTCATTTTTGATGTTTTCAATTTTCTATTTCAAGACCAAAATATCAATGGGTAAAGTAAGTCAAGTACGTCCCTTAACACCCGGTAGCTATATATCACTTATTTGTAAAAGCCCGTATGATAATAAATATACTGGTCGATGACCTGGTTAGTACTTATGTATATATGTATTACCCACTCATTGAGCCTGTTACGTAATTTTCCAAATCTTAAAATTAGTATCAATATTTTCGAGGGAAAAGTCCCAATGAAGTGAATTTCATAATTATTGTTGACACATTTCTACAACCTTAAAATGCTTAAAAGCCTTATTTATGGTCATTAAACGCTTTTCATCCCACCACCGGAGAGAATGATTCAATAACTGTCCGATCCATGTGTCATCGGGGATGTTGGATTACCGCGCACGTCACAAAACAAAATTGTATTATCTTCCCTTCTTTTCTTTCTATAGCCTTTTTATATATCAATAAAAATATCTGATGGTGTCATATTAATTTCCTCTGGGGTTAAGGAAGAAGGGACGTGACTGTATTAAGAGTTCATTCTTCATGGCGGATGTGTCTCAATGTTTCGTGGTTTTCGTATTACAGCTTTTTCCTACGCTTTCTCCCCGTCTCGCCTCAAATACTTCCAAGGGTGGAATATAATAAACCTTTCCTCCTTATCGCGTTACCGTCCAATCAATGTCGACGTTTATGAACAATATTTCTTGATCGCACGTGTTAAAATAATATTATTTTAGCCAATAATATAAAAAGAACCTCTTACGTAAAAGTTCTTAATAATTTTAGACCGATGATCTTTGTTCACTAACCAATATTAAAGGAACGATTCACGGTCTCTTGACTTTGTATGATTATATATGTGATTATTTCTAATATTTAGGAATCCAGACCAAAGCTGCAAGATGAACACAATATTTCTGAAAAACCGCATCAATTTAACCACAATAATATTTGGACATAATTCGGAAAGCTGGCAACATGTTTAATTAATTGTTAATGGTATTATAGCCAGCCCTGATTTACTCAGCATGATTCCATATATAGACTGGAATTAGTAGTTCAAAAATGATTCTTAATAGCAACAACAATAACAGGACTGAGAAATTAATATATTCGCTTGTACCTAGATTGCAGTTGGAAATACTTTCTCAGAAATAGTAGACGTGTTTAACTGCACGGAATTGAATTAAAAGAGGTCTATAATAACATGCTTTACAAAATTTAGGCATATTAGATTTTTCAAAGAATTTATATATAAAAATGCAAAAATCAGTCATTTTAAATACAAGTAGGATTACAAAAGATTTTTTAAATATTTATATTGAGGGATCAGTAGGATTTATAGGTCCAATTAGGAGTTCCACCGAGCCGAACCCTCTGATATGAAAGTATCTGGAGTCGGTGAATTATTTTCCCATTTGGTCTATGGTAGGTTGACATGTTGTTATTGTATTATTTTGTATTTATTATACTTACTTAAATAGTGCAATTGATCATTTGTGGAAAAGTGTGTGAAGTGTGTATGAGGGTTAAGTTTTTCCTGTGGTAAAGATTTAACCCCGACATAAAATAAAATCTGAAGCCATAATAAGTGATCTCTTGACGTTGTATTAAAATATAAGATTGTTGGAATATGTTTAGGGAACGTACCCATACTACGTGACCAACTTTTTGCAATTTTTAACCCCCCCCCCCCCCGGTGACCAACAACCTAAGCCCGCCGCCGCACAGTGGGCTGAAAATCGCCTTTCATAGACATAGAGACTTGAATTTTCAAGGGTCTTTTATTTTGCTAGAAATGGATTCTGCTGATCATTACTATGCTATAAAATTTCGTATGAAGCAATTGCGTGTACAAATGAAGGAGTTATAATTTTTTTAAGAAAAAATTGTATGGCACTGACATTAAAAATGAGGATATCTCTGGAATCATGAGGTTGGCCATTCCATCCTTACACACAGATATACTACTATTTATTTGTATTTTTTTACATACTTCGTATTGTGGCGCGACGTGCGATTTTTTTTTTTAAATCTTCAAAGTTGAAAAAAAAACTTTTTTATGTTGATGATTCATTTTGATGCTTAAATGCATTATCCCCCTCTTCTACAATATTTTTCATGATTACTGATTAATAATCAATGTTGACTCCTTCATTTGTACACGCAATTGCTTCATACGTAATTTTATAGCATAGTAATGATCAGTAGAATCCATTTCTAGCAAAAAAAAGACCCTTGAAAATTCAAGTCTCTATGTCTATGAAAGGCGATTTTCAGCCCACTGTGGCGCCACTCATTTGTACCAAGCGTGACATTTTGAAGACCCCCCCCCCTAAACGTGTCACGTAGTATGGGGTGACTTTTGGGTGTGCTAGAGTGCTGATATTTAAAAAAAATGGCATTATTGATGTTTTTGTAGCGAAAAATTTTTTTTTTTTTTTTGAAAATCAATTTTTTGTATGAAAAATTTCAGGAAGTTTCAGTTTGGTGGTGCGCCGCACCGATTACCTGAATTTTTTTCATACAAAACACCAATTTAAAAAAAAAAATTTTTTACACATACGACAACATCCATGATGCCATTTTTTTTAAATATTAGCACCCTAGCTCACCCAAAAGTCACGAGCCGCCACTGAGTATGGGTACGTTCCCTTACCTTGATTAACTGAAATATTAAAATGCAGATCCAGGGGCCGTCTTCATACTTGATCTCCTGACATTTGTATCTGATTGTTTCTGATATTCTGGATTCCACATCAAATCTAAAATTCCTCAATGGTAGAAGACAACTCAAATTGTTCATTATTAATCTCCACGTCTCTCGCATCTTGGCCCACAAGTTTGACATCTAATAAAGAAAGTTGTTTCCGATTTGACAATAGTTACGCAAACAATACCTGTCGTGTTAATGGATTTCTGGAATCCAGGATGATGTCGTGATTAATGTGAAGGTACTAACTTCAGGTGGGTACGGACTACGGTTTTGTACCCACTGGCTACCTCACACTTGTCAGAAGTGTACCTAACTATTATTCCGGGGGTAGAGGGGTGATTTCGGCCAGTGGGGTGAGGATTTATTTGTGAGCGCGCATTTGGAAATTAGTTAATTTAGCAGTTGCGACAGACGGCCGGCGATACGTGTTGTGATTTACAAGCAACATGGTTTGAAAGTTTCGTAACATTCATACTTCCTTCCTCGGTAGAAATGGGCATTAGACATCCTTTGTAATTATTAGCTTTGGTCTGCCCATTCTTTCCAAGTTATTAAGTTACGACGTGTCCACGTTGAACCATTACCATTTGCACAGCTAATAAATAAATACACAAAAAAAATATCTCGTGGAAAACGTTTTATTGCGTAGATATATTAAAATATTAAAAACACGCCAACGATTTCGGCAAAACAATGCAATCGTTGGGGCATATTTTATAATCCCACAGTTGTACTGATACCGGTTGGCACGTTATATGGTAAATTGAGTCACTAATGTATGAAGAGAAATGTAATGTTATCTCTTTAATATATTTGAAGTAATAAAAATATGAAATTGCCGTAAAAATTTGTAAGTACCCATTTTATTGTGAATGTAATTTATTAAAACTTTATTTATTGAATGTCGGCTGTATCGCTGTATATTAAGTTTTATTGCAATAATGCAATAAATCAACAATAGAAAATAAAAATCACAGCGAGATATAAACACAACCCGGCCGTTATAATAAAAAAATTATACGGGCGATATATTATTTTCATTTTAGTATTCATAATAATTTTCGTTCGCTTTATCATGGCGAAAGTTCAAAAGAAACACTAAAACGGGCTATAAAGCTTTTATTGTTAATTTATTTTGCTATTTACTTTGCCGGTTCACACTGAGGTAAAATTTAACACATTAGGTATTAATTTATTATTCTCTGCCATGTGTATAAGTCACTCTTTCCCCCTAACTCCCCTCGGTTATTTATCTCCGTCTAACAAGGCAGTCGGCTTATTCCCACTGTGTATCGCCACATTTTATCTAAGTGTTTTTGATATTATTAATAAGGGTAAGACTATAAACGAAAGTTATGCGCGTTTGTGTTCACTGCTCGTGCTACATTGCGATATTGTTTATACTAAAGCACCAACATACCTACTCGAGTAGTAAAATTAAAGCTCTTAATGTGAATGCTTTTTTTTTGCAATGCGTTAATTTTTTTACACTTTTTTTCATCATGGTATCATCTGTTGTTGGACGTTATCAGCTAGACTGAAGTCCACAACAATTCTTTAATTATTTTGGGACACAAAAAAAAATCGAGTGCAGTTTAAACAGGTAGACGCGAAACTTTACCAAAACAATCTCAATCAATACTTGAAAAGTGAGGTCATAATCAAAGCGACCAATGAGTACAGACCAGCGTAATTTCCGATTCGTATCTCAACCAATAGGAGCCTTTATAAGTGACATCATAATCAAAGCAGTAATGGTCATTTCTGTTTCTTCCGAAATTCAAATCATGGCGGGGCTATAGAAGTTTCACTTTAAAAACCGCACTAGAGTATCGAATACCCGGTGACAGTAGCACTGTAACGTTCCTAGGGGAGTGTTTTGTGGTTGGAGTAAGAGAGTAGAGCAAGGAAATGAGGGAGAGAAGGTTTGGAAGTTATCTGGTTGTTCTTCAGATCTAGCAATGTTTTGTTTTGGGTTGGTGGTACCTGAGCGGCACTGAGGTTATCTACTACTTTTCTAATTGCTCTAGCAGCGTTTGTATCTTCGGAATAAATTGTTGAATCACTTTTGAGTGAAAGTGCTATTAGATGATATTTTAAAATAACGGGAATTGATATAGAGGTAAAAAGCTTAATTTATGAGCAAAGTGATTCATATTCTATTCACATTACGCTGACGGATCACCTTTCGACCGTCGGGCCCACATAAAAACACCGGGATAAAGTTTTCCAGTGTTTTGCAAGAACGTGATGAAATTTTGATTTAGTGTTCCCAGTCCCTTCGCCCCGCGCTGCGCCCGGAACGGCCCCTCTTTAAGGGGAAAAGTTGGATGATTCGCTATGCGGTGTTGTATCGTCTTTATGGCCTCATCGTGAAATATGCGCGTGGCGATTATTTTTTCCGCGCCTGCCGTAATAAAATTTGAGAAAACTGGCTAGGCGCGGCCCGGCGAATTAATGGGAGACGTTAGCCTGTTTTATACTTTCCCTCTTATCATATTTCTTCGGTGGATATCGCTCTTTGTCGGTTTCTCTTTGTATTTGCCCAACTTGTTGGTAATTCGATACTTTACTGATTTTTTTACTTTTAAATCTTCCTAATTTTCCAGAGAAAACGTTCATTCTTTTTTAAATTAGCGTCTTCGGTTTGCAAAATAAAATTCTGTCTACGCATTATTTTACAAAACTCTTTTTCTTTTGTCGGGTTTGACTCTTGTTCGTATGTAGTTGAACGTTGAACTGATATTTTCTCGTCAGAAGTAATGTATGTCTCTCCTCCGCCTGACGTTGAGTTGTCGCTGTCAATTTCGCAAGTGTCTCTTTTACGACAATTCATTTTATTTAACACAAAGCGAATCATGGTATCTCCCATCTTTATTTTTCTCGCAAAACTCCGTCGGGTCATAACGCCGGGGAAGATATACAAAAATAGGCTCTATCTACAAATGTGTTACGGCTTTTACGCCGTGTCCTACATTTCGGATTCTCGTATAACCCTTATCGCCTTAACTCGATCTCCCGACAGAATGGGTTAGGTAGAGGCGCCGGGAAATAAATCCGGCGTATCAGTGTAAAGTTCCAGTAGGTTCTGCAGCCCGAAGCTAACGGTATTCAAATGCAAATACGCTTTTCAGCCCAGTTGGCTCCTGCGCCGATTCCGCCCTGCCAGATGCAAGAGGCTACTTTATCCAAGGAGGCTGTTCTGTGTTCTCTCTTCTCTCTTCTGTGCTCCGTGCTCTGTGTTCTGTTCTCTGATGTACTTGTAGCTTCGTTGGGCTCATTTATACCAGGCGCCCGACTCTATTTGTTAGAAGCTGCAGTGGCTTCATTTAAGACAGCGCTAAACAATGCCAAGCTTATTTATCATTTAACCTCATTCTAGAGTTGCTTTGTTGAATGAAAGCAGCCAACGAAAACTACGCTGATCTTTTAAATGTTCTGTTATTTGAACTTGGAAGTTTTCGGTTCCACAAATACCTATGCAAGATTAGAAATGCAGTAATCGAGGACTGATTTTTTTACCGACCTGTTTGTATGCTATCTTATACTTCCTGTTATTTTTTATATTAACTCCACACGGGAGGGCCTGAGTTCCCTCTGGGCTTATGTCTTCGTTGTGGAGGGTTTTTAAGAGGAGAGGTAGGAGTGAACATGGGTCTTGAACAGACCGAAAGTGGGAACACGGTGGCCGGCAAATCATTCCACAGCCGAGCTGTGAAAGAGTCGTAGAAGCGACCCATTCTCTTGTGACAAATGTCAACCTTGTACATGTGTTGGGCGCGCGTTTGGCTTGTTTCCTGACTATGCTTCGGTGCCGAAGGGACCAATGACGCTGGTTCCTCGTAGCATCTTCCATTGTTATACCGGTAGAATAAGAACAGTGTACGTACCTGACGCATGTGCTCTAAAGATTGTAATACTCATTCTCATCAAATTTCACAATATTTATTTAAGTTTCTGCGCAAAATTATGAATACACATTTTTTAGTATTATGATACGAGTACATTCCTAAATTCTAGCCACAAACAATTTTAAAGTTTTTGCTTCGAGTTATTAGTCTTTCATATTAATATTTCCCCCCCAGCTTCCAGTTTTCAGGTCGTCTTCTGCCCGCGTAGCACCGAGTATTTTAAAAGAGTTTGCTCAAAAATTGCACTCCATTTTACTATGAAATACAACAGCGCAGGATGAGCGCAAGAGTTCATTGTTATTTTGAGATTAAAATGTTTTTCTCGGCCGGCGCTGGCGAGTAAATAAAATCGTAATAAATACTAATAATAATAATAAACACAATAAACCAACTTTGTTTCAATTCCACTTTATTATTTCTTAATCCAACCGGTTTCGGTTCATCGTGAACCTTCCTCGGGGGTGATTAAAAATATATTGATTACCATTTTTTTCACCCCTTAGAAAGGTTCAGGATGAACCGAAACCGGTTGGATTAAGAAATAATAAAGTGGAATTGAAACAAAGTTATTTTTTTGTGTTTATTATAATTATGTATTCCCACAAAGTGCTACATGTGAAGAACTAATAATAATGTAATAATATTTCTCTACCGTTCCGTATAAAAAGCAATAACTTCTCTCAGAGAAGTTTCATTGACATTCTGAATGAACCGTGACTGCCTTACCTAATTAAGAAGACATTCTCAATAAAAAAAAAAATGTTGCTCCAATAATTCATTCGACTTGTTTCGAAATACGCACACCACTGTATGATAATGAACACCGTTCCGAGGATGTTACCTTCATTAATCACAGAATAATTAATTTCGTCAGAGCTTAATTTATTTGTAGGTTCGCACTGTTTTGTTGAATCAACAATCATTTTGAAGATGAAAAGATGTCGTGAGACTGATAATAAGTTCACTGAAATCTAGAATAATATAGTGGAATTCGCTCGTATTATACTGTAGTCGTAACGGGTAAGCACTAATTATTTTTGAGAAGCAATTCTAAATAAAGTCTCTCTTATTACACGGGTTAATCAGAAAGCGTACTATATTATGTATCTATCATTTTAGTTAATCTGCTAGACATGCTATATGAGACTTTGAAAGCTCTGTTACGTGAATGGCTGTTACGTGAATTTTATATTAAATCGTCAATGGTCGTAATCATCATTTTTACAGTCCTTGAAATCTGCTCTATCTACCAAACTCCCCAATCCATTTTATCGTATCTGTTTATGTATTTTAATATCTTTGGTATCTGTCCTAGTTTCTATTCTAGAATTCCATTTTGTCGTATGTGCTAAAATCTGAGTGTTTCGTCCGTTCTGTTTGGTCATTTCATTTCATTGTCATTTCATTGTCATTTCATTATTAATTTCATTTATTTTTTGTTAATACAAAATTTACTAAAAAATGTGTCTTGTTGTAACATTCAACTTCTACTTGTGCTTTCGTCAAACGAATATTTGATGTCTTCTGTACTATCTTGTCGAATGTTTTATTAATTCTATTTCTAATACATTCATATTAAATTTAAAAAAATATGTTTTTCTATCTTGTCGTAACATTAAATTTGGGCTCCCACTTAATCTTCGTCAATCTCAACATCATGTTAATTAAACAACTCTTTTGTAAAACAATGCATAAATACAAAAAGCGAGAAATAACAAATAACACGAATATTAGAAACACTAGGAACGGGTTGTTTCACAGAATTTGAACAATTCATCATTTCAAATTCTGTGAAGTTCTATTCAAGTTCTGAAATTATATCATTATTGGCCAGTTGTTTCTCAAAGCTGACATAGTAACAGAACTTAAATGGAACTTTAACAAAACTTGAAATTTACTTTGAAATTTTCAAATTCTGTGACACAGGCCCCGAGCCTTGTGAAAAAAGAACCCGTCCTTAATCTCAGTGTCAAAAACGTATCCACCAAGTAGCTACCAATATAATATTCGGACAAAAAAACTTATTTTACTATGGTACTAAATAAACTCTACATCAAATTCCAACTCATTAAAAACTGACAACAGTTATTAGATTTAAATCTCAAATGAAAAACAGGATTCAAAACATAGGGAGATCTGAAATAGAAAATATACATATTACACAAAAAACAGACTGAAACCGAAACCAAACCTGTACTAAAAAATGTACATAATATAATTATAATTTTGTCAGAAAAACCACTACATTATATATTTACAATTACTTCATAGTAATATCGTACTATTAAATTAATTATTAATACCATAATGAAATTTTCGCCACGGGAGATCCCAGTGCGGATATCATTAACTATTTGTTACAAAAAGGAAAATAATAAAACATTTACTATTATTAATATTATATTATTAATTGCTGTGAGATGGCGATTCAATTATTAAAGAGAGATTTGTGTTGGATTCCATTTTAATGATTGTTAAATTTGATTCTATTGTAATAAACATATAAAAAGTTTTCAGAAATTATTTTGCTTATTGTCATCGTATAGCAAAAAAAAGCAACCCCCTACCATTTCAAACATTTACTTCGCAATAAGCCGATTTAATATAATTAAAAAAAGTGATTCTCACATGCAGTGATTGTTTTCATCAAATATTCCCGCTTTGAAAATGTTTAGATCCTGCTTAGCAGATTATAGTGAGTTTTAATAACACGTCTCTAGCAGTAGTAATAACGCCAGCCAGCGTGATGAACTTGTGTTGGTATCCCGGGTTAACTTAGCGTATTAATTTATCATCTGGAAAGCCTACAAACAATTGAATAAAACATTTAACACTGTCAGTGGGGTGATTAATAACCAAGGTTTTAATTAAAATAGAACATGGAATAAACTACCGTATCTTTTTCATTTCCTTTAGCCTCCAATTACTGAGTATAAGAAGTGAACTATTGCCTTCTTGATTCGTGTTTTTTCAATAACAGACTTTTGCGAATTGAAATCGTTGATTAAAGTTTGTGTTTATTTGATTAAAATTAAAATTTATCGGTGTTTTAATTATATTCATTTCTGTTTGTTACAGGTAAGTTTCTTCAATTTCAAATCGACTGGGAGCAGAATATCACGTCTTGTCGAGGAATGGGCGTGCAGCCAGAACTACAAATCATAATAGAATGGTTTCATATATTCAAGTAAGCATGAATAGAATTTTGTTCAGATATGTGAAGCAACTGTCCTACAAACTCTTCATAAATATGTCAACATTGTCAACTATAAGATTATTATCTACCTGAAGACTGGAGACGTCGTGCTTCTTGCGACTTTCTGTTAACTTTTCATTTCGCATTTTTAAATACATATTTATTTGGAAATTTAGAATGTCAAGAATATTTTAAAGCTTTGGGTAGACCATATGATAAAATACTACAGAATTCAAGGTGATATTCAAAATAAACCTCTTCAGATATTCATTTCCATAAATTATTTATAATACTTGCAGTTGGAAAAGTTATTTCCATCGCTAGCCAGCAGGTTTAATATTAAAATATTTTCTTTTTGCGTTTTTTTTCATTTGAACAGTATTTCCCACAAGTTGGAGCCACTCACAGCCCACGATGTGTTTAATAAAGTATAATATACCATTTATTTTAGAAGCAAAAGGGCTAAAGGCTTTTATTCTTTAATTAATTGTTTTTGTGTTGAAAATAGCCTTTTTTGTAAGCCGAAACAGCTGTAACAAAAATACACGCTTAAATACTTGCAGAACTTGATAATAACATTGTCAAACATAGATAATAACATTGTTAAACATTGATAATAACATTGTTAATTAAATTTAAAAAAATGTTTTTATTACCAACAGTTTTTAGCTGACATTTCATTATATTTTACAACACTGGAGCTTTGTAGACTAGTCAAGTATTATTATCATTATTTGCATAGATTCTCCGAGTTTCATGTACTAACCCAGCTCTCCCAGATCATCCAACACAGGTCTTACAACAATTATAGCAAGTCAGAGCTCAGTTCTATGTTCGGGCTTGTAAAGGCAGCCGAATGGTTTGTACTACCACCAAACTAGCACCATAGAAGCACCATACCGCTAGCACCATTCTAGCACATGCATAGTACGGGAAACGTGGTTGTCCTATCACGGCCCTCTTTTACTGCGGAGATTCCACGTTCGAGGAACTTAAGGTTTCAAGATTATGCAATTTACGATGTATTTGGTAAATAGGTAACTTCCCTGTGAACATCGCTTAGCGCAATCTTTTATTGAAAAATGCTTGTGTTTAAATTTAAACTTTGCGTTTCTGAATCTATTTAAAAAAAAATTACGTTAGCTCCACTTATGAAGCACTGAGGAAAAAAATTATCATCTTTGTGCTGAAAAGGTTTTTTTTATGGAAAGGCTGGGCTTATAGGAAGTTCTGGGAAGGAAAAAGGTACGAGGGGTAGATAGGTATCTCGGTGTCAATGTGTCCAGGAATGACAGACGTATGAATCCATCCCTCCCACTGCGGTGCAAGGTGATGGGTCGTGGGAGTCCGTTCGGATCCCGAAGATAGGACAAGACACAAACAAAAATCACCCCCATGAACCCGGTCACCCCTATATCATAAAACATACCGAACCACTTGGGGTGACCTATGGCAGAGGTGTAGGCTATTCAATAAATGGTTGCAGAGACGGCGGTACCCATACCCGCCCCTCAAATTGCTCCATCTCGATTTTTATGGTTTTTATTGACGTCAACCGTACCCATATGGTGTCATAATATCTGTAGTGAAATTTTTGTTTGGTCCATCTTTACGATCATCATCACAAAGCCCCATCAAAATCGGATTTCAAATCTTCATATTTTTATACGGTACATATCGAACTAACATTCTCCTGACTGTGTCGAATTCATAGATAATCTCGCGTCAAAGGCCTAAAACTACTGTGGGTTTTTTAATCTAATCTTTCAGGCGGGTTAAAAGACTGTCCATGTCCATATAAGTTGATTCGACTCACAGGCGTAATGCTTTTATATAACTTAAAACCAGCACTTCTTTACGCAATTGCATTTCACAAAATGTTACTCTCTGTAATGCCGCTTTAATTTCTATCTATGAATATTGAATACACCGGGTTAGTCTGATCACTGGGTTCATGAAGCCGGGGCTCTTCGCTAAGCGTGCACAACCGTTCTAAGCCCAAACCGGCACTCTGGTACTCTGGGCAGACAATCGCCGCATGGATATCATTTATCTTCTGGTTCTATGCGGAAAGGCCGCGGGATATTTATGATCTAAGTTGGGATCGAAATATCAACACGTTATGTAATGAAGGCGAGTCTTCCATGAGCTCGGTACACGCTCAGTACATGACAGAGTGCTCTATGTCTGTAGTAGTCTGTACACTTGTGCAGTAGGGTGGATCATCAATGCATAGAATATGTTAAAGGGGTATTAAAAATTGCATGTGACTACTTAGATTGTGTACTGTCTGTTAATTCCAACTGTTAAGACTACTTGAAATGTGTTGGGATACTTCCAAATAAGATCGAGGTTCATTGAGATTACAAGTTACTTTAGTTACTGAATCTGTATGATGCTCTAAGAAATTCTGCGGCTGCGGACCCGCGATAGTGATGGCGTCTGCCTCTAACCGACGCCTTCGGCTATTATCGTATTATCGTTCGTACATTAGGCACGACCGACGGTAGATGGTACTTTTCTGAAAGAAAACTTAACTGACATCTGTTGAGATATAAAAAACTATGTATAATTAACTATCTTAACGTCATTTATTGAAGGATGTTGTAACTACATGATTAAACTCTATATACCACAGATTGGAACCTAATTTTTAACTTTGAGTTTAAAATTGAAAATTAAAAATGTACGACAAATATTATGTTTTCTACGTCGCTTCTCGAAATCTCTAATCGCCGGTTTTTCTTGTATGTACTCCACAAGAATCTACTTCAGTATTTAATTTGCTGTATGGAGAATTGAAATGCTAAAAAATTTCGTTGTGTTTACCTCTTAACTATGACAACTCTAACCAAAAACAAACAAAAATCAGTAAGAACAGTCGTTTTACCATCACACATAAATATTTCAAAATGTTTTCTTTGGGAAAGCCTTTGTATACTAAATTATATTTTTAACTATGGCCATACGAGTTACGTTAGGGGGTATTTACTAAATTACTTATATATTGATGAAAGCCTTATTATAATAGGATATGGATTTTTTATTTATTTATTAATTTTATTTTAGTAATTTGTACATTTAAGTTTACAAATTTCTAATTAATTATAATATTTCATATTGCAAACAAAATTTTATGTAATTTTATGTAGCTCCTACAATACATCTTGAACTTTCCAATTGGTGTAAACTTTAAAGTTTCTGGTAGCTTGTTATATAACTTCATCCCTTTGTACAGTAAACTGTTCTGCGTATTCGCCTTGTCCTTTTTTTGAAGCCTGATTTCTTTGCATGTCCTTGTGTTATGTCTGTGAATGTCCTTGTTGAATATAATTTTATTTGAAAAGTATTTTGGTAAAATGTTAATTATTTTATGTATAAATATCATCGTTTTCAAGGTCAGCATCTGTTTCACAGTTAGCCAATTCAGTTTCTTTAACATTTTGTTTACTTTTGAAAATCTATTTCGCCGTAGTATTATCCTCATTTCCCTGTTTTGGAGAATTTAAAACTTATTTTGTTCTCTTTCTTTACATAGGAAAAGGATAGTTGAGCAATAGTTAAAATGTGGGGCAATAATCGATTTGTAGATAGTGATTGCAGTTTTAATAGATAGTTTTTGCCGAATTCTTCCCAAAAAAGATATTTTATTGCTAAAAATGTCTTCCAATTTACTAAAAAAACATAGACCTTATATAATGTAGATAGGAATGTATTAACTGATTATGGAGTAACATAATTGTATACATAATTGAACTTGGGCAGTCAAAAAAAAATTATCATATATTTTGGAAAACTTTGATCTCTGGTATCAGTTTTGAAAGCTGAACTTCTGAGACCCGTGACGTGACATATTCAAATGGAAAAAAATGCTTTAAAGAGCCAACCTAGTAGATATGCAGCAGGTACAGTACTGAGTCTAGAGTTTGCACCCAGAAGAGAGTAGGTATCTTGTACAAGGAATACGGAACTTGCAGTACAACTGTTCGACTGTGTAGTGTTGTTGTTTGATGCGGTCTGGGTGCAACTTGGTGCAATGTGCAGCTCTTTGACTATATGGGATGCTTTGGAATTCTAAACAATTTGTACACGCAGGTATATTGTTGTGATTAATTTTACAACTATTGCTAACATTGGTAGATCAAGGAGTACAAACAGTTTTGTATTAGTGATCGATGAACAGGTGGATGCAACCTGTTAGCTAAATGTTGTCACAATAGTTTGTCTAGTCGGTAAATGCATACCGGCAAATGCATGAAAATTTGTCATTTCGTTGTGTTTACCTCTTAACTATGACAACTCTAACCAAAAACAAACAAAAGTCAGTAAGAACAGTCGTTTTACCATCACACATAAATATTTCAAAATGTTTTCTTTGGGAAAGCCTTTGTATACTAAATTATATTTTTAACTATGGCCATACGAGTTACGTTAGGGGGTATTTACTAAATTACTTATATATTGATGAAAGCCTTATTATAATAGGATATGGATTTTTTATTTATTTATTAATTTTATTTTAGTAATTTGTACATTTAAGTTTACAAATTTCTAATTAATTATAATATTTCATATTGCAAACAAAATTTTATGTAATTTTATGTACCTCCTACAATACATCTTGAACTTTCCAATTGGTGTAAACTTTAAAGTTTCTGGTAGCTTGTTATATAACTTCATCCCTTTGTACAGTAAACTGTTCTGCGTATTCGCCTTGTCCTTTTTTTGAAGCCTGATTTCTTTGCATGTCCTTGTGTTATGTCTGTGAATGTCCTTGTTGAATATAATTTTATTTGAAAAGTATTTTGGTAAAATGTTAATTATTTTATGTATAAATATCATCGTTTTCAAGGTCAGCATCTGTTTCACAGTTAGCCAATTCAGTTTCTTTAACATTTTGTTTACTTTTGAAAATCTATTTCGCCGTAGTATTATCCTCATTTCCCTGTTTTGGAGAATTTGAAACTTATTTTGTTCTCTTTCTTTTCATAGGAAAAGGATAGTTGAGCAATAGTTAAAATGTGGGGCAATAATCGATTTGTAGATAGTGATTGCAGTTTTAATAGATAGTTTTTGCCGAATTCTTCCCAAAAAAGATATTTTAAATATACTTTTGTGTATATTCAGCATGCTTGTTGAATGTTAGTTTGGAATCTACTATAACTCCTAAGTATTTTCTCCTAAGGATAAACAGATCGACAACCTGAACGAGCTTTTTATTCAATATTTAATCCCATCCGATGCCTTTACACAACTTGTAATCAGGTCTGTAGAATTAATAAACCACCGTGTAACGTAATATGGCGTTCTCACGGGGAATTTCAACAGCATCCTCGTACCATAGATTAACTAGATTCAACAAACAACACCAGCCACATATTATGATTTAGCAGCGTGTGGGCGGCCGGCCATCGGGGCTGGCAAGTGTGCATAATTCTCCCATGGGCGGATTCGCTAATAGGGCGCCGCCTTTATTCCAACCAGGGACGGGATAATCAGGTATCAGGTCCCCAGTAAAACGGATACACGGATATAAATGTCGGTATTAAGTATTCAATAAATTATATTGTAATGAGATCCTTTTGAAAATTGTGAGAAACAAGGTTGTATTTCTTGGTTTTCTCGTTGGTTACCTGTCTCGCACCCCATTCCATTATACATTACAACGACGCGGTTGGTTAATCGATTTTCTGCATGCAACTGCTTTTTTATTATTTATCGTCGTTGTAATACAAATTTACTAGCTTATCCGGCTGAATCCTGTATATTGATTGTATATTGTGAATTAATTGATTTCAAACCACTTTATATTTTTTGTTGTTGAAAATTTGGAAATGATGTATATTATAACATATTATGCAAAATGGCGTCTTGTCTTGCATTGTGACAGTTAAATGCACAATAGTTACACAAACCTAAACATTACATATAGAAAATCAAATGATACCCTTTTTCATATCGATTTTTTTTAAATTACTGACATGAATTATTATTTATTATCCATGAAAACTGTAAAAATTTGTAAACTGGCTTATACTGAGGGGCTATGTCATCTTTGGGGATGCTGTGTGGAGGATTTTTTTAAGGTGAAGGAAGTAGAGGAGAGTTCTGGTAACATCCTTATTCTGAGGAATCTGTCCCGCCTATTTGGCCATTAACTTTTTCGTCGGAATTAAAAATGCTTACCTTTTTTCGTCTTTATTCACTTATTTAATATCTAACCTCTTCAAATGATGCATAGCTTCACATTTCGAATTACGGAATACTAGAAGTTGTGATTTATTTCAGTTCAGAAATTTTGAGATTAACCACTATATTGTACTCCTAATTGTCCAGAATACTAATTGAGGGAAATAATTAAGCCGTGTCAGTATACATCGTCAATTTATCACTAAATAAATACAAAATATTTTTGTGGAGCAGTTGAGTTATGTAAGGAAAGGGGTTTAAGGGGTGGGCATAAATCTGGGGTTCAGTGTGTCCTGGTCATCAGACCTGGACAAACCTAATCCCATTAACCCGGGCACCCCTGCTAAATCACCAAACGTAGCAAACCACTTGGGGTGACCTATGGCAGAGGTGTTGGTTATCCAATAAAGGTTCCCGGGGCGGCGGTACCCATTCCTGCCTCCAAAATTACCTATTGACGAATTCGATTTTTCTTTCCGTATAAAATAAAACCATTACTAAACTTTTTTTACATTAGCTCCACACAGGAGGCCCTGAGGAAAATAATTTCGCCCAGTGCCTATGTCATCTTAGGGGATGCTGTGTGGAGGGTTGTTTTAAGGGAAGGAAGGAGGGGAAGTTCTGGGAAGGAAATAGGTATGAGGGGTGGGTAGTCTTTCTTGATCCTGCCCACCACGCAGTAGGTGAGCAAACGCATGTAGGTACCGCCAAGATCTAGACAAACCTCACCCCCCATGAACCCGGACATCCCTGCTAAGACACCAGACGTAGCGAACCACTTGGGGTGACCTATGGAAGAGGTGTTGGTTATCCAATAAATGGCTCCCGGGGCGTATTTACAATCCCTACCGCGTTTCAGTCGCTTTAAATTTTCAATATCAAAATTTAAATATTTAGAAATAAAATTATTAATTTCTAAAATACACATTTGAAAGATTATTATGGATTTTAGAACAATTTTTGTTTTTGCAAAGTGATAAAAAAATATCAATATAGTGGTGTATTTACAATATATGGGAATAATATATATTGAAAGTACACCACTATTTACAATATATATTATTCCCATATATTGTAAATACACCAAAATTTAAATATTTAGAAATAAAATTATTAATTTCTAATATACACATCAGAAAGATTATTTTATCTAGATTTTAGAACAATTTTTGTTTTTGCAATGTGATAAAAAATAACCAATATAGAGGTATATTTAAAATGTAAATTGTCGTTACCGCGACTGAATCGGTATAGGTTTTGTAAATACGCCTCCCGGGGCGGTAGTATTCATACCCGCCTAACAAATTATAAACGTAATTGTAACGTTTGATTAATATGTTGAACAGTTTTTGCCCTATTTTTGCTATGCCTTTCATTGTTAGTTATCACACTAGGCAACGTGCATTTTTTCGACTCCAGATACTAATATCTACAGCCTGTATGTCGGACGAATATCTACAGCTATGTTGAACTAATATCTACGAATTTCAGAGTATTGACTAATATCTACAGAGCGTAGGTTGAACTAATATCTATAGAGCGTAGGTTGGATTAATCAGCTAAATGTGTCCAATAGTCCGATATTTGGGATTTTTACATACATACTTACATAAATTAAGTTTTTTAAACTGCATACGCAATATTACGTTATTCCAATATGCTACACATAAGGGAACGTACCCATACTACGTGACACACTTTTTGCAAACTTTTACCCCCCCCCCCCCCGGTGACCATGTGTAGTATATTCCAAGACCCCCCCCCCCTACAGTTTTCTCGTAGTATTTCATAATCTAATCAAATCATAATCGAATAATTGAATAACTAATCGAATCATTTTTTGCTAACAAAAAATAAAAAATGCATTATTTGTCATATAATTATATTTGTCTTTATTAATACGGCGCTTGCTGCGTGACAGCAAGAGTGCATGCATTACAAGTGGAAAAAATATTATCAAGATAAAACTTATGTCAAAATATATTGAAACCGGAACGTAATTTAAGGAATCGAAAGTCTTGTTATTTTTATAAACATTTTTCATCTCAATCATATTCACCTACTACCCTAATACATTTTTCCGGTCTTTAAATTAACTTAAAGGAACTTTATAACAGCGCGGAACTCAATTTTCTCCATATTTCACAATTTCTTACCGATTGAAGTGTTTGGTCGACGATAGCTCAAAGACTAATGACCTAATTACGTTAAAACCCGGTGTTTATCCTAAAAATGAGTTGTTCAATTAGTACCTAATTCAGCGGTACCCCCATTAATCACTTACCTTCCCATTCCGCGAACTTAAAAACCTCCCCTCGTAGCTCGAAAAAAAACGCGAGATTTCTAGATTGACTACGTGATAAAACCTAAGCCCCCCCCCCGTTGTGACCAAGCGTGGTATTTTGATGCCCCCCCCCCCCTGAACAGGTCACGTAGTATGGGTACGTTCCCTAATTGCAAATCCAACCTCTGCCAGTGCTGTAGATATTCGTCAACACTTTGGGGTTCCTCTGCCAGTGCTGTAGATATTCGTCAACACTTTGGTTCTCATAGATATTCGTCAACAGTTTGAGCTGTAGATATTCGTCAACACTTTCCTTCTCATAGATATTAGTTCAATTTTTTCCGTTTTTGGAATTCCTGTAGATATTAGTAGACGCCTCCATTTTTTCACACAGTGAAAACTTCAGAATATCGATAATTTCAGTGAAAAATTATTTATTGTCATAGTTGCCATAATTAGTTTTATCCTCCAACCCTACCCTCGTTGAACTTCGGAAGGTTAACGACGTCAAAGTAACGCTGACAAGAATTTCATTCCTTCTTACCGCGTTTGTTATTCAAATTAACTTTTTGCCGTGCCTTACCTACAGCGCCGTGTGTGGCTTCGAATTAATACGGTTGGTTTTTTTTTTATTGAATGGCAACACCAGTCTTTAAAGTCGCTAATGGGATTGAATACAGTTTATTTAAAAGTATTCACCGAATTAATTTAGTATTGACATGAATGTTTCTGGTTTTAATTTGGTTTTAATCGTATTTTTCTGATTGAAATAAAGGAGTGTCGGATTTAAAAACATTCTAGCCCATAATTTGGAAAGGTTAGTCAAATATTCCGCATTGCGGATTTGGAGAAAAATCACCATTTAAAAATGTGTTTTATTTATTTATTTTTATTTAATAACATAACTCACATAATAATAATAACATAATAAAAATATATAGATTTAGGAAATGAGATAAGTATACAGATTTAGGAAAAGAGATTAAAAGAATTTGGCATTCTCAGACTATAAAAATATTACCATTTGTCATTTCGGCTACTGGCATTATACCTAGGTCTCCTATTCAAAATTAAGGCATATTAGATTTGTCAAAGAATTTATATATAAAAATGCTAAAATCAGTCATTTTAAATACATGTAGTATTACAAAAGATTTTTTAAATATTTATATTGAGGGATCAGTAGGATTTATAGGTCATATTAGGAATTCCACAGAGCCGAACCCTCTGATATGAAAATATCTGAAGTCGGTGAATTATTTTCTCATTTGGTCTCTGGTAGGTTGACATGTTATTCTTGTATTGTTTTGTATTTATAATACTTATATAGTGCAATTGCATAGCGTGGTTTGACTAGACACTAGACGATCATTTGGGGAAGTGTGTGAAAGGGTTTAGTTTTTCCTGTGGGGAAAATTTAACACGGACATTTAAATCTGGTGCGTAAATTAAATTCAAATTATTTATTTATTCTTTCAAAAACATTACAAAATTAAAAATTTTAATGTGTTTTTAAAATACAATTGTAACATTATTACATTAAACATAAATGGTAGAATGGTAGGCTAAAAACTATACAAGCATTAATAGAGCTTGCCTTTTAAAAGCAGCTTCACTAACGCTAAATATGTCGATATCCGAATTGATTCTATTCAACAGCAAGATTGCTCTCCCGACCGGCATGACCATTGGCTTGATAGCGCAGTTTTGTGCTATATTTCACTTCAAGTGATCTGTTTTAATATGTATGCAGGCTAAATATTTATTTCTATTGCACGCTTGCGTGTACCTACTTATGAGTTTAAAATTTTGTTAAACAAACTAAAAACATTACTTAAAACGACCTTTATATTTGAGTGTTTGTGGTTTTTGAGCAAGGTTCGTAGAAAATGCCTTTAACAACGTTAGCTCATCGATGGGGAAGAGTGGTGATTGGCTAAAAATTCATGACGTAACTTGAAGTCCATGTTCCACTGGAATATTTAAATTATAGTCTGTCAAATAAGAGTAGAAAAAATAAAAACTGGAACTACGAAATTTGTAGGCTGGCAACACCAATTTACCTGTCAAATATTCTTTTGAAGTGCAATGACACTGATGATACAGAACACTGTATACACATTTAAAATGACTTTTTTTGTTCTTAAAAAAAAATCGAAGAAGCGCTGTTGTTAAGTTTTCTACTTAATGACATAAAATAAATTTGATTAAATTGTATTTTACAAAGTGATTGACTTTCATTTAAATTAACAACAATTTGAATTTAACAGTAGGTAGAAAGGAAGAATCATTAACGGTGAGTTTAGTTACACTACTTTTAGATCTGAATGAGTTAAATATATTCAGATCTAAAATTAGAGACATGATCTGAAGCCTGGATAACGCTAGGAAGTACTTAAGCTAATATTAAATAAATGTGAGCAGGGAACAATTTCTAAAATGTTTATTTATATTTTATTACAAAATCGTTATTCTTCGTTAGGTTAACACACAATTGCAAAGATATTATAACAATATACCCAAATGCAATTCTAATTTTGAGATCAGTGGAATAAAAAAATAAAAATGCCAGTTTTATGACTTTTTAATATTTAATAAAAATGTTGGTAACACAGCTTAAGATTATAACCATGATTATATTTTTAGTATTGCCATTTGTACAAAAGTGGCGCCCTCCTACGTTTTCTACTCCTACTTGACAGAATGTAACTGCAATACAAGCGGCGGTGTTTTAAGCTTCGAAAGGTGACCCGACGAGTTTTTTTTTTTGAAATCTTAACCATGTTGCATTTTCTATGAATCTTGGTAGTTGAGTCTATACGCGTATAGTACCTAATAATATTGATAATGATAAAAGTGATATTTTCTTCGAAAATTGAGGATTTATACCCGCTAAGCTATTGCAAGTAGCTTTTTTTTTTTTTTTTACATTAACTCCACACAGGAGGCCCTGAGGAAAATAATTTCCCTCAGGGCCTATGTCATCTGGGATGCTGT
Source organism: Limnephilus rhombicus (assembly GCA_929108145.2). NCBI lineage: Eukaryota > Metazoa > Arthropoda > Insecta > Trichoptera > Limnephilidae > Limnephilus > Limnephilus rhombicus. Next base: position 44,756,636 of record OV815278.1, read on the forward strand.
GTGGAGGGTCTTTTTGAGGAGAGGAAGGAATGAACATTGGTCTTGAAGAGACCCATGTTGTAGGAAGGAGGAAACACAGAGGCCGGCAAATCATTCCACAGCCGAGCTGTTGAACACAAGAACGAGTCGAAGAAACGACCCGTTCTCATGTGACAAATGTCAACTGTGTACAAATGTTGGGCACGCGTTTGGCGTGTTTCCCGACTATGCACCGGTGCCGAAGGGATCAATGATGCTAGTTCCTCGGAGCATCTTCCATTGTAATACCGGTAGAACAAGGATAGCATTCCCACCCGACGATTGTGCTCTAAAGATTGCAATCCGTCTGTTAAGATGGGAGAATCTATCAAACGCACCGCCCGTTTCTGCACAGAGTCGAGGGTATTTTTCAGGTATTTTGGAGCTCCAGACCAGAGGTGGCTGCCAAATTCAACCGTGGGGCGCACTTGCGATTTGTACAGGGTTAGAAGTTGTGTACTTTTAAAGTATCTGCGGGCCCTGTACAGTACGCCCAGTTTTTGGGAGGCTAACTTTACTCTGGCTTCGATGGAGCCCCCATACCTGAGCTGGTCACTTAGGGTTACACCAAGCATATCAATGGAGGGCCTGTTCGGAAGATTGCTTCCGTTGAAAGAGACTAGATTTTCATTGCGATCCCTTTTAGACGTAATCAGACAAGATTGGGTCTTTGAAACATTAAATTCAACGAGATTATTTTTACCCCAAGAAAAAACACTCTCGAGGTAACCGTCCATTCTTTGCTTCAAAGCCTTACGAGCTGTTGGAGTTTGTGAGCCCTTTGGGGGCTTGTCAAACAAAAAGCTATCATGAACTGTACTGTCATCCGCGTAACAGTGAATTGGTGCACATGACAAAAGGTCGTTGATGTGCAACAAAAACAGAGTTGGAGACAGAACCGATCCCTGCGGGACGCCGGCATTTATCGAGTGAGAGGAAGAGGTGAAACCATCGACTACCGTCTGAATCGACCTCTCCCTCAAGAAGTCGGCAATCCACGTACACAAGGATGCGGGAAGTCCGTAAGAATGCAGTTTGTTGACAAGTCCTCGGTGCCAAACCCGGTCAAAGGCCTTGGATATGTCCAGTGCAACCGTTTGGGTCTCACCGAAACGTTCCAGGCATCGCCCCCAAACATGCGTCACATACGCGAGAAGATCACCGCACAAGCGGTTCCGCCGGAATCCGTATTGACGGTCGTTAATAATTTTGTTCTTCTCGAGGTATGTGAGCAGTTTGTCGTTGATCACACGTTCCATCACCTTAGACAGAACTGATGTGATCGCTATGGGGCGGTAGTTGGCCGGGTTGGAGCGGTCACCCTTCTTTGGAATAGGATGGATAACCGCTTTTTTCCAACCAGAGGGCACAGAGCCAGTCTTCAGGGACAGTTTAAAAAGCTTCGTCAAAATTGGAGCTATTTCTGCAGCGCACCTTTGCAGTACCAGGGCAGGTATTCCGTCAGGCCCACTAGCTTTATTAACATCAAGCCCTCGTAAAACATGGAGTACTTCCCGATGCCGGATCCTCAGCTTTTTCATACGAAAACCGCAGTGAGGAACCGACGTCGGGACAGCACCTTGGTCATCGAGGGTTGAGTTATCCGCAAACATTTTACCTAGTAAGTTAGCCTTTTCGGTGGCGGTGTTTGCTAGTGAGCCGTCAGATCTGGTAAGAGGTGGCAGACTGGATTTGCAGAAATTGCGACCTATTGAGCCCGCAAGCGACCAGAATTGCCTGCTGCCATGCGGGCATGCAGTCAGCTTTCTGCTGATCTGCTGGTCGTGCTCGAATTTTGACCTATTTATGATTCTCTTGGTTTCCTTTGCCATTTTGTTGTAAGCTGTTCTGTCTTCGGATGTTCTAGATGTGTTGTAGGCTCGGTAAGCCGCGTTTTTTCGTCGCACTGCTTCAGCGCATTGTCGACTGAACCACGGCTTTGAGCCTACACCAGTTTCCTTAACAGTAGATTGGATGAAGCCATCCATCGCGGATGTGATGACCTCACCAATTTCCTGGGCACATCTTGAGGGATCCGAAGTCCGAAAACAGACAGCTGACCACGGGAAAGCATTAAAATGTGCCCGCAGACCGAACCAATCTGCTGACCTATAGTGCCACACTTTTCTCTTCAGCCTCTCGTTTGGTGGTCTGAAGTTTACAGGGATTGATGTCGTCACCAGGCAGTGGTCGGACGATCCTAAAGGCGCTGTGACTTCAATACTGTAACCGTGTGGCACAGTAGTTAAAAATAGGTCTAACAGATTGGAACGGTGAGTCTGGACATCAGGAACCCTTGTAGGCTCCTGAACCATTTGCTCCAATCTCCAGCTGGATCATAATATAACGTGTATACAAAGTATTTAATTAATAAATTTAAAGATATATCTTTTTTTATATTGAATACCATATATAAATATCATTACATTGTTAGGAATTCCATTTTTTCTATGCGTGGATGCAAGACCACCGCAAAATTTTGTAAAAGGAAGAAATTGCATTCATCAAACAAAAATATATTCGTAGTAAGACAAGAAAAGAAATTAACTTAAAGGTATTAAAAGAAAAGTTTAATATCAAAGTGAGATCCACAGCTGTCGTAATAATCGTTAGTTAAATAACAAAGTGAATTATTTTTTGTTAGAGAATATCAAAAGAGAGATTCGCAAAAACAAAAGGTACACATATAGCAATAAACACGTATTATTAACAGATATTAAAATCAAAGCGTGATTCAACACTAAGGATGCCTCTACCAAAACAACAAAATACATTTATTGTTACTTTTTTGTTTGTTTGTGGAACTCTTTATTTAATTATTGAAGACAATATTAACGACTCTAAAGCGAAAATTTAAAACAGAAAAATCGGTCGCATCTAGGAATTAGGTCGCATCCTTGATGCGTCCGAATCTTTTTCTGTTTTAAATTTCCGTTTGAGAGTCGCTGAATTACCGCAATCGAATATCACAGAGAGATTCGCTATCTACATTGGTATCACTGCAAAACAACTTTTAGCTATTGGTCGCCTCAGTTATTATTTGTCCAACAGACCATTTTATTTTTTGTTCAATCTCCACTTTAAATTTAAAAATAAGGTATAAATACTTAACTAAGAATTATTTAAACTAATGAGACCCGTACCTTTACGGAAATAGCTTTATCGTAAACCTATCATATTGTTTCATAGAAATAATCAAAGAAAACCTTCCCCTCCAGTCAAATTTTCTAATGGTCTGTTGGACAAATACGAACTAAGGCAACGTATTATTAAAAGAAAATGTAAAAAGAGAATTAAAAATAATAATTCACATTTGCAAATATTATTTAGGTATACGAAAAAATAAGTGAACATAAAACTTGTCCTGTTTTCCAGAGAATATCTAAAAGTGATTTACATGAAATGTAGCAGCAAAACGACAACTCAGAAATAAGCTTCTCTTTACAAAGAGCGCTCGTTAATTGACACTGATAGCTGTTCCGGCTGCGCTCGAGAGCAATTCCTGAAAGGGACCTTTAATTTGATTGTGTACTACCATTTGAAGTGCACTTTCGACTTAAATGTGATTTGTACGACGGTATAGGGGTCCTAATACAGAGACGTATGACTGCTATCGAATTATCTGTATGCATTACAATAACATTGACTCGTGTAGACTGTATACATTTTGGATAAGACGATTGAAGTGGAGGCAGGCTAAGGTTTAAAGTAAGCAAAAATAACTTGTAAAATCAGAACTTCATGCTATTATTGCACCATAGGTCAATAATTCGGCTACTGTGTGGCGGGCCGGATCGAGAGAGACTATTTGATGAAGGCATTTTACCTCTCCAGCCGCACTCTTGCGACCCATCGCCTTGTACCGTAATAGGAGGGGTCACTCCTGGACACACACTCCTAGATTATTACCCGTCCTTATACCCTTTTCCTTCCCAGAACATTATCTCCTTCCTTTCCATAAAAATACCCTCCACACAGCATCCCCAAAGATGAAATAGGCCTTGATGGAAATTTTGAGGTAAAACTTCTTTACGCACGCTCGACTTGGGGGTAAGCTGGTGAATGCGTTACGAACAAGTGTGATGCGAACGGTGATCGATGCGATCGGGCGAGGCGAACGATCGGGCTTTACGCACGCTTGACTTGGGGAGTAAGCTGGTGAATGCGTTACGAAAAGTGATCGATTGGAACGGTGATCGATGCTAACAGAGATCGGGCGAGGCTAACGGTCGGACCTTTACGCAAGCTTGAAGTTGAGAGGGAGATATAAGTTAGTGAAGATAGAAAGAGAGAGATTTACGTTTCGTACATTACTGTAGGGGTAAGAGAGAGAGGTGCGAGCACGAGGAATCATTCATTGAATAACCATGCCACAGATCACCCCAAGGTCGTAGATCACCCTAAGGTAGGTCACCAAGTTTTAAGTCAAGTCAAGTTTTACTTCAATCGTGTGGTCTTTAGACCACACACACATTTAAAGCACACTCGTTTTTTTTATGTGGAACTGCGTGGAGAAAAATACCTTTGCAAAATAAATAAACACCTATATTCTATTTAATAACTACAGTACTAATTACTTCATTATTCATGATAACAAACTACGAACCCATCAATCAGCAATAGCAAATTATATGAGAAATGAAATTGAAGCAATGTGATATTATTGACATTATTATATACTTCACGGTGCAATAATCTAATCTAATAACAGCCTCCATACTTTATTCATCATTATCTTCTCCCATGAGTCAGTACTGATTTGATTTAAATGCAACAGCGGGCGTTAGTTAATCAAGTGATTGGAGTGCAACCGCAGAACTGCAGCGGGAATGGCGGTGGCCGGCTTGCTTTGCTTTCGAAACTCTTTCTTTGTGCATTGGTTATTGCATTGTGAATGTACGTATTTCCTGGTATCCGAATAGGTTAGTAATTTTACTAATAAATAAAGCAATTTCTGTTGCGGTTATTTTATGTGAAAATGAATTTGTACGTTAATTGTTTGCCTTTCGAATATATTTATGTACATACCGCATACAAATTTGAAGTGCAAATATTTATTTAACATTTATTTTAAACTAGCTGACCCGGCGAACTTCGTACCGACTCAGAATCAATAACTCTTGTGTTAACTTATTATTAGCTGAATTAAATTAAGTTTTTTTTATTAAGTTAAACATTATACAATGAAGCAATCTGTGTTTTGTTTTTATCAGTATCAGAGATGGCGTTGTGTACGGATTTATATTTTTTGTGATTTTCTTACTTTTCCACTTACTTAGGATAATAATGTTGTATTTTTCCTTTGGAGGGGTGCAGACATACGTTCACCGTTTGTCTCATTTTCGACTATTGACATTTAGTGTGTAAGAAAGAGGGGCAGCATTATACGTTTAAGAACAAAGGCAAAAGAATCAGCGCATTCAATATTATATTTATCACAATATTGCTGCAGCTCTTTCAGATGGAGAATTCGTTCCGTACAAAATGTAGAAGGAAATTTTCTTCATAATATTTTTTCGTGAATTTTTCCGATGTTTTAATAGTTATTATGCTATTCGGATCAGAGACAAATCCAACAAATTAAAGATCATAAAAATCGGTCCAACCGTTCTTGGGTTATAAATCGTACAACTAACCCGACTTTGTTTTATATATATTTTTTAATATGAATATCGCACAAGAGTTCCAACTGCTCCCGTCTGAAGCCAGTGTGACTATGGCATCCCCAATTGGGGTAAGTTGTGAGGCTGAAGGTAGTGGGGAGAGGAAGGAGATGGGGAAGAGGAAGGTCGGAAGTTCCTGGCTATTCAGATCTAGTCACTAAACACGGCTAAAGCCATTTCAAGCAACGTTTCAATTCTGAATGGTGGTCTTACACCAGGGCGATACTGAGAGTATCTTCCACTTTGGAACATGCCGCAAATATATTATATATTATTTTAAATTAATAAAGTGTGAAATGACACAAATTAATCAAATAAAATTTATTTTCCACGCCGGGATTCGATCCCGCGACCTTCGGAATGCGGTCAAGAGCCTTAACGCTGGACTACGCCGGCCGTCTTATATATTAAGAATATATGCGTATTTCGCGTGCTTTTGGTAGTTTAAAAATTTTAACTAGATTTTAACTAGATTTTTAAAATTTTTAACTATTATAGAAATATTATTTTAATTCGTTCTTAAGCCAAATACACTTCGAGAACAATAATTTCACATTCGAAATTTGCTTGCTGTGGATTCGTAGTTTTAGATATTGTGTGTTCTGATCTTTGACGGCCTCCGTGGTGGAAGAGTAAGGCACTCGACTACCGGTCTGGACGTAGCTGGGTCAAGTCCGGCGTGAGCAAGAAAAATTTATTGATTAACTTCACGATTTATTCATTCAAAATTACGTAAACAACACCATTTAGAATCGAAACGTTACTTGAAATGGTTTTAGCTGTCTTTGATGACCAGATTTGTATGATTTTTATAGCGCCGTTTCTGGAAAAATCACCTCAACGGCGCTGTATAAATTTATAATATATTTAATTTTTCTTGCTTCTAACTAAAGACTAGACATTTTTTTAAATATTTATATTGAGGGATCAGTAGGATTTATAGGTACAATTAGGAGTTCCACCGAGCCGAATCCTCTGATATGAACATATTTGGAGTCGGTGAATTATTTTCCCATTTGGTCTCTTTGACATGTTGTTATTGTATTATTTTGCATTTATTATACTTATATAGTGCAATTGCATAGCGTGGATTGACTAGATGATAATTTGTGGAAAAGTGGGTGATTTAGCAGGGGTGCCCCGGTTCATGGGGTGAGGTTTGTCTAGGTCTTGGAGGCGGATGACCAGGATACACTGAACCCCAGATTCCTCTCTCCTTCCTTCCTTTCCCTAAAAAAAATCCTCCACACAGCATCCCCAAAGATGACGTAGGCCCTGAGGGAAATTATTTTCCTCAGGTAGTCCTGTGTAGAGCACATGTAAAAAAAAATACAGGCAGAACATATACAGGACATATTTACCTGATTGCTCTGGTACTTTCCCACCTTCCTCCTCCCCATCTCCCCACTTCCTTCAGACTCATAACGAACCTCCATTGGGGATGCCATGGTCTCAGACTTCCACTGGTTCCAGGGGTGACCGGACAACTCAGAATGAAACCAACTCAGAAGCACCTCAGAAAGGTCATTAAGAGTGATGATAAAAAATTGGTTAAATAGGTTAAGTTAGGGTTACCGGATATTTAAAAATAATTTTTTCATTGCTTTTAATGATCTTTCTGAGGTGTTTCTGGGTTGGTTTCATTCTGAGTTGGCATGGAACCGGTTCCAGGCTGTTGGGAGCAGCTAGGACTCTTGTGCAGTGTTCACATTAAAAAAGATCTGAATTACCCAACTTTCCTCAACCTTTTTGTCCTGAAATATTGAATCCTGGAGAGCCGTAGTTTTATTTACTCCTGTCAGATAGAACTCAGCAGTATATCGTTTAAAAAAATCGATATCAATAAAATCGAAATAAAAAATCGACCAATAAAACCCGATGAAGTTCGGAATACAATATCTGGGTTATGTCTTGGGCACTTATTTTTTAAGCGAACGCTTCGCATTTCATGTGAGGAATAAAATGGGAGAGATCATACAACATACGCATTCTTCTGGAGGGAATATCAAACAAAGACTCGTCACAAGTGGGCCTAGATTAGATTTATCTTTCCACAATAGTCCAAGTACAATGGAGTCGTAGGTGGTATCGCTGGATGTATCAAAACCTAGCCATTTCAGATTATGAAACTGCGGATTCAGCAAAGCGATAAAAGTGTGGAAGGAAAAAAGATCGTGCGTAATAATAAAAATAAATGGATCATTTTTTAAACGCCATTTTTTTTGTAGAAAATCACTTCAGAGGTGCTTCACAACGATAAGAAACCGAAAGAAAAGTGAAAATTATAAAATACTGAAAAGCATTATTATATTTTTATTATTTTATTTATTACTAGCAGACCCAGCCACACGTTGCTGTGGCTTAAGAAACACAACGCTATTACCCAACCTTTATAAAATCCACACCACCCGCTTGCCAGGTACCCGCTGCCTGAATTGAATATTTGAATTTCTCGGCTTTTCTCTACTTTAATGAGCATGTTTTATACATATAAATCTTCCTCTTGAATCACTTCATCTATTGATGAAAACCGCATGAAAATCCGTTACGTAGTTTAAAAGATCTATGCGCACATACATTTTGAGCGAATTCCTTTTATACTATGTAATGATGATGTTCGTTGCTGTTGAATTGTCTTTAACCTATTTAACAACAACTGGTGATAGCTTACGGTAGTGACAGTGTCATTTTAGATAAATATTAATGTCTTAGACGTATCTACATGTTGCAACTAGGTACAAACGTATCAAGCAATAATTGGATGTCTTATTTGTTCACGGTAATGGGTGTGTAATTGTATGTAATGTGACAGATTATGGTATTATTCATGCTTGCAATAGTAACAACATGACAGATCATTGAACTTTAATTACGAAAAATTAGAATTTTGAAATATAATAATGGTGGAACGAGAGTGATAATATCGTCATAAAAATATTAATCTGTGTATCTCTGGTTCGGCAATTTGTGTTAAATTGAATTAAGTGTCATTTGCAAAATTGAAACTGATTGTGTGAAGTATTCAGATAAGCGATAAATTAGATACCTACCTACAATATAATATTTTAATAGAAAATTATTTTTGTTGCCATTTTTAAAATTGGAATTGATTTAACAAGAATTCAGACTATCCCGTGATTGATCACGGGTCTCCGATAGGAGGTACATCTATCATTATATGCAGGTGATTTAGCTGTAAATGGTTATATTCTTAAGTCAATAATATTAATAGTTGTGTTGACCTTAGTCGACTTTAATTACCACAAATAATTATGGATCATAGATGGTACAAATATTTTTTCTTGGTTTAATTAAGGATTGGACTTTCCTTCCGGGGTTAGACTAAAATAATAAACACCTAAGCCAATTGGATAGGACCGAAATTTATTTCATATTTGCTGTAATTTTTTAAATATGATGTCATCCATTTTCAGAAAAATGCGTATACTTCCGCGTGTTTATACGTGATTGCCAAAGAACGCTAATAGAATGCATTGTCATCATAGACATCCAAATTTAATAGACCAGAAGTTACAGATGAGGGGTAAAACCAAACTACGGAGGGTGAAGAGGGGAAGATGACTGTGATTTGTTAAAAAATCAATCTGGCAGTATATAGGCATCTCGCATTATAATATCACCATTTAGTTCTTAAAAGCAAAACTGCTTTTTAATGAATAGACCTTTTTACATGGGAGCGCGAATTGCTCGCCACGTTATTATCATCTTTGCGTAGTCGAAATCGGCAAAAGAAAGTTCGCCCTTTTTCACACGGGAATATTTTGTTGCCTTGTTTAGTTGAGACACTTTTACAAATGTTTCATAATTTACTTACCCCTGTAACTCACTGGAGAAACGCCCACATTCGCTACGTTCACATATATTAGGGCATAATGTATAGCACAAGCTCTCACTTTTGTTCGTAAAATGTGCGATCTGACCAGCGCGCTGCTCAGGACAAGAATGATGACGTCACATTTTTTAGATTCAAGCGACGCTCTCGTAAGCCCGGCTGTCTCCAAGGCGGAGCTATAGCCGGCTCCATGGGGAGGGGGAAATAATACGTTTTTATCACTTAGGGCAGGTCCAGATATATTCATATGTCCATGATTGTCATTCTCAATGAGTCTATCTGCCGAGTTTTAGCTCGATTGTCGGAATGGAAGTCGGGAAGTGGTTTAATTTCCACTTCCAAGATTCAATTTTATTATTTCATTCATTCAAGAAAACAAAGTCAAAATTCAAATAGATGTATTTAAAAAGAAGATAATATCTTTATATATCAAGAAAGCGATATATGAATCAAATCCCCACCCTAAAGAAAGAGGCGGTTGAAATTAATTTCTCGTCTAGAATAAAACAAAACTGCCACCATTACAGCGAGGAAACAAAAAATTTAAAAGTAAATTCCTAACACAATTGATTTTCGAAGTAAATCGGTTCATAATGAAAACATTAAAAAATCACTTAAAACATCATTCAAATTAAAACAATGCATAACTATAGTTTAATAATGACCTTAAATGCCAAAACCCTTGTCACAATAATAAAAAACTAAAATACTAGCAGAGCTCTATGATAAAATTAATCAATTTGGTTTTCCTAACATCACAAAAAAATAAATGTTGATATTATTAAGAAATATTTATACAAATAGACCTTTGCAAAAGGTCAGAGATCGAGCCTTCTACTTTCAAACTCGTATCACCTATTCGGCCCTAGAAGTCATCCAATCTAATTCAACCTCTTTATTTCATACATCGTATCACCGCATCCGTGTATCAAAATTCCAGAGTGTTTCCGCCGTTCAAAACGTTGTTTATTTACATCTGGCAGATCAACTAGGATTATGCAGATAAAAAATACTCACGCGAGGAAAACGGAATTGGATTATATTTTCAATTGTACGACGTACGTACGCGTGTGATCTTTTTACATTTAGTGAAAATTTCTCACGGTTGAAAAATGGAAAAGACAACAACTTAATTTTGTGTTTTTAATTTTTTTTTCTCGAGATCTTGATAATTATGCTGTATGGCCACATTCAACGTAAGATCCTCATTAGATTTTTTATCTATGCATCAATAATGAGTTCATTATTCACACACTTCAGCTCTATTAGACCTATTTATCATAAAATATTCAGAAATTACATTTTATCTGTATATCTGTTGGTATAAAACGCCAAAAACTCTCGATCCGTAATCTCTGTCATGACATTTGCAAAGGTTTTTATGCCTGACATTTCAAATTCATCCCAATTGTTTTCGGGTCTCAATGTCGTCTTCATCATGGGTTAGCGAACATTAAAATATGCATTATATCTATATAAATATGCATGTACTACTGTACCGTATAGGTAATTACAATTTCTTTGAATTGTTAAAATTAGAAATTCATTATTTTTGTCTTTGGCAAAATATCGTATTTTTTTATATGAATACCTCACAAGAGTCCCAGTTGCTCCCGTCTGGAGCCAGTGAGACTAAAGCATCCCCAATTGTGGTATGTTGTGAGGCTGAATGTAGTGGGGAGGGGAAGCAGATAGGGAAGAGGAAGGTGGGGAAGTATCTGGCTATTCAGATCTCGACATTAAACACGGCTAAAGTCATTTCAAGCAACGTTTCATTTTGAATGGTGGTCTTACACCAGGGCGATACTGAGAATATCTTCCACTCTGGAACGTGCCGCAAATATACCATATTATAGTATTTTTGATGAATTAATTTGGTAAATAACACAAATCAATTCAATTAAATTTATTCGATCCCATGACCTTCGGATTGCGAGTCAAGAGCCTTACCCCTAGACCACCCCGCCGGCCGGATTGGAAGTAGGATCTGAATTTTTTTTTAACTTTTCTGGGCATTTAGTAGAGAGAGTCGTACATTTAATATTTTAAATGCGATTTAATTAAAGCAGATGATTAAACATTAAAAAAAAATTAAGAAATACTTAAAAGTAAAGAGAAAAAAATAACATATTTTAAAGAAAAATAGAAATTAAAATGAAAATTCAAATTTTGGAGTACAAAAATTAATAATAAAGATTAAATTTTAAGAACTCAAGTGTTCTGTATAAATTAAAACATATAAGTATATAAATCAAAATTAAAACATAAATAAAATTTTGTGATAAACTAAGAGAAAAAAAATAACAACATTTTAAAGAAAAATAGAAATAAAAATGGAAATTAAAATTTTGAAATGCAAAAATTAATACATAAAATGCAGTGTTAAGAACTCATGAATTCTTTAAAATACGTTCGTCCCCTTTCAAAAATCCAATGTTATACACGAGTTATAAAAAGAGAATTAGAATTACTTGACTTTATGTCAGTACTCAGAGCATTGTATATTTTAGGAGCGATGAACCAGAATTGTCGTTGAGCGGCTGAGGTGTTAGTTGATTAAACTTAGTAAACTGTCCATTTCTGGTGAAAGCCAGTTTGACGAAATTTATATTAATCGAAGAAAGTAAATACTTTATGGCTTGACATTATAGAAATGAAAAAAAAGTTTTGATTATACATCGACGGGTTTCAGTTGATGATTCCATAATATAAACATGTAAACTGAATTACAGTACATAGGAAGATTATAAGGTAAACCAAAGAGAAAGAACATATTATATGAGGGAGGGAGAGACCATCAGAGACTTGCTGTTAGAGGGGTGGGAGAAGAGTGGTGGCTTCCACCCTTCTTCCAAGAAGCATCCGTGATAGGAGAACTTCAACATAAAGTATTTAATGCTTCATGCTCCAGTGAACCCTGCAAAAGCATAACAAAATATCTAATCGATCCAAGATGCCGAAGCGCAAATTTTATACGAGCGAATATTCTCAGTAACTCCCGACCTAATCCTTATGTGTTATACATACAAAATACATCGATTGAATATTTTCCCTCATTCTCACACAAGCAAAGGCAAGTTTATGCGAACAGGGAAATTAACATTGCCGAAAAAGCGTTCTGCTCTTTGTCAAACAGCTTTTGACGTAATATTAGTGGCACAAATAGTCATAATTTAATATTAGGAGCCAAGCCACATAATAACAGAATTATACCCCCTGTGAGCTGTAATGGGGAACTAATGTATCGAACACGCGTTGCCTAAGTGGAGAAAGCTCTCTTGTTGGTGGATGTGTTTGCAATGTTTGCATTATCTGAATAATAATACCAAAAAATGTACCTACAATAGAGGTTCATAAATTATTATATTAAAAATAACAAAAACAGAATTAAAACAAAACTACTGGGTAGGTTCAATAACATTAGGAATACCTGCGTGCGATTCATATCGATAAAGTATTCATAAAATTTTTGACGGTTCCTTTAATATTTTTTTTTTTTATTTTGCAGTGAAATGGTAACAAAGTATGTATAATAATCTTGTGCATAACTTTTCTACTTTCTACTACAATTTTTTTCCAATTTACAACATGTTAAATATATTTAATCCATTTGTTCACACTAGACACCACAAAGTAACTATATTCCAACTTTCTACTACATTTTTTTTCCAATTTACAACATGTTAAATATATTTAATCCATTTGTTCACACTAGACACCACAAAGTAACTATATTCCATTGGTCACAATGAAACAGGCAGCCGCCTAGTATGGTGATGTAATGTATCATATATATGAAAATGTTTTAATGTGTTATCATGTAATTTATAAATAAATAAATACATGCGATATTTTTTTAAATAAATTGTTCAGTATAAATTATGTGTAACGTCTCCTGAATACAAATAACAGTGATATCGATATATTTCATTTATCTCTTAAAAACGAACCTGCTTAACTACTCCGAACCTATGACAAAAATCAAAACGTCACAATGTTAGTTATATTATATTTTTATTGTATTAAATAATCACTTATATATAACATCTATACATATCTATAATATAAAAATGAATCGCTAAATGTGTTGGTAAGCGCAAATCTCGAGATCGGCTTAACCGATTTCGCTAATTCTTTTTTTATAATATTCCTTGAAGTACGCGGATGGTTCTTACGGAGAGAAAAATTAAAAAAATTGCGCAGAAAATTAGATAATTTCAGAAAACATGAGCATGTTTGACAGTTCGTGTGTTTGAGAATGACATTTTGCAAAACATTGATGGTTCAATCAGGATTCTATTTTTGAAAATCTTTAATAAATTTATTTAAAGTAGGTACTCCCCTAATAGTTTGAATCGAATCAAGAATTTTAGATATTTTAAATAGGTACCTATGTTAGGTACCAAATTTAATATACATGAAAAATGGAAATTTGAATTAACATTGTAAAAGGTGGCACACGGGCTGTATAATAACTGAATGTACTGGGATTGAATATATGGAACGCGGGAGGAGGGTTGACGGGACGAGGGAGCGGGAAAGGGAAGAAGGGGAACGCGGGAGGGGAAGGGGACGTGTGAGGGGGGAGGGGAACTCGAAAGGGTGGTTAGCGGGACGGGGGAAGGGGGGAGGGGAGTGGAGTGGGGAGAGGGAAGGTGGAGGTGACTGAGTGGGAACGCGAGAGGGGAAGAGGACGCAGGAGAAGAAGGGGAGGCGGAAGAGGAACGGAACGAATGGGAAAGGACACTCAGGGAGAAACAATTTCTTTATTAAATGGCATAGCAACGCATGCCGGGACCAGCTAGTGCTTATATAACTGTTTGTGTTAGTAATAGATAAAATTTGTAATTTTAAAAAAATGGTCTTGAAAATCTTACGCATACAGAATATTAAGGTCCGTTTTTTTTAATTAAGCCGAGGAAAATAATTCCTCCCCAGGATCTGTGTCATCATTGAGGATGCTGTGCTGTGGATGGATGAGGGTCTTTTTCGTAGTCGTGCAAACGACCCGTTCTCACATGACAAATGTCAATAATGTACAAATGTTGGGCCATTGCAAATTAATAATGTAAAAATTGTATGCCAATGTGCCAATGTTGGGTTAGCTTTATTCAAATGAATGTCCTCGTTAATGAATATATCCTGATTTTCTTGCTTAGCTACTACTAAGGTGTTAGTAATAAAATTATATTACCGGACCAATTTTTGTGACACCGATTTTAGGATTTACCACCTCAGTGGTATTTTAAGAAGCTTTAGGAGTCTTTAAATTATTTTTTTAAATAACAGCTTCAAAATTTTCCCCGCCGTTAAAAATACAGCAAATTTCTAGTCACGTGAAATTTCAGTTGTGAAGAAATTGAATTTCTTTTCAGATTTGAACAGTTACCATTTCTAAAAATACAAGTAAGTATAGGTATTAACGAGATACTGAGAAATAAATACATCAATAATTAGTAGTATTACTAAATTTCGAGCGTTCAAATCTTTTGCTGATAATGTTGATGTTTACAAGCGCAGGTTTTTCATGTTTTGTTTGCATTTTTTTAACCACGAGTGGCGTGTGGTTTGATCTGTTGTTTCTTTTGCAAGTGAAGTGCGGTTCTTTGGCTCCAATGCCAGATGCCGGTGGCAATGCCACGTGCCGTTAAAATGCAAACACAATTCCTTGCAGCTTTTTTGATCGAAGTAACTTAGGAATACGAACGACGCGAGACTATCAGAGAGTAAGTACTTGTTATGTGGTATATAAAAAAAAAAACTAAAAAAAGGTTTAACTTGGAACTTGGAGCTGACCTCAATACTACCGTGTGGTAATTAAAATCACAGTAATTACTAAAATTATCAAAAATTAGTTGAGTATGGGAAGTTATTAAGTATCGAATTTTTAATTCGCTTTTTTTGTATTAAAAAAAAAAATTACGTTGTTTTTGATGTTATCGCAATTTAACCGCTCTTGGTAGGTATGTAAAGACGCAATTCCTACGTTGAAATTACTTCGTTTATATTTAAATTTACGAATACACGTGATTTCATCTACTGCTCGAAATGGCTTTGTGACTAGATCTGTGTGTTTTGTGCATGTTTTGTGACAAGATATGAAAATCCAGGTGCTTCCCGAATTTCTCCTCTAACCTCTTTCCCTTACCACTCTTTTCGCCTCACAACATACACCAATCTGAGATGCCATAGTCTTACTGGCTCGGAGAATTCCCGACTCTGGTGCCGTATTTACATTCACAAAAACGTTCACAATTTATAAGTAAAAACAGAAAATCTCATGTTTTCAACAGATATTATTATAGATACGTTTTAAGGTTTTCACGGCCGAAAGTATTTTCGTTATTAATTTTGGGGTGTTACGCCGTGTTGCGCTACCTCCTTCTTTAGCCAACGTTTCGGACAGCGTTGCGTTGTCCATGATGTCATGTCCTTGCAGTGCCCAGATGTGACACATCTACCGGATCTGCTCTGATGATGGACACTGCAACGCTGTCCGAAACGTTGGCTAAAGAAGGAGGTAGCGCAACACTGCATAACATCCCAAAAACAAATATCGAATATATTATTATACTTTTAAAACTTAAAAAAAAAATACAAAACAAGTGTTTGACAAAAAATCAGTACATGCGGCCAAATATAAATATGCTAAAAGGTTAAACAAAACTGTAATTTAACTGTAACTTTAATCCTTGATTCTGGAGCATGACTCCAGTGTGAATTACTGTGTATTTACTTACCACGACAGAATACAGGACCGAAATAAATATCTACAAAATTTCCATGGCGAGTTGTTTGCTATTTTCTTCGCTTCATATTTTTTATGATTTTACGTAATCTTTTATAAGAAAGCGTTTTCATTGATTGATTTTTTGCGAAGTACCTATTTCTTTTACGATGACTTAATAAAAGTATAATTTAGGCAATTATTTTCTAAAGACTGGCGTGAAATAATTGGGGCGGATAATTCTCGAACAATATAAATAGGCAGATATTTTCAATTAATAACTTTTCTCAAATTTCATCCTAACACATTTTGTATTGGAAGTTGGGGATATCGAAAATGCTTCTTAATTTTTTTTCCATTTTGTGCCTTTAAGCTTGGAAGACCATTTGAAAAATAAATAAATATCCCACCTCCCCTTTCCACCCCCCACTACTTCCATTTCTACCCACGCCTGTCTTTCTATACTTGATAATTTAGTTTTTAGTACATATAATGTCCTGATGCAGAGAACATCGTTCTCGAAACATGTTGATTTTTTAAATAAAGATTATCGTGGTAAACCAAAGTGTTTTTAATTATTTCGTCAATAAATAAATATTTTCAAATATATTGGGATTGACCAAAAAATGTATGCAAATAATATTAATATTTCTGTTTTTTTTTTAAAGGTACTTACCTAGTTGTCTAGGAATATAACATAAGTATTTTTGTAGTTTTGTTTTGCAAAAAATCACCTCAAGGGCGGTAATAATTAGTCAACTTTTCAAAAAAAAGTTGAAACTACGAAGTTAAACTCAAGTAGTGTCTGTCTTACAGCCTCACTCATATATCTAATGATTTTCTGCCAGTATAACATTATAACAAATTTTGTATATATATTTTTTTAAATAAAAATGATAAACATTCCCGTGTTACGAATATTTGAAAATCTTCTATTACCACCACATTAAGCGGAAAGTGGTGCTCGTGTCGTGATGGAGAACCGAGGAATTCAATACACGATGCCTGGGTGGGACTCAAACCAATGAAGCCACTGACCGGTCAATCCATTGACAAACTTTAAAAAAATTTAATTTGAATTGTTTATTATCCGTTCTGAGTACTAAACTCATGTTCCTACTATCGCACCTCTGTAACTTATAAACTTATAACTTACAACATATTATAAGCAACTATCAATAATTTTTATTTATCCTATGTAATAGGTAGCAGGCAGTTAGGTATTACTGAACTAAATATATATCAGAATCTCAGTAAAATGTCATATTTTATACAAAACAACAAAAAGCAAAAACTCGACTGTTTAAAAATGTATATTTTCCTCCTTGAGCTGGTTCCGAGCGCAGTTTGCATCCTCGAGTGCACCTTATTTGCATCCACATGTTGTCTATCTGTCTACTGCTGTATGCTGTATCTACCTCCGCCTGCACGCATGCCACGCCACCTGCATTCGTTGCACCAGCTGCATCCTATGCGCTTTTTTCATGTCCACATTGCACGAATAATGAGAAATCCGCTCTGGTTGTAAATGATTCGAGAAATACCTACTTTGGTAAATGATAATAATGTATAATTAGTACTGCACTGTTTTTGTGATTAATTTTTTTTTTTTTTTTTTTTTATTATAGCGACTATATACAAAAATTTTACATACAAATGGAATGTGAAATTAAGTAAAAAAATATTGTATTTCTTAGTCCTCCTCACTAGGGGGTCCTGTGCCGAGGAGGACTAAAGTTATTTAAATATAGTTCATTTGTCTTCTATGTCGTTTTTAGCGTCTTCGCTAGGATTTTCTCATTGACCTCTTTAAGCCATATTTTTATTCTTGATTTGTATTCAATTGGATTTTTTATTAGTTTTATGTCTCGGGGGAGGATGTTATGGAGTTTTGTTGCAAAGTATGTATAGTTTCTTTGTCCAAATGTGGTTTTATAACTTGGAATATTTTTTATATCATTTTTATTCGATCTAGTGTTATGCATACACGGTCTAGTAGAGGATTCATTATTTTTGAAGAGCTTCAATAATATATTTTTGGAATATATTTGTTGTACATTTGGTACGTCAAAGTTATTGAAAATTTCAGTTGAAGGCGTTCTAATTGGTACTTTTAATATGGTCTTTATGATTCCTTTTTGAATCGTATTCAGGCTGTGTAGGTACGTATTTGCAGCAGATCCCCATCCTATGATTCCATATTCAATTCGAGAATGACATAACGCATAGTAGACCCTTTTCATATCCTTTTTATTTAGCACGTTTCTTAGATTTTTGAAGAAATATATAAGGCTTGTGAGTTTTTCCGTAATACCTTTGATGTGTAGGTCCCATCTAAGATTTTCGTCAATTATTACTCCGAGATATTTTATGTTTTGTGTTTTTTCGATGACGGGGCAGTAACATTGTATATTATTTCCATGGCATTCATGTAATTTTAGTTCTAGTGATTTTATTGGTTGGCCCCTCGAGTTCATTGAAAATGTTATATATTTTGTTTTGCTTATATTAAGGGTAAGCGAGTTGATTTTAAGCCAATTTTGAAGTGCACTAAGCCCTTTTTCAGCCTCGTTAAATGTATCAGTCCAATTTTCTTCTTGAAATAATAAAACAGTATCATCAGCAAAACTGATTACGTTTCCTTTAATGGTAAGGTTAGTTAAATCGTTGATGTAGATAATGAACAGAATCGGTCCCAGTACACTTCCTTGAGGAACGCCATAGTTTAAAGATAGAAGTTTGCTCTTTTGTTTGCCAATTTGTACTTGTTGTTCTCGCCCTGTTACATCAGGGGCGTCGATATGATGACGTAGGTTAGCACAACACAGATGGAATACGAAAAATACAACACATCATACAATATTAAATAGGTTAGAATTACCTTCTTGTTTTGCAATAAAAGATGTACATTAGGGTGGGCCGTTTTAAAATTATAATAGGGTATTAAAATTACATCTTTCTCTCAGGGGTTTAAAAATTTCCGTATGATTATTTATTTTTTAGACTCAATGTTATCTTCAACTTTTACCTGTACTATGGCTTTAATTGGAATGATACATATCACCCTTTTTAAATACACCCTTCTTAAATACACTCTTTACTTACCCTTCTTGAAATTTAATTTTTAACTTTGGGGAGGCGTTCAAGTATTACGTAACGCAGTTTTTGAGAATTTTTGACGTAACGTTTTTCTGTACCCCCCCCCCCCTAATCGTTACGTAACGCCCAAGTGACAATTTTTACCCGAAAGTCACAATAAAGTTGCGCAAAGTACCTACAGCAAAGTCGCTTAAATATCCTTTTTCTTGTTTTAATCGCGCTTGCGGCAATAAATAAAACAAGAGATTTCGAGAACGAAAAGGGTTGCCAACTTGGAAGATTTTAATTCCCTAGTTTTTTAATCTAAATAAAGAAAAACATGTTACGTAACGCGTTGTTCGACCCCCCCCCCCCCCCCCCGATAACGCACAGTAACGTTTCACAAGACCCCCCCCCCCCTCCCACGCGTTTCATAATACTTGAACGGCCCCTTTATGAGTAAAATCTCAAATTATAATATTAATTTAATTACAAAAAATTTCACTTTTATTTTCTTGATTCAATGAATGTATGAATGAGGAATCTTTGAAGTGCAAATTAATCCACTTCCCGAAATCCGATCGAGCTGAAAGTCGGCAGATAGCCTCGTTGTCGATGACAATGCATTCTATCAACGTTTAGAGGCAATCACGCGCACACACGCCGACACATACGCATTTCTCTGAAATTGTAAGAAGACATTACAGCACTTAACATACGAAATAAATGTCTGTCTAATCCAATCGTGATTTGGCCCATTTGGGAGCGTAGTTGACTCCGGTTCAAGAGAAGTACTCAGTCAAACTATGTTTTAAAAGACATTTGAAAATAGATGTATTATAGTAAAAAAAACTTTTTAGTTGTGTTATTGAAACTGTTTCGTCCTATGTTTTATTAATGGATTTTTAAAGATGGGCAGTATGTTTTGGTTCATTAGCCCGTCCCGTTAATTCTTCTAATCTAACTAGTCGAGAGTCGTTTTAGAAATCAGGATTTCATCATTTTTAATCTCGTTCTGTTTGCTTATGTTCCAAGTATTGTTAATTTGAATAATCCACCTTATTTCCATTAATTAGCATTTAAATTAACATCTCAGCGATACAGTAATATATAGAGACGTTTTCGAATGGATCGAGGGAATGGGTATGCCTTGTTTATGACTGTTTTACCATCACAAATTTGGAAGTTGAATAAATTACGTTAATCGCCTCTGATTCATAGGAATTAGAATAATTTATAGACCTTAAGACTGAGAGAGAAATTAAGAGAGATTATAAAACTATTTGAGACACAAAATTGAAATGGAAACTTCAGCAACGAGTCAACAATTTTATAACATTCTAAATCATTCCTTATTAAGTGAATCAAATTAGCAACAAAGTTATCGTTCTCTCGCCTAGGATGTGAAGGTTTTATTTTCAACGCGTGAGTTTAAATCTTTCTCGCATTCAGCTTGGTAGCTTTATTGTGAATCACGAGTTAAAGTTCAATAATTAACACAGCATTATCATCTTTCCTTGGTAACCTGAGCCGACAAAGGTGGCGTACGTATATTTCCTGGCCAAACAAAGCTTCTAAAGTTACCCGCATTAGCACTGGTAACTGGTAACTCCTGAAGGCAAGTGTTTTGTGTCCACTGTGTGCAACAGCGTGAGAATTGAATGCATTTGTAGCACCTGCAGACCACAGAACTGTTTTTGTTCACAGACCCGACGAGCGGCATGTGGTAGTCTGCAGTTAATGCGTCTAGGGAGGTCAGCAAAACTCGTTTTTATAGCTTTTATTGTAACATTGCAGCCGTTTTTATTTACTCGTAAACGCATTCCATAGCAAGGTACTTATACCTTTTACTAAATATTTAGCTAATTTACTGAATATCCATAATATGAACCCTGAATTTCATTAAAATTGAAATGGCAACATCGCCAATAATATTTTAAACCCATGCCATATAGTGTATACAGGAATCGTAGAATGTATTGACATGAAATAAAATAAATCATTGCACTCGTATGATGTCAAGTGAACTCAGCATTGTGTAAAAAAATATTAATTCGACTAGGACTCATCATATTATACAGAAAAGTAAATTCTAATGAACAAATAATGAGCTTTTAACCCTTCAGGCCTCGACCAAATATCAATTAAAGGAATATTTGTGAACGTATCCGAAATCTAAAATCTGTTTTTGAAAGGTGAATCAGAAATAAAGAAGTTATTTTTTTTTAAATATAAATATTTTTAATGCAAACCCTAAAAAGTTTAAAATATGGCTCACCCTACATTTTTTCGAAATAAAATTACTGGTAATCAAAAAAACACATATTTTTTAGATAAGTGAATTATAAACATTGATAAAGTTAGGCTAAGTTTATTCTATTGATATTGGTTTGTTATCATGCTAGGCACCCAGTGCAAACATCTTCATGAAATAATATTGTATGTATAGTTATTCACCTGTATTCGGGTATATTACTCGTAGATTCATCTACAAAAAGGAAGGGGCGCTGCATGAGGTCAAATAACATATACAGAGTACATGGTAGAATTTTGTAGGTAGATATTGGTACCATCGCCCCGGGAACCATTCATTGGATAACCAATACCTTTGCTAAAATTCAATGAAGTTTATTATTGAAAAACATAACAAAATTTTTAATTTCAGTGCATTTTTAAATACATTTGTTTAGGAGAATTACACAAATATAAATAGAGGGTGTATATCAACTCTAATTGAAGTTTATTACTTCTAGCTTGCCTTTCAAAAGCAGCTTCATTGATGCAAAATATGTCCATATCCAAATTGATTCTGTTCAACAGCGAGATTGCTCTCCACACAGGCATGAACACTGGCAAGTTAATCCTGCAGATCAGGAGGTAGAACAGTCTATGCTGTCGGTGACGGAGACAACCGTTGGGAACATGGAAATTAATTCTCTCCATGAAAGCCGAGTTTTCAAACCATCCACGAATCAGTCTGAAGAAATGTGTCGCAACAGTCACAAGTAAAGTTGTAGTCCACAATGAACTGGTATAATATATTATTTGTCCTTACATTAGAGGGATATAGGCAATGTAATAATTAAATATGAAGGGTTAACATGTTTTAAGGAAAACAGTTTGAAAATGCCTTTATACGGCGAAACAACTGTCAAGCATAATAATGGAAGAAATTTTGACAACATCCATAGCCGAGCGGCACGTTCCATAGTGACAGAAGCTCTCAGTATTGCCCTGGTGAAAGACCAACATTCAGAATCAAAATGTTGCTTGAAATAGATTCAGCCATGTTTGGCGAGCAGATTTGAAAAGTCAAGTATTTCTCAACCTTCCTCTCTCCCTTCTCTTTTCCCTCCCAAAAACAATTGGTGGATGTGGTTTCCAAACCATCACTAATAATATAATAAAAAATTCACAAAGTTTAATTTTTTTCCTATTGCTTTCGGAAACTTTATTTTCATAAAGGTATAGGTACATTTTAATTAATTTGTGGTTAACTTTTAGATTTGACTATATAGCGTGGTATTTTCTCTTTCCAATACCGTTTAGATCTTATTTCTCACTATGATAGTAAGGGAGACAACGATTTCTACGAGACCTATACGAGTTGTTCCGAAAAGCGAATAAATTAGCCTGAGGGCTTAAACAATACACAGTGCTAATCTTCACCTAATATTTTTTATTTACACTCGGGGATATTCTACTTTCTGTGTTTAAACCCCTTTAACTCATCGTTTGGTTTAGTTAGAATTTATAACTCTTTTATATAACGCTGTCGGGCAATGAATAAACCATGAATATAATTTTTCTTTGCATATTAAAAATAGGCTCTGTCTTCTGTCAACTGTTTCGATTCGTAGCAGATGATACTTGGAATATTCGCTTTAGTGATACAGTTCTTGTGTTTGCCACACTCGTGCATCGTTGAGGGTAAACACAGTCGGGGCTATCTCTCTCCTTTGAGTGTGCTCGTTTCTCCATACATTATCTGATCCGAAACTTTATAAGTATGGCTCCCTCTTGCATTACCGAGAATTCCACATGCAATGTGCACATTGGAGGTGAGATCTTTGCAGAGCACGTTATTTTTGTACTGGAAATTTTCCTCTGAAACCTGGCGCATGATCAAAACACTATTAGAGTCACGTCACGTCGGGATTTTTGTATTAAAACGCTTTAGGTATTTTGCTCATTTTTTTTGTTTATTGATATGATTGATCATTAAGGCATCTCAAACAAACATAAAAACCTTACGTAGTTCATAAATCAAAAAGTTATATAAAAATGTTTACATGCATGTCGATTACGAACACTTACCCCACGTGCGGGGTAAATATTCGCATACCGTAGAGAAGCGTTCAAATCAGATTAGTGGTTATCTTTAATAGAATTATCACTTTGCACCCGTGTTACTAACAATATGTTACCAAAAATTATCATAGACCACATCGCTCCGACTCAGATGGTTACACAATAGCACACATCGGTAAGCAAACATGTCGATAGCAGATGACAAAATTTAAGAAAAAGCACGAAAACAGTAATTTACCAACCAATTTTTATTTTTAATTGTTAAACTAACGTTTAAGACAAGATTTTTTTTATGCATAGCACAAAGGGTAACAATTATTATAAGCAATAATTATCAGCCTGAAACACTCATCCTCATTGAAAAATCTTCCGAGAAAAGATAAATACCGGCAATCAGAAGGGCACGGGTTCATGTTCATTGGCGTCATGTATCTTTTCTCGGAAGATTTTTCAATGTAGATGAGTGTTTCAGGCTGATAATTATTGCTTATAATAATTGTTAACAATTTTTATTTTCAAATTAGGATTCACTGTACTCTTATCCTGCTTCAATGCGACCCAAAACGCTACTGAATTAAGGAACGTGCTGGCGCGAAACAGGCACGACCACCTCGGAAACATCATTGCGAACACTTACACTCTGCGTACGGTTACCCCACGTGACTCTATCTAGTGGAGAAATAATCTAAAGGTTGACACGATAGTTTTTAAGTTAGAGTTAGGCTATTTTAAAGCTCTAGGGTCTTGAATACAGCGTTTTTTGACTTTTGGTTTTATGACGTCAGTATAGTTTTTTAGATGATTTTTCTGCTTCGCTTCATATCACACAAACTCTCAGTTTAAATGTTAGCAAAGGTTCCTGCTTGGCGTCGCTACCCGCATTTCTTCCGATTTCTTACACATCTCCCTTAAACATTTGAAGTTTTTAAGCTCTTAAAAAAATATATGTTATTTTTGAAGATAATGTCTAGATGCTGCCCACGCCGAATCGCAAATTATATGAAATCACCTCGATAGAAAAAAATCGCAAAGTATGCTCCAAAAATTATTAAAATCTAGTCTGTTTCTATTATCTCATAAATTATATTTGTGAAAAAATTCACAATGTTTCTTTAAATGGTGCTTAAGAAGCCTCCCACGAGATTTTTGCTCAATTTTATTAAACATTTTCGCTTCGATTTTGACGCTTTAAATGTTAGCGCTCTCCTCTAACATTCGTAATTTCATATCTCTCCGTCTGCTTCTTTTTGAGCCCAAAAACGAAAAGCCGAGTTTTGAAAACTAATTTTAATATTTTTTTAAATATTTTGGAATCACGAAATCTAGAAAGATCGACAGAGATTTTTTTTTTCGATTTTTTGTGACTTATTATTTTTGGGAGGGTAAGAAGATGGGTAAGAGGAAATTGGGCAAGTACCAGGATATTCAGTTCTGATTGCCAAGCATTGTGAAAGCGATTTCGTCATTGAATTTCGTCGTCTTTCACCAGGGCGATACTGAAAGTATCTACCAATCTTGAACATGCCGTAAATATAGGCCTATATAAAAATATAATAAACAGGAAAATTTTATATTTTGATAGAAAGCAGTCACTTTGTGGTTTGACACATGAATGAAATAAAACAATAACTTAGTTTGTAACCACGATTTATTTAATTTCTATAATACCGACCGGTTTCGCTTTACTCAAGCAATACCCTGTTTTAATATTAATTTTCTATTATAAAATTAAAGTTTAATTTTTTTACCCTAAAGATGCTTGAGTAAAGCGAAACCGGTCAGTATTATAAAAATTAAATAAATCGTGGTTATAAACTAAGTTATTGTTTTATTTCGGGAAAATTTTTAATTTTTAGATTAATAAATTGTAAAATAACAGCTTTTAATTATTATCATCTCCCAATCTCACCATACCGTTTTATTGGGAAATCGATGAATGAACATTAAAGTGTGTATAATTTATTAATGTTTTGTTATTGGTTATTTTGAATAATTTAGCTCTTTAGTATTGTTTTTTATTTTTTATTGGGACTTGATTAAAGAATGCCGCGTATTGTCATTCAGTTTTAATTTATGCTAATTAACCGCATGGAAATTCAGAAAGCAATCCCAATGTCTATAATCACCGATATCAAGAATAACGTCCGTTGATTAAACAGACGAAAAGCCTAGTGTACACAGTTCAGGGAACTAATTACCATTAAGTCCGATGTTGATGAGCCTAGAAAATATACCTCACAGTAAGTCTGTGCACACTGAATACATAAATGGATAGACGTGTAAGCTCAAGTTGATCAAAAAATTAAGTGTAAGCTCAAGTTAATCAAAAAATTAAGTGTAAGCTCAAGTTGATCAAAAAATTAAGTGTAAGCTCAAGTTAATCAAAAAATTAAGTGTAAGCTCAAGTTGATCAGAAAATTAAGTGTAAGCTCAAGTTGATCAAAAAATTAAGTGTAAGCTCAAGTTGATCAAAAAATTTCAAATATTGAAATTGATCTGATTGAACTGAGTTGAAAGGTCTTGTAAAAATTGCCGACATCAGTTTTATTTCAATATATATATTATCAGTTTTCATTTAATATACCGGGTGTAACATCACGAACCCGAAGGATTTTAACCATCGACTCCTGACTAAAACTGGAGTAAAACTGTAAAAACATTAAAAAAAAATTTCCATCACACGTCAGGAGTAGTCAGGAGAGTAGTGCGTTCATACCTTAGTAAGTCACTTACTAAGCGTTGCGTCTCGTTCTAGCAGCACGGTAACACACGAAACAGCGCGCTTATCATAGTGATGATACGCGCGTCTAGGGATGGGATAAGTAGCGACATGTGATTGAAAAATATTTTGTATGTGGACAGCAAAACGACATTTACTCTTTTACTCCAAAAATACCCAGGAATCGAAGAGTAGGTGCTATTACACTTATGATGACACAGGGCGAGTTTACAAGCTACTATCTGGGAAATTCACTATCTGTCAACTAGCAGATTGTTGACAATCTACGAAAAAATCAAATCATATTGACAATCTACGGAAAAAATCAACAATCTGCTAGTTAGCAAGTATTACGATGACACTGAGCGAGTTAACAGATAAAGAATTTCCCAGATAGTAGCTTGTAAACTCGCCCTGTGTCATCGACGCTTTAACCACTGGAGCGATCATGCGAAATAAATAAATTCGCCTCGAATGCACGAGATTTCCCAGAAGATCATTTTTTAAAAAATTTTTCGCCAACATTAAAAAAATCATACTTCCCCTCACCCCTTTTGAGCTCACGTAATCAATGTATGCACCCTATAAAAAAAGGAGTTCATTTTAACCGTAAACCGCTGATCAAAAATTCGGCGTGAAAAAAATATTTTTAACAACGTCATAATAGATAAAGCATTTCAATAGTATCATTTTAAAATAAATGGCTGGCCAAGGAAAAATTTTAAATAATTACAATAAATGTTTTACGAATGGTAGGAAAATGTGCTCCAATTTTCGGCCGCTATCAATCGCAGAAAAATAATGGTGGTCCATTTTTCGACCATAATCGCTCCAGTGGATATATAAAAATAATATCTGTAGACATTGGAGGGATAAACAAAGTGTGAGACTTGAAAGTATGTCCGAAGTTAGCAAAATGTTTCCTTTCTTTTGATGAAGACGATTTCTTTGATTAATTGACATTTTCGTATATCGACATTCTTTCTTAAAAAGAAAATCAATCGGTCTGTCTGTCAACTGCTGTTCTTCAAATAGTTATAGATCACACTTCTAGGGACTTTTCTGTTTAGTGTTCTGTGGATGTGGTCGATAGCCGGTCTGTTTGTAAAGCTCGGCGTGTATATTTCCATACTTTCTAAAGCGGCTGTGTAGTGAAGCACTTCATTAAATTCAAACACAAGAAGTTGCCCGACCAATGGCAAATTTGAATAGAAAATAACTCACGTTTGAGTTGTTCCTTAATGATTTTCTGGTCACGTGGAGAAATAACAGCACAAGCAAGCCAATTACTTGATACTACCATTCTTTTATATATCTACAGGTAATAATGACTTGTATACGGTTAAAATATTGAAACGCATTCTCAAAGTACCCAACTGGCAAACCACGTAAGACGTTGTTTTCTTTCTCCTAGTAATATTTTGTGTTTATGTACGTTTCTTCACTCAATCGTGTAAACTCGATACAGGCTTAGTCCTAGTGAAGTTAATTCTTCTTCTTCTTTGTGTGCCGTATCAGACGTTGGCGATCACTCTGGAAAATGTCTCTCTGTCTTGCGCTGCCCGGAATAGCTCCTCCACACTTCTAATGCCGGTCCACTCTCAGCCAAGACATTTGTCTCCTACTCTCACAGGCCTCGCCACAGGTCTCACAGGCCTTCGGCGACCCTCTATCTTGCCTTTCAATAATAATTGGAGCAAGTGATACTTCTCCCCTCGAAGTTTATGACCCAGATGCGAAATTTTCCTGACTTTTATTAATGTAAGCCAAGCTCTATCTGCTCTAGCCCGCCTGAGAATTTCTGTATAGGTGATCATGTCGGTCCATGTGACTTTGGGCATTCTCCGGTGAAGCCACATTTCAAAAGCCTCTAAACTTTTGATGGTATTTACTTTGAAGGTCCATGTTTCACATCCATACAGCAAGAACGACCACACATAAGATTTTAACATTCTCTGCATTAGTTTTAATTATTGTGTTAAAATAATGCAACTTTGTAAGAAGCAATAAATAAACAACATGAGTTCGTCGCTCTTTTTTCTAATGTCGTATAAAAGGGTGACCGGCCAACACAGAATGAAACCAACTCAGAATCACCCCAGAAAGGTCATTTAGAGTGATTATTAAAAAAATGTACATTTTTTTTGGTTAAATAGGTTAATGTAGGTTAGGGTTACCGGCTATTTTAAAATTATTTTTTCATAGCTTTTAACGACCCTTCTGAGGTGGTTCTGAGTTGGTTTCATTCTGAGTTGGCATGGAACCATATATAAAGGTGCTACGGAGGGAGTTTCAAAAATTCATAATCAAAATAGTTATTTTTGAACATCTAACTAATGATATCAATACTTAAATTTTCTATTTTTAACAACTTATAACTAACAAATGGCGACTTCCAACCCATCAATCAACATTAGAAAAAATGTTATGAAGTTGATTAATGGAATAGTGCTCTGAATAGGTACCTAAATTGTTCACTTCGATCCAAATGTTGTGTGATTCGCAATAAGTACACGAAAACATTTAGTTATATATATCCAAAGTGCAATGCCTTTGAAGTTAGTGATGAAGAAAATGACACATTGAGGGAAAGATAATATTACACATGAAGGCGTAATATCCATACTCTTTTAGGTAACATAAAATTTTTTTAAAGACTAACGGTGCAATGATTTTCAATTCAATTTTACAACACAAGGTTTTCATCTTACATGAGACATTATAATATTAAATACCTTACGAGAAAATGTCGTTGTTTTTGTTTTGGTTTTCTGTTCTTGGACTTTATTTCGATTAATCTTACGTCTAACCAATATTTTTCGTTTGCTAAAGACATTATCTATTAGAAACTCCGTAACACAACTTAACTCACAAGTTTATTATACTAGAGGATACTATAGCACAAAACTGCACTACAGAAGTGTTATATTATTATTATTATTACACTTTTATCGGGAATAAGCACCCGTAGCCCGCTCTGTAAGTTTGTAAGGCTTGCGTGATACGAAGGTCCTTTCAGCAAGAATATACGATTCCTTTGGCGGTTATCGCGCGGTTATATCACCGAGGATGAAAATTTCAATGGGGAATGCAGCCTGTGCGGAATACGTATTGTAAAAATGTGAAATATTTAGCAGCGAGCAGGCTAATTATTTAGAACTTAAAATTAAGATTCTTTCTAAGTAACTACAGATTCATAGGTACCGAAGTGCTTTATTTAAGTATCGCAAAGATACAACGGAATATAATACATCATTTAAGATATCCATACGTTTTCGTAAATCCGATAATTTTTGCGTCCATGTCCTTAAAAAGTAATATTATGTAAAAACTTCCTTCTTCTTCTGGCGCTGTGGATGATTCTGGCGAAAGTATAACATGTATAAGATGTGTAGAAGTATTTTTAATTGTAAATATTTATATGTTAGTTGTAAATCTCTAACTTTAAGTCATGATTGTAAACATGTATATCACTGAGTTCAGTTTAGGTTAGCGTTTATATGTCTTAGTCATAAGCCACTAGCTATAAGTCTTAGATGTAAGTCACTAGTAATAATTGTAAATCTTAGTTGTAAGCCAGTAATTTTATTATTTTATGTATTTATTTGTACAGCGCCCTTGAGGTGATTTTTCACAAAAACGGCGCTATATAAATTAGCCAAATATTATTATTATTATTATCATTCTGACACAGACAGCTAAGGTAAACATATGTGTATTTTATTAATCGTTTAATCGAACTTTCTAGATCAAATCGAACCGTTTACTATGATCGCTCTGTTCGTGTAACTGACTCTCATTTGGAATAAACTTCCCTCAGCCCTTACTACGAGTAATATCCAGAATTTAGCTGAATTTAAATGTTTTTTGAAAACAAAATTATTTTTAAAAAATCGCACCTTTCATGAATTTGAACTTCCTTTCAATATACTAATAAGTCATGTTCTCAAGTACCGGTCATTATTAAGTTTCGGTTTCCCCCTTATTGTACTTTTGTTTAATTTCATCTCAAAATGTTTCTTATTTCTGGAGGTAAATTGCCTTCTGTTTTTTATTTTATTTTAGTTTTGATATTCTGGTTTTGTCCTCTGCTGTAGCACCTTTTTGTCTATTATTATTGTCCTGTGCTACAACAGCACTGTTATTCTTAATTTTGTTCTCTTGGCATTGCAATTTGCAATACTGTATAGGTGTTTTTTGTTTCGTATTATTTGATCAATATGTTGTTAGGACTCGTGAGCATCACTGAAGGATTATTTTCAAGTTTATTGCAGTCAAACGCACATAAAGTGAAAATCACAAAACTGCGCTACACATATATTACGTCAATATTAATATTATTATTTAAAAATCCAGTACACATATATCTAACTTGAAAACATGGATACTGAATATTGTCAAAGTGCGAGTAAATATCGTTTCAAATCCAGTAGTAAAAATACATTAAGATACCTAATCATAATTCTACAGGGAAAATATAAATCTATCTAAGTACGGGTTCTCATAGTGAGGTGTTTATGAAATACAAATAATTATTTAAAAGTTCTTTTGTTGTAATGTTCATAATATTTTCAAATATGTAAGTACTGTTCATGTATAATGTATAAAAAGTTTTCCTGGAGCTTCTTATGTACAGAAATTGAAACTTTTGTGTCGAACATGTAGATCGAATGGATTTTGTAGTCTGGTATCAGGAGCTTATGTGACGCGCGAGTACAGGATAATAACATAATATTATACGATAATGAATGTAAGAAGAATGCTAGAAGTGTGTGCATGACAAAGCTGGGTGGCATTGCATCCTCCCTGCGGCAAAATGGCGTAATGGTTAATTTGTGAATTCGTTGGAAAACAACTTAAATTTAAACCCTGTTCTGCAATGTGTATTCTATGTTGCAGGTATTTCAGTGTTAGCATAAGGTCCGTAATTAACTCTAAAATACCCTGTAGAAGATTCGGAGGTGGAGGAGAAGTTACGGGAAGAGGCTCTGGAACTGCAGCAATGCGGGACAAAGCTTTTGAATTTAGAAAAACGCGCAAACGGGCACAATAAAATAAACTCATTTACCGACTTATCCAGCTAAAAACCTCCGTAGCATACAGAATACGTGAAGCGTATGACAACATTATCCGGCAAATTTAATTTAAATATTTTAAAATAAGCTCTCATCTCGCGCGATAAACTCGAGACAGAAGAGATATTCCTGAGCGAAGCCCGAATTACGCTACTTGTCATTTAATTCATGTTAATACCTTCACATTAAACAAGCATTCCCATACTATTCCTTCTACTTTGTACCTACACGAAAGTGGAATTGGTTGTAAAACATCGTCGAGTAAATGTCACATAAAACTAAGAACCGTTTAAGACAGTACCCCAGCAGGTACCTACACAAGTAAAGAAAAGTGTGTGTTGTTTTTTTCCTTCTATAATGGCACCTTTAGCGTCTAAGTGCTTCAATAGGGGTGGTAATAAATTGTTCCGTTACTCATTCGATGTTCAATCGATGATCAGGGTCCGTAATTTTACCTTTGAAAGCGATTGATGCATGCTGATTGCTGGTAGCCTTCTCAATTTATGAATTTCAATCGCCTTTGAAAAATTGTTACTACAATTGCAATAAAACACTTATCTAGAAATCCTGGTTTTCTATCGTACAATAAGGAACTCCGGTGAAAAATATTATGGCTTTAAAAAAATATGTTCATATAGACTAATAAACGCTGATTCTGAATATATAAGTTTTATTTAATAATATTAAACGCAGAGTTTTTAAAAATTTATTAAAAAGTCTATTTTTAATAGAGTCGTAAAAACACGTCGTCAAGTTGGCATTGTTGAAATTTTAGTTGTGACGTCACTGTTTAACGTGTCGTGACGTCACCGTAAAGTCATTGTATGGGAATGTATGATATGACACAAGCCATCGTATTAATTTATTCGTTTATTTACATACTGTTTATAGAGATTTAGTTGTTGTGTTTATTGAAACATTATTTAGGCCTAAATAATGTTTCAAAAATAAACGTATCTCTTATTAGTTTATCTCTATTATTGAAAATATTCAAAAACTACTGCACAAAAAAATAGTAATGCTACTTCTATGGAGAATACTTCGAACAGCGGAATTCAAAATGGCGGCAGTTGATCAGCTGATTGCTCGATCCTATAGTAATTTTTCAGGAGTGATGACGTCACATGATTCACCATACATACGGTGGTTTTCGGGGGTTCTTGAAAAATTAAAACTTTGACAATTATTTTAACTATTAAAACTAACTCTAAAAATAAAAATGCAGTTATTTAAGTTAGAAGGTCATTCATTATTCATTAAAAAATATATTTAAAAAAAATGGACTGGAGTTCTCTATCGAACAACTAGCATCTGCAATGTTTTGCTTTTTGTATTTGCGTAGCATTTACATTTCATTTACCACAATATTTTCTGACATTTTAAAATTTCATCTTTCGACATTCTTGCTTACACTGTTGATTAAACTTCTTCAACATGAACTTTAAAATGGCCAGCTTGAATCAATATGACATTTAACTTTTAATCGCTTGGAATGCGGTTGCAAGAAAGTGGCTGTGTTTTATAATAAGGTGATCGCCTTCGTTCGTTTATCCTGGACCCGGGAGATCATTTTATATTGAACGCTGGGTGTAAATAATAAAAGCATCGGGTGGTCCCGTCGATCTTGCCCTGTCCTTGAATAACGTTCTCACATTATGACTTTGTAACCCTATAAGAATTCTTGGACCTTGTTTGAAACCACACCACAAAAAAAAACAAACGGTCAACTAAAATTTACACCCAACATCAAAATCCATAAATAGTCATATTTTTTAAAATGTTAAATAATGTAAAATCTGGGTATTTTTTACATCTTGGTCTCCGATATTCAGTAAACCCGATTCCACATTGTGTGTTAATATTTCGTTAGTATCTTAAAAAGGTCGTGTTAGATGATCCGTATGGTTTTGCGTGTGTGGCATTTTCGGCACCTTTCTGTTCGGTGCCCTTTTATTTAAAAATACATTCGTTTCTGGATTGCGAAGGCGAAGCTTGTATACTTGCGCTAGAAGTGGGAAGAAAATAAAACCGAAATCGTTGTCAAAACGACCGCGAGTTGACCTTTTTTATACAACAATGATGCGAGAATAAAGAGAAATTGTTGGTTAATTATTTAAAGCAGGTATATTTATTATATTATTTATTTACCACACAAGAGTTCCAACCACCACAAGCCAAATGCAACCTTTAGCACGCCAAATGGCAACCTCAATTTGGGGAATTTTGTCAGGCTGATCTTTCAACTAAACCTAGAGCTATTTAAGCACAGCGTTCAGATTCTGAAGCCTTTCGCCAAGACAATACTGAGAAAATCATCGACTCTAAAACGTTATGCCAATATGCTGTAATAATATGATGAAAATTAATTTCAGAGTCGAGATCTCTGACGCTTAGCTCAATAATATTACTTGTTTGCTTTATATATATTACTAGCTGACCCGCCGAAATTCGTACCGCCTCAGAATCAATAACTGTAGATATAAATTAAGTTTTTTTATTACATTTAAAATTACACAATGAATCAATTATCGATGCGCAGCTGTCCGTGTTTTGTTTTTGTCAGTATCAGAGATGTCATTTTTTTGTTTGTGATTTTCTTACTTTTCCACTTAATTACGGGAATTTGGGAGGCGGGTACGGGTGCCGCCGCCCCGGGAACCATTTATTGGATAACCAACACCTCTGCCATAGGTCACCCCAAGTGGTTCGCTACGTTTGGTGATTTAGCAGGGGTGTTCGGGTTAATTGGGTGAAGTTTGTCCGGGTCTTTGCGGCGGATGCGTCTGCCCACCTGCTGCGTGGCGGGACTGATCGAGAGATACTGGTTGAGGAAGGCCTTTTGACCTTTCCATCCGGAGTCTTTCTACCCATTGCCTTGCAATGCAGTTGGAGGGTTGGATTCATACGTCCGTCACTCCCGGACACACTGACCCCCAGATTCCTACCCACCCCTCATTCTGTTTTTTCCCCAGAACTCCTATCCTCCCCTTAAAAAGACCCTCCACACAGCATCCCCTTAGATGACACAGGTCCTGAGAGAAATTATTTTCCTCAGGGCCTCCTGTGTGGAACTTATGCAAAACAAAATGCGTTTCATTTCAGAGATTTATTATAATTTTTGTATTTTTCCTTTGGAGGG
The DNA here is from genome assembly GCA_929108145.2 of Limnephilus rhombicus. Lineage (NCBI taxonomy): Eukaryota > Metazoa > Arthropoda > Insecta > Trichoptera > Limnephilidae > Limnephilus > Limnephilus rhombicus. The sequence goes on from OV815278.1 coordinate 44,791,219, forward strand.
GTTGCAGACATACGTTCACCGTTTGTCTCATTTTCGACTATTGAAATTTAGTGTGTAAGAAAGAGGGGCAGCATTATATGATTAAGAACAAATGCACAACAATCAGCACATTGACATTTAACGTTTTTGAATTTTTGGAATTCACGTGTAGTTCAATATTATACCCATCGCAATATTGCTTCAGTTCTTTCAAAATATGAAAATTCGTTTCATACAAAATGTATGAAAAAATGAATTTCTTCATAACTTTCTCTTTCGTGAATTCTTGCGATGTTTTAATAGTTATTCTGTTATCCGGAGCGGAGACAAATCCAACAAATCAAAGATCATCAAAATCGGTATAGCCGTTCTCGAGTTATAAATAGTGTAACTAACCCGACTTTGTTTTATATATTAAGATATAAATTTGAATTTAAAAAAGCCATGAAGACTAAAAAGAAAGGAAAATACAAAAAATAATAGTTTTCGGCAAAAAATGCGTTTTTTAGAACCAAGTGGTATTCCACTTGGTTCTAAAAAACGCATTTTTTGCGTTTTAAAGGTCGTCCATTAATCACATGAGGCTCGAAAATGAGAGGGGGTGGGGGGTTCGGAAAAAATCACCACAAAATATCACAAGGAGGGGAGGGGGGGATATAATGAGATATCACGTGTATTTATTTTTCGTTGAACGCTGGATTTCTAAACCAAATGCCAGTCAAAAACAACCTGCAACCTGTCTCTCTGGAAAATTTTTTCACGATGCTTAATTTTACATAATTTAATCAGATTATACCTGTATTTAATGATAATATTCTGAAAATTTCAATATAGGAACTTTGTATTAAAAACTACACGAGATTTTGGGTAGGGGGGGGGGGTTAGTCTAAAACCTCACCACGTATCACCAGGAGGGGGGGGGGGGTAAAAAGTTGCTAAAAAACATCACTTGATTAATGGACCCCTAAGCTGAATTCCTCTTTTATATTATGAGTGTTTTTTGATATCCTTATTCGTTGTTGTCATTTTTTCCGAATCAGTTTCACACGTGAATAGTAAAAGAAGTTGGGGACGCCCGAGGAAGACATGGCACGATCAATTGAATCAGATACTTGAGTCGGGCCATGCCACGAGTCAGAACAATAGAAGAGTATGTATGAGACGATGTGACAATGTGAATGATGCAAAGAGTATATGCCAAGACTCTGCCTACCCCTGCGGTGAGACGGCGTGATGGTTAGTTAGTTAGTTAGCTTCACACTGTAACCGGAATCATAGGATTGGTACATTTTAAACTTTTTAAAATGTATAACAACTCTATTTGAATATGTCCATCCGGTGAAACTAGTCCGGTCAGGAGTGAGCTGGTTAATAAACATGGCTAAATCCATTACAAACAATGATTGGAGTCGTGAACCCTTATCACGATTTTAATGAAGTAAATGCGTAATCCCCTGAACTCATGTAAAAAAATCTCAACGATGTTGATGCATTTTTGTGTTTAAAGAAAATGCCGTTTTAAATGTTGAATGTTTTCTAATTGCCTAGTTAACGAAGAAGGAATGACTTTAAAACCCCTTAATTATATTTCTCCATTATTTTCCAGTTCAGCTTCCGGTTTTTACTCCACAATCGCATGTCTTTTAGTAGCCACTGTGTTTCGAGGGCTTTGATAAAAAAAAAACATTCGCCGCCAGTTCGCTTCATTGTGAGGTTTTATGGACAGAATGGTCTGTAATTGTTTCCTAAGAATAAAACCAAATGAATATTGATGAAAGTGAAGTCTTTTTTCAATAAAACTTGCTTTTAAATTAACAGGCACATAAACATACATTTTTTGAAATAGGTCCTTTATTTGGTCTAATAATTTTTATTTATTTATTTCAGGTAAGTTCCAGATGCTACATTCATAAATTAATAAACGGATTGGTCAATACTGTGGTAAGTACCTATGCAGTTAAAAAATTATCAGATTATTTATTAAGATGAAGCAATGCGAAATAATGCAACATGCAAAATTATACTTTTTGGTTTGAAAATTTTGATGCTTCAATTAAATACTGCCAGTAGAACACATCTTGACCTTGGAAATAATCGAGTATTTTTTTATATGTTTTTTTTGTATGTCTGGAAAAAAAGCATCAAGCTTATTAAAAATACTTTCATGTGCCAAAATCTCCTACTAATGAATCCATTTTTGGATTAAGTTTCATTACATAATGTAGCAAATTAAGTTCTTTTGCCTGAATTTCACAAAATAAAACAAAACAATGAATCAAAATGGGCGGCGTTTAACGAATTTGGAATTGAGAATTAAACCTAATGACGCCCGCAAAAAGAGTATGTGCATTTTGTATCAGTTACGTCCCGGCCCCGGTGCTGTGGCGAATGGACGTCCCTAGACTCTGCATCGCTTGGTTCGGTGCAATCGATTTTAAATTTCCTTGTTATTATAATAAACAATGCGTAAGAAAGTGGATAATGTTTTTTGCAGGCCTTTACGAAATCAACATGTAAAAACAACTCTCAAATACCTTCTACAACCTTTCTAAAAAAATCTTCTAAAGTATTTTTAAATCCCTCCCAAAAAGAGGCGGGGATTCCGATTTCGAATTTTTCAAGGACTAGTGAATCACCTTAAGCAAGGATTGTGTGCCAAGACAGGGTTTTGTGGCAATTAATACTCTGTATTTGCTCTTGCATGATGGTTGGATAATAAATTAAAAAAGCTTACTTTTAAGCGCTTCGAACGTAATATGTACACTAAAGTTTTTGCAAAATTGTTTTTTAAATATTGTACATATCTTTATTGTAGATAAGACTTTACCTGTAATTTAGGTACCTGTTAGGTAAATACAAACCTGATGTGGTGTATAAATTCTAACATACTTTCGGAAGCCACAACGGTTTATGTTTTTCAATCGGAAATGGCGTGACGATAATTGCTTCTAAATTCGTAAAATTCTTCAATAAAACCTCGTTGTTTTTAAAATCTGACCGTAGAGTGAGTTACATAAATCATAGTTTAAAGCATGATTCATGGGGATTTTCACTGTCATTTTTTGAATTAGGTTCTGGAACGTTACTTTATCAACATAGCTTTAAATGGGACTCAATAAACGTGCTTTCAGACATTATCCAAAAAGATTTGAGTTGGAATTTTTAACACACCTTACAAAACCTATTTATACACTTGAAAACTCTGAACTAGTTTCTAAGTGATATGTTAACAAAAAACAATCGACATGATTTTATCTGTTTAACGGAGATGTATATGGTAATATCAATTGGAATTGAGTAAGAATACCTAAAAGTTAGACTCATTAACTTCAAAGCAAACACAGGAACGCCTTTGTCGACGCAGAGATTGACCTGCCGGTTAACTAAGCGATGTTTACATTTATTTCCTTGCTTTGTTGCGAGTTATTCTTAAACGCTTTTTGTTTGAAAGGAATATAATGTCAATCTGAATTTCAAGACCATTCCTATACTGATTTTTCACTTTTCTGCGTTCAAGAAAATTTTAATTTAGGGTTGTAAAGCAAAGGCTTAGTTATATTATCCATATGGGGGGTGGATTTCGACCCTAATAAGGAGGGAGGAGTGGAGGTCGGAAAATTCATTAGAAAGAATTTTGGGACCTCTAATAGTAATGATGATCTTGTATTATTCTCTTTTTTAACTCCACCTATTTGAATTTTAATTTGGTTTTCTTGACTGAATGTGTGATTGACGCGATATCTTAAAGGTGAAAATTAACCCACTTCTTTACATCCAATCGATCTGTAACTCGGCATATAGATTCTTTGTCGATGATAATGCATTCTATTAACCAATCCTGCAAAAATACTTAAGTTATTTTTATTCGCATTTTTCTAAAATTCTTAGAAATTGAACACTTTATAGGTATTCTAAATAAATGTCGGTTTTAATTTTGTTCTAATTTAAGAAGGTTGGTTTGATTTGCAACTGGTATTTTTACTGTTTAAATAAAATATTATGAAGTACAATAAATAAATTTATCGGCTTATTTAATGTGAATATATCATTTTTTTTGGTGGGGTTTTTACGAAACACCTTATGAATGAAATGACTTATAAATAAAACAATTAATAATAAACTTACTACCGATTAAGTAAAACAGGTTTCTTTTACCATGAGCAATTATCTACTTTTACAGATTGATTTCGGATTTTCCGGGATCAAATTTACGAACTTCTGTTTTTATTTTTGTATTGTAATTCGAGCCTTTCATAGAATGTCGGTTAGTGAGTTTAAAAATATCTTCGGCTGTCTGCTCAGTATATCCATATACTTTAAACTTTGAACTACATCACGTGGCTCATCTATAAAGTTATGTTGTCGATTTACGGTTAAAGTTTTAAGTTTTTTTAAATTGAGGAGCGTTTTCACGAAGAGAAATATTCACCCCAACTTTTTTTATTTATTTTTATCCCAAAGTCTACATAGGTGCCTCTGAAACGGCTAATTCAGATTTTCAAAAATCAATATTTTTACCTGCTTTAAGTGCAGTGCATGTAAAAAAAATGATGATTTTCACAAAATAAAATATCTAAAAAATAAGTAGGTAGGGATTTTATTTAAAAGACTTTTTTCTTTCAAATCTTATATATAAAAATCTCGTGTCACGGTGTTTGTAGTCGCACTCCTCCGAAACGACTTGACCGATTTTTATGAAAATTTTTATGTATACATATTTGGTAGGTATGAGAATAGGTTTTAAAGTACATTTCATACCGCTAGGTGATTAGGGTGTCCCTACCCAGAAAAAAAATCAATTTTTTGACATTTTTTTTATTTGGCTTCAAAAATACCTATAACCCCAAATTTTAACCCTCCTACCCCCACCCTCCCAATTTAATGCGATTTTAGTATTTTTGTATGAACAAATTTAACCGTCTTTCGTATTTCAAACAGTACGAAATTATTTATATTGTTGAATGACAGATGGCGCTACGTCCGCCTCATCGAACTTTCATCCACACATCCGCAAGACATTCACCATCGAGCTTATTTGTGTTGGCTAAAGACGGACTGACAAAAAATATTGTACACTTAATTGCTCTTCGAAATTCATATATTTTCTTTTTCTCATTTTCCTACTTTAGTTGGTATTTTTTTGCTTTTTCGGCGGTCATCGCCTACAGCGCTCCATTCCTCTTTCTGTCATAGATCCCATCCCCACACACTTACAATACATTCGTTATTTTATTTAGCAACTAAAATATTCACTAGAATTAATTTATATGGTAGAACAACGTTTTGCGGGTCAATTTAGTTTAAAATTCGTCGATATCAGGGAATAACCGATTTTTCAATTAATTTATTCCTAATGTACATTAATGGAGTAAGATTCTATCTTTGATTGCTCAAATGTATTATACTATAATACTCAAATGTTTATGCAAATGTATTCTGTTTGTATATTTCAGGTTTTTAATCAATTCATCTCGCGAAGTTATATCAAACACGATCCGTGATATCATTAATGTTTATTTTTGGCTTTATTTATTGTTCTTACTACTGGCTAACTACCTACGCAAAATGTTTTACTAATTTCAAAACGTCCACCGATTTGACCTGAAGATTAAATTTAATCTGATAGCTGTGTATTTTAGTTTGCAAAGAGAAGATCATTGTTTTGGAAATTGGAGTCTTAATTTAGTGGGCAAATGTTGCATAAAATGCTGAATTGGGAGGAGGCATTGTATGAAATGCCTATTTTTTTTTAGATAAATAAATTGGATTTGATCATTAACATCCACATTTGATCCCTTTTCAACTCAAATTAAAGTAGATAATTTGCTTTTTTCATAATGCTCTGAACCATGAACTCTGGCGTCATGAAATGTTCATACATTTTTCTTTCTTTTTAAGGATCAATGTACCTATTTTCAGCCCTCAAAGTCATTCCTTCAATAATGAGCTCGAATTTGGAAATATAATTTAATATTATTCTATTATTATTTTATAATTATTATCCAGTGAATCTGGTAGTAAAATTACTGATCTGTAATGCATGGATCACATTTACCGAATACATGTGCGAGACAGTAAAATGATTGTAGGCCGAGAGGGTTGGGCGAACGAGTAGGTGTTTACGCGTATTTTTTTTAATTTGGCACCGAGTCAGTCAGTCAGTTCAGTTACGACGCTGCAGACTATCGAGACAAAATGGACCGCAAAAAGATATGATTGCGAATGGCGAGTACGCACCAAGTGCATAATGATTAATAATTATACCTGCCGAGTAGTCAAGCGAGTCAGACGTCATTTCGATAGATTGTTCTTTTATCTAGTAAACGCATGTTGTAATTTTGAAAAAAAAATGTTTATTTTTAGTATAATAAGGTTTATAACATTGGTCGGTGGCAGATTTGTTAAATTTTAAAACGAAAAATCTTATTTTACAAGACATATTTCATACCATGTAATCGTACATTATTGTAAATCAATATGTTATCTGGTAGACGCATGCTTCGAAATTTTAATTTTAGTTGAAATAAAATCATTAAAAAAATATCCGAACACTTATTTATAACGAAAATTTCTCTATTTCGTCTATCTATTTACGCTCTTACAAATAAATATAGGTATTTAAGATTTTTTACATTCGTGTTTTGCTTAGACATTATTGAAAAATGATAAATACGATAATGATGACAAAACAATTACAAAAAGTACATAATTTTAATAGTTTTATCATCACGCCTTTCAGCATTTTTGTTTGCTAATCTTTCTCATTGGAACCGCCCTGTACGATCGTAAGAAAATCTTTCGACGAAATGTGGATTTTCGGCCGCTGCCTGGTTAAAGGCCCTAAGTCGGCCGAGCACTCGGATAGTATCTAGTAGGTGTTGTCACCATCAACCATTGCCTCAGCAGTCTCTGCCCGAAGAAATCTTTGAAAATTTTATAAGGAAGAATTTTTCAAGAATATAGTATCTATTTATTTATTTATTTACATTTAAACCCGCTAAACTACTTATGTAGTTTGTCAGCAGGTACATAATGACAACATTGGTACATTTTCAAACATTGTATATATATATATATAATTTTATAATTTTGATGCTAAATATCAATTAAATAAATTATTTAAATTACGTAAATAGTATATACATGTAAATAGCACTATAAGCCTTATATAATAAAAAAGTACAAATGGATTTAGTATGAACAAATGAAATATAATCACAAGTAAATTAATAGTTATATACATGAGGTATTACAAAAATTGTAGTGAATTTACCAATTCCTTCGAATATAAGTATCAATAAAGAAAACAAGGACTTCGGTAGGGCATCAATATAAATCATCCCTATCTAATAGCCATTTCCTTCGATTATATTTGACTTTACCATTAAAAACGTTATTATTTTTGATTATAATTGGTAGTTTATTAAATATTTTGGAATCGGACAATATAACATGTCGACTTATAATATTATAAAATAATAATCCTCTGACAGGTAAAACATTTAGAGACTTGTATATTAATTTAGTGTCGCTTCTGTGTTCATTAGTGTACTTATGGATTAATAATGTTGCCAGGGAGTTTTGCAATGTTTTGGATATAATTTATATTAGTTTTACAAGAATGTCCCCAAGAAATAAGTCCATAACGGAGATTGGATTCAAAAGATGAAGCCAAACTTACCTGCATATCCATATTTATAATTTATGGCGTAGGTAAACAATATTCTGCATGCGTTTTGGCATAAGGACGTGACACGTGATACTTTGTAAAGGATAATCATTTCACTGCACAGGATCAGTGAGCAATTAGTCAGCGTGTTTGATGAAGGCATTTTTGTACCGCGAGCTCTTCCCAGTCACCGGAGATAAGCTGATTTGTGTAGGCTCCCATCCGCGTGTGTTTCCGAAGAACGAATTGGTTTATTTGTTTTGACCCTAGGGCCCTAAATCATCTGCAGGTACGGGCCCCGGACCCCTGTCACTAAGGGTTATTTATGCCCGGTCATATTATTTGTTTATTTAACGGGCCACGAAAACGATTTGATTTTTGGCGTCTGTTTACAATAATAATAATAATAAATCTGTCACACGTTCGATGAGTTTACTTCACATGTGGGCTCCGTTTATACCGCTCCCTAAAGGTCTGGGTATCTAGTAGGTTAACCCCAAACTTGCCAATACAAATTATTTCGCGTAGTGAACTCCAATGCGCGTTTTATTAAATCAAATCAATTTTCTGAAAAAGGTTAATGACATTATTTTACGCATGTGAAAGATAAAAAAAATTGCATTTTCTGAAAAACTATTACAATCTCGAATGATTTATTTAATCTGTGATTTTAATTGGCGTGGTGATTTTTAGGTAAAAGCTGTTGGCATAATATTATGAACTTATAAATTGACGTTTTTTTATGTGAACATCGCACAAGACTCCCAAGTGCTCCCGTCTGGAGCCAGTGAGACTATAGCATCTGAGAAAGGCTGAAGGTAGTGGGGGGAGGAAGGAGATGTAAAAGAAGAAGGCGGGGAAGTACCTGGCTATTCAGATCTGACCACCAAACAAGGCTAAAGCTATTTCAAGCAACGCTTCACTTCTTAATGGTGGTCTTACACTTGGGCGATACTGAGAATATCTTCCACTCTGGACGTGCCACGAATTTGCAATATATTGACCGGTCAGTGGCTGAGTTTGCATCGCGTTTTACCCAGGCGTCGCGGATTCGATTCTTCGGCTTGCTAAGTCCTCCATCACGACTCGAGCAACATTTTCCGCTTACTGTAGTGGTAGTAGGAGATTTTCAAATGTGTTCAGGTTATTTGTAACCCGACATTTTTTACTCCAAATAATGTCAGAAACCGCTGTTTAGAAAAGTTCGTACGTCCCATATAGAGGGTCTAAAATGATATTTAGCATGAAGATATTTAAGTAAAATGAATGTCAGGGTTCGAAATACAGCTCCAACCTTAGAACAACATGTACCATCAATAATTGGTAGACAAAACATTTTGATTTTATGGTTGTAATATTTATTCCATTTTTCTAATCATTGAAAATACCGCACAACACGCTCGAATTAAATTTATTATTAATATTATCATTTGCAGTCACATAATTTGTGGTGGCATTTAATTATAAATACGATCAGACACGGCCCCTCCAGCACATATAAAAAATGTATTGAAAAAACCTTTGAAACAAGTAGAGCCGGTCGCCTCCTGATGGCTGTCACCTAAACTTCTCAAGTTAAAACCCGTCGGCGTCGTAGGTAGGTATGTGTACTGGCAATGTTGGTAGTAAAACTATTTTCACCACACGAACTTTGGAGTACACATAAATAGTCCACCATCGACTCTACCGCAAGACTACGAAGTATTATTTAATTAAATGTAAATAAAATTATGTGTTTGCTCTTCTGTTATGTCAACTCCTGACCTGAATAAAATCACAAGATATTATTATTTCAATGTTTAAAATCACAATTAAAGTAATTTTCTAATAAAAGCATTAGATTATAGGTATGTAGGTAGGTACTTTATGGATGGGCTTTTGAGAATTTGTTCAAACAAACTTTTACATTTTTTGAAAATGACTCTTAAATTCGTCGAGTTAAATCGAGTTCTATCTAGAGTTCATTGAAACTGGAGTATGGACATGTAACCGAAATCAGTATTTTTAGTAATAACTTTTCAAGCGATATCCCGATATTATGGATTATTGACAGTTTATGCCACAAATCTCAACCCTTTCACAGCTCGCTACATAATAAAATTAATTAATGTTTACCTATTTGTATGAACATGTTAAAACCATGCTTTGCTTCGTTCAATATGTTTAATTTTTAACATTTAAAAAAACAGTAATATTATTTTTATGAAGAACCCAATAATAAATTATGTAGATTTGGAATTATTCACGAAAAAAAAATCGCCAAATAGCGTGTTTTATTTTATTTTGCGAAGCTCAGACACGAATATTTAAATGTTTTACCATCATTCTCTAAAGAATTTAATTTTCCACATTATACAATAAAACCATAACCGAAAAAGCAATCGTAGGTAGGAGATTTAGAATTTTAAAGCAGTTTTTGTAGACCTGGTTCTTAATTTTTCGATTCATAATTAAAAGACTAATCAAAAAATTAGTGTCGGATCGAAACAGGTTTTCTACCGAAACCGAATCTTCGGTATCTGTCTCAGTTGCGGCCGAAACAGAAACCGAAATCGAAACTTTTTTAGACATGTTAAAAATCTATTGTTTACTGAAATTTGGCTTATTTTTACACTTATACAGACAGTTAACACGTGTTAAATGAAATAAAAAAACAATAATTGAAGTACATGAAAAAAAAATTATTACCGCTGTAAAACGAACCAAAAATTATTATACTACTTCTTCGAACAAAATTTTGTTAATTTTTAACACTCACATTATAAAGGAAGGACCTCATTAGTGGAGTATTTTAATTTTAAATGCGTTTTATTACACGTGTTAAATAAAATAATAAACTACAATTGAAGTATGCAAAAAAATAATAATTAATTGTTTTGACATTACTGCTACAAAACAAACTACTTTTTTTTTTTCAAACTACTTTTTGATAATGAAACCAAACTCTTACCTAATCAATATGCGCGAGAAATAATACATAAACTTGATGATGACGGGTGACACTCGATTTTTTTGCCGAAACTTGGCGAAACCGAAACCAAACCTTTGGTCGGTCACTACAAAAAATACTTGATTATTTCAAAGGCCAATATGTGATTGATTAGCAGTATTAATTAAAGAATCGAATACATTTCTAAGCAATCTAATTTTTAAACCAAAATCACATGATTTTGAATTGCTTAGTGTGAGGGAGAGTGCGTCGCCATAATTCTCAACTCTTAAACTATTTTTAATTGCTGAAACATTTAAAACTTTTTGTCAGAATTCCGTATGAGGGAGAGAAAAATTTATAGTGTGATTCACATTTTAAGACCCCTTTTTAACACATTTTTGTGTCACTTGAAGACAATTTATTTCTCGGAACAGAGATCATTAATAACACGAGCCCCTTTCGTTGATTTTTTATCCCGCCTAAATCACGGGTTAAAATAAACAAAACAATCCTTTTTATAATGTATTTAAATTTCTTACCACCCAAGATTTTTAAAGGGGTAAAAGGCGATGAAGCTTCTAACCGCATCTGCTTGGAAATTAAATCATTAAACCTTATTATCGTTTTTAAGAGGAAATACTAGCGGCGTTTTTTCCATACAAACACATTCCCCGTTTATCTCTCTGGATTTTGACCCTAGAGCAAAATTTTTTTTTGATAATTTACTTCTTATAGAAGTTAGGACCTTCCAAAAATGAATAAAATTGCCTAGTTTAAACGCCGTCAAAAGACGTTCAGTATACAAACTAAACAATGTATTTTTAAAAAAAGCAAAACGTACCGACATAGAATATTTTCTTCTAATACAGTTAGTGAAATTTTTTTTAAAATCGGTCCAGTTTTGGAGAAGAAAAATGGGGAATACAAAACATCGATTTTGACGATTTTATTTAGGTATTTTCGGCCCGATATGCAGTTGTCCCTTTCGCTCAGTTCCCCTGAGGGGTGCGCGGAGTGGAACAGAAGACATTGGTTACAATACCTATCGACGATATTTTTAAATGACCGGCATAGCTCGCGAGCTTTATCGCAAAGGTTACACATTATTTTAGGTATGTTTGCGACACTTCCAGAGTGGAAGATACTCTCCGTGGCGCTCTGGTGTAAGACCACAATTTAGAATTGAAACCTTGCTTGAAGTGGCTTTAGCCGTGTTTAGTAACCAGATCTGTATTGCCAGGAACCTTCCCCACCTTCCTCTTTCCATCTCCTTCCCTCACCACTCCCTTCAGTCTCACAAAATACCCAATCGGGTATGCCATAGTCTGATTTATAAAGCGCCGTTTTTTGTGAAAAATCACCTCAAGGGTGCTGTACAAAATTATAACATATTTCTAAGATCTAGAAAACTACAAGCTAGACAAACAATTAAAAACCACTTATGGCTAAAAATGTATCCACCGATTAATATACAATAGCCTAAAATATACAATAACCTACCTGACAAAACAAGACAATCGAATAATATTAACAAATACAAAATCCTGATCAAACAATGGATCATCGAAAAAGGTCGTGCAATAATTAGTCACCTCACCCAAATATAGTCCTCCATTTCATTATTGTTACCACTAACTAACCTGAAAATTTTTGTCAAATATTTTTGCTGTATTGAAAAGTGTACTTTATTTAATATTTATAAAATATTTGTAAACTAGTCTGTCTCGACACAGGATTTCCTAGTGAGACAGACAAGGCCAAAAAATATATGTAAACCTTTTTATATAGATGCACATAATAAATAAATTGATCACCGATACGAAAATATATGTACAATATTTTGACCAATGAACTCGATGCTGCCTAAAAATTAATGAGTACAGGACCATACTTACCTGGGAGGTCGCTTGAAATTAACACTGTTTATTGTCTATTTAAAGAAATTATCTTGTACGGTATTCACATGAAAAAAAAAACAATAATAATAATAGGTGAAACACACGCGGGCCCGACATTTGCTCACGGTTGACATCAGTCACATAAAAACGGTTCGTTCCTACGAGTTGTTCTTCAGTTCAACTCCTCGGCTGTGGAACGATTTGCCGGCTTCCGCATTATTTCCATCCATGAGTCTCTTCTAGATCCATGTTCATTCATTCCTCTTCTCAATAAGGTCCACAAATCATCCCCAAAGATGTCATAGGCCCTTAGGGAAATTTTTTTCCCATCGCCTCCTGTGTGGTTTTGATGAAAAAAAAACAGTGGACTATTTTTTTGACGTCATTTTAGTTAAAATCTTAGTGTCCTTGAGATTTAGTATTTAATGTGATAACTAAATTATGTAATATTTTAACAACAAGTAACATTTGAGTGGACTTAGTTAAATATTAGCATTTTGTTTTCATAAATATGTTTAAAAAGCAATTAAATTATTGATTACCATCAATCGGATGAGAAGCACATTTGTTTTATTAAAAAAAATAATGATCCTTACTTGGCGACCTGCTGTGTGAATTATTTAACGAGATGCCTAATTCCTTATTAAACCCAGTATGATACCTATTGACATGTCCATTTGTTCAAAAAAATTTCGCAGTAGATTTTGATTTTGTCAAATGCGTGACTCACAATCTATTGGGCGCCGATGATGTCAGAATTTGAATGCATTTTGTTTATCAGTTTTAGGAAGATCTTCTTTAAATAAATTATTATATGAGATAATATGTATTTATAAATAAATTCTCAGGTGCATATTACTAAAAAGACGAAAATAATTATTATCACATGAAAAAAGTCGCCTCGTTCGAAAATAACTAACAAATTGGTGTTTCCCAAATTTGTTCGGAAAAAGTTTGTTGTACACAACTCGTGTGGGTTTTATGTCAAAAACGAATTTTACAGCATTCCTATCAAACTCAGGGGAAACAAAATAAAGCAATTTTTCAATACGCCCAATAAACGTTATGTAAAAAAATATTTGTATCTACGTCACGTTAGTAGGTATCTACAATGTATGTCAATATTAATTTTGGGAGTGTATTTTGTCGAATTCCGTAGAGGCTTCATAACTTTTATGTTCGCAGGTATTTATTTTTATTGTTGAAAAAAAGATTTATATTACAAGCCCGGAACATTATTCGATGAATTTGTCCCATTTAGTTTAAACATTTGTGTGAGCAGCACCATTTCATAGATGTAAATTAATTCCTCGCCGCTACTGGGGTAGTGGACTGCAGAGTTTTCACAGTGATATTAAATCAAAATGTTGATATCGCTGTACCGTTGTACGTGGTACCGTTGTACGTGGTACCGTGAATGATAATCTCCTACCTTTACGGGTATTTATCAGGGGTATTTTGTGATGTAGGCCCGTCCAAACAATTTATCGCCTCAATATCCCATTAAATAGCAATGAGTTGTCGCCTTTGAAACTGATAAAATGACTCATTTTCGCGGACATCAATTGGATCACCCGTTCCACAATAGTCTTTGTCCTGTTTATGTCACTCGTGTCCAGCCCGGGGGAAGGGGGTCGATCCCTAATTCTGAACATCATCCCTTCCCCGTACTTTGAATGTGGCCCACCCCCATATTATGGTCTGTACCCTTGTTTGTTCTCCCCGTGTCCACCGTCAAACTTTTTGAGTAACTTAAGCCTTTCCCGTGTGTGGTGGCTGCTCCATTAATTAAATATTTAAAGCCCTCTTTGTTTGAAGTATGTAACAGGAATTCCGGACGCCCATCGTCATGGAGCTTTGATATTTTTAACTGTCTGATTCATAACTGCCCTTTATGCTCTTTTGATGTGATATAACTTAGGGGACTCTCGCTTTACGTCTTTGCGGTTTAGTTATAATACTTTTGACAACAAAATGTACTGCTCTAAGTAAATTATTTTTGCTGTGACACGGGTAGGTTTAAAACCTATTACATTTATTTTAAAAATTGATGAATTCGCCTTGAATTTAATTTTAATTTTTATTTTTATGTGAATACCGCACAAGAGTCACAACTGCTCCCGTCTGGAGTCAGTGAGACTATGGCATCCTCGATTGGGGTATGTTGTGAGACTTAAGGTAGTGGGGGGGGGGGGAAGGAGACAGGGAAGAGGAAGGTGTGGAAGTGCCTGGCTATTCAGAGCTGGTCACCAATCACGGCTAAAGCCATAAGCAACGTTTCAATTCTGAATGTCTTATACCAGGGCGATACTGTAGTATCTTCCACTCTGGAACGTGCCGCAAATAAAGTATATATTATTTTAAATGTATAAATTGTAAAATAACACAAATCAATCAAATAAAATTTATTTTCCACGCCGGGATTCGATCTCGCGACCTTCGGATTGCGAGTCAAGAGCCTTGCCTCTGGACTACGCCGGCCGTCAAATTTACTTCCATATTTAATGAGATCCATGAATTTTGTAGTGGTTTTACATTGATATCTTTCTTTAAGTACGAGTGAGTAGTTTAATTATAATTGTAATGATTTCCTAGATATTATTGTCCTATATTTTAGGGCTGGTTTTTACACGTCGAAATTACATAGCACCCAATCTTTCGTTTGCTTTCACTTAAGTAGGCTCCTATCGGATTAAACATGAAAGCTCACAAGATGTAGAATGAATTACGCCGAGGAAATCTATCCTCTATTCCTTCAGTGTTTACCGTGGATGTTTGCCCGCCTTCGCCTTTCTATTTATTTTACGTCATTCGATATGCTGGTACCGAGGCCATACTACTTGACTGTAATTAATCTATCTGACACTCCGCGCCGCAATCGATTTTTCTAGAACATGATAATACGAGAACAGTCGTGACCTGGAAGAAAATCATTCATCGGCCTGAGCCAATAAATCGTTACGTTATTTTTGCTCGAAGAGTCACACTGTTTTATCGTGAGGCATTATTGTCTAAAATTTCTGTATTCTTACCCGCCTTCCAGCGTCGTGCATTTCTCTTTGACCAAGCTGTGGTTTCGGAGGCTTATTTGAAGTAAATGGACCTTGTTTTAGTAGCGAACATAAACCAATCTATATTTTTCATGTTACGAAAGAATCCAAATAATCATCCCATTTTCATATACCTACAACACATAAAATTGGTGAATTTATCATAACTTCAAAAGCAATACATTAATGTGTACCTAACTAAAATAACAACTGTACAAAGTTATGTTTTACATGCCATACTGTGTTTAAGACAATATATATGTTATGATTAAGGTTTTCACGGGTGTAAGATGTAGACGGGTGACTCAATCAGAATTCCCAACACCTGGAAAGTCTTAATCGATGAAAATCCCCCAAAAACGGCATTTCCAAAATTACCAGTAGTGTTTCCAATTAGCTTAACCAATCAGGTATCTACTGCCAGCCCCGCCCCCACCCCCTCCACCATCAATCACCTGCAACCCGGGTACTTCGTTCTAGGCATAAGAAGTGACTTGCACTCACTTAAGTTTTAGCTTTTGGACCGAACAGACATGCGAAAGCTATCAGTTTGAGACAAAAACTCAAGACATAAGGCCTCTGAAGATGGACAGTGTGATCTGTCCGAAACGTCAGGAGTTAAAAAGTCCTTTTAAGGACTACGTTACGCGGGTAAACCGAGAAAATTGTTCTACATATATATATATATTTATTTGTTTTTTTAATTTTCTTTGTTCATTTTGTTTGTTTTACATGGTTTTTCAACTACCAAGCCAGGCAAAAGCCCTTATTATGGTAGTCGAGTATGTACATAAGGTCACCCCAAGTTCTTCGCTGCGTTTGGTGACCTATCAAGGGTGCCCGGGTTAATGGGGTGAGGTTTGTCTGGATCTTGCCGGTGGATGCGTCTGCCCATCCACTGCGTGGCGGACCGGATCGGGAGAGAATGGTTGAGGGAGGCTCTTTGACCTCTCCAGCAGCCCGGAACATCGCCTTGCACGGCAGTGGGATGAATAGATTCATACGTTCGTCACTCTTGGACACACTGAAACTCGGATTCCTCTATCCTTCATACCTTTTTCATCTCCTTCCTTTCCCAAATAGACCCTCCACACAGCATCCCCAAAGATGACATAGGGCCTGGTCCAGATTTTCCTCAAGGCCTTCTCTGTGGACTAAAATAAAAAAAAATAAAGGCACGCATGGTCCATGGCACATATTGTTGATAGGAACATCATCTGTGCAGGAAAAGCGTGCCTTAAGTTAATTAGTACGATTTTTTTTAGTATTCCACTATTATGATTGATACGAACGTCGTTAGCAGTAGAGCTCCTGTCAAGGGGGCAATACAATTTTAAGAAGTTTTAAGATACATATAGAAAGAAAAGGAACGTCCGCATGGCAACCTAGATCTAATTCAGGAAACGTGTCATAAAAATATGGTTCTATCCTTTTTTTACATTATTTTTTTCAGTTCACGGCTCGTACGCCACTGCATGTATGGATTATATAATATATTAACTTTTTATTTCACATTCATAATTTGATATAAAGTACCAACGCTTGAAGCTATTAATTTCACATTAACCTGAGGCACGTGGAATTATTGATTTTAAGGTTCTAAATCAGTTAACGTGTTGAAATGATTACAGTTACGAAAGGTAATGTTTTTCAATGCTTGTGTTTATAGTGTATTTTCGTGATGTCGAAAGTACTTCGCCCAATACATATAAAATACGGCATGCAATTGTCCGAATCACAACATTAGATGGCCGTAATTATTAAAATGTTTAAAAATGGAAGTACCAGCATGATAATGAGTTTTGAAAGAACGAAAAACTATACGGTGATATTCTACCACATACAAGACTCTTGAAGTCGCATAATTTTTTTTCCAGATTAAATAAAGGTTTTTCGTTTATCCAATCACTTAAGATAAGAATATTTATAATCTACACAGACATCTAAAGCAGAATTTTTGAACCAGTTTCTAAAGTAAAAGGTCGTACCTACCACTTTAATCGATTGTTTTTTTTACGACGCACATTTTTAAAGTGGGTTGGTGGTGATGCCATTTGTAGAAAAGCATTGTAATTTTTTTCAAATAACATTATTTGATAGATAGTGTTTGTACCCAACAGATGCTGAGAAGAGGCACCACGATCTACCTATGCATACCACATAGTAGGAGAGACGTTTTAGCTCAGTACATCATGGTACGAGGTATAGCGCTACTGAATAACGTCTCTAATGATGATTTGTAGTTATATATTAAGAGCCTTTAACCAGCCAGCAGCCGAAAATCCACATTTCGTCGAAAGATGTTCTTAAAATCGTACAATTCTTAATCGCCAATGAGAAAGGTTATTTATTCTCCGTACCAGCTTTTAAAAATTTTAACTCAATATCGATTTTGTTTCATTCCAAATTTGCTTTAATTTATACCTACATCCAAAAAATGCTGAAAGACATAATGATAAAACTATTAAAATTATGTACTTTTTGTAATTATTTTTTGATCATAAGCATTTATCATTTTTCAATAAGTCTAAGATAAATAAGAATGTAAAAAAAAACTGTAATATATTATATGAAATGAAAAAACACACTTTGTAAAACACCACTTTTTATTGGAATTAATATTTAACAGCCAACCAGGTTTCGCTTAGCTCTTAGCTCTTATTTAATATATAATGTCACACCACAAAGTGTTTGCTTCCTTCGATAAAATGAAATATATTAGTTTGTAAGTGCGCAAATAAATATACAAACGGACCAATTTTCGCCAAGAAACACATGTACTTAAATATTTTTAATGATTTCATTTAAACTAAAACTAAAATTTTGAAACATACGTTTCCCAGATAATGTATCGATTTATTTTACTGCATGATTATGTGATATGAAAAGGGTGTGGTATAATACAAAATCTTTTTTGAAAATTTAACAAATCTGCCAACGACCTACAGTATAACCTTATTATGCTAAAAATAAACATTTTTTTCTCAAAATTTAAAACATACGTTTACTAGATAAAAGAACAATCTTTTGAAATCAATTTATATTTTTTCTGAAAAAAGTCAATACGTCTAAAATCTGGTTTAAAAATGACATATTTCTGATTTTCTCCTTACCACTTCACTTACCACCTTTACTCTTTATGTTGCAAAACACATTATTACTGTTTTGTTACTCTATGTGTATTTAGTAAATTGTAGCAGTCTGTTGTAGAAAAATAATTATTATTTTAAACAAACGTTCTTCTGTTCATCGCTTTTTTTAATATCACGAAATTATGATGAGAATCTGAACTGTACGCAATACGAAGCGCAACTAAGACCTAGAACATCTGGTAATATTTCAAATGTGTACCTAGATGCAACAGAACAGCTGCACAACACCAATAGGAATACCTTAATACCTAAACCAGATCTTATTTAACGATTTTTCTGATGTTAAAAAAAACGTAAAAGGTATATGTAAAAAAAAAACAATTTTTTCATTATTTTTTCGAAAACCAAAGGACATTCATTGGTAAATAGGCTAGCTCCCGGTTAGACCCGACAATATTTCTCTACCAACTGTGTAATTAAATTAGTATAACACAATTGTTGGTAAAATGTTATTTATTTAAAGTAAGTTCACAGATCACATATAGTAAAAATAGTCACAATGTATCAATTCACAATAATAATAATTAACTGAGCAAGGGATCGGAGGGAACCTTGCTGTTTAGTCTTTGGGAACAACAAAACTGACTGTGGTTCTGCTTAGAGGGTCGTACCATAGGACGAAGCGCAACTAAGGCAGCAGTCGGGGTCTGGTTGGTGCTTTACTTATGGTAGTAGAATACTCCTTAGAGGGTCGTGCCAAAGGACGAAGCGCAACTAAGAGAGCGTACTAGTCAAGAGCGAGCTACAGACGAACTGGTTTAGGGCTCGCAGGTCTTTATATAGGCCATTCCTTGTTGCGGGGCTTGGTTATGTAGCGACTCGAGAGTAGGAAATGCGCAGAAGGCGTCTGCGTAGCCTGGTTCGCCTAGTTTTGGGTGATCAGGATGGCGCTGTACGGGGGAAAGAGATGGTGTAGTGGCAAGCGTAAAAACGGCGCGCTACATTAGTTAATTATAATGCATACAAAAATTTTAAAAGTTTGGCCAGCTGAAGTTCCGCTTCGGACCATGGTGCGGCGGCAGTGCGAGTAGCCGTGTTTTTCAGCCATTCCATTGTGGTCTTGTATGTTTTACAGCCGAGACTGCGCGGACTCTTGACACGTATTACCTGTATGTAAAATTTTATTACAATTTTTTCTGTTTTATTGCTGTACCTAATAAAAACAAACACCTTTTGGTCCCTGATCCTGCTGCTTAATTGTCCCAGAAACACAATTTCCACATTTCTACATGGGAACGTGAGCCGAGCATTAGTTTTAATGCTTCTGTATGGGACTTTTATTTAAGTAAATCGCTGTAAACTTTATGGTCCACATTAAAAAAAATCCATTTAACACAGATTTCATTTTTAAAATATCATATCTTAAAAATGTAGTAATGAGTCATATTTTATTTTGTCTTTCATGGGGGTTTTCTTAAAAACTTTAATAAATCGCCTAAAATAGTATTCCTCCATCGATTACCCGCAAAAACAGGTGTTTCTGAATCATTACTTTTAAGATCATATTTTTATGATAAAATCGCTCTTTTCAGGCTGATGAGTTGCATACCCGCATGACTTTTGATGCAATTTAAAAATTTGTACAAAGAGTTCATATTTATCGATTGAATATCGTGAATTTAAGCATGAAAACAGCTTTTCGGAATATTCATTTACTTTTGGGAAAGTTGACAGCAAATTTTAATCATGCATGCATACAGTAATAAAATAGTCAATTACGCCAATTATGAACTTTCCACTGACGATAGTGCATGAAAAAAATGTGACAGAATATGGGTGTTTTTTTTTATGATTTTTTTTATTATTTGAGAGGGGGGTAGGATTAAGAGGCAAAGGACTAGATAGAGGTAAAATAATTGATTTAACTTTCATAATCAAAACAATAAACTCCAAATTAGAGTGTTCCGAACTCAAGTAACTTATGAACAAACACACCCACAAGAAAAACACGACCCAATACTCAGTTCTGCTGCACTGTATACTCGTATAAGCGCAATTTACATTGTTCATTCTCCTATTCAGCGTTTCACGGTATGGGAAACCAATACATCTGATTTTGACATGTTTAATGCTAACTAGGTGAATTTTGTGAAACCCATTAAATCCTATAGCAACCACATTCATAAACCTTTGGTTGCCTCTTTATGAACCTATCTCACTTTATTATTAAAATTTTGGTTTCTCGCGTTTTTATTTCATGTTTAGATTTTTGAATCTGCTGTAATTTTATTATTATTATTTCTTTCTCTCATTCAAAATTATTTCTCATATTGAAGTAATTACTAGCTATATTTATGTAAAAGCCCTCTGGGCGTAAAATAAAATTAATAAATGAATACAAAATAATTTATTGTAGAATTGAGTAAAAAAAATCGTAAAAAACAGACTAAAGATATCGATGTATACATTCTGTAAAATTAAACTACGTAAAATTAATGCTTACCTACATTACAAAACAATGTAAACAAAATTATAAAAGTTAAACAAAATGAAAAAAGAAAAAACTAAATGAAAACGAGAAAAATAAGGTCACACAGCAGGGGTAGGGAGTTCATAATGTATCTTTTGATTTAATTTAATTTAATGAGTCTGAAAAGATTCTTGAATTTTTTGCATGTTCTTCTGAAAAAATATTATTGTGGGTGTAGAATAGATTGTTATATTACGATAGTTCACGATTAAGTACCTAATTGATAATTAATGGCTCTTGCCGCCGGCTTCGCTCGCATGGTATTAGAGGGTTTCCCCCTCCTCCCCCCCTCCCCCCTCACCACCGCTCCACCCTCTCCACGTTCCTCACCCCCCTTCCCTCGCCCCCCCTCCGTACCCGTTACATTCATTTTTCAAACAGCTCGCGTGCCACCTATTAAACATAACAATCAAACACGCGCAATTTCGCATTTTTAATATAAGTATAGCTGCTGGCTAAGATCAAAGTGTAGCTTAGTATTTTATACATATTTGAATTTTTACTATCAAAGGAATCTCCATAGTAACCTAAACAAGTAACAAAATGACAGCGCACGTCAAACAATTAATTAGCACGTATGACAACATACGTGCTAATTAATTGTTGATTCATAACGCCAGAGCTTACCAATATATGCAGCCTATATTACTCGCAAATAATGTAGCTTTCCATTAGTGAAAAAAAATTAAGTGTTTGTTGCGTGAAAGAGTAACAAACATCCATTCATCCATATATCCATACATCCATTCAAACTTTGCCTTTATAATATTATATAATTTTTTAATAATAATAATCCACGTTAGAAGAGTGTTCAAATTTCTCTACTTGACAAAGTATGTCTCCGAACCTGGTTTTATTCTTAAAACTTCCACCCAGGCTTGAACGTAATAAATAAATAGCGAATTTTTAACGCTTGTTTAACGTAATATCTAACGTAGTACAATTATTTTTTTTTTATTCAGATTATTTCGTAGATGATTTTAAAATGTATCGATTATGGAGAACTTTCGCTTTTATGTTCCCGGTGGTTATCTTCTTCATCGACTGCATAAACTGTTTTATCTCCCGGCCTGTAGACTGTAGGACTAATTGGCCTATGTTCATGTCAGTGGGGATAGCAACCATGTTGATGAATGATGTCGCTTCGGGTATCGACATTTTTTTGCATCGGTGAGGCAGTTTTTAAACGGTAAGCGCTTTATTTGTACGTACTGGAAGTGACATTACTCAACCATTTACTCCTTTTTTTGCATGTTAATATTGGTTTTACTTTTTACATTCATTCCCGCATTTAAATGCAAGATTGTAATTTAACACGAAATTAGTAGATTTATTTGTTTTAACCACGTTTATTGTTTATAAAAAACCGACATGTTTCGTAAGCGATGCTCTTTTCCTCTGGGTTTACTTAAAACTAAGTTTTACAATTCGGTTTTTTTATTAAGAACTAGCAGACCTGGCGAACTTCAATAACTGTTGTGTTAACTTAGAAGCTGAATTAAATTCAGTATTTTTATTAAGTTAAAAATTACACAATGAAAAGTAATTATTATCGATGCGCAACTGTCCGTGTTTTGTTTTTGTCAGTATCAGAGAGGGCGTTGTGTACGGATTTATATTTTTTGTGATTTTCTTACTTTTCCACTTACTTAAGGGAATTGCGTTTCATTTTCTTTATACATACGTATATACATACACATTTTGGAAGGCGGGTATGGGTACCGCCGCCTCGGAACCATTTATTGAATAAACAACACCTCTGCTATAGGTCACCCCAAATGGTTTGCTACGTTTAGTAACTTAGCTTGGGTGCCCGGGTTCATGGGGTGTCCAGGTTTTGACGGCGGATGCGGAAAAGAATTTTAATAGCTATTCTGCTATTCGGGGTGGAGACAAATCAACAAATCAAAGATCAAAATCGGTCCAGCCGTTCTTGAGTTATAAATGGCGTTACTAACCCGACTTTGTTATATATATTAAAAAGATAAACGTGGTAAAAACAAAGAAATCTATTAATTTAGAATTAAAATGGTGCCATAAATAAGTTTGCTATATGTATTTAAAGAGGTGTAATTTGACAGTTTTTGAAAAATTTTGGTAGGTGACATTTCACCAATTTAGTTGTTCACGCAGTTTCTCTTTTGAACACACAAAAAAAATCATAAATTGTTTTTATACCACTAACTAACTAACCATCACGCCGTTTCCCCGCAGGGGTAGGGAGAGAGGACGGACCGCCAAACAACTCGGTCTTGGCACACACTCTTTGCCTCACTCACATTCATACATCGTCTCATACATTCTCTTCTATTATTCTGACTTTTGACATGACCCGACTCAAGTATCTGGTTCACTTGATCGTGCCATGTTTTCCTCGGGCGTCCCCGACTTCTTCTACCATTCACATTCGCGTCGTATATTCTTCTTACAATACTTCCTTCGTTCATTCGCTCGACATGCCCAAACCATCTGAGGGTCCCTTTCTTAATCTTACTCATTATGCTTACATCAGCCTTACTACATTCTTTGCGGATATCCACATTTCTCACACGATCATACATTGTTTTACCACACATACGTCTCAGGGATCTCATTTCAACAGCATTCAGTTTACTTTCATCCTTCCTCTGCCAGTTCCATGCCTCACTGCCATACATCAGGGTAGGTACCAGGACTCCATTGTGGACTGCAAGCTTCGCTTTTTTTTACAGTTTTTTATTAGCGCCATCGGCATTCAGTCCACCATTAATGGAGTCACCGGCATTCACCCTTCTTTCAATATCTCTTTCAGCCTTCCCATCTCTCGTAAACATACTACCCAGATACACAAACTCATCCACCTGCTCCAAGTATTCATCATTCACAAATATGTTGCATACTGTTTTCGTACTCTCCCTTTCAAACACCATGACTTTAGACTTACTTATACCACATAAATCTTATTATTAAATTTATAAAAAGAAATTGAAATGAAATGCTTAACTCAAACTCAAGTAATGAAATGTTAAAAAAAATATTATAAGCAAACGTAGCTTTCGATTAAGTTTGTTTTTTCGGCTGTCAGCTTTGAGATGGATTCCGCGAGAAATAAAATAAGAATTTTTGAGCCTCGTGGTTTTAATCGCATCAAAGAAAGCCTACTTTATGTTAATATTCCTTCAGAAATATCAGTTAACCAAAGAAGCTGTCGTCTACACTTGACAGATTCTTTCATATTTGGGGAAGCGATGTTTATATCTCGGACGAAATTACAATTCTATTGGGTTTCGAAATACTCATTAACTCGTAAAAAAAAAATTAAACGAATTTTTTCCCCGAATATATTTAAAGTCTACCATTTTTGACATTTTACTATAATATCTGATAATAATAGGTCATACCTAACGTGTAACGTACAAGCTTACCAATCTTTCCATCGCCGCCGTGTGAAGTGTGAAGCGCTGCTAAGAGCTGTTGTACACACGCTCCTATTAAATTGGGTCAAAGAATTGTTCAAATTAGTCTATGAATTTACCGATTTGACAATAACAATCCAAATTGACAAATTTTGCAAATGAACAAATTTGATTATGTAACTAACTAACCATCACGCCAAGTCCCGCAGGGGTAGGCAAAGAGGACGGACCGCCAAACAACTTGGTATTGGCACACACCCCTTGCCTCGTTTACATTCGTACATCGTCTCATACATGCCCTTCTATTATTCTGACTCTTGACATGGCCCGACTGAAGTATCTGATTCACTTGGTCGTGCCGCGTCCTCGACTTCTTCTACCATTCACATTTGCGTCATATATTCTCCTTACACTCCTTTCCTCGTTCATTCGTTCTACATGCCCAAACCATATGAGCGTCCCTTTCTTAATTTTCCGCTTACATCAGCCTTGCATTATTTGCGAATTTCCACGTTTCTCACACGATCGTACATGATTTTATCACATATTCGCCTCAGGGATCTCATTTCTACAGCATTCAGTCTACTTTCATCCTTCCTCAGCCAGTTCTATGTCTCACTGCCATACATCAGGGCAGGTACCAGTACTCCATTATGGACGGCTAGCTTCGATTCTTCGGACCGTTTTTTGTTGGCGCCAACGGCGTCCAGCCCTCCATTAATGGAGTTACCTGCATTTACCCTTCTTTCAAAATCTCTATCAGCCTTCCCATCTCTCGTGGAATTGTCTATAAATGGATAATTATGGGAAAGTGGGAGATTTGTGGATGTTTATGGATATTCATTGATTATTTATGGACATTCGTGAATATTTATGGATTTTTGTAATCATTGTCGATAATTATAGATATTTATAAATATTTTTGCATAATAAGGAAACACGTTAAACGCGCCCGATCTTTGCCACGGTAGACATTTGTCACATGAGTACGGGCGTTTTTACGACTTGTTCTTGAGTTCAACACCTCAGTTGTGGAACGATTTGCCGATCTCCGTGCTCTCCCCCTCCTACAACATCTTCAAGCTCCATGTTCACTCCTTCCGCTCCTCGAAAAGACTCTACCATAGCATCCACAAAGATTACCTGAGGGAAATTCTTTTCCTCAAGGCCTCCTGTGTGGAGATAATTTAAAAAAAATCGATATTTATGGATTTATCCCCTAGTTCAGTGGTCTTCAACCTTTTTGAGCCGGCATACCCCTTGTCTCTTACTACGAATTTGTCCTTCCCCGTACCCTCTATCTATCTTTTTTACACGTGTAATGAAAGACGTGTTTAATATTTAATTTTGAATACTCTCATTATTACATGAATTTAGCAATCAAGTCACACAAATACAATTAAGTAATGCAATTTTATACAGAGTGTAACAGGACTTCAGGCATTTTAACTTGTGATTTTACATGCGTGCCACGTTATTGCCTATTTGACTTCGCGTACCCCCAGGGGTACGCGTACCACAAGTTGAAAACCACTGCACTAGTTAATTTACACATTGGAGTTATGTAAATAGACAAATCGTCGGAATATTTAAAAAAAGATACCCCTTTTTGAATTTTCAGTAAAAATATAACGATAAAATAGTGATTAGTAAAAATATAACATTGAAGCCGGGTGTATAGTTAGTTCTACGTGTTTGTTAAGTACCTGATTATTGACGTGACTTTAAAACCGACGCGATAGTGTGTCAATAAGATCACAATCCCAATGAATTGTTTGCATGGGTATACATTTCCCTTTCTCCGTGCTCCAGTTTTTATTTTTGATTCCTTTCTATTCGCCCCGAAGCCCTTCATTTGTAATTGTTTTCCCATGTTATTTATTTTATTTATTTATTTATTTATTTATTGTTTCTTTACACTGTAGGTAAAAATGTTTACAATACAATTTGTTACCTCACTAGGACAAGCCTGTGTTGAGGTTAACAATAATTATACAAGTTAACAAAATAACACAAAATTATACAGATTTTGAAAGAACAATATTGTTGTATTTCTTACAGATTGAGATTAGATTATGGGTACCTACTGGTACCTACTAAACTGATGGCGCTAGGTACTACATTAATGTAGACTTTTAGGGTGACCACAGTTTTGAGATCTGATTTAAAATAAAATAAAATAAAGTTTTTTTTTTTTTTTAAGGATTAAGTTGTGAATAATAAATATATGTATATAATTTAACATGCTGTAGATTTGGCAAGAGGAAGATGAACAAAAACGGTTCAAACAAAAATAATATTATTTTAGCTTATTATTATAAACATACTCATTTAGCTAATAATTTAGAAAGGACAAACTAGAGAAAATCAATTGGCAATCCTCGACTAACACAAATAATTTAAGATCCTTCTTAAAAGTGTACAAGGAATTAGATGACTTTATATGTTCTGGAAGGCTATTAAATATGAGTGGAGCTTGATAAAAATAATTTCTTTGACCAAAAGAAGATTTAGTTTGAATTGCCATAAAGTTCAGACCAGAGCCAATTCTCGTAGTACGAATTTGCTGTGTTCTTTCTGCAAAATTAATATTATTAAAAAATCTACAAAGCGTTTGTGTAATATATAACTGTTTTACGTTCATTACATTACATTCCTTAAAAAGTAAATGAGTTGGATATTTAATTTTTTTCTTAAACATAACTTTAAGAATCATTTTTTGGGCAATATTAAGTGGTTCTATATAAGTCTTTGGGCAGGATCCCCAGCACACAATATTATAAGAAAGCAGAGACTGGATTATTGCAAAATAAACAGTTTTTAATTTTTCTTTGTCTAGTATATGTCTCAGTTCTTTAAAGATATAGGTAAGTCTCCTAGTATTATTTACTAACATATTAATATGATCATTCCATCTCAAAAATTTATCTATTTTTACACCAAGGTATTTGATGCTGACTACATTTTCTAAAGGGTTGCAGTTACATGTTTGAAAACAATTGTGAATAATCAAGTTGTGAGTTTCAGAAGGCTGACTTTTACTTGAAATGCTAAAAGTGATAAATTTGGTTTTTTGTGCATTCAAAGTTAATATATTATTGTTTAACCAACTATTTACCACTTTTAAACCTATATTACTTTTGTTGAAAGTTTCATTCCAAGTTTTACCCTCAAATATTAAGGCAGTGTCATCTGCAAAACTAACAATGTTACCAGGAATATTTAGACTACATAAATCATTTATATAAATAAGAAACAATATTGGCCCAAGCACACTACCTTGCGGGACTCCAAAGGAGATTGATTTACCCTCGCTTAACATCTTATTTATTTCCACTTGTTGTGTTCTGTCACTAAGATAAGATCTGAACCAGCCCATTGCTGTATTATTAATGCCTAAAGATGATAATTTTTTAAGTAGCAATTCGTGGGAAACAGTGTCAAATGCTTTTGATAAATCCAAGAACACCGCTATGGCTTTGTTGCCATAGTCCAGCGCTCTTGTAACTTTGGTCAATACCTTTAAAACAGCATCACTCGTACCTTTATTTGCTCTGAAACCGAATTGATTGTCAGAGAGTAATTTGTATTTTTCTAAGAATGAAACTAATCTTGACTTGGCCAATCTTTCTATCAATTTTGAGAGAGTATTGAGTAAAGATATGGGTCTGTAATTGTTAACCTCTAGGTGATCCCCACCTTTGAAAAGAGGTACAACCTTAGCATTCTTACAATGAGTAGGAAATATGCCACTCTTAAAACTAAGGTTAACAATGTGAGATATGGGAGCAGCCAATACAAAAACATGCTGTTTGTATACCATGATACTTAAGCCATCAATACCACAGGAAAAAGACATTTTTAATTCATTTATCACTTTTGAAACTTCATAAATGCTAGTAGTTTTAAATTCAAAGCTCTCTCCTGAAAATTGAGTACAAGGTATAAAATTGTTAACAAGACACATTTCGGTAGTTTTATTTGCACTGCACAATTGTTTTGCGAATTTAGGACCAATATCACTGAAGAAGCTATTTACGTGATTAGTGATTATATTTGGATTCTCTTCCATTGAGATGATATTGTTATTGATTTTTAATTTTTTTATAGACACTTGCTCATTTTGTATATTTACAGCCTCCTTTATAATCTTCCACTGTTGCTTGGTATTTCCATTGACGTTATCCAGTTTCCTTTTGTAATATGCTTGCTTTGTATATTTTATAATTTTTGTACACCAGTTTCTATATCTTTTGTAATAATCCAGCAGTTGAATATTATTTGAATCTGCTCGACATTTGTTGTGTAATTTGTCTCGGGTTCTGAGACATTTAATAATTCCATTATTTATCCAAGGTTTTAAATATTTCATATTATGCTTTACACTTCGTACAGACGAACAACTTTCCACATGCATTTTTAAACATTTTATGAAATTTTCAGTCGCTAAATTAACATCTTTTGATGACAGAACTGACTGCCATGATTCTTTCTTTAATTTGACTTTCAAAAGATTGTTATCGATGACGGTTTTCAAGTTTTCATTATCTTTTGCTATTTTATTTAGTGTAAAGCTCATAAATCTCAGCAATATCACATCATGATCTGTTATGGCAGTAGTGAAGACAGCTCCCTCTGGTTCAAATTCAGATTTTACCATAATGTGATCGATGCAGCTTGAAATGGTAGAAGAAACTCTGGTAGGTGAAATTATGATTGGCTTCAAGCCATGAAAAGCCAAAAGAGAGAGGTATTTTTGAGTTTTCATATCGCTCAAATCCAAAGTATTAATATTTATGTCGCCACATAAAATGATCTCCTTATTTTTTATAGATGTAGAGTCAAGCAGTGCACTCAGTGATTCAAGGAAATTATCTATATGAGCCAGGGACGGAGATCTATAAACAGCTATTACACACAAGGTACTCGATATCTGCATTTTTAAGCAGTTTGCTCCAGGGAAAACAACTTCCTCAACAGTCACGTGAACATTTTGCTTTACATAGGCAACTACACCATCATTTTGCAAATAGTTATTATTTGTGTTGTAAACTGCGTATCCGGGGATGTTAGGTATATTGGTAAAATTTTTCAGCCAAGCTTCTGTAAAAACAAGTACCTCAGGACGATGCTCAATACTATCCAGCATGGTTATGGTTTCATCAAAGTTTTTGTTTAAACTTCTGACGTTTAAACAAAGTAATGAAAATTTGGAATGTTTTAAAAAGTTTTTGCAAGTTAATGAATCTGTAATGGTTAAATTAGATTCTGTATTATCAATCAAGTCAATGTATTTTCCAAAATCGATATCCATTTTGATGATGAAAATATTTTTCGGTTCCTTTCACTATTAAACTTCTATTATAACCTATTGAGGTCATCTTCGTGTTTGATTTCCCTGATTTTTTTGCCTTCTTCTTCTTTCATTAGAATTGCTCCATTTTTGTACCAAATATACTTATATTTTAATTCTTTTCCCTTTGTTTTGGCTTTCCAAAGTAGTTCCTTATAGTAAGGAGATAATGACTCTCCTAGGAATATCATGTTTTCACGATTAGAAATTATCTTCTTATTTGCTAATAATTTTAATCTGGTTTCTGGGTTTTTCATTTTTAGGATAATTTTTTTTGGATGTCCTGGTCTTCTGTCATATTGCCTCATTGCCGAGGCAATATCCTCTGAATTAATTTTGATATTAGCACTTTCTATCAGTTTTATAGCGGTTATTTTGGGATGTTCTTCAGTCTTTTCCTCAATGCCTGTAATTTCAATACAGTCATCAATGTTCGACTGTTCCAAGCAAGCCACTCTGGTTTCCAGATGCTTAATAGTTTTATTTTTAATTGCCAAATCATTTTTCAAACGTTCAACTTCTCCTTTAACCTCATTCATGGAGTCTAAGCGGGTAATGATATCGTCATATTTTTGACAAATAAATTCGGTTGTTTTTTGAAATTCTAACAATTTTTGGTCAATGTTTTCGAGAATTTGGGTTTTTATTTTCTCTAATTTTACATCTATGTAAGACGCAAATTTTGAAAAGCCATCTTCTTCTGTGTTAATGTCTTCAGGTAGTGTATTCATTTTGTTTTTGGATCTTGTGGTTGTGTATAAATTTTCCTGTTGTTGGGAGCCGGTTTTTTTGCTTGAACTCATGGTCACACTAGCAGTAGTTTGTATTGTATATTGGCAGAAATACCTAGTATGCGTAAGTACTGACTGAGCAGTAAAGCGAGCAAGCTGTACGGTCAGTGTAAGAAAGATGGCGACGGTTTTGGCCAATCACAAGAGCTCCACCAACTGTCAAATATATTTCAATTCCACTGTCACTATTTTCCGAAATTAATTATTCGAAATTCACTTGAATAATCTAATTGTAATGTACAAAATTTATATCACCATTAATGTAGTGGACACTTGGGTGAATCTCGCAGTGTTTCGGATTGTATTGTTTACTAATTATACACAATTATGCGATGTTTCTTACGGATCACTTTTACTGTGTGTTATTTAGTTTTGGTAGGTAGGTAAAAGTTATGTCTGTATCAGATTAATCGATAGACGTTGCCTTTTGTTATAAATACTTATGTTTGGTTTGATATATTTTTTAAGAAAGACATAATTAAGAATAGGTATCTACCATAGACATCAGAATTCAATAGACCAGAAGTTACAGACGAGGGGGTAAAACCAAACTATGAAGGGGGAAGAGGGAAAAGATGACTGTGATTCGTTATACAATCAATCTGACAGTAAATAGGCATCTCGCATTACAATATCACCATTTAGTTCTTAAAAGCAAAATCTGCTTTGAATGAATAGACCTTTTTACATGGGAGCGCGAATTGCTTGCCACGATAATAACATATTTGCTAAGGTCAAATGCTCGCCGCAAAAAGACTGACCCCAATACACATAGCAATATTTTGTTGCCGTGTTTAGTTAAAACACTATTACAAATGTTTCATAATTTACTTACCCCTGTAACCAGCGACGAAAACACTGGAGAACCGCCCACATTCGCTATGTCTATATAATATGTACCTATAATGTATAGCGCAAGCTGCCGTTTTTGGCGTGATATTTCGTAAAACGTATAGACGTTACTTTCGCGCTGGTCACTATAAGAATGATGACGTCACATATTTTAGATTCTCTCCCCTCCCCATGGAGCGAGCTGGCGCCAAGGCGGAGCTTATAGCCGGTTCCACGGGGAGGGGGAAATATTACGTTTTTATCACTTAGGGCAGGTCCAGATATATTCATATGTCCGTGGTATCTACAATATATCAAATACAGCAGTCTGAGATAGGAGGCCTAGAATTTGGTATTATTAATTGTTATGATTTTTGTATATTTTCCTAGCATTTCATTCAGCCCTTCGTGTGCGTTTTAGTTAGTACTTATTTATCTAGCAAACTTATGTTATAAATTTGTACTCCTTATTTTAAATTGACCTAAAAAAATTTAAAAATGTTAAATTATCAAAGCTTGAAGATATTGAAAGATATGCAGTTTAGAAATGATATTTTTTTCCTTTTTAAGTTGTTGAATTTTGTCATAAATAATTTTGTGTTGGCGACTATTTAAAAAGAAGTATCACTGCGCAAGAGGCCCATCTGTCACGAGCAACTAAAAGAAGGAGATAGGAAAGAGGAAAGTTGTTAAGAATCTGGCTATTCAGATCGGGTAACTAAACACAGTTCATGCCACTTTAAGCATTTAATTCTGAATGGTGGTCTTTCAACAAAGCTTTGAGAGTATGCTGGATGGTTTGGGCATGTAGAGCGAATGAACGAGGAAAGGAGTGTAAGGAGAATATATGACGCAAATGTGAATGGAAGAAGAAATCGGGGACGCCCGAGGAAGACATGGCACGACCAAGTGAATCAGATACTTGAGTCGGGCCATGTGAAGAGTCGGAATATTCTATTATGTATGAGACGATGTATGAATGTGAACGAGGCATGGAGTGTGTGCCAAGATCGAGTTGTTTGGCGGTCCGTCCTCTCTGCCCACCCCTGCGGGGAAACGGCGTAATGGTTAGTTAGTTAGTTAGTTTATAAAATAATAAGAACGTTAAGTAAATTTTTCTATATATATCATTTTTATTAATACAACCCGTTGGTCGCAACCGAAGAGCTTAAGGCTCTGCCACGAATATCTTTTTTTCTAATAAATAATTTACCTATCTTTCATTCGTAATATGAAATTACAAGGAATAATGCAGCTATCACCTAATATAATATTCATGAAGATTATCCCAAGTAGAACTTTTCCGACTTACAAAACGCCGGTCCCTAACTATGACGTAGCTTTTATATATTTAATGTCCCCATTTATCGCATTCTTTACCGCGTTTGCTTTGTCCTACTGGTGGTTATTTATCGCCTATGGCAGGCAATAAAATAACCAATCCAATTAACGGGTTTTTGTATTTTAGGAAATTGAATATTTAAGGTAGGGATCCAATATATTTCTTCACAGAACAACTCGATCGATAATGGGGAGGCTAATAAAGCCTTTATAAAATCCCCCTACTGTATCTACATAATTAATTTTGGTGATATGACTGCATTCTTTTGTTGTCACACATAACTTGTTCAGAAAGTTCATGCCCCACAATATTTTTGACTAGCGTGTTGGTATTATTTTCTCAAAAAAAGTCTAAAAAATATGAAAATTTAATTTCAGGATTGTCTTATAATGAATTTTGTCTATTTTACATTGTGTCGTTTTATGCTGAGACTGTTAAACTAACCAACTAGATCTAAGAACTTATAACTAGTGATATGCATCTAATAAATTATCATCCAATATCGTAAGTATTCATACATGTACTGTACCCCTAAAAAAACATGGAACACTATAAACGAAATAATGAAGAAAAATAAGTCTACAATAAATGTCATAAACAATAATGGAACTAATATAAATGCTATCCGTCAACCAAAAATGTGCGCAAATATTTTCAACAAATTTTTCGCTACCGTCGTGCGTCGGTCAAAAACTTGCATATAAAATTGACCAAAATTATCAACCTGATGACATAGGTACATGAAGAAAAAATAACAAATAACAATCTTTCAATTTTTAAACCGACTACAGAAAAAAAATATTGAAAACATAATACAATTGTAGCGCGCCGTTTTTACGCTTGCCACTACGCTTTCCCCCGTACAGCGCCATCCTGCTCACCCAAAACTAGGCGAACCAGGCTGCGCAGACGCCTTCTGCGCATTTCCTACTCTCGAGTCGCTACATAAACCACGCCCCGCAACAAGGAATGGCCTATATAAAGAGCTGCGAGCCCTAAATTAAACCAGTTCGTCTGTAGCTCGCTCTTGACTAGTACGCTCTCTTAGTTACGCTTCGTCCTTTGGCACGACCCTCTAAGGCAGGGGTTCCCAAACTTATAAGTATCACGCCTCCCTACTGCTTAAACTGCCCCTACTGCCCCCCCCCCCCTCCACCCTAGGCCCAGGACCCAGCAAGTAGCAGCAAGTGGGCTCGCCAAGCAATTGTAAATAAAATAAGGGTAGGTAATAAAGTCTAAAAATACATTTTCAGATGTTTTATTACTATTTTTAGATAGTTCATCTGACGCTTGGAGAACTTTCTCAGATGACTGAGCAAAAATCCAGTACCATCCAATTTCATGAGCTTCAAACATGCAGATTTTGAAAGAAAAAAAATCCTTTGGATTGTCTTTTAAAGCGCTGTGTTTTGTTGACAAATGCATTCCATGCGCGAAGGTCACTGCGAGAACAGCAAGAACACACTGCGGCTGGTCGATACCAATTTTATTCATAGAAGCAAAACCGTATTTCATATAATTATTATTATATTTGCGTTTTTTCGTCGAGCTCATGGCGAAATAGAAGTTCTTCTTCTTTCGTATGGTGGGGGGTCAGAGGGGGACATCTAGATCTGCGAGCCAGTCTAGGGCCTCAGGCGTTGCCCTGTGGACCTCATAAATCCCGCCGGGGAATGAATGGAGCGGGCATTCGTTGACCACATGTTCGGTGGTCTGCACCGCACCGCATTCACACGTCGCCGACTCTTTAAGGCCCCATCTATGCATCATGTGAGCACAACGGCTATGGGAGCTAAAGCACAACGGCTATGGGGAAATAGAAGTAATAACCTGCCACTCACTACTCTAACAAACGTGTTCGCTAGGCGCGTGCGGTGAGGGAAGTGAGGTGCGTGCGGTAGCGCGGGCGCGGGCGGGCGACCGGAGTGATAACCGCCGCCCACGCCCGCGCCCCCCACTTTGAAAATCAATGCTCTAAGGAGTATTCTACTACCATTCTTCTGCAGAACGATCTTGATTCTCTTGTCAAATGGTCGGAACTGAACAACTTACCCTTCAGCATTCAGAAATGCAGTGTCGTTACATTTACAAGATCCAAAGATACATTCCTGTTCCCCTACCACATTAATAAACATGAATTAACACGTAAAAATGAGATTCGAGACCTTGGCGTAATCTTTGAAGCAAATCTCTCTTTCAAATCCCATATATCTGATATTGTCTCCCGTGCCAACAAAATGCTTGGATTTGTTCTTCGTAATTCAAGATCATTTACCAACGGAATCGCAATCCAAAGAACGTATGAAGCACTTGTTCGCAGTATCTTGGAATATAGCTCCATTATTTGGGCCCCTTCTGAGCAAAACCATATTCTCGAAATAGAAAAAGTACAAAAGAGATTCATGCGTTACCTATATATGAGGGAATATATGTACTACCCTTTCCTGTATCCATCCTTATTCTTAGCAGGAATGCTCGATCTTAATACATTAGAAGCCCGCCGAAAAATATTTTTAGGAAAACATTTTTTTAAGATAATCTCTGGAACTATACATAATCCACCTATTTTGAAAGAGATTAACTTATATGTCCCAGACAAGTATACTCGTGGAAGGTCCCATACCCTTTTTTATGCTCCAAAAGTGAGGACTTCTGCCTATCAGAACGCGCCAGTCAACAGAGCGACTGAACTGCTCAACGAGTCTGCATTGACCATCGACATTTTTAACGTAACCTACAGGCAGTTTAACAATTATCTTTTGACGTATGTCACAAAGTAGTAAAACTGATCTTTTTATGTGTTTTGCTATACTTTTTGTCTAATTTGTAATCTTCTCCATAATGTATTGGTGAATAACCGTTTTAAGGAGAACATGGAAAATAAATAAATAAATAAGTAAAGCACCAACCAGACCCCGACTGCTGCCTTAGTTGCGCTTCGTCCTATGGTACGACCCTCTAAGCAGAACCACAGTCAGTTTTGTTGTTCCCAAAGACTAAACAGCAAGGTTCCCTCCGATCCCTTGCTCAGTTGATTATTATTATTGTGAATTGATACATTGTGACTATTTTTACTATATGTGATCTGTGAACTTACTTTAAATAAATAACATTTTACCAACAATTGTGTTACACAATCACTTAAAAATGGTGGTGCGCCAGGATACGACGGTATAACTACAGAAATCTTGAAAAAATACTGCAATTTCCTAAACAAACCGATTACGCATATTATTAATGTAAGCACTAAATATGGAATATTCCCGCCAAACTACAAAAAAGCCATTATAATCCCAGTATATAAATCCGGAGATCCAATTGTACATAATTCATTGTGCATAACGTGTCTATATTGCCAACATATCCACTGTACTGTTAATTCGGGCGGCATTTTGTCCATACAAACGTATTCCTCAATTTCTCTTTGGATTTTGAGACTACTGCAAATATATTTTTTTGATATAATAATATCGACCATTAGCGTGTCGGAATGTTTTGCGTTTTTTGATAAGTCATTTCTTGTAAGAGGTCTCTCCAAAAAATTTAACGTACAGCCGAAGAGAATTTAACAAAATAGGTACAGTTAACAAAAAATCTTCAAAATCGGTCCAGTTTAGGAGGAGAAAAATGGGAAGTACGAAACCTCGATTTTGATGGTTGGTTCAGTTGTCCATTTCAATCAGTATTTGAGGGAATAAGAGCGATAGTGGCAGCAACAGTTTGGTAAAATACCTATTGTTCAAATTTCTCGGCAATCGGGTTTCCTCTTAAAATAATGTAATTTTTAATAATTTAATAACAATTAGATATACGTGCAACTAGGTAAGGGAACGTACCCATGCTACGTGACCTGTTCGTGGGGGGGGGGTCTTCAAAAGACCACGCTTGGTACAAATGAGCGGCAGCAGTGGGGTTAAAAATTGCAAAAAATTGGTCACGTAGTATGGGTAGGTACGTTCCCTAAGGTACCTATAGCTTTCATGTTTTTTGTCTAAAAAAGTAGATTAAAATTTCTGAGGTCTTTTTTGCCAGCGATTGATTTAATGCATTCGAATGGGAACATACTCAAGTATACAGTAAAATCTGTCAACTTGCCACTGGCAACCCCATTAAACCCCTGATAGGCGAAGACCGAACCTTTTGTCGCCCGATGACTTTTACCACCGGTACTGCCACAAAGGTGGAATGCCGATTATCTCATTTATTCCCGTTTATGTGTTTATTAAGGTGCCGCGCCAAAGGAAATCTCAAATATTCCGGGGCGGGAGCAATTAAGCCGGTCATTGTCGGGAACTGGACAAATCAATTAGATCGGATAAGGATGCTTTAGATGGAGTAGAGGCAGACATTAAGTAGCGCTTATGTTCCGTGTGATTATTTTTATAAATGTGCACCTTGATGATATCCCTCGTAAAGTGGCATCCGCTGAAGTCCAAATTACTAAAGTTGGATACAAGATGTCATGCTGCATAGGTTGGGTTTATCATTTTTTCTTAAACGTTACACGTGGGTCTGAAAAACGAATGTAATACAGCCGTACAGATCAAATTCTTTATTGTCATATAATTGGTCCAGCCAGGAGTTTCATTTGTTGATTCAGAAGCCATTTTTTAATAAGTTCATTCATTACCTAATTTTTTATAAGATAAACTCTCTTTTATAACTTTTGAAAGTTATTCCTATCAACGTATTATTTCATTGAAGAAGAAGATAACAATAATAATCTAAACGTAAACATGAAAGAGAACAAGTCACAGAAAACAGAAAAAAGACAATGGTCGCATCTGGGACTCGAACCCAGACTTCTCGTCTAACCGGGACGCGCGCGTTAACCAATTTCGCTATTGCTACCTTCTGTCAAGCCGTCATAATAGTCAATCTTATATTTAAAATTTTAGAATTAACAATATTATCTTCAACTAATTATTTTTTCATATTATGGGCAACTATCATTTTTATTGGAAACAATCATTCTAAGAATTGGTTTGTATCCTGGATAGCGTCTCGGATATAGGTATCCGAATTTATTCATATGGAACTATTGACTTTTTATAAAAGTCTAAATGAATATTCAATTTTTTATAAGAAAAACCCTCTTTTATAACTTTTGAATGCTATTCCCATCAACGTAATATATCATTGAAGAAGAAGATAATAATCTAAACGAAAATATGAAAGAGAACAAGACACAGAAAACAGAAAAAATACAATGGTCGCAACTGGGACTCGAACCCAGACCTCTCGTTAAACCGGGACGCGCGCGTTAACCAATTTTGCTATTGCTACCTTCTGTCAAGCCGTCATAATAGTCAATCTCATATTTAAAATTTTAGAATTAACAATATTATCTTCAACTAATTATTTATTTTTCCATATTATGGGCTACCGTTAGACGAGAGGTTTGGGTTCGAGTCCCAGTTGCGACCATTGTCTTTTTTCTGTTTTCTGTGTCTTGTTCTCTTTCATATTTTGTTTAGATTATTATTGTTATCTTCTTCTTCAATCATTTATTACCGACCATTTTTTCTGTATCCAGCTTTATCGTGTAGCGCTGTGAATAAGGTAGATGTGAATTGTTTTGTTTGTGACCTTTGTCGTTGGTTTCTTTAAATGTTTGTCGCTTTTTTGAGTTTTGTACACAATTCTACCAATTCTTGGTTCCATTTGCCCATTCGAAGCAGAACGTTCTTTTCAATTAATTAGTCCATTTCCCATCGTTTTCCTATTTCATCAAAATCAAGACTATTTATTGACCATGAATTTTTATTTCGGATTTGAATCCTTTGTCGAATAGTTTCCTAGCATTCTTAAATATTTTATTATACCTACCTGCTAGGGAAATCTTATTTGTATGAATTCGACCTAGATCTCTTGAACTTTGGTAAGCACCTACGAAGTTGTAATTCTCATTCGATCCTTTAGGCTCATGACCATTACGTAATGCCCAGTCGAACATTAAAGTACCAAGTAGTCTCGGAGAAGCAGACGGCAAAGTAGTTGGTTCCGTGACAAGGTCCTCTTCCTCGCTGACCGAGTGGTCCCTCGGGTCCCTTTTCCCAAACTCAAACCAAACCCAGACCCAACCACAACAAACTACAGACTTAGTGGTCACTGGTCGAATCCGCCCTTTCTGATTCCTTTCTCAGCATACTACTTAACGAATTTCTCACCTGATTGATATGTATATCCACAAATAAGCATATGTAGGTAACCGAAATAAATTTATTCGAAAAACTAACCTTCGATAGACTCATATGTTCATTTAAATTCATAAATCGTCTCATTGTCATTCTTACTATTCTGTAAAATAACTTTTTACAAAAGACTTTTGAAATATTACATATAAATCAAAATATGCTTATATGCATTTATATGAGATGTCTATGCGTTGCTAAAGTGTTGCGCATGCCCGCGATGGTTTCTATATACAATAGTGCGCTCTGGCGTCATGAAATTATGCGTTGCTAAACCGTTACGATGAAACTTTGAAATTACGATGATACTTTGGTGAGTTGTGAGCACGCCCGCGAAGGTTTCTATATATATATATATACTGGTGAGCTCTGTTATTATGAAATTTGTATTAAAAAATTGCGATAGGTGGCATGCGAGGTTTTTGAAAACTAAATGTACCGGGACTGAATGTATGAAATGCGGGAGGGGGGAGGGGAACTCGGGAGGGGGGTTCGCTTCGTTCGTGGGATTCGTTCGGGGGGAATAAAAATAAGCGCAACAAAAAATTAAAAGAGAAAAAAAAGGAAGTTCATAGGTGAAACACCTCTGCAGGATCTGCTCTGATGATGGACACTGCAACGCTGTCCGAAACGTAAGAAAACAAAAGAAGGAGGTAGCGCAACACGGCATAACACCCCAAAAGCAAATTGACTGGTATTCTTTCAAGAAAAAAAAATGCTTATTGGCTGTACCATATTAATTCATTTAAAATAATATATAGTATATTTGCGGCATGTTCCAGAGTGGAAGATACTATCAGTATCGCCCTGGTGTAAGACCACCATTAAGAATTGAAACGTTGCTTGAAAATGTCTTTAGCCGTGTTTGGTGACCAGATCTGAATAGCCAGGTACTTTCCAACCTTCCTCTTCCCCACCTCCTTCCCCTCCCCACTACCTTCAGCCTCACAACATACCCCAATTGGGGATGCCATAGTCTCACTGGATCCAGACGGGAGCAGTTGAGATTCTTGTGCGGTATTCACTGTAAAAAAAAAAATACGTATAGTGCCTTTTCGTAGTTTCAAACTAGATTATGGTATGCGTAGTAGGTACCTACTCTTTGTTTTTATTCGCAATGACACCTGAATTTTGACAAACACGAAAATTGTTCATCTGACAAAAACATTGAGAGATTGTCGAATTTTCAACACTATTTTATACAATTAAAGGTAGAGTTCAATTTTGCAACAATATATAAACATATATAGTTTTAATCCAAAACCGTGAACTAGACGCATAAATAAAGTTCTGACTCGCTTGATAATTTTGCGAACAAATTGTACCCACTGGATTAATACAGGTATATTCACGACCTCGTTGAATTTAATGCTTTTGATACTACATTGGAGTACCCAGGGACTTGGTTTCTCTATTCTATTTTGTTACTCGTTTTATGCAGTTCTGACTCAAATGCCATCATGAATTCGTAATGATAAGTAACGAGATAAATTAACGTGAAATAAAAATTAACATGAAATTCTTTTTAATGTACATATTTTTAAAATCAAATTCAGGATTTTACATTCTTAGATATACCATGTTCATGTTGTTCATACTAAAGATAGTTTTATCAGAATTATGTCATAATACAGTCCTTCAAAATTACTTATCGGTATAAATAATAAATATGTTATCGGTCTGTAAAGATCACTCTTTATGAAATGGAATAATTCCTAACTTTTTCAGTTCTATATGTATTAGATATTTCGAATATCTCCTAGGTACCAATTTTATGATATTATGATATTAAAAGTGAATAACTTTGTAGGTCCCTAAGGTCAAGGTCAATTAAAATTGCTTCGTCAAGGGCGGGTCAAGAGCGTAGGATATTTGAAAAGGTGCCTTCGTAGATGCTGGAGGCTGTTAGTATTAACCCAAAAGGCCTACTACAGTCAACTATTTAATAGTCTGCAGTGTTTTGGTTCGCCAAATCATTACTTATATCTAGTAACTACGAAGATAACGGTTGCTCCATTTGAAAACAAATTGTATTCACCAGCTTCGTTCATATTTACGCCAAATAATTTAGTACTGTGTGTGTTTTGATATTTCAAACGCTAGCACAGCTCAGTAAACTGACATTTTTTAAGACTTCTCTACAAAAAGTTTCAGTTTCTACGATTCTCAATATTTCAGCTCTGTTCCGAGATGGGTCTTTTTTACATGCGTGTATTTTTTATCCTATCTTTTGCTGATTGGACAAACCTTCTAACAATAACCAATGTGTACGGCTGTAAGATTGTTCAATGGACTACAAATACAAACTACATACAAAGTGTTGCTCCGTTATGCGAGATTCCTCTGAAGTCAATTGTCTGACCTGCCATCGCGATCGCAGATGCCGTAAATTATTCACAGCTGATCCGCTCTCATCCACCGAACAAAGAAGAGAGATGATAGGTGAATATTGTGATCATGTTAACATGAACCCGGGATTCTGCAGTTTACATCGGAATATTATGAGGACGTTCGTGTTTTATTCTGTAAGATTTTTCGTTGCGCAAAGAGGGTGCGATATTATATATGTATTGGGAGAATTTATATTATATGTCATGTAATATTGAATCGGACGTGAATATACGAGTATATGGGATCCAAAAACGAGTATTCAATAACCCACACTAAAGAGATCCTTCGTGTTATTGGCAACTAGTTTTTCAACACTCTTTTTTTCCCTACTGATCTAGAGGAAACTAATATCTAATATCTATAGCTGGCGTCTTGTCTTATTATTTTGGCAATTTTAAATACATGCATTTTATTATTCTTGAAATTAATTTATATTCGTCCTCGTTTCGGATAGCCTTACAATGAGCATCATCAAGACAGACTCGTAATGTAGGTGGACATAGTTGTCTGTATATTTATTCTTGAATTACGCGCAGCCGAGGCAATAATTATCTTTTGGTTCATCACAGAAGGGCCTGAGACAAATATTTTCCCTCAGGGTCTATCTCGCCTTCGAGGATGCTGTGTGGAGGGTTTAGTTGAAGAGAAGAAGGAGTACAAAATACTTTTTAACTTTAAGAAAGTTTTTATTTTTTATTATAATAATAATGTTTATTCCAGGATGTGGGGAGGATACAATAATAATATTATGTGTTTTACAATATTACTTATTTATTTATTAATTTACGGACAACAGTCCTTTAAAGACATAATAATAACACGAATAAAAAAAAAACAGAGATGACAGTGAATGGAGAGTACGTATATAAATTAATAGCAATGACAATATAAAATGTAAAAAGCATACACAGAAGACACTACAAGTCAAAGCCTGAAGAAGCATTTAAAGCGGCCTACACACGACACTGCATGTAGTGACTGCGGCAGTGACTGCAGACAGCGTGGAGTTGAGCGAACTAGCGCTGTCTCGTTCTAGCGGCCCTTTAACAAACGAGTCACTACATGCCGCAGTCACTACATGCAGTGTCATGTGTAGACCGCTTAAATATTGCGTATCGACTGCCGAAAGTCATTTAGTTTTACACCAAAGAAATCAATGCTTTGACTTGCGTTGACAAGTCTCTACATTCTGGATAAGGGAGACTGGTATCCATAATTAGTAGAATGTTGATTGAGGAACAGCAATTCTTCATTTCGGAGTCTACGGGAAGGGATGTTGAACTAGATGAGTTGTAACAATGCGGGTGTATGAGTAATA
Source organism: Limnephilus rhombicus (assembly GCA_929108145.2). Lineage (NCBI taxonomy): Eukaryota > Metazoa > Arthropoda > Insecta > Trichoptera > Limnephilidae > Limnephilus > Limnephilus rhombicus. The sequence continues at coordinate 44,833,984 of OV815278.1, forward strand.
CTGTAGATAATTTTAAATATTCAAATTAGATCAGAGTCCTTTCTACGTTTTTCTAAAGAATAAATGTTTAAAATATGTTGTAGCGCGCCGTTTTTACGCTTGCCACTACACCATCTCTTTCCCCCGTACAGCGCCATCCTGCTCACCCAAAACTAGGCGAACCAGGCTGCGCAGACGCCTTCTGCGCATTTCCTACTCTCGAGTCGCTACATAAACCACGCCCCGCAACAAGGAATGGCCTATATTTATTTATTTATTTATTTATTTACATATGCATATATATTAACAATACATTACAATGTGAACATTTGTCTGTCCAACTGGGCAGAATACCCGTAAATATAAAGAGCTGCGAGCCCTAAATTAAACCAGTTCGTCTGTAGCTCGCTCTTGACTAGTACGCTCACTTAGTTGCGCTTCGTCCTTTGGCACGACCCTCTAAGGAGTGTTCTACTACCATAAGTAAAGCACCAACCAGACCCCGACTGCTGCCTTAGTTGCGCTTCGTCCTATGGTACGACCCTCTAAGCAGAACCACAGTCAGTTTTGTTGTTCCCAAAGACTAAACAGCAAGGTTCCCTCCGATCCCTTGCTCAGTTAATTATTATTATTGTGAATTGATACATTGTGACTATTTTTACTATATGTGATCTGTGAACTTACTTTAAATAAATAAAATTTTACCAACAATTGTGTTATAATGTTCAATTTCATCATATGATAATGTGGGCCTTACTGGGTACGTTGCCTGTGCTGAGGCCCCCATTTTACAATATAATAAAATTCAATGAAAAGAAAATATGGAATAATAAATTGAAATATAATAAAACTGAGATGAAATAAAATTAAATAGGCATGACAATAAAGTCGGTAGTGAAAAAAATATATTATGGGGTACAGTTGTATATAAGATGTATGTATTGTAATGGTACAGTCGTACAGTGTATTACGTATAAACGTTTAATTTTTTAATTTTATAAAGTTTTTGTAATATCGCCTTTTTGTTGTTTAATTATATTCTTCTTTAACCTAAAAACCTAAATAAACTAAAAGCCTTCCTTTTTGGGCTCTCATACCCGTAATTTAAATATACCTATTTGAGAGTATCATACTTGTATTGTCTATGATATGTCTTAATCACACTTTTCTTACTGAATTAAAATTACTCGATTCCTTACACATCAATCTGTCTCTTGACGAATCACATTTAGAAAGATCAAATCCTTATAGGTACTACTGCACCTCCCACCTTTATATGTTGATTTTACTTTCCAAAATACACTCGTCAAAGAATACATTACATTAACATTACATATTAATATTAAAATATTTTTCAGGATTAAAAAACATGTGTTCACAATAATGTCCTCTGCGTGCGAACTCTATCTAAATTTCTTTAAATGGACAATATACAGTGTTAATTTCAAGCGACCTCCCAGGTAAGTATGGTCCTGTTTTCATTAAATTTTAGGCAGCATCGCGTTCATTGGTCAAAATATTGTACACATATTTTCGTATCGGTGATCAATGAACCGATGTATGCAATTTTTAGCCATAAGTTGTTTATAATTGTTTGCCTAGCTTGTAGTTTTTTAGATTTTAGAAATGTATTATAAGTTTGTACAGCGCCCTTGAGGTGATTTTTCACAAAAACGGCGCTATATAAATCATCCAAATATTATTATTATTATTATTCTTTAGTGTGTGAAATGTTTTATTGTTTTCATCATTTTATGTACGGTGTGAAAGTTTCTTGAAAGCTTTTATTGCCTCGTATATGTCTTCTTCTTCTTCTTGTGCCCTGTCCGTTCAGCGGACGTTGGCTATGCGGACTTTGTTTACTGCGGCACGGAACAGCTCTACAGTAGACTGGCCAAACCACTGTCTCAGGTTTTTCATCCATGAGGTTCTCCTTCTTCCACGGCCCCGTCTTCCGGCAATCTTTCACTGCATTATGAGTTGCAAGATCTCATACTTCTCGGAATGTCTCATCACATGTCCAAGATATTGTAGTGTTCGGATTTTTATAGTTTTATTAACTTATTTTTTATTCTTCTTTTTTTCTCATATTTGTGGTGTCTTTCAAAGCTTGATACAGTTGCTTCAATTGCCTCTGTAAACGATCATTTAGCAATTGCCAATAGATTCATTGTCGTAAACTGACGTGACTATTGTCAATTGATATTGATCATCTCGGGGCGCTTAACGGATACAATGTAGCAGTCAATCCACAGAAATGGACTACAATAATTGCTTCTTGGAAATACCCTTCAACACCGGGTACGGAGAACTTTTGAATGTTTACCAGTCATCCCTTGACGCTTCGGGTGTTCATATATGTCCATCAAAACTGTAATTATGCGATTTTGATTGGTTTTGGATATTCCCAGTTCTGGACTCAAATACAAATAAGTGATCACTGATCAGTAATTTGGAATCGTTTGACTTTTGGGAATTACAAAGTGCATGCTCATGTATATTACGTTGACAGAAAATAGATATTAATCTCAAAATGAAAAATATTCACTTTACAATTTTTTTTATAAGAAAAACTCTCTTTTATAACTTTTGAAGGGCATCAACGTAAAATATCATTGAAGAAGAAGATAACAATAATAATCTAAATGAAAATATGAAAGAGAACAAGTCACAGAAAACAGAAAAAAAGACAATGGTCGCAACTGGGACTCGAACCCAGACCTCTCGTCAATTTCGCTATTGCTCCCTTCTGTCAAGCCGTCATAATAGTCAATTTCATATTTCAAATTTTAGAATTAAAAATATTATCTTCAACTAATTATTTTTCCATATTATGGGCAACTACCCTTTTTATTTGAAACAATCATTCTAAGAATTGGTTTATATCCTGGGTAGCGTCTCGGATAAAAGTATCCGAATTTATTCATATGGAGCTATTGAATTTTTATAAAAGTCTAAATGAATATAATTTTTTTTTTATAAGAAAAACTCTCTTTTATAACTTTTGAAGGTTATTCCCATCAACGTTTAATCGGGTCATGCGCGTTAATCAATTTCGCTATTGCATGTCCCCGTTGCGTATTTACAATCCCTACCGCGACTCAGTCACGCTAGCGACTGAAACGCGGTAGGGTTTGTAATGCGTAAATCACCAACAAACACTACCGCGTTTCAGTCCCGCTAGTGACTAAATCACCTTACAAACACTACCGCGTTTCAGTCGCCTACGCGCTTCGTTGCTCTATCTGTTTCGGTGAGGGTGACGACCGTAATTATAGAGAGGTTAGCAGAGAGGATGGACTGCGTTTTTTTTACTTATTTTTTTTTTTACATAGAAAATTTATATTTTAAGTAAAAAAAACGCGCGTAAAAAAAAAATTAAGTAAAAAATTAACGCGGTCCATCCTCTCTGCTTACCCTATAAATTAAAACAAATATGTATATTAATTTTCTATGAAAAAAAAAAAATTAAGTAAAAAAAAACGCAGTCCATCCTCTCTGCTTACCCTTCTATAAATACGGTCGTCACCCTCAGTTAAATAAAACCCGCGTTTTTTTAAACATAAAATAAATTTTCAATGTAAAAAAAATGCTAACTAAAAAAACGCAGTTCATCCTCTCTGCTAACCTCTTTATAATTACGGTCGTCACCCTCACCGAAACAGATAGAGCAACGAAGCGCGTAGGCGACTGAAACGCGGTAGTGTTTGTAAGGTGATTTATGCATAACAATCCATACCGCATTTCAGTCACTAGCGGGACTGAAATGCGGTAGTGTTTGTTGGTGATTTACGCATTACAAACCCTACCGCGTTTCAGTCGCTAGCGACTGAATCGCGGTAGGGATTGTAAATACGCGTCCCGGTTAGACGAGATGTCTGGGTTGGAGTCCCAGTTGCGACCATTGTCTTTTTTCTGTTTTCTGTGTCTTGTTCTCTTTCATATTTTCGTTTAGATTATTATTGTTGTCTTCTTCTTCAATGAATACTTTACAATTCGCGACACGAATTTTTTAAGATTTGAAGACCACTTTTGTCGAACTTTTGCTCAATACTCCAAATTGAGGACATCTTAAAACAACATGACAGTATGATAACATTACTCGTACATCTACTAGAGCAGTTTCACCTTTATGAAATCATGGGGTATAGAATGATTCATATACCTTACTATAGTTTTGGTCAAAATGTGACCATTTGGACACAATTTTAACACATGCACTGCTGCCCGATATCGTTCAATGGTGTGCAATAGAAAAGACACACTTACATGTGTGGACACGATCCCCGCAAAAGTATTAATAAAGGACCTTATAGTGCTGAAACTACTCTACCTACTGATTTGATTGCCAATAAGTTTAATGCGTCGGCTCAAAACAACACGACCCACGACTACAATATCACCAGGATAGCATTAATTCAATGCAGTTTATTGAAGTGCTTGTATCTTCGCAGGCATGCCATAAGACTCGGTGAGTAATAAACTCTCATAACAAGATAAATATCCCTTCATTATTTGCTCTGGTTCGCGATGAATTAACAAGGTACGTGACAAGAGATCACTTTGCAGAGGCACTAGAGTCTAGGCACTTCCTCCGCGAATGCAGCCAAGTTCCTTCAGTCACGAAATACGTCAGACGGGGAACAGAAATGAAAGCTGTTTACAATGCCACTCCACCTCATTGTTATCAAGACTGAGCCGAATTCAGATTCAATTTCATAACAATAATTTATTACGGGCTTAGGTAACAATTTAGTTCTGCTAAAAAACAGTATTTTCAAATATTGATACAACATTGGTTTTATACAACCCGGATATTAATATGAAGCAATATTTAAACATTTTATGTTTGCGCCGTTAGTTCAAATAGGATTATACACGTAGTTTCAATTTCCTTCGAAATACGTCATAATTATAAATATTTTTGAGATGCCAGTTAAGTAGTAGATACCTTAGAAAAATGTCGACTATCGTCGTTCGTGTACAATGCACGATCGGTTACAGAAATAGTCGGTGATACACGATAGACAGCTGGGCTCCGGTGTGTCGGGTTATTTAGCTTCAGAATTATTATTATAACCCATTAGTCTACATAATTATCTTTCCGTTTTTTCCATTACTTGTTTGTTATATTTGTATCATGTTCTCTCTCTCTAAATTTTGTTATATATAAGCACACATTATGTTCTTCTTGTTTAGTATTAATTTGTACCCTTAAGATGCTTGAGTAAAGGGAAACTGGTCGGTTCATAAATTAATAAATCTCGTGGTTTTAAACAAACAAAAAGTATTTCATTTTATTAAATATGTCAAACCACAAAGTGATTGCTTTCTAGAATAATATTTTTAATTATTTCAAAAGTTCAATGTTTTTCATATGCTTATGGTAGGTACCTACACCGTAGTCGTAGATAACTCTGTTGTAAGCTTCCCCTCTTTTTTATAAATGACGCATTTAACAAAAATCGAGTTAACAACAGAACTCTCAGCGGTAGGTACATGCAACCGTGAATAGTTGACTTAATTTAAAACGTTGTTAAACCAATCCGTTTAGTAAAGACGTAGAACTAATAAAGAATGGGTTTAATGAAAGCAGTGCCAAACGCGGAAGGAAGTCATAAATTGTACAAAAGCAGTCAAAGGTTTAATTTTGGCTCGGAATTCGCACGGTGTTTTTTTGTGGAACAAAATACCGTATCGCGCCGTAGTCTTAATTAGAAGATATCGCCCGACTGCTATTAAACTAATTAATGAAAATAAGGTAACAAAGTTTGTTGTTAAAAGAGAGAATTGACCAAACATAGTGTACAAAAATACATGTTTTGATGCTATTTTAAGTCATTGCCATTTTATTTTAGTTTAAGTTTATTATGGTTTATGACCATTCCCTATTTTTTTTAAAAGATGGCATATATTAATTACGTGGGCTCAAAATGGGGGGTAGGGGTCCGGTAAAATCTCATAATTTTTTTATTATTTTTTATTGAAAGAATAGATAGTACTTATTATAATCAACAAACAAGTCCTGCTAAGCCAATTGAGTTGGCTTGTCAACATGTGCTTATATTTTAGTTACATATACATTTAAAAAATTTAAAATTTACATCTTATATCTACAGATTTGCAATGTCCAGCGCCTTGTTGCCTATCCAGATGTGTGGATTGTTATGAAGTGTGTTTATCTATTTTGCGCGCGTTAAACTACATATATTAATCTTAGCCCCGTCGTTTCTATTTATACTAATATCACGGCATAATAACCCAAAATTAATCACGATAAATGGCGTCCTTTAGCCAACGTTTCGGACAGCGTTACAATGTCCACCATTAGGGTAGATGTGCATCTACACATCTGTAATGAAGTGTGTTTATTTGTGTGGAACTATATATTTTTTAAATGAATACCTCACAAGAGTCTCAGCTGCTCCCGTCTGGAGCCAGTGAGACTGGATATGTCATCCCCAATTGGGGTATGTTGTGAGGCTGAAGGTAGTGGGGAGGGGAAGGAGATGGGGAATAGGAAGGTGGGGAAGTGCCTGACTATTCAGATCTGGTCACTAAACACGGCTAAAGCCATTTCAAGCAACCTTTCAATTCTGAATGGTGTTCTTACACCAGGGCGATACTGAGAGTATCTTCCACTCTGAAACTCGCCGCAAATTTACCGTATATTATTTTTAATGAATTAATTGTGAAATAACACAAATTAATCAAACAAAATTTATATGCCCACGCCGGGATTTGATCCCGCGACCTTCGCCGGTCTAATGCCGTGTTGCGAGCGTTAAACTTCTTAGGGCAGGTTTTTCATTATATTTCTTAATTAATTTAATGTGGTTTTAGGCGTTTAGTTTTGGTGTAGTCATCAATTACCGATTACCAAGAAACATTAAGCTTAGCCCCTTCGCCTCTATTAATAAAAATAACACGGCGTAATAACCCAAAATTAATCGCAATAATTCTTCTGGCCGTAAAAATCTCAAAACATACTATCAATAATTATTGTGTAGCTCTCTTCAGGTGATTATCCGGCGCTATTAAAAATGATAAATTAATTAATAATATTAATTACTCTTAAAGTATGTTTATTTTAAAATATCGCTATTGACCAAAACAAACACGTAATATATCTTTTCATCTGCAGAGATTATTCTCGTCTGACGACATTCCAATTTGTCTCTCCGAAAGATAGTAGGTAAGTTGTGTAGAGCAGTGTTTCGGAAAGTGTGTGCCGCGGTACAGTGGTGTACCGGTCAGTAGCTGGTGTGCCTCGCCAAATCCCATCGGTGCGGTGGCTCAAAAAGACCCTTGTGGCCCTTTTTCAACGTATGAAATACCAGTCCAAGAAACAGCTGACTCTCATGAGTTCGTCTTTCAAAACATCAAACAAAGCAAAAAGCAAGCTACGTGATCGCTAATATGCCAGTTAAAGCCTCATTTTCAATCAAAAATCCAAAAATCCATTCTCAGGTAGCATTTTCCTTGGACCCTTAACCGATAAACGAGCAGGAAGAATTCATCAAGCTAAAATCTGATCAGACATTAAAACTAAAATTTTCCGAAACAGAGCTAGCACAATTTTGGCTGCACATAAAAAATGGATATCCACTGCTTTCAAAGTGTGCTATTGCGATTCTCTTACCATTTGCCACAACCAACTAAGGCGAAGTGGGGTTTTCTACTCTCTCTATGATTAAATAAGAAAAGAGAACGCCTGAGGACCATCGAAGAAGTGACGAGAGCAGCATTATCAACGATTGCTCCAAATTTTGATTGTCTGTGCGTTAAAGTAGGTTCACATTTCTCGTTAAACATCTTTTCATATTATATTGATTTTGATAATACACATTAAATAAACATGAGCCGACCCCAACAGGGGGGCAAAGAGTTGGGACAGCGCAAGGAAGAAGAAGATATTAAATAAACGTTGGTTTTTTCTTTGGTGTGCTTCTAAAATTTATTGATTTGGTAGGTGTACCTGGAACATAAAAAGTTTGCGGAACACTGGTGTTGAGTGTAGATGCACGTCCGTTGATTGAACGTGTGTGTGGTGAAACCGGTTTACTTTGAAATATGGGGCTTTATTCGTTGGATTAGAATATACGTTACAAAGTATTATACCCAGTGAAGCTTACTACGCCGGATAGTAAAAAGCCTCCGCCGGCCGGTCTTAATGCTAACCTTTCGGTGTTTCTTTTATTTATTATTTACTTAGACACTGACATTTGGGATCGACCCAGAATGTGGTAGGAGGAAGTACATCGAAGACCGAGTTGTTAAACCGCGCTGGTTTTGGGCCAGTTCGTGTAACGTGATCTTACATAAACAGTTTTGTAAGAAGGAAACACGTAATTATTGTTAGGGGTCGTCCATTAATCACGTAAGGATCGAAGGGGGGGGGGGGGGTGATTCGGAAAAAAATCACGACACATCACGAGGGGGGGGGGGGGGGGGATAAAATGAGATATCACGTGTATTTATTTTCCGTTGAACGCACGATTTCTAAACCAAATGCCAGTCAAATACAACCTGCAACCTTAATGTCTCTCTGGAAATTTTTATCACGATGCTTAATTTTACAAAATTTAATCAGATTATACCTCTAAAGATAATATTCTGAAAATTTCAATATATTTTGTACTAAAAAAATACGCGTGATTTTGTGTAGGGGGGGAGGGGGTAGTCTAAAACCTCACCACATATCACCAGGGAGGGTGGGGTTAAAGGTTGCTAAAAAACAAAATTTGAACAATAGGTATTTTACCAAACTGTAGCTGTCACTGTCATTATTATTCCCCCGAATACTGAGCGAAAGGGACAACTGCACCTCAGTACCAACGAGTACACTAGCGGCACGTCCCAGAGTGCTAGATATCTTCAGTATCGCCCTGGTGGAGGACCACCATTCAGAACCGAAACGTTACTTTAGCCGTATTAACTTTAACTTTAACCGCCGCCCCGGGAACCATTTATTCTATAACCAACACCTCTGCCATAGGTCACCTCAAGTGGATCGCTACGTTTGGTGACTTAGCAGGGGTGTCCGGGTTCAAGAATTGAGGTTTGTCTAGGTCTTGGCGGCCGATGCGTCTGCTCATCACCTGCTGCGTGGCGGGATCGAGAGAGACTGGTTAAGGGAGGTCTTTTGGCATCTCCAGCCAGAATCCCTTGACCAGTCGCCTTTCATCGCAGAATGGATTTGTAAGTCCGTCACTCCTGGACACACTGACCACAGATTCCTACCCGCCCCTCACATCGATTTCATTCCCAGAACTTCCTCTTCTTCCTTTCCTTAAAAGAACCCTTCACACAGCATCCTCCAAGATGATAAAGGCCCTGAGGGTAGTTATTTTCCTCGGGGCCTCCCATGTGAAACTAATGTAAAACCAAAAAAAAAATTGGTGATTAGATCTGAATAGCCAGGTACTACCTCACCGTCCTTTTCTTCATCTCTTTCCTCTCCCCACTACCTTCAGCCCCATAACATACCCCAATTGGGGATACTACTTAAAGGATAAACTTTTGTGCGGTACCTACTCCCATAAAAAAAAATGTAACCAAACCCCCGTACTTCAGAAATATCTTTGTACTTCTCTAAATATAGATACCTACTTTTAAAAATGTTCCCGATGGATAGCTTGAAAAATGGACACCACGTAGAAATCCTCAGCCCATTCCTCCAACGGCAGGAATGCACGAATCTTGCAATTCTTTCAGCAACATGTACATCTACGTGTTTTGGAGTACTTAACCCAGTGCAGTGATAAATAATGCACGGGCACTGCAATGACCTGCACGCCAGAATCATACCATGACCCTTACAAATTACATTTTGCAGTAAATATTGAACGTTCTTATCCATACCGTGACACCTCATGAATTTTGAATAGACTGAAAATGTGCTGGCGCGTTTTCGAACGGGGAGCCTATTGATAGCTTAAATCTACCAGCTCACATTTTTCAAAATACAAATAAATTCATGAATTAATTTTTTAAATATATTATTCTGGTTGTCCATTTGCTTTTAGCAGAATAACATCTTGGTCCATGGACACTGGTAAACTCAGCCGAGACGAGTGGAACACTGTTTACAGTTGATGTCGGTGCCATAAGAACAATTTGTTCTTATTTAACACATCAGAACCAATGAGGATTGAGCAATCGGCATTCGTCTATCCTCCATAATTTATCCCTATAACGTCTCTTTGTAATCCTTTATAGAGATATTGTATTATTTTTGGTTCTGTTTTGATTGAAAGACTTATAGTTATTTTAATATCACAGTCACTGCTGTTTGCTATTTCGTTAATATACACATATGGTTTAAGAGTTCGTACGTCCTTGTAACTGGAAAGCTAGATCTTGTCTCTCGGGCTCTAGCAAAAGAATGACTTGCTTGTCTGTATTCGACTATCTTTAATACACGTCGTCACCGACACCATGTGACCCGAGTATAACATAGACAACTGGAAACAATAATAGAACTGATCATAGACTAATATTATAACTCATTACAATTTCTGATTCTGGTTACAGTAGAATTATGAAATCCCTTCCTCGCGATCTTTCGCGCGTCGTCAAACCGGGTGACGATATTGTCCCCCTTGTACACAGTACTCGTACCTACAGTCAGAGAAGCTCTTGTGTCTTGTGTCACGAAAAACCTTCCGACAAATTTATAGATGTCGGTACTGTGCATAATAGCTTCACATTTATTTACACATTTTACACGTGGTACCGCTTCAAAGGTGAAGTATCTATTTCTTCTGGCCTATGAAAATATAATTTGTGCTTTTCAAATCTTAGTACATAAGAAATTTGCTCTTTATAACAAAGTTTTCCTTTACCTTGTAATGCCCTATTTAGCTTTCTTACAAGTAAATTATTACATTTATTTGTTCGCATTTTTATTTATTTACTCTTTTCGACACTAGATCTTGGTTGATCTACCTTTTAAACTCTGTGTAAAAAAAAAAGAAAAGCTTTCGTTGCTAATAAGCTTACGCATTTTATTTATTTACTTTTATTAACAGTTAAATTCAACATAAAACAATCTGATATGAAACATATTCCGTGACAACAGTCAATGACCGACCAAAGAAACGACCTGTTTAACTTCGTATAATCACGAATATCGTATTTTCTACTTTGTTTTATTGTTTTAATCACCAAAAAATCTTGGAATCAGTGGTCAACCTCAGTACAAGGTTTACCAGTATATGTATTTTTTTAAATTAGCATTTTACGATTGACACGTAATTTTAATAATTAAGATGCTAGATTGAGATTATCAAATTCTTTCATCTATTTGATGTTACTCGCGCGTTAACCATATGAGTCAATCAATTTATTTGTCGTGTAGTTTATAAATTACAATTAACGTTGCTTAAAAAACACTTTATCATTTTAAATCAACAAAGCGTGTAATTTTTCCTCTACTCCGAAGACAGTTTTCGGGTCGTATGTTATCCAAAGGCACCTCAACGACGTTTTTCCGATATCTCATTCCGGGGGATTTTGGCGTGACGTGATCTGTATTGTGAAATTTATGTCTCGGGAAAATGCGCCGTAGTTTGATTTCCAAACGGTTCTTTTCCCAAATCCCTTTATAGTGGGTAGACAAACTTATAAGGTCACATCTTGGCGAAAACAAAGAGTTTTCTTTTATGCAGCCTTAGTTCATTCACTTATATAATTCGTTAAAACTTCCTTCGGCTAGAAAGCGTTTTTTGCCAATGTGTTTTCAATCGCTTATTAATTCTCAGCGGAAGTCAAAATATATTGTCTCGTTTCGTTAACCCCTCAGGCTAATTTGTTCGCTTTTTGGAACAACTGACTTAGGTCTCATATAAATCATTGTGTGTACTTACTATGAAGGTTAGAAATATGATCAAAATTCTAAACGGTGTTAGAAAGAAAAAAACGCCATGCTTTATATTTAAATCTAAAAGTTACCGCAAATAACTTTACGCCTTCATGAAACCAAAGTTACCGACCGCAATTTGAAAAAAATTATGAAACTTTGGCAATTTTTTATTATTTATTTTTACATGAAACGACCAAAACGTTAGTTGACGATAACGTTTATAATACATTTGCCTAATAAAACATGTGTTTGTATTTATTTATTTTCGTTATTTTAGTTAGACAAATCGTAAGGCGAACCATTTTTAAAACTTTTTTATGTTTCCATCAAAAATTTTATATTTCAAAAATTAAATGTTTATTTGTAATTCTAAAATTTTGAAGAGTATTTCATCTCATTTCAAAAACAGTTTTTAGTTTTCAGATGCGTTCAAAAATATTCCGTTTATTTAGATTTTATTGCGAAACAGAAATATTTTGACCTTCCGATAAAATGGGCTCGACGGCTGAGGAGTTAAAATCTAAGTAATATAATATTATCCAGTAATATCAAGACGACATTTTTAACTGCCGAAAAACACACATGGGAATCTTTTCAACTGTGCGCAATTTATGCAAATGTGCGTATTATTCCTGCCCATTATCAGGCATCTTTGATTTTAAATCACCAATAAATTAAATCCGAGGATTCTGTTTGAAATCGAACCATCTTTTCAATAACATCTCCGGGTGACTCAAAGATAAAATTAAAAACTCGTCTTTCACACTGGAAAGATGCTATCTGGCGTCTTTGTCAATTTAAGTGTAATATAAATGAAGCTTTGATTATTTAGTGTTTCTCGGCTAAATCACCTATTTATCCTAGCAAGATTTGAAACTTATTTTCTAATCGTTTCATCTTCGCTAATATTCTCATTTCGAGAAGAATACGAGTATAGATCGTCTTTAATGAAATTTTAAACGAGCTTTGTTCTTGCAAGAATTTAACTTCGCTTTATTTTAAGCGTGACAAAATATTGTAATATCTTATTTCATAATTTGCTTTATTTTATATGTGAATACAGTAGAAATTAATTCCCGTTGTTTTAAATATATCTAGATAATTTTGTATTTCACGTTAAAGCAACCTCCAAAGCTTATTGGTAACATTTGAGATAGCAGGTTGGTAATATTATTTAGTGGCATTAATCTGGTGTTGTGATTTTAAATGTTGCTTATAACCTATGGAATTTGTTGTGTCAACAGTTTTAGAGCACATTTCTTCTAGTATAATATGAAAGTGTGATCTTTTAGTAAGGTGGCGTACCTTGATACCAGATTCGATTTAAAAAAATATCATTTACGTACTTTCGATATGGATATAAGAGATTGCAGAGCACGCAAAATTGCGCTTTTTTAAATGTTTAATTTAATATCGTTATTAACTTATTTTAATCGTACAGCTTTTCATGCAACAATGACTCTACAATTTCAATTCATTTCTGATATTATCTCAGGGGATTTGCAGCTAATTATCAGAGTATTAAAATTAATATTATCTTTTCAACACAAAATTAGTTCTGGTGTTAGAAATTCAATTTAATTTTGCATCGGTTAAAACTTTTCTATTGAACGTTTTTTTAAGTTAATAATTTGATGAAATCAGTTTGGTTTGTGGCACACGAAGGAATATGATTTTTTTTAGGAATTGGTACATTTATGTTTTAAGTTGAAAAAAACATTTAAAAAGTCACCGGAGACCCATGGCATATTTCATTTACATTTTTTAGTGCAAATATCAGGAATCACTGGTTAAAGTAAGTCAAATACATCCCTTAACACCCTATATAAATTATCAAATTATTTTTATTATACGTTACCTTCACCTTCACTTTTATTATATTCGATTCCTACAGCAGTTATGCAACTCAGTAAAACCGGGCATTATTTTCTTAATAGCTATTATTCACCGACTGTGGGTAAAAATAACCGCGATATCCTGAATACTTTGAGGTATGATTTTAATTAGTCTCTTGACGGACAGCAGCGCGGCGCGGCGGTTCCTGATAGTCGATTTCATTACTGCGTTTGTATGCAAACTCAAAGGATATAGCGATTAACACTAGTGGGATAGTAAACGTTGATTGCAATGAATGCGATGTGTATGATAATTTATGAATAAATTTACACATTTGTTTATTAATGACGGGCGCTCTTTGTGTGAAGTTTTAAAACATCTGTTTGTTTGACATGGTTGAAGAAATTAAATATATTTTCGAACAACGCACGATAATATTATGATTGTTCGATGCTACGGTCAATATTTTGCATTTGTTAGAGAATAAACATGACCTATTTGGAAGGCCTTTTCAATCAATCACGCTATTGACCGGTTAGTAGTCGGTGGAGTGGACAAATGCGTTTGATTCCCACCCCAGGCGTAGTGGGTTCAATCCTCTGCTCTGTGCTTAATATTTGCATTAGAAACTTTTCCCGTTCGTATTTATGAAAGTTTAATCAATACTATTATTTATATTATACTCCTATTTGGGCTTTTACAAACATGTCATATACAAAATAACTTTGTGGAACAGTTACGTTTGAAGTAAATGATGGTATTATAGTATAGTGCTAATTGAATTTTATTATTGAGGTACGTTATTAAAGCCTTATTATGACTATATTCCTTGCAGTTGACCACATCTACTACTTTCGAGAAAGTAATGCTAAATGCATGCAATCTAGGTACAAGCGGAGGAACAAGTAGGAGAAATTCAAAGATTTCCTGATTATCTAAAACCCGAGGATTTTTGTCTCCTGGATGGACAGAGAGAGTAGTTTAGACCACTCAGTTATGCACCTACCTGAATGCAGTGATTGTCCTGCATTTTATATAGGCAACTTTTAAAAGAATCCGTGGCTACTCCGAATTTGCAAAACATATCATTGAAACAAACCACACATTTAATAAACATGCAGTGTTTGCTACATAAAAAAACGGAATAGGGAACAGACTGGATAACTTAGAAGCATTATACAGCGCCCTTGAGGTGATTTTTCACAAAAACGGCGCTATATAAATCATCCAAATATTATTATAGTTACGGTAAGCCAAAAACATTAAAAGCAAATTTATCAAAAACCAAGTAAACCTAAATAAAAGTTCGAAACTTTGATTGTTTCCTATTGACAAAGAGCACTCTTTTCCCAATCTTCCACCTATCACTACCTCCTCCACAGGAGCTCAGTCCATTTTTTGCAACCCACTGTGAAAGCATAACACATGTTACTTGTGGATTTCTGATTGAGTATTGTACTATCCTGAAGAAGCTATGGTTGTAGCAAAACCCGCTCGGCATTAGGTATTCAAATAAAAGTAGTGTTATTGTCTTAATTGAAAACAATTATTTAATATAAGGAGGTTATGGAATGAACTGGTTTAACCGACGTGATGCAATATAGTATAGTTTATCATGGATTTGTTTGTACGTGCAAAGCAAATCTTCATATACAAACGAAACCATGTTTTTATTAGCAGAATTGGGTAAATGGTGGTTAACATACCAGCTACCTATTAATTGGTGTTTGCACTGGATTTGATTGCCTGGTTCGCAAAGTAAAATTAAATTAAACGCGAATAAATTCGTTTAAATGCCACATGCACGGTTAAAAAATAAAATTAAAGGTGGGCACTGGATATTCCTCGTAAATGAAAACAGTTTTTTTTATTTTATTAGGTTGGTACCTGCTTAAAGTTTAATCAGGACAATTAATAGTAGGTACAATATAGTGATATTTCAATTAATTTATATTTATATAGAAATAGTTAATGGTGGTTTAAATCGTAAATGTAAAGTACATTATATTGTAATTCAGCAATGCTGTTGCTAGTAATTATATATAAATGGTTACCGTTGAAATAATAATGTCTTTTTATGATTATTTGAATATCGCTGTTTTTGAGAAAAATCATCCCAAGGACGCAGAACAAATACTTTTTTCCAATGCTCTATCTTTTTATAGGATTGCATCCACCAGTTCAACTATCAATAATATAATTCATTTGACCAGTGAACGTGATGCTGTGTAAAAACGTGCATGTTTTTTTTATTATGTACAGGCATATAATATATTAAGGACCTTACTCATCTATCAGGTCACTTGAGATTAATAATAATAATAATTTTTGGATGACTTTTATAGCGCCGTTTTTGTGAAAAATCACCTCAAGGGCGATTAACATTGTTTGCTATATTTGGTTTGTTGTATTTATTGTAACAATTTATATTCTTTAATTATTGTGGGAAAGGCATAGCAAAATCTATGATGGGTGGTACAGTCCAAGTGATTGATTATTATTTATCTTTCTAAATGTGTTTTGACTCTCGATAATAATAATAATAACAGTAGTTTATTGTAGAATAAGAAATAGATTGAGATTGAAGGCTTCAAATAATGGTGACCCGACAGTTGGTCCGGCCGACATTTCGTCCGGCCGAGATCTGGTCCGGCGACAATTGGTCCGGCGACAATTGGTCCGGCCGAAAGTTTAGAAGATGTTTTCTTCAAGTAAGTATGCAAAGTGGCTATACGGCCGTACAACCAAAGTCGATATACTTATATCTGAAGGCATCTTGAGTGAAAATCCGCTGTAAAAATATCTTTACTAATAATTTCGACTTTCCGAAGTAGCATGCGGCAATCACAAAATACAACAAACTTATACGTGCAGTCGGCTTAGTAAAAAACGCTAAAGATTCATAATTGCATATAATATGACTTTTATATCTGAATATAACACAAGAGTCCCAACTGCTCCCAACCGTCTCGAGCCGGTGAGACCATGGCATCCCCAATTTTGGTATGGTGTGATGCTGAAGGTAGTGGGGAGGGGAAGGACTTGTGGAAAATGTACCTGGCTATTCAGACATAGTCATCAAACTCGGCTAAAGCCATTTCAAGTAACGTTACAATTCTAGAAGAAGAAGAAGTCGGGGACGCCCGAGGAAGACATGGCACGACCAAGTGAATCAGATACTTGAGTCGGGCCATGTGAAGAGTCGGAATAATAGAAGAGCGTGTATGAGACGATGTATGAATGTGAACGAGGCAAGGAGTGTGTGCCAAGATAGAGTTGTTTGGCGGTCCGTCCTCTCTGCCTACCCTTGCGGGAAACGGCGTGATGGTTAGTTAGTTAGTTACAATTCTGAATGAATACTGACGAATAGCAACTATCGCCGGACCAACTGTTGCCGGACCAACAGTCATGGAACCTCAAGTAATTTTAATCCAATAAGAAAAGTGTAGTCCGGATGTTGTATAGGAGGTAGGTATTTTGAATTTAAGAATATAAAAGTTTGAAAATAAGAATTGTTTTAAACTTTAAACCACCTATTTTCATACTGTGCGGTCAAAGGACTAAGAATTTAGAATTAATAATAATAATAATAATAATATCTTTATTGAACAAAAATTTTAAGATTTATAACAAACAAGAAAAAAGTACATCTTACAATATTTTAAAAGTAACATTAGTACAAAAGTTAATAACAAAAAACAATATACATATAAACAGTAGTTACTTAGAGAGTAGAGATTTGTAATTATAAATTTAGGTTTCTCGTAACCTGCCTCACTAGGCTAGCCTGTGTTGAGGCAGTTATTTTACATCAATTTATAATGCTGTGAACATACCTACACTTATATTAGAATGTAATCACACAATAGATTGGTTGCATTAATAATAACAATAACATTGGTACAATAATAACAGCATTGGTTCATTACTAATTTCGAATTTGGGTGAGTGCACCGGTAAATGCTCTATCATTATTTTTTATCCAAATTTTTATGTTTTTTTGAAATTTTTTTGTGAATCACATTTTTTTATACTAATTGGAAGAATGTTGTAAAGTCTTGTTGCAAGGTATCTAAAGCTTCGTTGACCAAAAGTAGTATGAGTTATGGAAATTTGTAGTAAATCTTTGTTATTGTTTCGAGTATAGCGAGAATTTAGTCTTTTTTCATAGTATTTATGTATGTTTGTGTATAAATGAGTGAGGATTGTTTTTGCATATATCTGACGAACGTCAAACACATTCATAATATTAAAGATAAAGTTCGAGTCCGTAATTAGGGGTAATCTAAGAATTATTTTTATAATCGTTTTTTGTGCCTTTATGATTGGATCTAGTGCTGATGCAGTACCGCCTCCCCATGCTATGATACCGTACTCAATAACAGATTGACAGACTGCAAAATAAATCATTTTCAAGTGTTGCAAGTCGAGAAAGTTTCGTATCTTTCTGAAAAAGTGCATGGTTTTTCTTATTTTGTTTGCAATTATTTGAGTGTGAAAATTCCATTTGAGATATGGATCAATTGTGAGGCCGAGATACTTCATCTGTGTAGTGCACTCAATGTAGGGAGACTGACAATATTCATCGCAATTCATACATGTGAGTATTCTAATAGTGGCATCATCATGAGGTTGACCTGTTATATTTATGCTTGATGTGACATATTTAGTTTTCTCGGTGTTCAATGTGAGTGTATTTGTATCTAACCACTTTTTTACAACGTTTATTTCCGTTTCTGCTTTATTGTAGACAGCTAGCCAAGTGTCAGCTTCAAACAATAAAACAGTACAATTGAGAACTGAGAGTAAATTTATAGGAACCAGTTCGAGGTAAAGGTTTATTGTTCTTTGTTAGAGGTTCTTCACTGCATCTTATGCAAATCTTCCTCTTACAAAGACGTGTTTGTTTGTGCACCAATTTTCTCCATGTCTCGGGTTACACAAACGATGGCCGCAATTTACGGTGTCCGCCAAGTGATACCGGGTGAATTTAATTGAAACATCTTCTTACTTTACTTATTTATTAATTTAGTTTGGAGAATTAACGCTTTAAAATAACTGTTATATACACTGTTACCAAGATATCTTTAAAATAATTATTGTAGACTGATTAAAAGCGACTTGTAAAATCTATTACAGAACTAATTGAACCGACCTATTCGATACAGAACATAGAACAATACAATATCGACCAGGTGTTTGTAATCAGTATCTCTCACACCTTTTGCGGGGCAATTGTTTGAAATATCAATGTACGGCATTTTCGGAATTGTGAGGTGATTGCAATATTATTGAAAGGTATAAAACAACCTTATTGATATCTAAATTGTTTAGCATTGCGTAATACTCGTAAGACCGAATTACCTTTCCCTATTTCATTATAAATAATAACATTGGCTTTTGATTCTACGTCCGTTCCCAGAGTGGAAGATACTCTCAGTACCGCCCTGGTGTAAGACAACCATTCAGAATTTAAACGTTGCTTTAAATGGCTTTAGCCGTGTTTGGTGACCAGATCTGAATAGCCAGGTACTTACCCACCTTCCTCTTCCTCATCTCCTCCCCCTATCCACTGCCTTCAGCCTCACAACATCACCTAATTGGGGATGCCATAGTCTCACTGGCTCAGGACGGGAGAACTTTTGTGAGGCATTCATATAAAAAAAAGTTCCAATCCTTCAGCTGCCAACTTTTTTAGCTTTTAGTTCTACCACGGAGTTCGTCAGAATAAAATTCGGTTTGAATGAAAATTTAAAAAAAAAATGCTTGAAAGTAATATTATGAAGAGAAATATAGTTTCGTTGCATTTCAGTCGCATACCCCCGAAAGGTAGCGACACATATTTGACATAGGTTGTCACGAGGTATTTTTGGTGACTTGTTTTCGGACGTAAAATAACCCTGGCTTCCCTAAAAGACAAAGGAAAAGACAGGCCAAGCGTATTGGAATGTCATAAGGGGGGTCGTGGGTCGTGGAGCTGGTGAAAACTTTCTCATTTTCTATCTACTTGACTACTCTTACCTCGTTTTGGAAGATGCCTTTACAGTTGTTCGTGAGTCTTTGATACATCAAGGTGAAGTCGTGTTCATTCGATTCATATCTTCTGAAATCAATATATAGGTTTCGTGTTTGGTCCTTGCACAAACAACACCTTTTGGAAAATGTACGTTATAATGTTGCTAGTGATCAGAAAAAACACCTTATTGATTGATTCTCAATTTTCTGGATGCAATTTTTTTTCTGTTAATTATTAAAGATAGTCTCAAGTAAGGCATTAAAACTTTTTGTGTTTTCTAAATTATGCTTTCTTTTCAGTAAGCTGATATTTAAAATGTAAGAACAAATTTACGAACGACCAAAGCAACTAATTAATAATAAAAAGTGTCAACACATTAGAGGTCGAAGATCTTGTGATCTCGAATACAAACAGGGATAAATGCAACTTTCGAGATCCAGAATCTTGCCTGTAGGTATCACCTAATCTATCCACCATTCGATTTGAAGAAGAGGAATTGAGCCGTATTTGTTAATCTTCGTATTAATTTAGTCATGAATTCAGAAAATTTGCTACGTAGCCCATTAATAAGAATCTCTTTTGTCAAGCTTTGGACGTATCTCTCTTACTTTGGGCAGCCAAGTGATAGAGCACAGCGTAATGTACTATCTATCTCAATTATCGTGGACTTCTTGAATTCCTATGTCCGGCGCTCGACCGTTAGTCTCATATTTTATGGTCCCCGCTGTACCGAAGTTACCGCGCTGAGCTCAGTGCTTCTCTCTTGAATGGGTCACGTACAGGGACAATCATAGTATAATTTTATTCCACCTATCACATCCTACAGTTTTCTCATTTAACTACATAGAGCTACAGAATCGATGGTACCTATGAAGATCAGCTACGTCATCAGATATCGGAAGGTTGAAAGAACCAAATCGCAATAGGTACATATATTTTGTGTGTTAGGCTTTCGGAGAATATATAAGATAGCGCTGAAGCTTGCAATACTCATAACTTCCTCCTGTTTGCTAACACAGATTTCTCAATGCTAATTCAGGTATAATGTTTAAAAGTTAAATGTACTTTTCACTTATAAAAGAGGAAACCCTTAGGGCGGCTTGCACCAAAAGTTAAATTTGATTTAAATGTCAAGTTAAACACATTATTTGATTAAAGTCGGCTTGGCGTCTTGCACCACAAAATTTAAGTCGTTAAACGCATTTAAAAAACTGTTAAAGTTAAATACCCAGAAAGAGCTGTTTAACTAAGTTAAACATGTTTAGCGAGCAAGTTCTGTCAAAACAATTTTAGGTTATTCCTTCGATTTCCGATTGTCTAATATTTCTGAAATCTGTCTCATTTATTAATTTGTATTCACGATGGACTTTTGTTTTTTATTCTGATGTTGACGAAGAAATTATAGATTTTATAAGTAGACAGTTTATAGTGAGAGAAGTAAACACAAGAACATATTTATCTGATACTCAGTGGCAGAAAGTTTCAAAGATTTCTTATTGAGGAATAGGTATTGATTTATTTATGGAGGAATACTTTGAAGGTTGTAAACTTAAAATATACCTACATAAAACAACCTACATAAATGAAATGAAAAACAAAATTACTAATCAGATATTTGTTTTATTTTTAAATCTAACAACTAAACCTCTTTTTGCCCCATTTCATAGTTATGTTTGTTTTATTTTCGCACTCATTTACTGGATCAAATAAAATAATTCACTACGCAACCACAACATACCTCAAAATATTTTGCAAATTTAAGCACCCCCCACACGGACAATTCGGAGTGATCGTGCCCTCGCCACTTCAAGTCGCTGTGCAAAAAGTGTGCGTGTGGATGGTGCTAAGGAACGATGCAACTGTTTTACCGACGCTTTAACGGCGGTAACTGTTTTACCGACGCTAAATGGTATTTAACTAAATAACCGCTCCAACTGCTTGGTGCAGGACGAAACTAAACACATTTAAGTTAAATGTATTTAGTGACTTAAATGCATTTTAGTTAAATACAATTTAAGATAAAATTAGCGATAGTTGGTGCAAGCCTCCCTTAATATATTAGTAGTCATTTAGACCTAGACACTTGATGTTTTTTTTTAAAAGCAGAGTAGTATTTCTCAGAAATCTGAACCATATGCCTATGAAAGTGTTCATTTGCCTACTCCGGTCAAAATAAGTATTCTGATTTACTTTTAAAAAACCGGGCTCACATGACTTTGCACTTTTTGAAGTTGTGATTTGAAACTCGATGAAACGAAAAATAGCGACACTAAAAAAAGACAAACACATACATCTATAGGTTTTAGCCTGCGAGAGAATGAGATAGTAAAATCGATCTCCTCTTTGCGGTGCTTCGTAGCCTATCGGTTTCCTCTTTGTGCGGTGCTTCGTAGCCTCCCCACTCTTGTCTGCTTTCGTTTTCTGAAGGTTTCACTTGTACCGCGTGTGAATTGCACACTGTGTTTTTTTTTTAATCTTCAATATTAAAAATTTACACGGCTCGGTCCTCTGCATTTCTGAAGGGTCTGCGTAGTTCGCTGGCTGATGAGGAAAAAGAGAAGAATTAAAGACTCCTAAGCTATGATAGCTAAAACTAACAGTAATGACGACAAGAGATGCGAATTATATATACATAATTTAATAAGTAGCTACCTACCTTGAATAGCCGTATATTATATAGTAATAATTATTATATGTGAAAACAGCCGGACTGCAATATTATATCATTTATTGATTGTTGGTGAATATTGAAATTTGAATAACAATGGTATAATATAATATGATAGTGGTACCTTTCTAAAAGTAAAGCAATGTCTGAAATCAATCAAAATACGACGTATTGTAGTTTTGTTATACAGTTATCAGATTGTCCGAAAATATATGTGTGTTTGATTTTATCAGGTTTTTAAGGGAATTTCAAATATTAATCAGAATTCAATTATAAAATTTCATTTCGTAGACTGAAGGCGTAAGATATATATTTTTTTAAACTTGTCAACCTGTGGCAAGCCAACAACACGAAGCAAAATTACTTTTTGTTTTCAATGGTGTAGATTGTAGATTATGTTTTAGAAATAAATAAATTATTGTTAATTAAAAGTATTTTTACAGAATTTGTTTTTGTTGCACATCAACGACCTTTTGTCATGTGCACCAATTCATTGTTATGCGGATGACAGTACAGTTCATGATAGCTTTTTGTTTGACAAGCCCCCAAATGGCTCACAAACTCCCAACAGCTCGTAGGGCTTTGAAGCAAAGAATGGACGGTTACCTCGAGAGTGTTTTCTCTTGGGGTAAAAATAATCTCGTTGAATTTAATGTTTCAAAGACCCAATCTTGTCTGATTACTTCTAAAAGGGATCGAAATGAAAATCTAGTCTCTTTCAACGGAAGCAATCTTCCGAACAGGCCCTCCATTGATATGCTTGGTGTAACCCTAAGTGACCAGCTCAGGTATGGGGGCTCCATCGAAGCCAGAGTAAAGTTAGCCTCCCAAAAGCTGGGCGTACTGTACAGGGCCCGCAGATACTTTAATAGTACACAACTGCTAACCTTGTACAAATCACAAGTACGCCCCACGGTTGAATTTGGCAGCCATCTCTGGTCTGGAGCTCCAAAATACCTGAAAAATACCCTCGACTCTGTGCAGAAACGGGCGATCTGTTTGATAGATTCTCCCATCTTAACAGACGGATTGCAATCTTTAGAGCACAGGCGTCGGGTGGGAATGCTATCCTTGTTCTACCGGTATTACAATGGAAGATGCTCCGAGGAACTAGCATCATTGATCCCATCGGCACCGGTGCATAGTCGGGAAACACGTATTTCTTTTGGTAAACGGAAATGGGTAACGGTAATGGTTTTGTCTTAAATGGTTTTTATTAACTAAAACCATTACGATGTTTCCGCAGAGGTAGGCAGAGAGGACGGACCGCCAAACAACTCGGTCTTAGCATACACTCCTTGCCTCATTTTAATTCACATATCGTCTCATATATATTCTTCTATTATTCTGACTCTTGACATGGCCCGACTCAAGTATCTATCTGAATCACTAGATCGTACCGAATCTTCCTCGGGCGTCCCCTATTTCTTCTACCATTCATTTTTCATTCATTCGATTTGCGTCATATATTCTCTTTACACTCATTTCCTCATTCATTAGCTCTACATGCCCGAGCCATTTAAGCGTCCCTTTCTTAATCTTACTTATTAGTCTTATTACGCTTACATCAGCCCTGTATTATTTTCGATCTTCACATTTCTCACCGATGTTGAAAGAAGGGTAAATGCAGGCAACTCCGTTAAAGGAGTACTGAACACCGTTGACGCTAACAAAAAACTGTCCAAAGAAGCGAAGTAGTCCACAATAGAGTGCTGGTACCTACCCTGTTGTATGGTAATGAGGCGTGGAACTGGCAGAGGAAGGATGAAAGTGGACTGAATGCTGTAGAAATTAAATTCCTATTTTTTTTTATTTGGATAGAAAAATGAATGATACCTATGCGACAAGTATTTTTTTGAGTATCTTCTAATTACCGTTGTACATACAAAGGGGCAAAACTCTACTATCAGAGAACTTCACTAAGTTGGGCGAAGCTCAACAAAAAGCCGCCTGCAGGGCCTTGCAACAAAAAACCGCCTGCAGGGCCTTGCA
Source organism: Limnephilus rhombicus (assembly GCA_929108145.2). Classification (NCBI taxonomy): domain Eukaryota; kingdom Metazoa; phylum Arthropoda; class Insecta; order Trichoptera; family Limnephilidae; genus Limnephilus; species Limnephilus rhombicus. The sequence continues at coordinate 44,858,341 of OV815278.1, forward strand.
ACAAAAAGCCGCCTGCAGGGCCTTGCAACAAAAAGCCGCCTGCAGGGCCTTGCAACAAAAAGCCGCCTGCAGGGCCTTGCAACAAAAAACCGCTTTATATCCGCTAGATAATTTTAAGGAGATTGCTTTTTTTACTGAAGTTCTTACGAAATATCGTTTCTTTTAAAATTTTATTAAACCCGCGTAACCAAATTGTAAAAAAAATACTTGCTCTCATCGTTGGAGATGCTGTGTCGAGGACCTTAGAAACTTAGACCTTAGAAAAGGAAGGATATGAAGTTCTGGGAAGGATAAATTTACGAGGGGTAGGTAGGAATCTGGGGGTCACTGTGTCCAAGGAGTAACGGACGTGTTAAATTAACCCTCCCACTGGGGTGTAAAGCGATGTTCCGAGGGAGTCCTGCTGGAGATATCAAAAGGTCGCCCTTAACCAGTCTCAGTCTCTCCGCGATCCGGCAGACTCATCCGCCGCTAAAACCCTGACAACCCGTTAAGCCAATAAATCACCAAACGTAGCGAACCACTTGGGGTGACCTGTGGCAATAAATGGTTCCCGGGCATCTCGCGTTGGTACCTAAAACCGCCTTCCAAATTCTTAATTAATGATAATTTGCCTTGTACACTATACAGTAGTCATCAAAATATGAACTTTTATTAAAAAAATGTGTCAAATTCGAGGCTGTCGCTGTGTACGAGTACACTGAATAATCGAAATCTGAATTGCGATGCTTTAGGTTATAAACATTTGTAAACTTATTACATGATATTAATCGCTATAATTTTGATGAGGGTCTCACGTTCCCTTCACCAGAGGTACCAACAGCACCTCGACTCTTTCCATATCTCGTACTATCCATCAGAGTTGAACAAAGTTTGATGAGTCGTTAACGATGTCATTTAAGGCACCATCACTTCGATACTTGAGCTCTAGTACGCACCTAAAAGTTGTTGAGAACTTTGAATAATATTATTTTTGTCACCATCTATAGTGGAGGTTGTAAGAGAGTATTATGTATTATGAGAGAGTATGCTGGCGTCCCGCAGGGATCGGTTCTGTCTCCAACTCTCTTTTTGTTGCACATCAACGACCTTTTGTCATGTGCACCAATTCACTGTTACGCGGATGACAGTACAGTTCATGATAGCTTTTTGTTTGACAAGCCCCCAAAGGGCTCACAAACTCCAACAGCTCGTAAGGCTTTGAAGCAAAGAATGGACGGTTACCTCGAGAGTGTTTTCTCTTGGGGTAAAAATAATCTCGTTGAATTTAATGTTTCAAAGACCCAATCTTGTCTGATTACGTCTAAAAGGGATCGCAATGAAAATCTAGTCTCTTTCAACGGAAGCAATCTTCCGAACAGGCCCTCCATTGATATGCTTGGTGTAACCCTAAGTGACCAGCTCAGGTATGGGGGCTTCATCGAAGCCAGAGTAAAGTTAGCCTCCCAAAAACTGGGCGTACTGTACAGGGCCCGCAGATACTTTAATAGTACACAACTGCTAACCCTGTACAAATCGCAAGTGCGCCCCACGGTTGAATTTGGCAGCCATCTCTGGTCTGGAGCTCCAAAATACCTGAAAAATACCCTCGACTCTGTGCAGAAACGGGCGGTCCGTTTGATAGATTCTCCCATCTTAACAGACGGATTGCAATCTTTGGAGCACAGGCGTCGGGTGGGAATGCTATCCTTGTTCTACCGGTATTACAATGGAAGATGCTCCGAGGAACTAGCATCATTGATCCCTTCGGCACCGGTGCATAGTCGGGAAACACGCCAAACGCGTGCCCAACATTTGTACACAGTTGACATTTGTCACATGAGAACGGGTCGTTTCTTCGACTCGTTCTTGTGTTCAACAGCTCGGCTGTGGAATGATTTGCCGGCCTCTGTGTTTCCTCCTTCCTACAACATGGGTCTCTTCAAGACCAATGTTCATTCCTTCCTCTCCTCAAAAAGACCCTCCACACAGCATCCCAGATGACATAGGCCCTGAGGGAAATTATTTTCCTCAGGGCCTCCTGTGTGGAGTTAATGTAAAAAAAAAAAAAAAATTATATTGACATGAAGGCTTCAAGAATATACCTACGCCTTTTCAAAAACTCTCTGGTTTATGGTGTCTCAAAGCTTGTTATATGTTTGTGAATACTCTCATATTATGATGAATTCTTATAATATATGTACATGGATAGTTTATTACTATTCTCAGAGGAAGCTATTTTCAACTACAACGTTTACACTTGGAATAGTGTTGGTTCAATTTCTTTAGAAGCGACATCTCCAGTCTAGGCTTCGCGGTGCGAAGACAATGCAGTTGGTTTGGTAAATCGTTTTAAACACTATCATTTGTCATGATTAACTGCTATATTGTAAAGTGATCAACTAACTGTTTATTGTAAACTAAATCGTGTGAAGCAAGTTCTGCTCAATCATCAAATGACGCTTGACATTTAAGATGTGAAAGACACGATGTTGGCTTTTAGACCTGATGCATAATATTCTTTTGTCTTAGCCCGGTAGTATCACGCTCCGACCAATTATCGTAAGATCGCCCCAACCGTAATGTCTTTCAGTAGAAAGTTTCTAGTTTCTACGAGTCGGGAAAGAGCTCATCGATTTAATGGCTTTTAGATTGTAGGGACTCTGTGGTGGATGCATCATACTGATGAAATTATGTTAATAAAACCATTATTCAGTGATTGCGGCAATTCACATTTTACATTCTACAGAATCACATAATTGAACTGAAATATTTAATTAAACTTTGATATTTTTAAAAGTTTTTCCGATATTCAACAACGGAAGTAAACTCTGGATGGTTAAAAAAATAACATTTCCTGGCTAGTTCTTGTCAAATAGGGTGCTTTACAAAGCTAAATAAAAACTTATTATATTAAAATTACTTTCAATAAATATTCCCAAAATTATATTTTATAGAGATTGCAAATTCTTTATAAAACAATCGAAAAATAGTACTACAGATATCGCGCATACTTAAAAAATATAATTTTTATGTATGTTCTGATGCGAATGACAAGTTTATATTATTAAAATTATGATACCATTATCTCTTATGAACATGACTTTCTGAAGATGTTATGTCGTAATAACCGAAAAGGAGGAACCCTTTTAAAGTTATCGTAATTCGTCCCTGAAAATTTTAGTTAGTTTCAATTTGTATTTTTATTGTGGCTAGTGAAATTAAAATCTAATATGTAGAATTAGAGTAAATTCGGAAACAAATTTAAATCGCTCTAAAATTTGTTAGAATAATTACTGAAAACACTCCAAAAGCGTGTTATAAATCGGTTTCATCCAAATGCATCAGATACCCTCATTAGTTCTTCCAGCTGATAGATGGTTACAATATCTTTCATTCTTGCGGTTGGCAGGCAGAAATATTCGTGACCGCTGAATGGAGTTGATCTCATGAATATGTAACTGTTCGAATATCTCCTCTCGGTGGCAATCACGACTCTAATTACTGCTGAATCCAGATCCCATGGACCCGTTACTGTCAGCCTCCTTTCGAGCTGTGGACTGGGGACTGGGATTGTGGATTGTGGAATGGCCAGTGAGGGCGAATGCCCAACGGTACGCGGATATAAATAGACGAATTCTGGTCAATACGTTCTCCTAAATATCTTAAATAATTCGCATTTAAAACTACTGCAAATACCCGCATTAAATGCTTTGATTTTTATTTCACAAAATAACTTCTGGTTTTATAAGCCGAGTTTTTCTTTATATTTCTTACAGATTCAGTTCAAAAGATGCATTTATCGTTAATATGTTGAATCAAAATGCAATTTCAGGATTTTCTGTTTTCTTCTGGGTGTACTTTATTTATTTATGCGTAAACAACAAATTTGTTGTCAACTGTTTGACAATGTCTCCGGATGGCGGAAAAGCTCTAACACTTACAAATAACTTTACCGATCAGACCCTTTTAAAAAACTTACTGGTTAAAATAAAGGTACAACTGAAATTGTTTTGTTAAAATTTATTAAATGGGTTGAAATTTATTACGTAATTGAAAGAACAATCAACTGTTCTATTTTATGCTAATGTGAAAAATTTAAGGCGGAATAATTAACGCACATAATGCAGTATAGCCCTGTATGACGGTCATTCCGAATCCCCGCTATGTATCACTCAAATTTAACCAGGCTAAATCCTCTGCTTAAGCCTTGCTACGCCGCAGAATAGTTTCTTTTTTAGACGCCGAAGTGCCGAAGTCACATGTCAAATTTGACATAACGTAAATAATAAAATATTTTAGGTTTATAAAATAAATTATCGTGGTTCACATTTTCAAAGATCTCTCGATGACAGTAGAAAGCATAGATATAGCACTCACGTAGATAGTAGTTTGGTTGGTTTTTCATAGAAAAAGGAACACGTTTCTCTATTAAAATCATAGACCAACCGTGCAATACTGGTGATATTTAGGCTTGCGACCTATATACCGATTATTTTCCAAGCCGCGCAAAGCTTGACATTCCAACCGAGACGAGCTTAAAATCAACTGATATACCGGACATGTCAGGTGATAACTAAAAGACACTTAACCATCATGAATTCTTATACACTTACATTGTTGTCTCTCTTTCATACATACAAGATTTCAGTAATGTCACGTTTTGATTTTTTTTGTAGATAACCTTGAATCTCTCTGTCATTTGCAACAATTAATAATAATAATAATAATAATCTTTATTCAATGAAATAACAACAATATAACTAAAAAAAAATAAAAAAAATAAAATTACATACTCAATGTAGTTTACAAATAGATTACATCAATCAGTACAGAAAAATTAACAAACAGAAAGTAATGTAAGAAAGGTTACACAGGAGTAGTATAGTTATACAGTATTTTTAGTTGTGCATTGCCTGCCTCACTAGGTGAACCTGTATTGAGGCAGAAATTTTGTTAATTGTTTCTCGCAATTTTATCTATGGTTTTTTTATAAATGTGTAAAGTAGGTTTCCATACAGCAAAAACTTTATTTTAGTTAACATTATTGTTTGCATATACCTTCACAATTCATAAACTGCAAGGTTATTACTACAATAACAACTGTCAATGACTGGGCATTTGGGTGAGGGCACCAGTATAGGCTCGATCATTAGAATGTATCCATATTTTAACATATTTTTTAAACTCTCTCTGTGTTTGACTCAGTTTGATGTTTTCTGGGAGAATGTTGAATATTTTTGTGCAAAAAGAATATATACCATGTACAACAGCACTAAAGTTTGAAGTAATTTTGATTTCCTAAATTACCCTACCAGTCTATATCAGAGGCCGTGACGTCATATACTCTAGTGACAGCTCTGCTTCCGAGCTTGATAAATCGGAATGCCGGACAAACCATCTAACTGATGCACGAATTATTATTATTGTTTTGTACTTCTATTTTGTCTGTCACGAACAGACATCTGCAGGATACTTCAAGGTGATTTTTTTACCGGCTTCTCTGACAGTTCACGTATGTTCGTTTGATTCGGCTTCGCTGATGTTATTTGACGGGGCCATTTAGTCATTATGATCCGACACTACCAACAAACGTTGTGTAATTTTTTTTACGATTGACCATTATTTTTTTGTTGGCTGTAAGTTGTTTGGCAGGTGTCTGAAATTGACCTGTTTATTAATTTCTTCTCGAATGAATCTACATTCGCGAATCAAGAAAAAACGTAAATGCTTGCGGTATAAAATCAATTATTTTAATAATGTATGAAAGCATATACCCGGTATTAATAATAGAGATGAAACGGATATCCGGTAACTATCTGGTATCCGGCCTATCCGGCCTAAATTTACTATCCGACCGGATACCAGATAGTACCTAACTCAATATCCGGCCGGATACCAGATATTAAAAAACTACAACAATTTCCAATAATAAAATGCAATACATTAATTTTTGTGAGGTAAACATCAATAAAATGGCTTATAATTATGACGGCTTTTATTTAAAGTCGAAAAAGTTACAAAAAGTCATAAAGCCTTCCAAAAAAACTAAAATTTTCTTTTGAGATATTCTGATAAATGCATAAATATCTAAACTAAAAACTTTTAGTAAAAACTTACAAAAACCTCGCAGAGTAGCGAAAACTTAAATTAACATGATTAACTAATCACAATCACCATTATAGTGAAGTAAAACATCGTAAAAATACAGAGATTATTGAAATGATCAAATACTGACATTGAAGCACCATAATATACCTCTTGTTCTTCTTCTTATCAAAGAGAAATGTGCCGAATATCCGGCCGCCGGATATCCGGCCTCGTAGCTCGCCGGGTATCCGGCATCCGGCCAAACAACTATCCGTTTCATCTCTAATTAATAATTCGTCCAACTTCCAGTAAAATATTGGCAGTATCACTAACTCTGCGCTAGAAGCGCTACTGTAGCATATTATTGAAATTCCTTTACCTGGCGGAAAATTTAATTTATTTAGTACATGGTGACAGTATTTTTTGCTTTCTAATTTATATTTTGATCAATATTGATTAAAAAATAAACCAAAACGTCCCAAAAAGTAGATTCTGTGTGTGCATTTTGTATATGTAATAATTTCAAATGACAAAAACAATCCCAAGTCATTTTTCAGAATGCCAAACAACGTTGACAGGTTAGATGGTTAAATATATTATACGAATTCATTAAATCCTCGAAAATGTTCTTAAACGCAAAAAAGGATTATAAGTACTATGAAAAATATAATTATAAAAATTTATTCCAAAAAATTTCTAATATTAGAATTAGGTTGGGCTTTTAGTAGATTGCCTCATTAACGTTGTAGAAACTCGCTTAGTATTTTGGAGAATGACTTCTGCCGTGAAAATATACAAATAGGATTTTTAAAAAATAATGTAGTAGAATTATTCTTCTACATTATTTTTCTCGAATGACTTGGCCAAAAGGATCTCAGATTTTTTTTTGCATTTTCTCCACACATGAGGACCTGAGGGAAGTAATTCCCCTCAGGGTTTACTTCATCTTTGGGGCGCTGTGCGGAGGGTCTTTTTAGGAATGGAAGAAGAGGAAGTTCTGGGAAGGATGAAGGTATGAGGGGTGGGTATTATGAATCTGGGGGTCAATATGTCCAGGAGTGACGGACGAACAAATCCATACCTTTCACTGCGAAGCAAGGCGATGGGTTGCGATAGTCCGGTCTGGATCCGGCTGGAGAAGTCAAAAAGTCTACCTCCAGTCTTCCCTATCCGGACCGTCAAGTAGTAGGTGGCCGCCACCAGTCGAGATCTCGGTCTCGGTCTCGGTCTTGGCATTCTCGGCTACAAATTCTACCGAGAACTTTGTTTCGGTTCTCGGCAAAAAATCGCCGAGATTCTCGGCCATAACCGAGACCGTTGTAAGTAGGTACGGTATAGGATTATGGGATTCAAATCTACCGCGCGCGTCCACATTCGTCACTTGGTGTCAGTGCGTGAGAGAGCTGCCGATTGTGATGAAAGTTTTTATCAGCACCGCGTACTAGTGTAGCAAGTGAACAGCTCTTTAGCAGAGCTGGTCAATTATACAACATGAGGCGTGAAGGGTGAAAACGCAGAAAAAATGCTTTTTATGTGCCACAACATCATGTTGTTCAATTTTCATTATTAAAACTATTTAAAACAAATTATTACTTGTTTTAAATAGTTTTAATAATCAATAATCAATCTTTAATGGATAACCACAAAGTGAAAGCTACATTAAAAAATACAAATTATTATTACATTCTTAAATATATTATATAATGCCAAAATAGAGCATTTTATTTTATTTTTTCTCAGTTTATCTATTCTCGGTCTCGGCCGAGATTTTAATTTATTCTCGGTCTCGGTCTCGGCCGAGAACGAAAAACCTGTCTCGGTCGACCCTTAAGACCACCCCATGAATCTGGGCATCCCTGATAAGTCACCAAACGTAGCGAACCACTTGGGGTGACTTGTGGCAAGGATGTTGGTTAACCATTAAATGATTCCCGGGGGTCGGTACCCATACCCGTCTCCCAAATGGATACATGTATGTCCAACCAAATAACTACCATTATAATTAAATGAGACGCTAAACTATATATTAATTTGAAAAAATACTGGCCATTACTCTTGAGTTTAACCAATTTCGGTAAAAAAAAATCAACTTTTTCCTTTCGTGTTCATTTATTAAATATTTACCTTGGAACTTTTCGCTTGTTTTGCTTACGGGTCTCCCGTGTACCTTTATGTCAATTTAAATTTCAATATGAAATTAGGGGCACCCCAGGGCAACCAGCTCTGGTCAGCGGGTTCTTGATGTGCTCCCGAAGTGTTGAATTTTGGTGGCGAAATTAATAAAAACAATGGATATGAATTTATAAATTTGTCTTTTTTGAAAAAGTTTTCAATGAAAGCTTGGAGAGCTAGTCTAGTCTAGAAATAATAAAGATTCAACGTACTGCTTATAAATAGTAGTCAAAGTTACAAAAAAATTACAGTTTCTAGGATGTTAAAAGTAGTGCCCGACCGAAACAGGACTTTCCTACCGAAACCGAATCTTCGGTATTTGTCTCAGTTTCGCCGAAACCGAAGCCTTTTGAGACATGTTAAAAATCTATTGTTTACTGATTTTTTTTCACTAATACAAACAGTTAACACGTTTTATATGAAATAAAAAATCAATAATTGAAGTATGTGAATTTTTTGTATATTAGGGAACATACCCATACTGCGTGACACGTTTAGGGGGGGGGGGTCTTCAAACTGTCACGCTTGGTACAAATGAGCGCCGGCGGGCTTAGGTTTTTGGTCACCGGGGGGGTGGGGTGGGGGGTTTAAAAATTCCAAAAAGTTGGTCACATAGTATGGGTACGTTCCCTTACTGCTATCAAACCAAAAAAATATGTATAAAAATTAACAACATATGTTAACTACTTCTTGAAACAAAAATTTGTCAATAATTAACACTTACCTACATTATAAAGGAAGAACCTCATAAATTGAGTACTTTAATTTTAATTGCGTTTACAATCACAATATTCTTATTACACGTGTTAAATGAAATGAAATAAAAAAGCAATGTGAAAAATTTATTATTTATTTTTTGATATTACTGCTATAAAACAACAAAAAAACTATAAAAAATAGTACATAAATTCACAACAAAATCACGCCGAACCGGCCGGCGAACTCAGCTGATTATGGCGGGTTAAACACGAGCCATGAACTCATATGAAGTCAGCCGAACGACACGTGATAATTCACGAACGCAGAGTTTCGGTGCGGCCGAAGATTCGGCAGTTTTTCTGCCGAAACCGAAACTGATGCCGAAACTTGCCGAAACCGAACCTTCAGTCGGTCACTAGTTAAAAGTATTGAGCTATAAGTAAAAATACGTACAATAATAGCCACAGTTGCTCTCAGTAGGTATTGCTCTATTTAAAGATCGCGCTTCAGGTACGGATCGTTTGCTGTAAATACCTGTAGTCGTGACCAAATCTGAATAACAAAGTAATTCTCAAACTTTCTTTCACCCACCTCCTTCCCCTTCCCACTCCCGTTAGTGGATAACGTGGTCCCACTGGCTCAGGGTAGATGGAAGTTTTGTGCGGTAATGATATTAAAAATGCGTAGGCGCTACAATCCTTGATTTTTGGGAGATTCAGTCCTTGGTTGAGTACTGCCCCCTCTCTCCAATCCCGCTGTTTTCCTTTAGTTAATTTTGACTAAAGTTTGACCTCCCCACAATCCTACACCCTGTATCTATATACGAGTATTTATAAAAATCAGTGTATGTTTGCTTGCTTGCGTTGCTAGACCATTCATCCGATTGCGATGAAACTTTAGTGAGTTGTTGTGCGTGGTGAGCTCTGGCATTATGAAATTATTTCCTAAACTATTCATCCGATTGCAATGAATCTTTGGTCAGTTGCTTTGAGTACGCCCGCGAAGTTTTCTATATATATATATATACTGGTGAGCTCTGAGCTTATGAAATTTGTATAAAAAAATTGAAAGAGGTGGCAAGCGAACTGTTTTGAATGTACCCGAACTAAATGTATGGAACACCGGGGATGGGGGAGGGAAACGCAGGAGGGGGTTCGCGTGCCGGGGGAAGCGGGTGAGGGAAAGGGGACGCAGGAGAGGATGGAAATGCGGAAGGGGAACGGGACGAATGGGAAAGGAGACGCAGCGAGTAACAATTTTTTTCTAAAGTGTCACTGCTACGCATGCTGGGACCTCGCTAGTTTATTTATTATAACTATAAAATCACCAATATAGCTGCCAATCACCATCAATCAATTAATAAAAATATTTAGAATATGTGGAAATTCGTACACTGACGTGAAATTAATGCCGTCCACTGCACGATATTCCGATTCCTGTTATGAAAACGATCATTGTGAAAGCGAGTTAGGCACTTTGGCCGCATTGTTTGCTCGTGGAGTGCTTTAAATTCCATCACAAATTTGAATCGGATCAATTTGTATTGCCCGGTGTTGACCCCATTTAGCGCAAATGTTAAAAGGTTGAAAAGTTTCGCGGAGGTGTGTTTGATGGAGAATATTTTTTTAATATGTAATTTCATTTACCTTTTTTGATTTTATGCTGCGTTTTGTTGGTAAAATCCGCAAAAAATTATATTTTGTAAACATTGTTAGGCAATATTAATCGTTGATTAGGACTTCGAATGCAATGGATGTATTAAATAACAACTTTAAGTTATCAACGAGATGAAGAAATCCAATGTACATAATCAGCTGCAGATGAACAATGGTATACAAGTTTGAGGATTCCGTTACTGGTTTCATCTTGTATCTGTTTGTCGACACAAAACTTAGATATGCCAGAACTATTATGTTAGGAGGCGGGTGTGAATTGAATAATCAACACCTCTGCCATAGGTTAATCCAAGTGATTCGCTACGTTTTATGACTTCGCAAGTGTGCCAGGGTTCATGGAGTGAATATTGTCTAGGTCTTGGCGGCGGATGGATCTGCCCACCTATTGGGCGGCGGGCCGGATTTAGAAGAACTGGTTGAGGGAGACGTTTTTACCTCTCCGGCTGGACTCTCTCATCCAGTGGATTCATACGTCCGGCACACACGGACATACTGACCCCCAGATTCTTTCCGTACTTTCTTTAAAAAAACCTCCACACAGCATCCACAAAGATTCGAGCTAATGGAAAAGTAATTAAACCCAAGTCATACAATATGCCAGAGTATTGATAGTGTCCGACCGAAACAATACTTTCCACCGAAACAGAATCTTCGGTTTCTGTCTAAGTTAAAATGTTAAAAATCGGTTGTTTACTGTTACTTGGCTTATTTTTTACAGTTATTCAAACAGTTAACACGTGTTAAATTAAATAAATAAAAACAATAATTGAAGTATGTGAAAAAATAATATTGTTTTTATATTACTTCTATAAAAAAAACAACATTTATAAAAAATAACAAAACATGTTATCTACTTCTTGGAACTTCTTCTTCGGCTGACTTCGGGTGAGTTCGTGGCTCGTATATCACCCGCCATCATCAGCAAAACACTCAATTAATGACGAAAATCTGCCGAAATCGAAACTGATGCCGAAACTATATTTTTTTGCCGAAACTTGCCGAAACCGAAACCGAACCTTCGATCGGTCACTACTTCTTGAGTATCATACTGATACTGATATTTTAATGATTACGTATTATATTGTCGCACTTATTTATTTATTTACTCCCTTTTTCGGGGCTTTTACAAACATTACATATGACTAATAAGAAATATACAGCATTCATTGTACATAACTGAACTGTCTCAGTAACAATATTTTATATTTATTTACACTATGGATTGAACATACTAACGGGAAATATAGATTTTCTGGCTTTTCGGGTCGTTTCTATGACTCGTTCTTGAGTTCAACGGCTCGGCTGTGGAACGATTTGTCGGCCTCTGTGTTTCCTCCCTCCTACAACATGGGTCTCTTCAAGACCCACGTTCACTCCTTCCTTTCTTAAAAAAGACCCTCCACACAGCATCTACAAGGATGACATGGGCCCTGAGAGAAATTATTTTCCTCAAGGCCTCCTGTGTGGAGTTAATGTAAAAAAAAAATTAAGTATAATATGTTTTTTCAAAAAATAATTCTTTGCCGGATATGCGATAAACGCAAAATAATGTCAACACATCCCATTACCGACAATATACCAGGATTTCACGGATCAGGCGAAATATTCTGACGCTTCTGATAATTTTACTGGCGAATTACTTTTTATCTCGCCAAAAAAAACCCTTGTTGAGTTAAATCATTTCGCAACGGATTTACCTCTGTCAACCGCAGGTTTTAATACGATGTGCTTAATATGATTGAGAGCAGGAACGAACTGGGCCTCGACTTGTATAATGTTTTTTATTCACAAATTCAATATAATATTACAGAAGTTCATTAATAGAATCACGATTGAAGGACAAAAAGCTCTTGTCTTTATTACTACCTGCTTCATTCGTATTCGACACGAGTATTTTTTGATATTGTTTGTGGCATGGTCAAACACATTAAATAAATTTAAAAAAAACACTAGATACATCTAAATAAATACAAAATCAATGTGTCTGTCAAAACCTTAAAAATGTTTTATGTTTTCGTTGTAAGGTTCAGAAATGCAAAGTATTTTTATATTCATTTTTTATTTTTATTTTGTGAAGTTTGTTTACGGGAGATGGGAAGGCTGACAGAGATATTGAAAGAAGGGTAAAGGCGGGTTAATTCCATTATTGGAGGACTGAACGCGGTTGGCGTTAACACAAAAGTGTCCAAAGAAGCGATGCTAGCAGTCCACAATGGAGTGCTGGTACCTACCCAGATATATGGAAGCGAGGCGTGGAACTGGCAGAAGAAGGATGAAAGAAGAATGCTGTAGAAATGAGATCCTTGCGACATATATTGCGAAAAATGTGAAGATCCGCAAGTAGTGCAAGCCTTATGGGCTCTCCACACGACACTGCATTTAGTGACTGCGGCAGTAACTGCAGAGAGCGTGGAGTTGAGCAAACTAGCGCCGTCTCGTTTGTTAAAGAGCCGCTAGAACGAGACAGCGCTAGTTCGCTCAACTCCACCCTCTTTGCAGTCACTGCCGCAGTCACTACATGCAGTGTCGTGTGTAGGCCGCTTTATGTAAGCGTAATGACTCTAATGAGTAAGATTAAGAAAAGGACGCTCGGATGGTTTGGGCGTGTAGAGCACATGAACGAAAATGGAGTCTAAGGAGAAAAATGAGTTTATATAATTGGTAGAAGAAGTCGGGGACCCCCGAGGAAGACATGAAACGATCAAGTGAATCAGATACTTGGCCATGTGAATGAGCACGAAAACAAGAGTCAGAATAATAGAAAAGTATGTTTGGACGATGTCTGAAGACGATGTATAATACGAGGCAAGGAGTGTGTGCCAAGACCGAGTGGTTTGGGGGGTCCGCCCTCTCTGCCTACTCCTGTGGGGAAACGACGTGATGGTTAGCTAGTTATTTTTTATAGCGAAATATTTTTAATAATCAAACAGAATTGAAGCAAAATCAATACCTACAAATTAAACAAAAAACAATGCCTATTAAGGTATTTTACATTATACGCTAAAATCTTTTTGCCCAAATTCCGAGCGGCATTTTTCGCTACGCCAATCCGGGCTGGCGTATCCCTTACCCACATGGTTATAGGCTTATATGTACAGATATGAGTATATTATACACTTCTTCTGATATTATCATCCATTAGCATATTCATATACCGATATGACATTCGACCACGGACCTCTACAAAATTTGACATCCAATTAACAATTTGGAACGAAGAGAAGTTATCCGTTTACAATTTTCAACATGTCGAGGCTGTCAAAACTTCGGTACTTTTGGCTCCACGAGTGTGGCCTACTGATTATTTTGTCATGGAGATGATTGAGTCTCCATCGATGACGAGAAACGCTTGTCAACGCGTATCCCGTAAAAATTAAATTGTATGAAATAATATTTTTTTTTTTCAAATTTTTAAGTGCATAGCTCTAAATAGCCCGCGTGAGGTTTGAATACCCTTAGAAATATTTTGAATTTGAGAGTGTCAACTTGAATTATCGGGATGGCAGGTTCCATTTGCGATAACCTTTAAAAAAAGTATTTTAAAAACGTCTTCGTAGAGGTTACAAACTATGGATTTTATCATAGAAGTCGTTGAAAACCTATCCAAAACACAGTCCTTCTCAGCACATCTCCTAGTGAGGAGAACTAAGAAGATAATCTATACGTCTTTTATATTTCATATGTACACTTACAAATGTAAAAATTATAATAAATTAATTAAATTAAAATGTATGAATTAATGATTAATGTTAGCGGAAATTTTGAATGCTGTAAAGGATAAAATGTTAATGTTAAATTAAATGTTCGGGAGAGCGAAAATACGTTTTTTTAAAAATAAAATCATGTCTCCTGTTTTTGTACACCTTTAATTATGAACTTTTATTAAGAAATAACATTGAACAGATCTTTCAGAATACTTAACATTTTTTGTAAATTTGTTGTAATAACAAAAATTTTTTTTTTTAATTTTTCGTAAAAAATATCTTTAAAAAGCAAGTTTAAAAAAAAGTCATATCTCCTGTTTTTTTACACCAATAATTATGATTTTTTTTTAGAAATTAACATTGAACAGATCTTTCAGAATACTTGAACAGATTTTGTATACTGCTTTAATAACATTATTTAATTTATTTTCATAAAAAAATATCTTCTTTAAAAGCAAGTCATAAAGGGCACACTTATTCTTCTAGAAATATTCCGACGACACAGATCGAAAGCGGAGAAAAAAAACGGAGAAAATATACATATTTAACTCATTTTTGGATTTCTTGTCCTTTAAAGCTTTCAAATTGCCGCCTTCGATATTATTTTGATGTTTGTGTAGTAGTAACTGTCGAGCAGAAAAAACATTGAGTTTTGGTGTTATTAAATTATCACATTTCTGTCTTTGGGTAATTTCTGGGTCGGCGCACCACAACTCACAAATAATATTATTTCCATAACGATCTATCGAACTTCAAAATGTCCTTAACAAGAAGCCACACCTTTTATCAACTTTTTTTTGGGCCCTTTAACGTTATAATACACAATATCTGTTTTACATAACATAACATAATCGATTTCAGTTGAGTTATTCCTTATTCGCTTATCCACCTTGCTTCAGGTGGGAGGTTATTCCAAGCTTTAGGGCCTGATATCGCAAAAGCCATAAAACCTTGTATTGGTCTGCCTATAGACCTGGCACCAGGTGGCTAGGGTTCGTACACCGTCTTAATGGATCTGACTCCTTCGCAATCCACGCTGGTCGACTGGATCTAACGCCGCCGGTTATAAGGGTTAATGGGTCATCGTAATAGTACGTCTTTATTACTAACTCCGATGTCTCCTCGTTCGTACTGTAATAATTTGTATCGGATCATTCAAAGGACTCTGTTCTCTGATCGGAGGTTACGTGCTAGCTGTTTTAGAGTCTTTAATCACGATTCTGTAACGTAGATAGTCTACTTATTTGTAAATGGCATCGTATAATTTACGTTTCTTCGAATTATCAGACAACTTCTACTTTTCTATGGAAGCTGCAGAATCTGGACTCTTTTTGTATTTGTTTTTACTGATTTATACCTACCCCGAAATAAGGTTTTTTTTTTGTTTGAAAGAGTTCATTAAAGTTTTTTTGTTAAATGCACAGTGATATAAAATACTTCAATTTAATGAGATTATTGTTCACTTTTTTTTTGTTCGTTGTTATGTAACCGTTTTTCAGTGTAGGTATGCTGTATGTAATTTAGGAATTGCAAAAATACAAAAGATCTTAATATAGTAAAAAATCAAGTCTTTATGTTAGACCAGTGGTTCCCAACCTTTTTTTGACCAGGGACCAATATTACATTTATTTGTTCTCACAGGGACCACAAGGTACAATAATGATAAACTCTTAATCGGGTAATTGCGCGTCCTTGCAATTACTATCATTTTGCAACTCAATGTGCTCTTCTTGGACTTTTTCAGCTTCCCCTCCATTATTAAAACCAAAAGGGTTACGAATCAGCTTTTGGATACCTTTCCATTCGGTTTTGTAGTAAATGAATATATGTTTAATTAAATGTAGACAATATTAGCGAAATTCAATCGAAAATTTAGAGACATCTTCTTTGCTTACATGACAAGTGCTCTACCAACTGAGCTACGGAACCTATATCCAATTCGGTCATTTTTAACTGTATCATACTTCGACTACGAACTACCAACATTATCTTCATTTTCTTAACGCAAGGCTACTACCTTTACATATGTTTGCAAGATTCAACTTGAACTAAATGCTATCCAGATAGTGTCTGGATAATTTTTTATCCATATTATTTTTAATACGCGACATCTATTGACTTTTCTGCAAGTCTAGGATGAATATTTATTTTTAATTTTTAACTTTATGAGTAAAATCTCAAATTACAATATTTAATTAAATGAAGACAATATTAGCGAAACTGAATCGAAAATCTGGAGATAGAAAAATCAGACAAAGATATTGGCTCCACTGGGACTGGTTGGTAGAGCATTTGCCAAGTAAACAAAGGGTCCTGGGTTCGATTAACAGTTCGTTTAACGGTAAATTTGACAAAATTTTAAGATTTTTACACTCATTAAATTTTGAACTTTAACCAAACTTTTATATAACATTTTCTTCTAAAATAATATTTAAGTTAATCATGTCTAGTGTCGTACACACTCGCCCAGAGGCATAAACACTAACTTGTCCGAGTAAACAACCGCAGTTTTCCGCTTAGCCAAAGTTTCGGATAATTTTTGGCCGAAACCGAAACTGCCACCGAAACTCGTTTATTGGCCGAATCCGAAACTTTGGTCGTTCACTGTTCGTTTTTCAGCCCTGCCTCTATTTGCTTGTTTGTCCATCTCGAGGTATGTTTTTAATTTGACTTTTATGCTCTTCTGCGCTGTTTTACATATTAAAAAAAGACAACATCATTCGATTAAATATAATAAATGAGAATGTTAGCTAGGTATTTATGGAATGAAAAAAAACTTACTGGTTTGTCTGTTTTATTAATCGCACATTTGGTATCCTGTAATAATACGCTTGCTAATGTGGAGTTGAAATATTAACATTCATTCATGAAAACTAAAAATATTTTCTTTTTCGATGAAAAACATTTACCAAAAATAGTCGTTTCAATTTTGACGGGAGAGACCGAGCGTCAAGTCAGTTTTGCCCTACTTTCAAATCCGTTTTTGGAAGCGTTCCGAAAACAATATTAAAGAGAAAACCCACTTTCCAGAGGAACAGACATCCAAAAGAACACGGTTTGCCCGTATATTTAAAAACATCTCCACAGATTAAGCCTATTCTAGAGCGGAATTACCGCCATTCCTCGTCACGAAGTGCTCCTATCAATATTTAAAACCTAATGCAGTGCGCTCTTTAGTGCGAATCTTAATCAGCCTGCCTACGGCATACAAATCTACAAAAAGAGATTAACAAAGTTGCAAGTCACCGAAGAATGGTGATTCCGCGTTGATTGCTCTCCTCAACGCATCCTTACCCCGACGAGATTACACTGATGCCCTTAAGAGGCTGCATGAGGCAGTAGTGGTAATCCCTAGTGCCTTAATGGATTGATAACTCAGAGCCACGGAGGCATTAAATGCGTAAGACCCACAGCTCTAATGGAGGGCATTAAGGGAATGATGACCGGTGTCTCTTGTGTCTTATTTTACTCTTTCCTCTGATCCCCCGAGTTTGCGATGTCTAGCATCCATTAACGATGAGTTCCATAACCTTTTTATATGAAAATGTACGTCATTCTGGCATATAACCACAAGACTTAGTAATAATTAGTTCATTTTAATACTCCTACTCCGAAAAAATCATATTAATGACAATAACTAGTAGAGATGCTTTATACATATAGTCACGTGTGTTAATAGTGACATTCTGTGTAGTTATATTATAATTAGAAATAATATTATAAGTAAATACTCGTATGTGTACGTTTACATTGCAATTGAACAAACATTGTAATTGAACAAACATTGCAATCGAACATTAACATCCATAATTGTAAACATTGTAATTGAAAATTAACATCCTGTAATCCATCGATGTAACGGGAGAACATCGTTTTTACTTTGATTAAACTTTAATAATATTTCCATGTTATAACCACAATAACCACATCATTGAATTAATAATCGAATCGAAGCTCCATCGAAGCCAGGGTAAAGTTAGCCTCCCAAAAACTGGGCGTACTGTACAGGGCCCGCAGATACTTTAATAGTACACAACTGCTAACCCTGTACAAATCACAAGTGCGCCCCACGGTTGAATTTGGCAGCCACCTCTGGTCTGGAGCTCCTAAATACCTGAAAAATACCCTCGAATCTGTGCAAAACGGGCGGTCCGTTTGATAGATTCTCCCATCTTAACAGACGGATTGCAATCTTTAGAGCACAGGCGTCGGTCGGGTGGGAATGCTATCCTTGTTCTACCGGTATTACAATGGAAGGTGCTCCTAGGAACTAGCGTCATTGATCCCCTCGGCACCGGTGCATTGTCGGGAAATACGCCAAACACGTGCCCATCATGTGTACACGGTTGACATTTGTGACATGAGAACGGGTCGCTTCTTCGATTCGTTCTTGTGTTCAACAGCTCGGCTGTGGAACAATTTGCCGGCCACTGTGTTTCCTCCTTCCTACAACATAGGTCTCTTCAAGACCAATGTTCATTCCTTCTTCTCCTCAAAAAGACCCTCCGCACAGCAATCTCAGATGACAAAGGAAATTATTTTCCCCAGGGCCTCCTGTGTGGAGTTAATGTAAAAAAAAAAAAAATAATAATGTCAAAGAAATAAACTATTAATACTTTAATCACAAGCCATAAAAGAAAAACCGAATACTCCGTGAAAAATTTCAATTAACAGGTTTTTTGGTTTTTCGCTAGAATTTTATAGTAAAAATATCAGACGAAAAAAAGATGTCAAATAGCGCGTCATTTTGAAGCAAGTAAGGGGCATTGTATTCGTACCTCAATTACTTTCCGATACATTCTCTCCCCATACCAATATAATGTTTAAAGTAGTCATTGAATTTACCCCTCGGCAAATTAAATATCCAATATTTTTAATGGTACCGATTTACTTAAGCTTTTTTCAGCTAGAGAGTCCGTGCATTCTAGATTCCAGCGCACTAAGTGCCGGCTAGCGCCATTTACATAAACACCGTGGAAGAGCGCCATAAAATTGCGGGGCTTATTACGTACGAAAAAGCAACCGGTTGGATATTCCTGCACTAGCATATCGATGAATAGGTATCCGACCTTGGACTGTACTTGGTGACCTATTCATTATTTTTATATACCGTGCCGCGGCGCGCGGGTGGAGTTTTGATCCAAATTACTTCTACGCACGGAAACAAATCGTAAAGGTGTTTATAAAGAGCATTTGGTCGCCTTTAATCTTGTTGCGATTTTTCCATTCGCGGGAAAGTAGCCGGTAACACACGAAGAAGAAATAAAATGCACAGAATAATAATAATAATAATATTTGGATGATTTATATAGCGCCGTTTTTGTGAAAAATCACCTCAAGGGCGCTGTACAAACTTATAATACATTTCTAAAATCTAAAAACTACAAGCTAGGCAAACAATTATAAACAACTTATGGCATTGATCACCGATAGGAAAATATGTGTACAATATTTTGACCAATGAACGCGATGCTGCCTAAAATTTAATGAAAACAGGACCATACTTACCTGGGAGGTCGCTTGAAATTAACACTGTATATTGTCCATTTAAAGAAATTTAGATAGAGTTCGCACGCAGAGGACATTATTGTGAACACAGAAGCACATTATAATAATACACTTTTATTATTTGTAAAATTTTAAAGTTTTCTTTCCAAAAATTTTCAATGCTGCTTATTATGGGTTATTTAAAGCTCACAATATAACATGCAAAATTTATTCAGTATACCGAATTATCCAATTAAGTCTGTTCAAAATTCATAAATAGGACATACATATCTGTAAAACATTCAGCACCCTTCGAGATTTCAACTGTACATTGAAAACATATAAATTCAAACTGACTGAATCAATTTTAATGTAATGCTAAATTATAGATACCAAGGTAGGTACTCATTTTTACTGTTCTTATAATATCCTATTGTTATTTTATTTTTTTTGTAAATATTGTATTTTTATAATTGCTTATATTCCCAGATACAGATAAGGAATGGAACTTAATTAGTTTTTCACTTATTTTTGTGGTCGAGGGGTACCTAAGGCTAACAATCCGAAGGTCGCGGGTTCTAATCCCAGCGTTCGTAAGATAATTTTATTTGATTGTTTTTAATTATTTCGCAATATATTAGTAAGACCCCCATTCAGAATTGAAACGTTGCTTGAAATGGCGTCAGCCGTGTTTTCTGACCAGATCTCAATAGCCAGATACTCCCCACCTCCCTCTTCCCCATCTCCGTCCCTTCTCCACTACCACCAGCCTCACCCAATTGGTGATGCCATAGTCACACTGGCTTCAGATGGTTGGGAGCATTTGGGAAGCTTATGCGACATTATCCCATTAAAAAATCTAGATTTAAATTCCCTTTTTTCTTTTCTATAAAGCTTCTTTGAGGAAAACTGTCACCGGCGATATAAGCCTTTAGGGAACACCTCACTGTCTCTTTGTATCAAGTAAAAAAAGTACGACAACCTTTCAACTTTTTTATGTTGCCAGCAGAGCCTGTGTTATAATGAATTCAAGGAAAAATTAAAAATGTAGGCCTCATTTGACATTCACGTGAATGAAGAAAGACGGGATATACGAAAAACGAAACTATCTTGTATGACGAACCGTAAAACTAGAATTGAGTGACTTTATGTCTAGCTACGTGCGTACATACTCGTACCTACACTGCCTTCATCCTATACACAGCATTCCACCGCTGTACCTACCTAGTGTTCAGCTTTTCAACCCCTACTTTAGAGGAGTGAGCAACCCCTAGGTACAGGCCTTGCGCATTTCTCAGAGCAGAGAAAGACAGTAAACAAGATTTTAAGGTAGCATAAATAATAATTGTTTCTCAGAAAGCTTAAATTCTTCACATTTTCTCACTCATTTGAAAATAAATACAACGTATATTTTTTAAATTATTTATTTTTACATAAATTAAACAATTTTACTTTGTTTGAACCACTTTTATATTTGAGTAAATCCGACCGGTTTCAGAACGAACGTTCCTTCTTCAGGGCAAATGTATACTGATTTGACAGTTTTGAAATATGGATGGGAACAATGTATTATTATGAGTATTATGTATTATTATTATTATTTGAGGGGGCAATTTATATAATTGCCTTCCAGATGATATCAAAAACGAAAAAAGTGTGTGCAAATTTAAAAAAAAATTGTTCATGTTTATTCACAAAAAAACAAAGTAGTGATAGTGAATAATATCGTATGGTAATATAATATCATGTAAATGTTAGTATTGCAATCTAATGCAATCTAAGGTTATGAAATGTAAAAACTATGTAATGTAAAAACTATGTAATATAATGTAAAAAGTACATAATTCAATATTCTAGTTAAGTAAGTGAAAATGTTATTTTCTTTTTTACTGGAATGAAAACTTATGAAAACAAAAAAAATCTAGAGGTCAGTGTGTCCAGGAGTGACGGACGTATGAATCGTGTAAAACGATGTGTTGAGAGAGACCGGCTGGAGAGATCAAACCGGCCTCTCCCGATCCGGCCCGTCAAGACCTAAACACACCTCATCCGATGAACCCGGAGACCCCTGCTAAGCCACCAAATGTAGCGAAACACTTGGGGTGACCTATAGGAGAGGTGTTGGTTATCCAATAAATCATTTTCGATGCGGCGGTACCCATAACAGCCTCACAAATTAATACTGATAATTAGATAATTTATTTAGTGCCGTTTTTATGAAATATCAAATCTAATCGATGATTTGCTGACCTAAATTTGGTTTTAACCAAATCACATAATTTTCTTGTTATTTCTTCTCGTTCAGATCTACTAGAACAGGAAGGAAACTGAAAGACAATCGTTCAGAAGAATGCTTGAATTGGCTTGAGCGTCTTGGGGATTGTTAAGTAACAAATTCGAAATAGCCAGATATTTCCTAATCATTCCCTATTCTCCTATCACCCTCCTCTTACACTATCCTTTCCATAATTTGATGATGCAATAGTCTAATAACTCCGTCAAGTTGGGTGAAGGGGTAACAAAGATAATTATCCGATGAATAAAGTGCAATAGAAAATACCTGTCGATATTAATTTACACTCTCGAACAAAATTTTCACAAATATTTTCTTATGTGTTTTTTTCCAACGCATTAATTTTCACTATGTGAAATAGGCTTCGAGACCCGTTCGCGATCTCTGACCCAACATTTTCACGGGGTAGGTATAGCTGGGGATGGGACCACGCGTTATGGAGACCTCTGCGGGGTGCGTACTGAATTATTCAAAGCCGACAGTCGGCTGCGACGTGGGCGGGTAGTTACTCTGCCGAGGGGTTGTCTAACAGTGACTGTTGCATAGGGCTGGCTGTGGGCTGTTGGATACTAGCTACTAAATGCTGCCTTCAGTAGGCTCTTTATTCCCTCTGTACACGGCCACCCTATCATGGACTTCGTTGAACGGCGATAGAATTAATTGATGGATTAAAATGGGTTTTGAATGGGAGTAAGATAATATAGGTATGAACTAGTTACTGATTATCGTTCGTTGCACATTATTTAGTTTTTATATGTCGATGTTTTTCAATACCTGATCATATTTTTTGAGTTTTTCCAAAGAGGAATTAAGGGTTTTTTCTATCCGCAAATAATTCTATAAAAAAGTTACCAAAAATGGTATTAAATAATGCATATGATATTTAAAGCACATTGTTTTGTACTAAACATGAAAATTATTTTTCATTAATAGTTATCCTAGTTAGGTAATGTGATACATATGTTTATCTTTTTGCAACATTCGGAATCGCGCCACTAACAATAATACGCCTTATGTAAATGGCGATAAGGTTGGAATTCCCGCTTAAGACTGTTAAAGCTGACTGAAAGCTGTTTTTGTAAGCCTGATACTGTATTTTTTTCGGAGCTTGTAAAAACACTTCCGGAAAGTTCCCGATTATTTCAAAGGCCAAGCGATGTGTTCTACCCTCGGTATTTAATTAAAGAATCTATAATATTTCTAAGCGATCAAATTTTCAAACCACAAATACTTAATTTGGCATTGCTCCGCGGTGCATTAACTACACTAAACATAAAAACATGCACCTGCATACCTTAAAACACTAATTTCTATATTGAAATTCATTGACGGTGGTTTTGTGTGGTTTTAGCTTTACCAACTATGTATTATCAATACATATAAACATATAATACGTTTTAAGAGAACCGGAGAGTGGCGGTCCGTGAGTTTTCAGTAAGCTAGTGTGCAAAGATGCAGATGTAGTGTGCTAAGATGTAGATGTAGTTTTCAGTGAGCTAGTGTGCCAAGATGCAGATGTAGTGTGCTAAGATGTAGATGTAGTTTTCAGTGAGCTAGTGTGCAAAGATGCAGATGTAGTGTGCTAAGATGTAGATGTAGTTTTCGGTGAGCTAGTGTGCAAAGATGCAGATGTAGTGTGCAAAGATGCAGATGTAGTGTGCTAAGATGTAGATGTAGTTTTCAGTGAGCTAGTGTGCAAAGATGCAGATGTAGTGTGCTAAGATGTAGATGTAGTTTTCAGTGAGCTAGTGTGCAAAGATGCAGATGTAGTGTGCAAAGACGCAGATGTAGTGTGCTAAGATGTAGATTTTGTTTTCAGTGAGCTAGTGTGCAAAGATGCAGATGTAGTGTGCAAAGATGCAGATGTAGTGTGCAACGATGCAGATGTAGTGTGCTAAGATGTAGATGTAGTTTTCAGTGAGCTAGTATGCAAAGATGCAGATGTAGTGTGCAAAGATGCAGATGTAGTGTGCTAAGATGTAGATGTAGTTTTCAGTGAGCTAGAGTGTAAGATGCGGCGCATGCACATTCTAAAAGAATCCTGAAAATCTTCATACAAAATAATGGAATTTAAAAAAAATAAAAAATATTTTCAGCTACAACAACATCAATTACGTCGTATTTTTCGGTTCCATACCAACTCAGAATGAAACCAACTCAGAAACACCTCGTAATGGTCATTAAAAGCCATGAAAAAATAATTTTAAAATAGCCGGTAACCCTAACCTAATTTTTTTAAATTTTTTTTTATCATCACTCTTAATGACCTTTCTGACGTGCTTCTGAGTAGGTTTCATTCTGACTTGTGCGGTCACCATATTTTTCAATCTTAGTACTGTAGCTCACTGTAAACTTACGGACCGCCACACTAACCTATACTTTCCCTATCAAAACACTCTTAAATATAATAATATTCAAATTTTATTCGTGACGTTTTTCGAAATGAGCTATATTAGGTTTTCTTATTATGAATGCAAGTTATCCACTTATGTTACCAAGAAAACATTTATGGCCCAGTTCGAGCATTTTTACAAGTTCACTACTACCTTCACGTTCTACGTGCTATCCCTTATCGTCGACTAATTACCATAATTGACAAGCTAGTACAACATAAATTACGTACATCCCTAGAGTGTGGAGTGGCTACACCTCTGCAGCCCTATTTTCTTTACCCATTTCTCTCTCCCCTCCCCCTACCCTAATACAACCTTCCCACCAATACCCTCCCGACTGCCACCCCACTCGAGTCTCGCCACCAAAGACAGTATAGAAAGACACCTTTACCACAAAATACAAAACAGTGCAAGCTTTAGTTTAAGAGCTATGCCGGTCATTTAAAAATATCGTCGATAGGTATTGTAATGAGTGTCTTCTGTTCCACTCCGCGCTCCCCTCAGGGGAACTGAGCGAAAGGGACAACTGCATATTGGGCCGAAAATACCTAAATAAAATCGTCAAAATCGATGTTTTGTATTCCCCATTTTTCTTCTCCAAAACTGGACCGATTTCAATTTTTTTTTTCACTAACTGTATTAGAAGAAAATATTCTATGTCGGTACGTTTTGCTTTTTTTTTAAATACATTGTTTAGTTTGTATACTGAACGTCTTTTGACGGCGTTTAAACTAGGCAATTTTATTCATTTTTGGAAGGTCCTAACATCTATAAGAAGTAAATTATCATAAAAACAAAACGTACCGAAACGCTAGTGGTTGATATCTATATTATGTATAAAAAAAATTTGCTCTAGAGTCAAAAGCCAAAGAGATAAACGGGGAATACGTTTGTATGGAAAAAACGCCGCTAGTATTTCCTCTTAACAAGATGAAGTTAAGAATTCAGTGGAGGCATTGACGCAATGCAGATTTTTCATCATCTATCTTAAAAACCTTTGTACCTAACATCGAAATCAATAGATCGAATTTACATCTACAAAACGTGTATTTTTATTTTTAATTTATAACTTTGATACATGGCATTAAAAGCGAATAATCTGATGATTTGGTGTTCAACATTGCTTACTGTAATAACTGTAGTTTCACAATTAATTAATAAAAATATAGTGGAAGATATTCTCAGTTTCGCCCTGGTGAAAGACCATAATTCAGAATTGAAATATTGCTTAAAAAGGTGTTTGGTTTCCAGATCTGAATAGCCAGGTAATTCACCACCTTTCTCTGCCTCACCCGTTCCCTTCCCCGCTGCCTTCATCCTCACAACATATCTTAATTGGGGATGCCATAGTCTCACCGGCTTCAGTTGGATGGAAGAATTTGGTACTCCTGTGTTGTATAAAAAGACTTAAATTATTGAAAAAATACTTAACAAAAAAGGAGAAACATTATTTATTTAATTGTGTAGTGTGAGGAATGCGAATTTTCGAATATGGGGTTTGATGATTACCTCACAACGAAAATCTGTACCGCTTTGCAGCCAGCCACATACCAAAACTAAATACATAATTTAAGTCTTCTTATTTTTCTATCTTTTTATGTTTTATTTAATCAATTATGTTTTTCTATATATACTATGAATTTTTGCGGAAGCTTCGCTGGTTCATGCAATCATGTAATATGTAATTACTTTAATGAAATATGTATAACTGTGCGTTTCCCTAATAAACTAAAATATATTTTTTTAAATACTTACTGTATGTGTAGATAAATATGAGGTACTGTTTTTTAAGCTTTACATACCAGAATACACTCGTAGTTATTGTCAAAGTGATGTAAAAGTAATTGAATAGTGAATATAATTAATAAGCAGCAAATTTTCATAAACTCTCTTTTGAATCTTTTCCCGCTTAACCGGTCTTTCCCTGCTGACTTTGAAATCCCTAATTTTAATAAACTTCCCCTACTCTTACCCCTTCCCCTCCCTTCTACCTTTCCTCCCATATGTGATCTATGTTTAATTTTTAAGTTTAGTATACATTTGATCCTGATGATGTGAACATCGTCCACGAAACATGTTGATTGTATATAGATAAAAGTGACAAAGTTATTTGTCTTTTCATTAAAATAAATAATGCCATCACTGAATATGAGGTTTTCTACCTTGTTAGTACGACGATTTAAAGCAGAAATTCATGTCTCTTGGCAATTTTTCACAAAATAATTCAAGAATGATTGATATTGTATGCCAAATATTCACAGTGGTATAACCTTGTGAAAAATATACCGCAAGTAGATTTATGCTTCTTCCATACAAACTTCTTATGGACCATTCAAATATTTGCGGTCTCTGTCCCGAGTCTACGAGTCTTATTACTTGAGTCGGTTTGTTCTTGTTCTGGTTGACGTGAATTGTACGTAAAATTGGCTGTCGCTTGCGGCGAATCTTGTAGAAATCTGGTATGGAAACTTCAAACTTTTGATTTGCAAATAAACTTTGTCTCAGAGGACAAATAAAGGTTGTTTTCTCAAAATTTTATTAATTTATTTATACGTCCAACATTTTATGTTTGAGAAGGGTGTCCCAATATATTCTACCTGCCATAAAAAGTACAAAAGCATTGTTTTGTAAATTAATTTTTTTTTTCCATTTTTTACAGGTAAGTTCCAGTACAACTATCATAAACCGATGTTGACCCTTCTATTTCTGGTAAGCCGATTATATTTACGAAAAACTTGCAATGTGTAATGTAATTTTGAATATATTTACGATAAGGGCTTTCAGGAGTGTAATTGAAACAAAAGCTTACATTTTTTTTTTTAAATAAATATTTTTTAAATAATGTCGCGATCTTCTTTACCCACTAGCGATTCAATACTCAATTACAGTTGTGTCTAAAACATTAATCTGTTTGTTTAAAGCAGCTAAAACTAACAAACGATAAGCTCTGGCGTCATTAAATTTGCAAACTTTTTCTGTCTGTAATTTCAAGGTCACCGCAACAATTTGCACTTCACAATTCACAATATCAATTTGATCATGACATATGAAGCTTCACAGCGTCTTTGAGGTGATTTTTCACAAAAAGGCGCTATACAAATAATTATTTTTAACTTAAGATAATGCCATGCGAAATAATGCAAAATTATGTATTTTTGTTTAGAAAATTTGATCGCTTCAATTAAATACTGCGTGTAGAACATATCTTGACCTTTAAAAATATCGGTAATTTTTTTTATAAGTCTTTTAATAAGCCTAGAAAAAAATGAAATGTTAGAACTATAAAAAAAAAAATTCAAGGGCAAACTCTCCTACTTATAAACCTCTTTGCGGATATGGTTTTATTGTTTAATGTTGCAAATTTAGTTTCTTTTATAATTATAATCTCAAAAAAATTATATTTACGCTCGAACTTCACAAAATAAAATAAAATATGCATTTTCACGTTGTTATTTTTGACATCAATCAATACGTCCGGCAGTTGACGAATTTGTATTTTTAAAGTGAACCTTATGCCGTCCACCTAAGGACTACAGACTTGCCACACCCATTTTTTATCAGTTCGGCCCCGGCTGCGATGGGAAATGGACGTCTTAGACTCCGCGTCGCTTGGTTCCGTGAAATCAATTTTAAATTTCCTTGTTATTACAATAAACAATGCTTAAAAAGGGAGTTGAATTCCGATTTCGATTTTTTCTTAACGAGTAAAACTTCAAATTGTAATATTTTATTAATGAAGACGAAATTAGCGAAACTCAATCGATAATCGGAAATTATAAAAATCAGAAACATATACGGTCACATCTAGGAATCGAACACAGGATCTATGACTTGCCGGGTCAGTGTTCTACCAACTGAGCTAATGTGTCATCCGATTCGGTTATATGTAACTGTATACAATTAATTATTATTTTCGATTGTGTTTCGCTAATATTGTCTTCAAATATTATTTTCGATTTATCCATTTAACTCTACTAAAAAATAAACCCTTATAGTTTGTTCCACAGTACCTAAGGACTGCTTATACAGAAGATTTCCCATAGAGTGTTGAAATTCAGGTGGAACCAAGTAGAAAAGCTGGTACACTAAAATACCTACCTAAATTTCTGGAGTCAGTGAGACATATCATTGGGATATATTGGGAGGCTAAAGGTAACGTAGGGGATGGAAAAGAGGAAAGTAGGAAAGAACCTGGCTATTCACATCTAGTCAGTGACTGATAATATCTTCCACTCTGGAAAAATGCCGCAAAAATACTATTATAATACATTTATTTTTTTATTTTTTTTTTAAATTATTTATTAACCAAGAATAACATTACAATATATACAATATACCTACATATATATATATATATATATTATTTTTATATATATATATATTGGTATATACCACCTCACTAGGCTGAGCCTGTTCTGAGGTGGCAGAAATTTAATTTAATTTTGATATCTTAATCTTGGAAGATAAAAAATATAATTTTAATTTAAATAGATAAATGGAACAAAAGAAAAAAATATAAAGAAATGAAAAAAAAAGATATGAGATAAATAGATGAAAATAGTTAAGGAGAAAAGAGAAAAAATACAGGCGTTGAGTGTGTTGTTTGATCAAGTTATCTGCACGCAGTATGCAATACCCTTGTTTACTACCCACGTATGAATTTTGCGTTTTAGATTTTTAGTCACTAGAATATCTTTTATATCTTTTTCAATTAAATTAAAGCATTTTGGAGCCAAATTGTGATAATGTCTTTGTCCAAATGTAGTAATTTTAAATGAATAAATTAAAAAAAAAAAAACATAAAGTGATCATATAAAATTTACTTTGGCTTTGTACTCGCGACCTGCGGATTGCTAGTCGAGAGCTTTACCCCTCGACCACGTAGGCCGTCTTGAACATGGAGGCTTTAAAATCGACTGCATTACCATAATATAATGAAATTCACGGTCATTCAAATACTTGAAATACCCATCTTCAGAGTTCAAAGAAGCCCTTTGATATTTCAAGGCAATGTTAACAGTATTTTAGGGCGTGTAACTCCCCGTTTTGTCAGGTTTATAGAGTTTTAGATTACTACCCTCCGGTCTGCCCTCCGACATTCACCCCCCTTAGAACTTTTTCCCATTTCGCCAATCGAACTGCCCCCCGATTTATCAAGTTTTTGTGCAGGACTAGTCCTAGGTAGGTACTCGAATACGAATTTGGCCAGTTTTTGGAAGCACCCGATTATGAAACAGAAAACTACTGTGTAAAAAGTTTTCGTTGAAATTTTGTAAGCTCTATAGTGCCAGTTTTTAAATTTGCTTCTCTTTTTTAGATCATTTTGGTGTACAAAAGGAAATTGTTAAATGGAATGACGATGAAAATTTAAATATAGCAAAATGGACCAAACTTACAGCCTACCTATATATGAATAACCAATAATGTTGGCTTATTTATATAGCGCCGTTAGTGCCGAAAAATCATCTCAAGGGCATATTATATTATTCGTCTTTGTAGTTGGAAAGGTCTCTATGGTTGTTTGTTGTTTTACGATTCAGAAATCTTTGAAATTCAATACTTTAATTATTTTAAATTTATGAATGAAAGGAGAGTAAATATAGATGAAGAGCATTGACAAAATACATATTAATATAAAAGTACATACAGAAGATAACTACAAGTAGCTCGAAGATGGATTTAAAAAAATCACATTGCGTATCGACTGCCGAAAGTCATTTAGGCTTACACCAAAAAATTCAATGCTTTGATTTGCGTTGATAAGTCTCGACATTCTGGATAAAGGAGAATGATATCCATAATTAGTGTACTTGTCGACGATTTGCAAAACGACTTTTTAGATGCTTTCGCTGATATTAATATTTGTTTTATTTCATCATTAATCATTGTTAATTTTCAATTGGTTTTGTTTTTTAAAAGCATGATAATTACAATATTATTTACTCTACTACTTTTGTGCTAGGTAAGCGATTATCTGGAAAAAATATTTAATTATTTTCCATGTTGAAGGTTGAAATGAATTATCTTGACCTACCGTTTTCCTCCCCCTTATCTCGCATGAACCCAAAAGTCTCTCAATCTCCACCAAAGCACGCGCTGACAATTCTTCATAAAAAGTCATTAATTTCTACCTTTTCGCCTCTCCCTTTGTCTCCGCAGAAGTTTAAATGCAAACTTTGTTTTAGGCGAAATGCCCGGGAGGCATACGCGCGAGGAGGGCAGCCGCCAACCCCCGAATGTCGGAACACATTTCACACTTTCCCGAGCCTCCCGAAACTCATTTAGCCGGCCACATATTTCCCTTCTGATAATGTTTCGTATTTATTCATCTTCCACCGTATAATGGAGGCGACGTTCGTTCGCAAATTCTCCCATAGCAATGATCTTGACATTGAAATGAATCCTGTAAGGTACCTACCTATCCCTACAGTAGGTAATTTTATACGTTATGTATACTTTAGCATTATCAGAAAAAATCTGACGGCACTAAGGAGTAATCGCTTTTAAACGGTGAACTCTGGTGCACCGTATTTTTAACTGGTAGTTCTCGGTAAATGTGTTATATGTATGTTTATTTATTTAACGCCCAAAGGGCTTTTACATGTTTGGTAGTTCAATTAATTCATGACAGATGATTTTTAAACAGATACAGAAATAATAAAACTATACAAAAAAGCACACAAGTCATAAAAATACAAAAATACAGAAAAACAGATATGTTTAAGAATAAAGCAGATAAAGAAATAATAAAAATAAAATTAGATAAGCACGCAAGTCATAAAAATACAAAAATACAGCAATTTCATAGGTTAACAAAAATACAGATATGTTAAGGAATAGTTTTGTAATAAGTTTTTTTACAGAATCAACAATTCAAATAAATAAATACAGCTAATTTCAGCTCACTACGTCATTTCAATCTTGAGCTAGACAACCTCCGTGGTTGAGAGGTAAGGGTCTCGACTAGCTATCGTCGCGAGTTCGAATCCGGGCGTGTGCAATCAAATTTAATTTGATTAATTTGCGTTATTTCACAATTACTTCTAATATATTTGTGGAACTGTCCAGATTCTCTCAGAATCGCTCTGGTGTAAGATCACCTTCCCCTCCACACTGCCTTCAGCCTCACAGCATACTCCAATTGGGGATGCCATAGTCTCACTGACTCCAGATGGGAGTATTGTGCGGTATTCACATAAAAAAGCTAGAGAGCTTTTAAATATCCATTTAACTGTAAAATTTTGAAAATATGCCATGTTGTTTGTACTATGGTCCAAAGTCCGAACTAGATAGAAAATACTAGTTATTTTTAGGAAAAGAAAACCTGATATTTGACCATTTCTCGAATCAAAACCTTTTGCTTCATTCTGTTTTGTGCATGTTTGTTCAGACATTCAATACACATAACACAGTACAAATATGTGCGGATTATATTTACTTAACAAACCGCAAGTACCACGGTCTCTAATCGTCTTATGTTTGGTTTATAAAGCAGCTATATAAAATTACCAAACTTGTCTTTCAAGAACCTTTACGAATACGACTAATAATAAATGAATGCCGTAGTACTACCTTGTACATTGTTGATTGTTTGGTATTTTGGTAGGTATCGTATTATACAAATAATATGAACGCAAATGAGCCGTGGTGTAATTCGAACCCAGGTCCGGTTAAAATTACCCGCTGCGGTCGAGACACGCACCTATTCATCTTTACTGTTTGCATTATGCATATTTGCCGTATGTAATTTACCAGTACGCCTAAATACACAAATATCGCTTTAACAACGGCTATATTTAGTAATGCGATCGGTGAATAATGAGTACTATTCGTCACGTAGGTAGGTACTCCATCCGTTTATGCTTGAATTTTGTCTGATTAACTTGGCAATCTAAATTATAATCTATACGGGAACTTCAATTAGAACGTGAAATAGTTTATCTTTAACATCTCTCGCATTGTACCCTCAATAATCTTTATGTGAATTCGGAAAAGTTTTTTTATTCATAATGATTAGAACGACGATTTTGAGACCAGAAGTCTCTGGTTCCAAAACCGTCAAAATCCTAAATGAAATTTTTGTATGACGATTCAGACTGATGATTCTATAAGGATCAAATAGGTACAAACATATTTTTAAATGAACACAGTTAATTAATTGATTACTTGTATATTAATACTTGATACCTACTCTCATGACAAACACAATAAATTCAAATTTGCAGTCAACAGCATCAAAACACTTTCGATCCCTTACACATCAATCTTTCTCTTAGCAAAGCGACGAATCTGATCAAATCCTTGCACTTTTGTACCGCCAATCATAAAATTTTGCTTTTGTTTTCAAAATATGCTCATTACAGAACATATTATAATATATTATAGTTCCCAATTATGTCATCTGCGTGCGAACTGTACCTAAATTTCTCTAAATAAACAATAACAGTTGTTATCTCTAGTGATCTTCCAGGTAGGTATGGTCCTGAATATATTTTCTGCCTGTACAGTACATTTATACAACAGCACCGCGTTCATTGGTCAAATCATTGTACATATACATAGTTTCGTATCAGTCAGTCAGTGGATGCAATTTTTTGCTATAAGTTGTACCAGTGGTTTGTCTAGTTTTTAGTTAGAAGTAAGATTGTAATAATGTATTATAAGTTTGTACAGTGCCCTTGAGGTGATTTTTCACAAAAACGGCGCTATGCAAGTCATCCAAATATTATTATTATTATTATTAACTTTTGTATAAATAATCTGCACTGTAAATGCACCCTTTCACTTCAATTTTTTTTCAATAAATATTTGATGCAATGTTATGCCATATTTTGTGCTAACTCACGACCAAGTC
This sequence comes from Limnephilus rhombicus, assembly GCA_929108145.2. NCBI lineage: Eukaryota > Metazoa > Arthropoda > Insecta > Trichoptera > Limnephilidae > Limnephilus > Limnephilus rhombicus. The sequence goes on from OV815278.1 coordinate 44,891,688, forward strand.
AACTACACGCTTCGATCCGTTTTGCAACAATAACATTTCTTGGTCGACACCCTTTTTTTCTCACCCCTCTGAAAGTATCCTACGCGGTTGATTAGCTATAAAAAGCAGACAGGTATTGTATGAAGCGGTCTATGTAATTTGGGCACGTCTATGAAAGGGGAGGTAGCTATTCCGGGGGTTAAAATAATTTAAAGCTCTATTTTACGGACTCCTTTTCGAGATGTCTAAAAACACCCCATCCGTTTAAATACTGTGAAAGCGACTCTTAACAATGTGATATTATTTAAAATATAAAGGCGTTGACAGAGGAAACCTTTTCAGCTCAGGCCAATTAAGATCCCACTCATTATCGGCTTGTCGAAAGTCAAATATTTGCAGTTAATCTGATAGAAACGTTTTCGTAATCATTATAAATATCTAAAATAATACCATGTTTTCTATTACTCTTTCAATGTCAAATATGTAATATTGTGCTGTATTATATTAGACACAAAACGAAATACTTTCTGTCTCGGATAATGAAAGTTTAGAGGTTAAACTGTATATCACATTGGCATTATCCCTATTCTGGGAGAAAACGTTAAATCTAATTTAAACTCTGGCATGTTAATGTTTTCTGTTAGAACATGGATGATATTACATCTGTTAATGAAAGCAGTTAAAGTAAAAACATAGTCATGGCCATGAGTTAAGTACGAAAATTATTTCTTATTTACATTGAAGGAAAAATTTGATTTTTCGCAATATATTTTTATTTATGAAATTTTATTTGATATAATTCAGCATTTAGTTTTAAAAACACTTCAATTGGGTTTAACTACCAGTATAGCTTTGACTCCTTCCCTTATTCTTTTCTTGCACAGATACTTCGTATATTGGTTATTCACAGATCGTATTCTACCGTATACTGGTAATTTCTTGTCGGAAAGAGCTTCGATTACGAATTTTCAGCATCACGTTTCTCTTTCAAATAGCAATCAATTTTATTCAAATGCATTCACCTAAAAGTCCCTCGATCCTTTGAAGCAGCTGATGTGTGAAAGCCACAAAGCAAAGATTGCATCAAATTTCTCCCCTATCTTTTTTATATACCTACATTTTTTTGCGCAAAACGTTGAGGAAAGAAGACATTATTGTCTTAGTTTGCGTAAGGGAGGAAACTAACTCCATTTTCTCCCTCTAGGGGAGCACCAAGATAGACGAAGAGTCAAGAAAGCTCGAAATTTTAAATAAATTAGGAGAACTCAATTCGAACCGGGGAACGTGTTATGCTGCTAGCTGCTTTTACTCGCCATAAAAGGGCCAGTACGTAGACAGTGGATGATTTTGTTAGCTATTTATTCGAAGAATTCAGTTTTTTTTTTAAATTTATTTCTCTCCCCTACTTTTTAGTTCATGATTCAATAAGCCTCAATTTGAAGAAATGACTCGCTCACACCCAATAAGGACGTTTTTCTGACAAAATACATTTGAATCGTTGAGTCGTCTCTTCCCTTTTAACTACATCGATCTGACATCCATTGATTCCGTTAATATGAAAACAATGGCGCATTCTAACGATAAAATAAAATCGAGATTCTTTTCTTTTGGGCTTCTTTTGCGTCCACCTCCGTTTTATTATTCCTATTGCGCGACAAGCCCCGTCCGCCGGGTCTATTATGTCGGCTGCCGACTTAATTGTACGTCCTCACCGCGCTAAGGAATAAAGCGAATTACACGCGCGTTAGGTCTAATCTGCACCATCTCCCCAAAACCCATCATTTTTAAAAAGTTCCTCAAACTTCAATCATAAATGTTTCCTACCTTACAAATCCTCAAAACCTTTTTACCCATGTGCGTGCTTTATCAGTTCTTCGCTTGCTTAAATAAATACGTTCTGTTGATCTCTACTTCTTCTCCCAGTCTAGCGTTGTCCTCTTTTATCGCACGTATGGTTCCATACGCGTTTCCTGCTACCTTAGGCGTTCCACACGGCTCCCTATCGGTACCGCCAGTAAGAAGTACCCCTGCATCTGCGGCCGTGGTCAAACAGATACACAGGGAAGAATTGACGTGTCATATTGTATTCCCGCAGTTGCCTTTGTGTGTACTGGCATTCTCAAAGCGGTCCTGGAATCACGGCCCATGTAGCGGGGCGTATTTATCGACCGTTTTTATTGCGCGTGTAAACTCAAAGATGCATTTTAGGTATTTACTTGGCCGATTGAACGGCTACTGAAAATGTGCGCACGCCATTTCATCATTCACCGAAGTTTATGGGTATTTATATGCGCAGATTTATTTTTCTGAGAAAAGTTGGTACTTTATGCAGTGAATAAAAAGCAACGTAATTGGGTGCACTTTTAACAGATCACTTATGATAATGGATAGATACCTATTAGTAGCAACCACGTGTTTCGTTTGAGTTTCAATACTATTTCTATTAAAAATGACTAACCGTCACACCATTTCCCAGCAAAGTGGATGGATGATGCCAAACAAATTCTTTTTTATTTCTGTTTCTTCTATTTTATGATGTTTAGTAACTATTTTGTTTTTATTTTACCTTTTCGTTAATATTTAATATTTTTTTGTCGTTATTATTTTTACTTTGTTATCATGTAAGAAATTCTCATTCTAGATTTATTTATTAGCTTTATTGTTATTACACCTTAAGTTAATTATTTAGGCAATTTAAATAACGATTTTTTATTAACCTTGTAAAAGCGCTACTCCCCAATTCAAACCGAGAAATTATTTCTGTGTTGGGTTGGACAGTTTTGTTAAAAAAAATACAACAAACCCTTTGTCATTTCATTACGTATACCTACCTATAGCAAAGTACCTATAATTAGTATTGAGCTCTCTGTATTTTTAAATGTATTATATATAATACATTTGACACACATTGTTTACTTCTTTCATTCGCTCTACATGCCCAAACCAGCAAAGCGTCCCTTTCTTTACCTTACTCATTACGCTTATATCAGTCTTGCATATCTCTTTATTATTTTTTTTCATGTTTAAAATATTTCAGAAATTGATGTTGTCTTTTCTAATTTTTTGTCTAATAAAATAATAAATATTTCATAGATACTATATCGTGATGAAAAGATTTCGCGAGCTTTTGAAAGTTCATTGACTTAGAAATTCCGGCCCAAAAAACCGAGATTTTGTTTTGCCAAACTTTTAAACATTTAGGCTTCAGGCTTAGGTAGGTAAGACCAAAATTTAAAATAATCGTTATCTTTATATTCTTAGCGGTTTCAAATTCAATACTGAAAATTTCTGAGAAATTTTCTATTATTTTTTTGGTTCGTTTTTTGTTAGTGAAAATATTTTTACATATTTTCATTATATTTCTTTATATTTGCATTTGGTGTGTAGGGAAGTATCAAAATACCTACTGTAATGTTCTTCAATCCTAGAGGTTGTGATTACTTTAAATATATTCGGTAATCCCCTTAAAGTTGGAGGATCGCCGAGAGTATAAGTTACTTTATTTACGTTGTCGTAAGGTTTAGTACATTGAATTAACTGGATCGGACGTCCATTTAAATAGTTAATCAAAGCAATTCTGAAGCCAAAGAACCCGATACTGAGAGAGCCCAGCTGTCTGTCGTGTATCATCGGCTAATTCCTTAACCTTTCGTGCTTTAGACATGAATGGCGATAGTCGCCACTCTTCTATGGTACTACTCAACTGACATCAGTCGAGACACCTCAAAACTACTTATATATACTGACACTATTTATACTGATTTTAGCAAAGCCTTTGACACTGTATCTCATCGCATTTTAATGGAAAAATTAGAACACTTGGGAATAAGCGGCAACTTTCTCGAATGGCTTAGAAGCTACTTATCATATAGAAAACTATCTGTAAAAATTAACTCCACAACCTCATACACTTTTTTTGCCTTAAGTGGGGTCCCCCAAGGTTCCCACCTAGGACCAATCTTTTCCTACTATTTATTAACGACATTTCATTAATTTTCGATAATATTCACTTTCTTCTATTTGCCGACGATCTAAAGATGTTTAAATCGATTGAAAATTCTTCGGATTGTTTAACTCTACAAATGAACTTAAATAAACTTTATGAATGGTGCATCGCAATCAAATTATATCTTAATATCAACAAATGCCAAACGATCAGTTTTCATAGATCTAAAACCCCTTTACTATTCGACTATACAATAGAGAACTCCAGTCCAATTTTTTTATTTTTTTTAATGAATAAAGACCTTCAAACTTAAATAACTGCATTTTTATTTTTATTTTTATAGTTAGTTTTAATAGTTAAAATAATTGTCAAAGTTTTAATTTTTAAAGACTCCCAGAAACGCACCGTATCTATGGTGGTCTAATTTTTTTACTTTTTAAGTTGTCATTTTGAATCAGTGATGTTATGTCGAGGGAAATTTCCCTAGATCTAGGGGAGAAAAATATTTTTTTGGGATAAGGGAAATCAGGACAAAATCTAGGGAAATTTCGAACTCTGGCAAAAATTTTATTACATATGACAGTATTACTGGTATTATTTATATATATACGTATATATATTTTTTGGAATTCCTATGAATCTTAATTATTTTTCATGTACTTACATGCCATGTTATTTTTAACACTGACAACTCAAAATGATATTAGGGAACGTACCCATACTACGTGACACGTTCGGGGGGGGGGGGGGGGTCTTCAAAATACCACGCTTGGTACAAATGAGCGGCGGGTTGCTTATGATTTTTATTTTGCAAAGTGTTTTTTTTTATTATTTGGAATTCAGTTTCTAATTCAGTGGTGAGTGTATTCGTACTTTTAAATTTTTGTTCAGTGTTTTATTTGGAAAATCACGGTATTATTAGTATATTTACCAAGTTACGATATGTTTCCAATTAATTATCATATTAATTAACATATAACAGGATTAGTGTTACGCAATCGGGTGGCTACGTAGGTAATTGCGTAAATGTGAAATTCTAGGGAAATTTCACTTCTAACTGTTGGCAACACTGTGAAGAAACCAGAATAATCATGGCGGATAATGACTTTTAGGTGTGAGGTGTGTTTTTTATTCAAGATTAACTGCTTTTAATATAGAAAAACATTGGTAAAATGTCCACATTTCACCGCTATTGTTATTGTATTTAATCAAAGTGCAATATAAAAACAATAAATCATCTCTTTCATTGCAAATACATGTGACATCGTGTTTTGTGTCGGGTGTTACTTTGTCGGTACATTGTTTTATGTATAATACATACAGAAACACTGGTATTTATAATACACTGATCATGACGAGTGTTTAACAACTTGTATAAAAAGCCCTATACTAAAAACAATTTGAAAATACATAAGCAAATGTCAAAATAGGACACGACTTTAACCTCAAATAGACAAAATTTATTGCAGATTGTCCGCAAATATAGCCCTTTTCGTAAATTGTTGAGGGCCTAAATTATGTTTCAATAAACACAATAACTATTATTTATCTAAATCTCTATAAACAGTATGAAAATAAACCAAAAACACGAAATGTTGAATTGCATAGGTACGTGTGCACTTCAAGTCATTTCAAATGTCAATACAATACAATAACAGGGACAGGTTAACTGTGACGTCACGGTTAACCATTTCAGTAATGCCAACTTAACGCTGTGTTTTCCGAAGAGGTTTAAAAATGCACTTTTTAATAATTTATTAAAAACTCTGCATTTAATATTATGAAATAAAACTTATATATTCAGAATCAGCGTTTCTTGGTCTATATGAACATATTTTTTTAAAGCCATAATATTTTTCACTGGAGTTCCTTATTAACAATGCCACTAAAAAGAGTTTTTGAATTTAACGACCTTGGCGTTATCTTTGACTCCAAATTACGCTTCTTGAATCACATTATTAGCATTACCAGTAAGGGATTACAAATGCTTGGATTTATCCTCAGAATCGCTAAAGACTTTAATAACATAAACACCATAAAATTACTATACACGTCTTTGGTTAGAAGTCAGGTTGAATACAATTAAAGCATTTGGTGTCAAATTACAAATTGAAAAAATTCAAAATAAATTTTTACGTTTTATTAATTTCAAAATTGGTGTTCCTATTATTGAAATCAATTATGTCAATTTACGCAGTAAACTTAACTTATCGAAATTATCTGAAAGGCGAAAAATATTTGATGTCCTTTTATTGTATAAAATTGTTCATTCAAGGTTGGACTGCCCTGACGCTATAAACTTGTTATCCTTACATACTAGACGAAACTCCAAATATACTAGACGAAATATTGTATTCTACAACAATAACTTCGCTACGAATTCTGTGATGGAAAGAATACACAGGTTGGGCAATGAACTAACTGATGTCGCTGACATTTTTAATTTAAATTTCGATTAATTTAAAGCCTAATTAGTCCACCACTTTTTAGATGTAAATAATGAATGAGAAATCATTTTATTTTATTTCAATTTTATTTTGTGTATTGTTTTTTATTGTTCTTATTTCAAAAGCATACAACGAGTAATTAAGTAAAAATGAATGTGTCTTGATTATTTTTAATGTTTTTGTTACTCGTAGGTATATATATATATTTTTTTAAAAATTTATTTATTTATTTATTCCATTTTTACAATTTTACAAAGTTAGGTATAAGTACAATTATTTTTTTAATTATGTACATGTAATGCAAATATTTTTTAATAGTGGTAATAATACCTCTCTAATTGAGAATTTCTCGTGTTTAGGGAGGGAGTACTAACACAATTGATATTTTGATATATGTTTAATTGATGCTACCATGAGCGTATTTATGAAAAAATAAAATAAAAACAACATGTATGTAAAATTATATACCTGTGCACTATTTTAGGAAGAAAGTTTTTTTTTTTAAATTATAAAACATAAAACCTGTGTACACATTGAAAATATAAGTGGGCGTAATATAACACAAACATGAAATTACTTAGTGGTGAAATGTATTTTAATTTTTTTCTTAAAAATTTTATAATTTTTTAAGGATTGAATATCTTTAGGGAGTTCGTTAAAGCATTTTATGGCTGAGTATGTGTAATGGTGTTCGGCCGTTGTAGTATTAAGTTTAGGGATTATTATTTGTCCTGTTGTTCTCGGCCTGGTGCTAAATGACTTTATTGTTAGTTTGTCTTTATGGATTTGAAGTAATGCATTTTTTTGATAGATTCTGTTTATTTGTAAAACTTTGAATTCATCGAATATTTTTTGAGTTGAATAGTCTAAAGGTTTTTTTAGAATAATTTTGATGAGTCTTCTATGTACTATTTCAAGTGGGGCTAAGTTGGTTTTATACGCTCCTCCCCAACCTATTATTCCGTATTGCAGAACTGATTGGGCTAATGCATAGTAAACCTTCAGTAGTATAGATTTATGAAGTATATTTCTTAGTTTGAGGAATACGTAAAGAAGTTTACGTATTCTGTTTATAGTTTGTGCAATATGTACGTACATACGAGTTCTCTAAAGTCATCCATGTGGAATTAACATTAGATGTATCCTATTATTTTACATTGAGTTTATGCTTTATTTGTATATTTTGTAATCTTTTTTATTTTGTGTTATACTGTTGTTATAAATGAAATTTGTGTTTTATATGTAAAAGCCCAATAGGGCGTCAATAAAAAAAAAAAATATATATATATATATATATATACTAACGACATCTGTTGAAGGATGTTGAAACTAAATATACTATCCTATATACCGCACTTACTAATTTAATTGATTTATAGGTTTAATAAAGGGCTAATTTCTAGAGAAGCACGTGTCTTCTAGGGATAAAGGTTTACATATTACATTTGGCTAATCATTCCGTGCAACCCCCCGAGTATTATAAGGAAACTAAATCCCACACTTTATTGTTTCGGCACCGTCTAGTCTCTGTATCTGTGTAATTCGGGTTCCCTTCTTGATTCCAAACGTCCCCAAATAATATTCCCATTGTACAACAGTCACACTCGCGTCGGCCAGGTTAAACAAAGGGGATAATATTATTATTATGTGTAACGTTATTTGATTTTCGACTTCTGTCCAATTCTATGGACTGCTTTGCTATTTTGACGATGTTTATTGTTTTAGGGTTTTCGAGGAATGGTTTCGAATTTTCAATTCGTGGGGTCCTTATCACGTTAAATCAAAATATATTCCTTAGTATTAAAGAACTGTAGAGGCGTGCAGGCCGTACAGTGTACAGTCTATATTTATTCTGTAGCAGGTATATGAAAATAAGAACAATGCAACGCCATCTAAAAATGCTGGGTGTGTGACAACGTTTAGCCTAAATTAACGTAGTATTTATTCATAAGTTAAATAATGAAATATTTCCAGGTTATTTTAATATAAGTAGTGCTGTTCATGGCTACCCTACGAGAAGTTGTAAAATTTAAATGAAAAGAAAGATAAAAATCTTGCAATTTTTCGAGGGTTAGGAGTGTCTCATTGTTGTGAAGTCAAATTTTAGTACATACATAGATAAATATATTGTAGTAATCGGTTAAAAAAGAAGTAAAATGATAAGCAGTTTTAAAATGTTAAATTTAAATTTAATCATATAATATACTTTAAAATAACACGGTCACTTTATCTATAAAACTTTATTTTATAAAAGCATACCAACCAGCTTCAGCACGACGTCAACGGTACCTTGGTATTGCCTAAATTGGTTGTTGTTATAAAACAAAGAAATATAGAAAAAAATACAGTTTCATTTTGTGTTCTTAACAGAATTTTCAAAACTTAAATTACATTTCATAAATATGTTGTTATTGGTGGTGAGTGCTTTCAGTGTCGCCCCGGTGAAAGATCATCCACAGCAGACATTCAAATCCTCTTACAACTCCCACTTCTTTCAGCCCCACAACATACCCAAAATTTGAGATGCCTTAATGGTTCACCTATCCACGTTGTCAAAATGTGCAAAGACACAATAGTTTATTTAATTCAGTGTCTTCTTCCTTGCGCTGTCCCAACTCATTGCCTAGGTAGGCTGTTGGGGTCGGCTCTTCTCGTTCTCAGGTTGTAATATCTTCTGTTCTGGGTATCGCCTCCATCCAGGCCGTTTCTCTGAAGAATTTTGGAACATTGAGTCATCAAGGAGTTCTTCGGTCTTCCTCTGGATGACTGTCGGTGAAGCTCCATAGACATTGCCTGCCTCACTGTGTGGTCTGATGGTCTCCGTCTTATTTAATTCAGTGTGTTGTTATTCAAAATAATCCATATCCGGTGGCCGTAAGTGAGCGTCGGGTGGTATACAGTTTTGAACACTGCCATGGATGCTGAACGAAAGAACACGCTCTAGAGTCCAATTTGCCGAAATGAGGTACTTGAGAGGAGTGGCAGGGGTTACGAAATGGGATAAGAAATCATATAAGAAACTCGACGATCCGAGACGATCTAAACATCGAACCATGCTACTCTTCATAGAAAAATCGCATCTGGGGTGGCTTGGGAAAATACTGGGTGCGATTCCGGAGAGTATACGTCCAGTTGGACGCCCCAGACGGGCGAGGCAATTCCAGAAACTGTATGAGAAGAGGATGGGACTGCCATGGACAGAGGCCGAAAAAGCAGCACAAGACAAGGACGCATGGAGGAGCCTTGTCTATGCAGCGGGTCCCCGACCCGAATAGGATAGGGGAAGAAGATGATGATGATGTTATTAATAATAATAATAATATTTGGATGATTTATATAGCGCTTTTTTATGAAAAATCACCTCAAGGGCGCTTTTTAAACTTATAACATACTTCTTCAATCTTACTTTTGACTTACTACTAAAAATTGCATCCACCGGTTCATCGATCGCTGATACGAAACTATATTTATATACAATGGTTTGACCAATGGACACGATGCTGTGTGAAAATGTACTGTACAGGAAGTATTGTATTTATAAATCTCCGAAAAAATAGCTTCGCAGGTGTTACGGGTAATCGATATTTCGATATTGTAAAAAAGTTTTTATATCAATTTTGTATCCCCTTTACTGCCTGCTCCCCCGGTCTGCAAATTATCTCGCAGGACGGCCTTCGAATGTGTGGGTATTTTCCCCATGGTTGTTTGCTGCAACCCTCTTTCCCTAATTGTCCAGCGTAGCCTATACCCGCCTGTTGGTTTAGGCTGCACAGCGGCGGATAGGGAATGTTAAATTAATGCATATAAATTAGACGGAGTGTGTCGTGGTACTTAATTGTAAGTAAACATGTACTCGAAATCATTCTCCACTAGTTATAGTCCTGTGTTTGAATTATTTATTCAGTTTCTGTCTTCCTACTGTACCTTGATATGTCTGTGTAAATAAATACAAATCTCTTGCTTCTAGATGTTCTAGAATACTGTATAGATGTTCTAGAATACTGTATAGATGTTCTAGAATACTGTATAGATGTTCTAGAATACTGTGTAGAGTTCCAGAGCAATTAGAGGTATTTAAAAAAATATATATTTATTTCCGTGATTTCAATTTATTTCCTGTTTTTTAGGAATATTCAGAGTGATAACAAATAATACACATTTATAGAAGCAAAATAAAAGTAAGGCCATTAATCCATTTACAAAATGTACTCATTGTAAGTTTGGTATTGGATACAATAAAAACATAATGTATCATTATAAAGGTAGAGAATAACAGTAAAACAATATTAGCTAACAAATGCAAATTTAAGGATAAAAACATTTTTTTATTTATTTAAGTAAATATGACATATCAGATTTATTTGAATTTTATGGATGATTTGGAGAATATAACAATTTCATTGATATCCATCTTCGTTATACAATCGACACACGTTTAATGTTTTTAATCTAAATGTTTCATATTTTCTTTGGTTTTTGAAGTGAAACTTCTATAGCCCCGCTGTGATTTGGATGAAATGACGATTGCTGCACCTGCGAAGCATCAACTGCTATTATTGACCGCTTTGATTATGGTGTCACTTTTAAAGGCTTCTATTGGTTAACATATGAAACGGAAATTACGCTAGGTCTGCGCTCATTGATCGCTTTGATTATGAGCTTACTTTTCTAGTATTGGTTGAGATTGTTTCTGTAAAGTTTCGCTTCTACCGCGTGGGAACTGCGCTCGATTTTTTTTACATTAGTTCCACGTAGGAGACCCTGAGGAAAACAATTTCCCTCGGGGCCTTTGTCATCTTTGAGGATGATGTGAGAAGGGTATTTTTAGGAAAAGGAAGGAGAGGAAGCTCTGTAAAAATATATGAGGGGTGGGTAGAAATCTGGTGGTAAGTGAGTCCAGGATTGACGGACGTATGAATCCTTTTCTCCCACTGCGGTGCAAGGCGCTGGGTCGAGAGAGTTCGGTTGGAGAGGTCAAAAGCAGGTGGGCAATCGCATCCGCCACTAAGGCCTAGACAAACCTCACCCCACGAATCCGAGCTCCCCCGTTAAGTCATCAAACATAGCAAACCTCTTGGGATGACCTAAGGCAGGGGTGTTCGATATCAAAGAAATTGTTCCGACCTCCCAAATTGCCGTCTTACAACGAAATACTTTTGTGATTACGAAAGTAAGAAATTTCGTCTTAAATGTTTTAATTTTCTTACCGCTGCTTACTTACGATTAATGAGAAATTTGTATATTATTTTGTCAGCTCTTTCCCTCAACTTCTTAAGCATTTAATACTATATTATTATTAATTAATAATGAAGGTCCACCTGTACACTATACGCACAAACATCTAGCAAAGTTTTATATTTCATTTGATACAACAATAGGCCACAAATTGAGTTCTACGAAGTAATCATTTTTAATAATTGGTTTAAACGTATGATTTTACCTTTTAAATATCGCCAGGTAGATATGTATTTATGATGTCTCGGATCGGACAGAACAGGTATTTCCAATTTTCCCTAAACGTTTCGCATTTATTTGATTTCTCAAATTTCCAACCCAGTTTCACGCTTTGACCGTAGCCGATTATCCCAAAACCGATCATTAAAACATTACCTAACCCTCGACGTGAGAATCAAACCCGGACGTTTACCTGATAATACTGATTGTATTTGAGAAGGAATGAGGAATCGTTAGCTTAGTCGTGCCAATAGAACATTTATTGAAGTCTCTTTCAACGGAAGCAATCTTCCGAACAAGCCCTCCATTGATATGCTTGGTGTAACCCTAAGTGACCAGCTCAGGTATGGCGGCTCTATCGAAGCCAGAGTAAAGTTAGCCTCCCAAAAACTGGGCGTACTGTACAGGGCCTGCAGATACTTTAATAGTACACAACTGCTAACTCTGTACAAATCGCAAGTGCGCCCCACGGTTGAATTTGGCAGCCACCTCTGGTCTGGAGCTCCAAAATACCTGAAAAATACCCTCGACTCTGTGCAGAAACGGGCGGTCCGTTTGATAGATTCTCCCATCTTAACAGACGGATTGCAATCTTTAGAGCACAGGCGTCGGGTGGGAATGCTATCCTTGTTCTACCGGCATTACAATGGAAGATGCTCCGAGGAACTAGCATCATTGATCCCTTCGGCACCGGTGCATAGTCGGGAAACACGCCAAACGCGTGCCCAACATTTGTACACAGTTGACATTTGTCACATGAGAACGGGTCGTTTCTTCGACTCGTTCTTGTGTTCAACAGCTCGGCTGTGGAATGATTTGCCGGCCTCTGTGTTTCCTCCTTCCTACAACATGGGTCTCTTCAAGACCAATGTTCATTCCTTCCTCTCCTCAAAAAGACCCTCCACACAGCATCCCTGATGACATAGGCCCTGAGGGAAATTATTTTCCTCAGGGCCTCCTGTGTGGAGTTAATGTAAAAAAAAAAAAAAAATTATCATATTAGTAAAGGACCGAAAAAATAGAAAAGTATTGGCGCTATAATTATAATTATTACAAATGTGTGATGTTTCCTTACTGCATATTATAAGATTCCTTTAAATTATCGAAATCACCGATTATCTGTGTAATTATGAAATAAACTTTAATTTTTGTTTTTGGAATAATTAGTGAGTAAAATCTCAAATTGTAATATTTTATCATTAACCGCTTAAGGACCATCCCCGAGTATACTCGGGCGGCTATTATGTGCGAAAAATCCCACCCGTGATAACTCGGAGAAACTAATAATATCAATAATAATTTTTGGATGATTTTCGTGTGAAAATCACCTCAACGGCGTTTTACAACTTAATTTATAAATTTAACCTATATATTACAAGTAGCTTATAACTAAGATTAAAAGGAATTGATTTTGAAAGATAAACATTCCCGGGTTATGAATAACCCGACAATATGTGAAAATCTCCTACTACCACCATAGTAAGCCGAAAATGTTGCTTGAGTCGTGATGGAGGACTTAGCCAGCCGAGGAATCTTCAGTCGAATACGGATATTCAATCGAACACGGAACGCCTGGGTGGGACCCAAATGCGAAAACCAAACCCACTCAACCACTGACCGGTCAAATGTATCGGGTAATGAAATGCTATTATTCTGGATATGATAATTTGTTTAGTTTTGGTTTCAACTCAGATGTACTGTCGATCTTTCGCAAATGTGAATGGAGTTAGTAGATAATAATGTAGTAAAAATGTGTTTTAAAAAAAAATAAATTAAATATTGCTGAAGGGGTTAAAGAAAAATGGAAACAGAAAAAAATACGGTCGCATCCAGGAATTTAACCCAGAACCTTAGCCTCGAGTTAATAACTCACATTTACAATAATAACACTACATATTTCACAATAAATTTACATTAATGTCTTTTATAATTTCTTTGGTAATTTCATGATTATAAGGTCACATTTTTCGTTGCTCCTCACGCATCACCTTTTTAATGATTTTTTGCCTTGGTCCCACAAACACGACAGCTACGATTTATTCATAATTTTATATTGCTTTTTAATGTTTGCTTATTTGTCTTGCTTATTTACCGAAAGGTTATTCTATTTTTTACGCCAAATAAAACCATAAACTTTACATACCCTCATATAATTTGATAATTTATAGCTGCCATCGAAACATTAATGTATTCAATGTAAATCTCTTTATTACCTCATATATACCGTTAACGTTAAAACAAATTATCGCAATTGTATATTTTTTCTTTTCGTTGACAATATACAATATATTTTATATTGAATTCCGCTATTTTTGTAATATTATCAGAAAACACCATCAACCTTAATGCTTACGTAACACTCAACTATAAAAGAACATTAGGCTTGGCGTATTTCGGCATATCACTAATATCGGCATATCGAAATAGGCCAAGCCAAATTATCTTTTATAGCTGTGTGTGACACAAGCATTACAAGTTTTTAATTAGTACAAAATTTACAGGTTACTAACATTATGCATTATCAATGATTATTGGTACATGTTCTAGATATATCGATCTTCCAGTTGATTAGTCAGTATAATAGATAATTAGACGGTAAGGCTCTTGACTCGAACACCGAAGGTCGCGGGATCGAATCCCGGCGTGGCAAATAAATTTTATTTGATTAATTTGTGTTATTTCACAATTTATTCGTTTCAAATAATGTAGTATATTTGCAACACGTTCCAGAGTGGAAAATACTCTCAGTATCGCCCTGGTGTAAGACCACCATTCAGAATTGAAACGTTGCTTGAAATGGCATTAACCGTATTTGGTGACCAGATCTGAATAGCCAGGTACTTCCCCACCTTCCTCTTCCCTTTCTCCTTCCCCTCCCCCTCCCCACTACCTTCAGCCTCACAACATACCCCAATTGGGGATGCCATAGTCTCACGGGAGCAATAGGGACTCTTGTGCGGTATTCATATAAAAAATAATAATAATAAGGAACACAATATTCGAAGGCTCACCATAAATTAAATATTATTTACGTGTGTCTCTGTTTTATATTTAAATATGCTATAAAATAGCACCGGAAGGCATAAAGTTCCGTTAAATCAGTTTGATATTTAGAAATATCCTACTAGTGACCCTGAAAATATCAACATTTTGTTTTATCACTACAAGTTTTTCTACATTATAATTGATATTATGGTGTTTGAGTAATTTGAGATTTGTACCAGATAGGGGGTACACTTTTACATACAGGGTGTTAAGGGACGTACTTGACTTACTTTAACCAGTGATTCCTGGCATTATTTGGAGTAAAAAATGTCAAAGAAATTTTGGTCTCCGGTGACA
Organism: Limnephilus rhombicus; assembly: GCA_929108145.2. Taxonomy (NCBI): domain Eukaryota; kingdom Metazoa; phylum Arthropoda; class Insecta; order Trichoptera; family Limnephilidae; genus Limnephilus; species Limnephilus rhombicus. The sequence continues at coordinate 44,906,856 of OV815278.1, forward strand.
TTTTTGATGTTTTTTTTTTCTACAAAAAACATTAAAAAATGGTAGTTGTTGAACAGTTGGAGGCGGGGTAAGGGGTTCGTCGGACACCTGGCTGAGTGACCAGTGACGACATGTGGAAGAATTTTTTTTTGTTTGATTTTGAAGAAAACATTTTTGAAAAAAAAAGTCACCGGAGACCAAAATTTCATTTACATTTTTTACTCCAAATAATGTCACGAATCACTGGTTAAAGTAAGTCAAGAACGTCCCTTAACCCCCTGTATAACTGCATACTCAACTCAAATTTTTTGAAGATGTCTCACTAATTAACTGGACGATCGATATTGAAGTAGGATGTTAATACCATCAATTTAATTTTCTTAAGAGATGCGATGTAAAATAGATAATTTATAGAAAAATGAAACAATACAACTTTGTATAAACCACTTATATAATGTGCAAATCCGACCGGTTTCGGAACAAACGTTCCTTCGTCAGGGAAAGCTTTTATACTAATTTGACAGTTTAGAACAATGTTTTATTATGGTAGGGGTGGAGCCGTTGCTAGTTAATAATGTAGATTGGGTGGGTAGGTATTAGTGTAGAGTGGGTGGATAATTTATTCTCATGCAAAATGCCATCGATATATTATACCCACCGCTATATATTTTACAGCTTCCGATTGACTAAAACAATAATTTTCAGAAAAACTTTAGCATCCACCCACCCAGTTAGCCTGCTTGTAAAAAGCTCAGACGCGCATGTATCGAATAATTTAAAAAGCCGTTCTCACTTATCAAACAATCTGACAGATATCGCGGGTACATTATTAACAATAAATATGTGGTATGAATCGAGTAATGGCGAATTCAAATTTGTCTTGCACGAGAAATTAGCCAATCTCCCGACCATTGGCAATAAAGCACGCAGCGTGGCGCACGGGCCACGCCGCATGTCTCACGCATTGCTTTTAACCACCACTCCTTCAACTGTATTGTCCTTTTCGATACACGCTTATACCAGGAATTCAACACTTAATTGGATACTTTGCATAATGAGGTAATAATCAATATCTTTTCATTAATGTATATTTTTATTGTTAAATAATTATAATTTATAATAATATTTGTCTACATTATAATGGAGATATGTTGTTATTTTCGGTCGTCATTTAAAGAAGCATTGAAAAAGAAGGCTATGTGTGATATATGTTATTGTTAGTTATTCAATGTAAATAATTTTATTTTAATATGGTTTTTTTTAACATCATTTCCACACAAGAGGTCCTGAAGAAAAAAATCCCCTTAGGGCCTATGACATCTTTCGGGGTTCTTTTATGGGAAAGAAAAGAGGTATGAGGGGTGGGTAGCATCTGGGGTCAATGTGTCCAGGAGTGACGGAAGTACGAATCCATCGTTCTCACTGCGGTGGAAGGCGATGGGTCGAGAGAATCCGGCTGTAGAGGTCAAAAGGTCTCCCTCAACCAGTCTCTCCCGATTTGGCCCGCCACGCAGTAGGTGGGCAATAGCATCTTAACACCAAGACCTATGACGACCTCCGTAGTCCAGTGGGTAAGACTCTTGACTCACAATCCGGAGGTCGCGGGTTCGAACCCGGCATGCGCAAATAAATTTTATTTGATTAATTTGTGTTATTTCACAATTAATTCATTTAAAATAATATATAGTATATTTGCGGCATGTTCCAGAGTGGAAGATACTATCAATATCACCCTGGTGTAAGACCACCATTCAGAATTGAAACGTTGCTTGAAAATGGCTTTAGCCGTGTTTGGTGACCAGATCTGAATAGCCAGGTACTTCCCAACCTTCCTCTTCCCCACCTCCTTCCCCTCCCCACTACCTTCAGCCTCACAACATACCCCAATTGGGGATGCCATAGTCTCACTGGATCCAGACGTGAGCAGTTGAGATTCTTGTGCGGTATTCACTGTAAAAAAAAATATATACAAACCTACCCCATCTACCCGGGCACCCCTAATAAGTCACCAAACGTAATGTAGGGTAGTAGTTTTTAATATATAAACTTCAAATTTTTGTTCCAATTAGGTACCTACTTAATATGTAATTGAAATATACACCCTTCAAAATGATTTCTTAAATTATTTTTTTTCATCTTTCATCACATTTTTAGAATGGATATAGTTAAATTATTTTTTTAAATGCTTTTCATTTACACACAAATAATTGCCCAAGTTTAAGAGCTTCTAAAATCATGACACATTAAAATCTTTAATAACCTATATCTTATAATTTAAAGCAAAAATAAATAAAGTAGCTCGTATTCGTGCTAGATAATTGATATACCTGCCTTTTGATTACAAAAATAATTTTTCAGTTTGGTTGGGTATTTTAGTCTCAAATCCAAAATTAAGGTTTGTATGAAACGGGCCGAAAAGGGCCGCGCAAACGTTCCTCTTATGAATCGATGTTGAATGGCTACAATATGACGAATATGGACAGCGGAAAAAGGAGACCAAACAACACAAGCATATTCAAGATGAGGGTGAACCAAGGAGCTGTAAAGAGTTCTAAGGGTAATATGGAAATGGAACCCATCCAATGGCACCATTCTCCAACAATCTCTTTGAGGACCTCTGGAGCGGGTTGGTTGATATATCGGCGGCCGAGCAGCCTGGGGCGCCGCTCGCGTCCCGCAGGCCATGGTTCGATTCCCACCCACGCTCAGGGTATCCGCATAGTTATGCGGAGGAGCCGGTAATTGTACGTGTGCGGTGTTTGGATATGCAATTATACGCACACTCGCAATTACAAGTTTTACTCGCTTAACACTTGCGGATGAATATTCATTATTTTTGGAGCGTTCGCATATATTCAGGATCACCCACGGTCCGCGACTGAAGGGACTATTGTTACGACCCTTAAAATAACCCCCATAAACAAGGCTATGGAACTAATGGAAGGTGCTTATTTAAGTTCTCCAAGAATACTAGCTTAATAATACACTAGCATGTAATGTATAGCTCTCCTTTAACTACACTGCCACAAGTAAAATCTTTTTTTTCTTCTACGAAGTTCAAGTTATAGACGTGATCGTTAAATCCGTGATTCGATTAGATAATCGTTGGTTCTAATTTCAAATTTAACTTTAACATTTATCTCAGAGTTATTTTACTGTATTTTAGAAAAAGATGACAGCAAATCAGAGATTACATAATAATACAATAATATGTGGTAATAATTTAAGTTAAATGAGTGTGTGGATCTTTAGATAAATGAGTTCTGTTAGGAGTTGGTCTTGCAAAGAGGGAGATTAAAGGTAAGCGACTGCCTGCTGTTGCGATTTGGAACATGGAATGATAGGCGTTGAAGAAGATCAGGACAATCAATTAAGTTATGTGTAATTTTAAATAACATTACTGAATCTGCCATATTTCTTCGATAAGTTAGCGTCTGTATTTATCTTTCTATTTATTTATATTTCTTTCACCAATTTGGGAGATGAGTATGGGTACCACCGTTAAGGGAACGTTTTTTGGATAACTAATACCTGTGCCATAGGTCACAAGTGGTTCGCTACATTTGGTAACTATAGGGGTGCCCGGGTTGATGGGGTGAGGTTTTTTTAGGTCTTGGCGGCGAACGCCATTGCTCACCTACTGCTGATCGAGAGAAACTGGTCGGAGGCCTTTTGACTTCTCCAGCTCGACTCTCTCGACCCTTCGCCTTGCACCGCAGTTAGAGGGATGAATTCATACGTCTGTCACTTCTGAACACACTGACCCCCAAATTCTTACCCACCCCTCATGCCTTTTCCTTCCTAGAACTTCCTCTCCTTCTTTTCTCTAAAAAGAACCCACAAAGATGACCTAGGCTAAGCTTAGGCTAGGCTTCCTATACCAAGAATTTTTTTCTTCGGGGCCTCCTTTATGTAAATAACGTGAAAAAAACAACTTTTTATATTTATATTACTGTTTACATTATTACGGTCCTGAAGAAGGTTAGTTATAACCGAAACTAGCTAGGTTTAAGGCTAAGTAATTTTTCGTTTTAATTATAATGTCAACCCACAAAGATATTATTGCTTTCTTCGATAATATTATTTGTTCTTTCAAATTATAACACGCTGACAAAATCCATATTTTTATTTATCCATCAATATATGCGAAACTTCAAAATCCTTCCATCTCATATATATCTTAATTTCACTTATTTTGACTTACGGCAGTCTAATAGCGAGAGGGCGATGTACGCCTGAACCCTTTTGTTGTATCAAAGTATGGGTAGGTTTATCTCTCATCCGGATATTTTTCTCCTCTTACGACTACGGTTATATGATAGATTTTCTTTTATTTTGATATTCGCTTATTATTGTCCAAGTCCTTATTGGATTCCTGAGGTCAAGCTAAGTAAATACCTCCATTAATCAAACCATAAATAACGCAATAATAATAAGTTACAGAAAAGTATCTTTGTAAGTACTAGAAATTGAACTCTATCTTTAATATTTGTGTTTATATATATATATATATACACGATGGCGCAAAAGACCTCGCGTGATTTCCTAATGCAGTTTTAAAACTTTATTTGACAATACAAATTATTATTGTAACACATTTGTGAGTCGTGATAACGTAGGGCGCCATTTAAAAGATTTTTGCGTCACCTTTTATAATGGGTCGTTTCTACGACTCCACGAGTTCAACAACTCGGCTGCGGGACGATTTGACGGCTTCCCCTTCATCTCCTCAAAAATATCCTCCACACAGCATTCCCAAAGATAAAATAGGCAAATTAGATGAGGGAAATTATTTTCATCAGGACTGTGTGAAGGAAATGTAAAAAAAACGAGTGTGCTTTAGACGTGCTTTTGGGGTGACCTACGACCTTGGGGTGACCTACGTCCTTGGGGTGACCATCCTTATCACCATCCTTACCACTTTTCGTAACGCATTCACCAACATACGTCGAGCGTGCGTAAAGAAGTTTAACTTCAAAAATATTTGAGCTCCTTGATCCAAGAAATTACCTGCGTATATATATATATATATATATATTTTTTTTTTACATGAGCTCCACACAGGAGGCGCTGAGGAAAATAATTTTCCTCAGGGCCTATGTCATCTTTGGGGATGCTGTGTGGAGGTTTTTTTTAGGAAAAGGAAGGAGAGGAGAGTTCTGGGAAGGAAAAGGGTTTAAGGGGTGGGTAGGAATCTGGGGTTCAGTGTGTCTTGGTCATCCGCCTCCAAGACTTAGACAAACCACACCCCATGAACCCGGGCACCCCTGCTAAATCACCAAACGTAGCGAACCACTTGGGGTGACCTATGGCAGAGGTGTTGGTTATCCAATAAAGGTTCCCGGGGCGGCGGTACCCATTCCCGCCTCCCAAATTAAAATATACGAGTACAAATCATCTGAATTGATGGGGGAATCAGATATCAAATTGCATGACGCCAGCCCTCACCCAACTATGTTTTTTCGTGTTTCAGAAGCAGATTAAATTTGCTTATAATAGGTATATGAAATCGAGTGATGACACGACAGGCCTTGGAATTTTTCTAATTATTTAATGCGATTAAGTTTTCTATTGGTTCAAAACTTTTTTTAATTGAACACAAATTCCTTTGTGTACCACAATTAATTCCTCTACGTGTACAATGCTCATACGTTCTAATTTCAAATATCCGGGGTGTGATTATTTATCTTTGTCGGGGAATAAAACAGTAAGGGAAGTAATACGGGTACGTTTGGAGGTGGTATGGGGTGGTCCTAATGGGGTTGACCGCCTACCTTCGATAAATTGATGTAACACAGTCCTGTGCAAATACCCTTTATTATTTCAATGTGATTAAAACTTGTCGGAACCGACCGTTTGGGCTAAATTGGGGGACAATGCTCGGATTTTAGAAATGGGAGCATGCGGCAATACGGTGTATGTATGGACTAGAAATAACATGATTTGAGCTAGTCGAGAAATACACGATGTTTAAATGTTGGGCTTTGCATACGAATAATAAAAAAGGAAGCAATTTAAACAATGTATTAAATTTCCTAAAATAATTTTTATCGCTTACGCGAGTAAATTAAATGTACGTACTAGAAATAAGAACCCTGTGGAGGATGTGTGCCGAATGTCTCACCAGCCTCGTAGCATTACATAAAACATTGAAATGCCGTAGGTCCCTTGTTCAAATTGCGTTCACCTTGAACTACACGACAACTCATAGCGAACATAGTAACACGGACTTAAAGGCTTCGTTCTTTCATCACAGGGGACAAAGCACTCGTTCAATGACGGTACCTAATTTGTTAATGCAAATATTCCCAGTGCGGAAAGTATAAGGGCTGTGGTGGAATAATTTAAATTAACTAGGGATGTTTAAAATTATAACTCGACAGTGTTTCCACTTCAATAATGTGAAATTTGATTTCCAAGAAAATTGTTGTTACTTTACGTTATTTTTAATGTTTACGTGCCATCTTTACGGGCTTACGCTTTTCGCTAAGAAGAGGTAATGTGGGATGGGGAAGGGGAAGGGTAGAACAGAATAAAGGGGAGGTGAGACACACCTGGCTTGCGTGCATGAAAAGCTAAACAGAATTAAAACGAGATTTAAGATGAACTTAATTCTCATATCTTCTTCTGATCTGCAACATCTCACCTTTTGTATATGTAATTCATAAATGTATCCCCGCAAACAGTCGAACATTGACCGGTCAGTGGTTGATTGGGCATCGCGTTTGGGTCCCACTCCGGCGTTCCGTGTTCGATTCCTCGGCTGGCTAAGTCCGCCATCACGACTCAAGCATCATTTTCAGCTTACTGGTAGTAGGAGATTTTCAAATATTGTCGGGCTTTTCATATGCCGGGAATGTGCGACTTTCTTTAAACATATATATTTGATGTACGTTATCAATAAAGTTAACAAATCAACTTGGGATATGATACAGATTTTATTAGTACCTCAGAATTTTCCCTTAAATAATTAATTTAGTAAATAATACGTATTTTTTTAATTACTTTAAAATTCCATTGCTCCTGATTAACATTACGTTGGGGAAGGGGGTCGGAAAAAAATCACGAAATATCACAAGGAGAGGGGGGGGGGGGGGACATAATGAGATATCACGTGAATTTTAGGTTTAGTTTTCGTTGAACGCACGATAATATTCTGAAAATTTCAATACACTTTGTGCTAAAAAAATACACGTGATTTTGGGTATGGGGGGGGGGGGATAGTCGAAAACCTCACCACATATCACCAGGGGGGGGGGTTAAAAAGTTGCTAAAAAACATCACGTGATTAATGGACGACCCCTTACAAGCTTAATAGCTACAATTATTATAAGCAATAATTATCAGCCTGAAACACTCATCCACCCACATTGAAAAAATCTTCCGAGAAAAAAATACATGACGCCAACGGGACATGAACCCGTGCCCTTCTGATTGCCGGTCAGCTGCTCTCCCAATTGAGCTATGGCGGCTTATCTTATACCCGCCAAATGATTCAATATATACTAGTGTTTCATTCAACAATTACTGCTTATTATACTTTTTCCACCTGAAAACAACAACGTCCCGTTGGCGTCATGTATTTTTTTCTCGGAAGATTTTTTCAATGTGGATGAGTGTTTCAGGCTGATAATTATTGCTTATAATAATTGTTACCCTTTGTGCTACGCATAAAAATCTGGTCTTAAACGTTAGTTTAACAATTAAAAAATAATAATTAATAGTTACACATATATATTTTTGTATTTATAATAAGTTTTATGAAAATTTTAAAATCTTTAGCTCATGATAGAAATGACATTGCAAACTGTAAATGTGAATGCGTTTACCATCCAATAAAAAATTAAAATTATACCACTTGCTAGCAGCCCTTGCCGTTCTAGAGTTTTTGTTGAAAAGGTAAAGTGTCAGAGAAACAGATTTCTGCTTTGTAATTATGTATGATCAAATTAAGTGTGCCATCTCCATTCTCTGCTATTACCTGATATTGTCCTTATCCGAACAAGCATAAAAGTAATCAATGAACCGAAAGCAAATTATACTGGGAAGACAATAAACTAAAAAGTGTAATAAATATATCTCACATTGTATGAGATGAACATTCTTGGGATTATTTATGGACGGGATTAATCATGTGTATTGCGTTACAGAGTGTATGTAAGCTGTAAGATGTTGTGATATCATCAGTTTATAGGTTCTGAATGCGATTTATCACACTGAGGTACAGGACGACTAAAAAGTAAATTATCCTTTATTTTTTGGTAGAAAGCAGTCACTTTGTGGTTTGACATATTAATTAAAGGAAAACAATCACTTTGTTTGTAACCATGATTTATTGATTTAATTTTTATTTACCGACCGGTTTCGCTTAATACAAGCATCTTCAGGGTATAAATTAAAACTGATGAAAAAATACATTGTGTGAGCTTATATATACATACAGACAGAGACAAAACATAATATAAAGTAAGAGTGAGAGAGTGTAATTAACATCCTACATAGTGATAGAGAGAAAGAGACGGGTATATCTAATGAATAATTACATTATATCTACCGGGAAAAAACGTCATTTAAACAGGTGATTAAGGAATAAAGTGGCTACGGGTTTTTTTTCTAGTTTATGGGAAATATTCCTAATATCGGACTGTTGGACACATTTAACTGATTATTAAGGATTTGGGTTTTTGTTTTAACGGCTTTCTTTATTTCGAGTGCTTCTAAATTATTAAGCCTGTTACCATGACCATTTCTGTGTAAAATCTTAACACCGGTGTTTTGATTGAAGGTATGATCTTTATCAATAAGGTGATTAGCGAATTCCGAAAATACATTATTATTTAAGCATCTAAGATGCTCTTTGATTCTAATATTGACATTACGCGTCGTTTTACCTACATAAAATGATGAACAATCATTACAATCTAATTTATATATTCCGGAATGACTTAGTTTTTCGTCCTTATCTTTCGAATTAATTAAGAACTTTCCTAAATTATTGTTTGTGTAAAATGCCGGTCTTATTTCGGGAGGTAGATTTTTTACACTGCAGGAAGAGAACTGATTGTATATATAAGCTCACATTGTATATATAAGCTCATACTGTATGTATATATAAGCTCACACAATGTATTTTTTCATCAGTTTTAATTTATACACTGAAGATGCTTGTATTAAGCGAAACCGGTCGGTAAATAAAAATTAAATCAATAAATCGTGGTTACAAACAAAGTGATTGTTTTCCTTTAATTATCCTTTATTATTCAAAAGGATTAAAAAACGTATTTTGTGATGTTCATATTCAGATTAAAAAGCATCCAACACCTTTTTTTAAGCTAATCGCAATCTTTATGGACCTTCTTCCCATGTCCGTTATTACAAGATGCGGACAACTTTTTGACTTCTAATAAGCACTTTACATTTCTCTATTGTATTAAATTTGAATAATTGGAAAGCCTTCGGTGACTTTTATGTAATAGAAATATAATGTATCACAAGTAGTCTATGATCAGTTTAGTTGTCTATGGGCCGTTCGGGTCACACGATATCGTTTTAAGATATGTGTCGAAAGAACCCGAAGACAGGTCTGCTCTGTCATTATATCACGGCAGCCTGGCAGACAAAACAATAGCTTCCCGGTAGCAAGGACATGAGTCCTTCTAATCTCTATTTGTAATGTACGAAATAACAATAAACCGTGGCTGTGCTCTCAAGAACATTTAAGCCTTTTAATCTACACAACGTAACAATAATACTGGAGAAACTGGTCCCAGTACAAATAATATAGAATATGTATCTCTGGAGAGAACTTCAAAGATACTTTACGAGAAGACATTTGTTATTCTTTCATTCACTCAACCATATCATGTCTGCCCTTTCCTAAACTAGTCTGCGTTGTATAATACTTTCTATGCATAACCTAATCTTACCTTACCTCACCCAATCTTACTTTACCTAACTTAACCCAGCATTCCCTATCCTAATCCTTAACCTGAACTATCCTTACATTTTCTACTATAACCTTACATAGTATATGCTAAGTTAACCCAATCTAACCAAAAATTTCGTTTCATTTCCCAGTCGAATTATTTAGAATTTAAAACACTTTCAGAAAATTCCACAATTACCAATGAATTACGTAAATCTTTCCTGAGATAATTTGATTTGTAAGCGGCACTTTAAAAATCACAAAAAACTGTAGTTCGTTGAAAGGGCAATCATAATCTTTTCAGCACTCTTGCTTCACACCAAATCTGCTGAAAATAATGCTTGGTTTGGGACAATTTTACATGAGCATCCTCGTTACTTTGGCCCCAGTCATGATCAACCAAAACCCGTTTTAAGTGTGCTTTTTTTGGTTGTTCCAGTTGGTTTGTTTTTGTCGGTAAATAAACTTTTTGTCCAGGTTGTGCTGTGCACATCCAAAGAACATGGCCTCGTTAGTTGGCCCATAAACAGTTATAAGTAAGTTATACGTGAACAATGTACATTGTACATACGTCGAAAATAGTTCGTGGGTACAAGTATATCATTAGCAATTTGTTACAACCACTATGAACAAACTACGGAGTACGAAACGATACGAAAAACACTAGATATCACTCCAGTGTCCAGTAATCGAAAAAATAGCCCGTTGTTTATTTTAATATTTGTATGTTTCTACAATAAGTTTTTTTACATGTTAAACAGAGTTGTAAAATGAGTATAATAATAGCCTTTCCTCACCATAAAGAGACAAAGGTTCTTGTGTTTGGTGTGGGAATATGCTCAAGTGTATGTTATCATTTGAGTAAGTGAATTAATATTGCAACTAATAACAATAGATATGTAAGAAAAACCCGAGATGTGGATACTTTTGATGAAAATAGAAGATACCGAAAGTGATATACCAATATAATAATTCAATGAAACCCTTCTTTTTAATGAAGATGTCACCTATCGATGCATACGATTTTAAGAATGTTGCTTATCTTTGATTTCTAAACTTTTTTCGAAAGTGCAACAATTGCCAATATTCGAGTGGTTCGCCACGTTTGGTTTTCTAAGTCTTGACGGTGTATGCTTTGGCCCAACTACTGCGTGGCGGGCCAGATTGGGAGAGACCTTTCTCTAAAAAAACCTTGCACTCAGCATCCCCAGAGATGATATAGGATGCCATGTGAGGAGATAATATTTAAAAAAAACTTAAGAAGATCCAATAGATTCAGAATACAAAGATTTTTTTAAATATATCGTGTTACATAAAGAGGTAAGCTCGCGTAAAAAAGACGGGGAATCGTAAGATAAAATTATTAATAACTAGCTAGTTCCCGGCGTGCGTTGCTATGCTATTTAATTAAATGGTTTCTCCCTGCATGTCCTTTCCCATTAGTCCCGTTCCCGTTCCCCTTCCGCCTCCCCTCCGTCTTCCGCGTTCACACTCGGATTCCTCCACCTTCCCTCTCCACACTCCACCCCTTCCCCCGTCCCGCGAACCCCCCTCCCGAGATCCCCTCCCATTCAGTTTTCAAACAGCTAGCTTGCCATCTATTGTAATTTTTTTATAACTGACTAACTAACCATCACACCGTTTCTCTGCAGGGGTAGGCAGAGAGGACGGACCGCCAAACAACTCGATCTTGGCACACACTCCTTGCCTCGTTCACATTCCTACATCGTCTCATACATGCTCTTCTATTATTCCGACTCTTCACATGGTTCGACTCAAGTATCTGATTCACTTGGTCGTGCCATGTCTTCCTCGGGCGTCCCCGACTTCTTCTTCCATTCACATTTGCGCTAATATTCTCCTTAAACTCCTTTCCTCGTTCATTCGCTCTACATGCCCAAACCATCTGAGCGTCCCTTTCTTAATCTTACTCATTACGCATACATCAGCCTTGCATTCTTTGCGGATCTCCACATTTCTCACACTTTTTTATACAAATTTCATAATGCCAGAGTTCGTATATGTTATTCTGATGTGTGAGCTATATTATTGTAAACTTTCTTTAAAATCCATTCAGTAGTTTTTGCGTGAAAGAGTAACAAACATACATCCATCCAAACTTTCACCTTAAGTTAAGGTTTTCAGGAATGAATTTACTTAAACACATTAAGATAGAAAAGAACATGACTGAGCAAAGACAATGAAAAGAAAAATAAAAAGCAGTGGGTACAAGGTAGGAATATATGATTTACCTATACAAAATATCTTACCCTACCTATCCTCCTTCACGTATCACATCAGAAAACTCCCCCACATTTGGGTTTCCATAATTCACAGATTTGGAGCAGTTGGGAATCTTATTTGATGGTCACAAAAAAACTTTTTGATAGGACTTGTTTACAAAACAAACAGATAATAGAAGCTTGACCCAATATTTCGATCCTGATATGAGAGGTCACCTGTTTTAACCATCAAGTCCCCTTTAAGATTATTTTTTTGTAGTTCTGCTCTCAAACTCAATCTTTATCAATGGTCAAAATCTTCTTATTCGCGCATTCGTTGTAAGAATGCTGAATATGAATTATTTTGTTTTAGTGCGATATTGAAGTTAAAGAAGCAGTAGACACATGATGTGCTAAGAAATAAGGAGTGCTAAAAAATAAAACAAAATATTGTTTCCCATAATATAGAAGCACGTCAAATTTGTGTAATTCCGTTTCTTCGACGTGGTGACGCCACGTTATTTTTTAAAGTTAGCATATGTTTTCACGTCAAAATGGTTCTTAAAAACAATATGTTTAAAAAACTCACAGAAGATCACGCAGATATAAAATTAGATATTTTGGTCGATTTAAACGTGGAAAGTCATCGCATTTGATGTAATAAATTTTCGGAATTGTTTTCTTTGCCCTGGAGTCAGAGGGTCCGGTACCATCATAACATCATTATAAATCGCTTGTTGTGATAAAATAGAAACGGAGGATATTCTTGTATGTTTGTGCTTTGGTCTACACTTGGTCTGCTTGGTCTTGTCATTTGTGGTTTTGTAATAATTAAAAATTATTATAAAACCACAAAGCTGGCGCTAACAAAAAACTGTCGAAGGGATCGAAGCTAGCAGTCCACAAAAGAGAGCCGGTACCTACTCCGATGAATGGCACTGATGCATGGGACTGGCAAAGGAACGATGAAAGTGGACTGAATACCGTGGAAATTAGATTCCAGAGGCATATGTATGTGTAGTAAAACCATGTATGACTAAGTGATAAAAGTGGAGATCCGCAAAGAATGCAGGGACGCGTAATTGTGCATGTAGAACAAATGATCAAAGAAAGCAGTGTAAGGAGAATATATGACGCAAATGTGAATGGTAAAAGAAGTCGGGAATGGTCGAGGAAAATATGGCACGATCAAGTGAATCAGATACTTGAGTGATACATTTCAAGAGTCAGAATAGTATAAGAATATGTAGAGACGATGTGTGAATGTGAATGAGGCACGATGTGTTTGCCAAGATGAGTGGTTTGGCGGTTTATAATCATTGCCTTCACCCGCGGGGAAATGTCGCGGTCGTGACGGTTAGTTAGTTAGTTAATAATTGTAGATTAGCTTACATCACCCTCTTATCCATCGACTTTCTCTCACCTTGAATTTGCGCCAAAACGGTCGTTATTTTTTTATAAGTAAGTATTTGAATTTTCGAGTACAATCTTCATACACGCTGCTTTACTTTAACTAGCGTGATTGAAAATAGTATATACAATACACACATCAACTCCCAAGTAGGTCAAATGGCACAGTGTTTTTAATAAATATTTTATCACTTTCTAACCCCCAACACCCAACACCCAGAACTAATTCTCAATCTACAACCATTTCATGTACATATTTTATTTTACTTTTATGTGTAAAGTGGTAAATAATGTGTCAAAAACTAGAGTAGATGCGAAAACTTAAAACGTTTTTGGTATCAGCGTTCCAAACCTTGACACAATGGAGAAGATATTGTATTTTCAGAGAATCAAAATAATTTGTTTTTCGTTCGATTGTGTAATTCATTACAATATATTGCCAAACGTATAAAATATAAGACAATGATACTTGAAACAATATATTTCTTTTGTTATGAGAGTGTACAGTTCCGTAATCGGAGATATTCCGTAATCGCCTCGATGTGGGAAATTCCCTAAATCATCTGAACCCTATCCCATTATCGGAGTTCGGGCCCTTTAGCCCTCGGGCCACGACCCGCGCATCGTTAGTAGCTGCCACGCATTTCGATATCGAGTAATAATGCTCCAAACCCTGTGCCATTGAAATACAATCAACAAGATTGAATTAAACTGTTGGAAATTTGACGCAACAAATGTTCATCTCAATAGCATACAACTAAAAACCCTGTACATTTCGCAAGAAATGGACGGTCCGTTTGATAGATTCTTCTATCGTAATGTCGGGTGGGAATGCTGTCCTTTTTCTATCGGTATTTCAATGGAAAACGCTCCGAGGAATTAGCGTCATTGATTCCTTCTGCGCCAATACATGGACGGGAAACACGATAAACGCGAGTCCAACATTTGTGAACGGTTGACATTTGTCGCATGAGAATGGCTCGCTTCTACGACTCGTTCCTGAGTTAAATACTGCCGGCAAATCGTTCTACAGCCGAGCCGGCATCTGTGTTTCCTCCCTCCTTTATAGGTTGATCTCTTCAAGATCCAGGTTCACTTCTTCCTTTCCACAAAAAGACCCTCAACACAGCATCACCAAAAATGACATTGGCCCCGAGGAAAATTATTTTCGTCAGGGCCTCCTTTGAGGCGTGAACTTAAAAAAAATCTCGTGGTTTAGTGTCTTCAATTCTGGTCGACTATCAATTCTGGTCCACTATCAATAGCATAAAGTGCTCCCACAGCCGCGGTACCCACGTGATATAACTTAACTTATATTAGCCGTAAACACATGAAGCAAGAAGACACTGGTGGGTCATGGTATTTTTTCATTCCAAATTAAATTGTTAAAACTTGCATTCTACCAGCAAAAATTCTCTAACAGTAGGTAAGATCTGAAGTCATGACATTTGGATCCATTATTTACAATAAAATTTTGTCCACTATTTTTAAGTCAACGCAACTTTTTCATCCTAAACTTCATTTCCATCGTGAGCTATGATGCTATGATGCTACAGCGCCCTTGAGGTGATTTTCCACGAAAACGACGCTATATAAATTAGCCATAATTATTATAAACCTAAATTTGCTGAAAATGTGATAAAAAGCCATATAGTCGAATGTTTTATAAAATCTTCAAAATGAAGGAATATACCTATAAAATCTGCGTTGAAACAAGCAAAAGCGATTTTTTATTTATTTTTGCTTAACATTTTCTGCTTTTAAATTGTTTATACCTAGAGGCCATCTAGTGGAAACTACAGTAACACTGCCTTTGTTGTTACTAGGGTGTTCTACGAACTATTATCTAGGTTTAGGTTACGATCTTGAATATTAATAATCAGATAAGGTGAAGATTATTTGAGCAGGTTATGAGCCCATGTATCGACACGACATATTGGTTTGGAATGCCCTTTCACTGTTTACACAACTTCATTTTGAAAGGCTTTTGAAATAACTGCCTAAGTATCATCTCCAACCTGTCAGATACTTAATAATACAATTCTTTGCTACTGGTCAAAAATGTGTACTTGGTAATGTTTACTTTTCTTTATTAAGTTGACACTTAAGTATACTGAATTCTTGGATGCTATTATACTCGTATAATATCTTTTCTTTAAATTCAACTCCTTTCAAATAGGGCAATGTCAGCAAGAGATAATTTTATTCAAATATATCTGAGTATGTGTTCTTAACGGTGACATACTATTGCTATATAATTGTAAATCAATGTAATAAAAAAAGTTGATTATGAAAAAGTCATGCTTTCTTAAAGGAATGTCGCAGTAAGGCATAGCACTGGCAAATGAAGGATGAAAGTAGATTATTTAATAACTGAAAATCTCTACGATTGATACAACTTTAGATGTGTTGGGAAACTTCCAAATAAGTTTGAGGTTCAACTTTAGATGTGTTGGGAAACTTCATAAGTTTGAGGTTCAACTTTAGATGCGTTGGGAAACTTCCACACAAGTTTGAGGTTCAACTTTAGATGTGTTGGGAAACTTCCAAATAAGTTTGAAGTTCAACTTTATATGTGTTGGGAAACTTCATAATTTTGAGGTTCAACTTTAGATGTGTTGGGAAACTTCCACATAAGTTTGAGGTTCAACTTTAGATGTGTTGGGAAACTTCCAAATAAGTTTGAGGTTCAACTTTAGATGTGTTGGGAAACTTCCAAATAACTTTGAGGTTCAACTTTAGATGTATTAGGAAACTTCCAAATAAGTTTGAGGTTCAACTTTAGATGTGTTGGGAAACTTCCCAATAAGTTTGAGGTTCAACTTTAGATGTGTTGGGAAACTTCCAAATAAGTTTGAGGTTCGTGTGATAAATACTTGAATTTTTAACTCATCTTAAAGATTGCAATGAATATTAAACTGGACTGAACGTCCTTACTTTAGAACTCTAAGTACATAGTTCGGAGGCTGCCGGACTGCTGGCGATCGCCCTACTTTCCTTTGCCTTCGGCAATCATCGTAACCCTTTGTATATAAGACACGAAGATGGTAATCTTCTGATAATCATAATCAACTGACGTCTGTTGGGATGTAGCAAAACTTCGTTTTATTAACTGAACCAACGACATCTTTTGAAGGATGCTCAAACTGAATGATTAACCTATACAATAGTAATAATTGTTATTATTGAATGATTTTATAGCGCCATTTTCGTGAGAAAATCACCTTTCAAGGGCGCTATACAAATTTAAAATACACTACAATACCGTAGAAAATATTTATGTACTACGTGATGCGTAGTAAAGCACTACGGTACTATTAACGAATAAAGATATTTGAAAATAAAACAATGACGATGAATAGCCTAATAAACTGGTACATTTGAGCGCTTATATGGTTTGGACACAGGGATCATATAGGCAGAAAAAACATTTATCATGAAAATATGTGACACTTTGTGGACGGAAGAAGCTGGAGACACCCAAGGAAGATATGCCACGATTAAGTGAACTATTTATTTGAGTCGTCATAAACGAGGAAAATAATTTCCCTCAGGGTGTATTTCCCATTGGGGATATTCTGTGGAGGGTCTTTTGGCGAGGGAGGGGAGTGAATTTGGGTCTTGAAGAAACCCATGTTATAGGAGGGAGGAAACCTAGAGATTAGCAAAGAACTCAAGAAGTGGCTGTTGAACGCAAGAACGAGACTTAATGACCCGTTCTCATATGACAAATTTCACCGGTCAACCGTGTACAATTGTGTGAAATACCATGAGATAAGATGTTTGAACGTGAGTGGGTGGATAAAGGCGTGTGTTCCAAGTGTTATTTGGCGTTCCATTCTCTTTATATTGTCGTGTAGTTAATTACTTATGTCATTACTTTTTTATTACAATCATTAATATAATAACTTTTTCTACAGCTGATAACACTCGTCAGCTCATTTTTCAGAATACAAGACATCAGATCGCAAAAATGTTCAAGTCCGGGTGCCATCAAGCATTTAGTCAAGGGTAAACGCGACGTGACGTCCTCCAAGTATGCGAATAACAACACTATATAGTTTAGCGTATCCAAAACCTACCAACCCCCAGCCCTCAGCTTCCAGCCCTCGGGGCAGCCCTAATGACCACATGCGCAAAGCCTCCAGTATAAACAAGAATAGCCCGAACCACAGAGAGCCAGATAGTTCTGAACACGCACTGAGGCAAAGGAGCGTAAGTGTCGGAAATGGGTTAATATTTTTAGGACGGCTGTGAAATCGTTTCCCTAAATTTGCTGAATTTTTATTCTATAATTTATACTAAAGCACCCAAAATAACTCGTATACCAACTATTTTACAAAAAAATTGATAAGAAAATAATACAGGCATATCGCACATGGCCTCTCTTTCTGTGACAGGATACGTTTGTTAAAAATATGGGAACTGTACAACGCACCTTTCAGTGGTGTGCCTCTAGCTCCGTTTCACCTTTTTATAATTCTCATTTAACACTAAACCATTTAACTGAAGTAGCAACGTAGCTCCCAACCTCAAAATCACACTAATTTATGCAGTCTTAATTTTTTTTAAATGATAATGAAATAGAGCGGAAACAAGATGTTTTAAGTTATTTTTTAAGAAAAAATAACTTGTAAATCCGTTATCTTTAGAGGGATAAAAAACGGCCCTTAATGATTGCATTTCAAAAAATTTGGAAGGGAATTCTGGCGCTTACGATGTTTTGAATTCATTACATTTATGTCCTCTCCACCCGGTGCGTCATGCGATCCCTTTCGAGGGTAATAAATGGTTATCCGTTTGGTTCGTAATTGAACGTCTGTTAAGTGTTATTTCGCAGTCCATCATTAGTCCGGCAAATTTCAAAATTCCCCTTTAAAAAATTACAAATTCATTTTAAAATTTTAACAGGAGTATCTGCACCATAGAATCACAGTGATTTATTCCACAGTACAGTACATATATCTAGATAAACCCATTTCATTGTGTCAAGATAATATCCATTTAACAATATCAATATTTATGAATATTAAGTGAAAACATTAACCCAGAGGTAGCCCATAGTAAATAAGTTAGACAATCCTATACAAAAATGTCAACACGGAGTTTTCTTAATTTAATCATTATTGAAAATTTATTAGTATTAGTAATTTTGGTTATTAACCTGCGTTCGTGACGGATCACGTTCGGTTTTACTCGGGCGCGTTGATTGATGAAATTTTACACACTTGACTTTAAAAATAAGTGAAAGGAAAAACCGTCTCCTTTTCCCTTTTAATACTTCTTAATGAAATTTTACACGCTTGTCAGTCAAAGTAAAAAGAAAATTACTGCCTTCATCTGATTTCGAAAAGCACCACCATTCGGAATTGAATGGTTGCTTGAAATGGCTTTAGTCGTCTTTGGTGACCAGATTGGAACTTCCTAATCTCCCTCTTCCGCTTCTTCTTCCCTCACCTTTGCCTTCAGCCTCACAACATACCACAAATTGAAATGCCATAGTCTCACTGGCTCCAGACGGGAGCGTTGGGACCAAGCCTCATAAACTGTGCGGTATTCACTTAAAAAAAATGAGAAATATACCATATATTTATTATATGAAACTGTAAATTATAAACTAAGCTGGAAGGCGAATAATCTGTACAAATCTGAGCTTTCACTTTATTTTGTTGTATTATATTTTAATTCGATATTAAATGGAAGCACAAACATCTCCGCCTCGATTATCTTTTAAAAATACGGCTTTTATTATTTCGTAAGTATTTTTAACAGCTGTGGATTCGGATCTTAATGTTCACCGTTTATTTTTATTGAGGTCTTCCATCGGAATGAATTTTGGCTCGATTCTCATATCGGGTTACCCCAGATCATTCGCCTAGTAATATTGCGATATGGAATAAATATCTTAACGAAATCTTTCGGGTCCTTTAATTATTTGGCCCCATAATTAACATTTAGCCCCTCGGTTCGATTTAGGTTTCGAAGCCTTGGGGAAAAATCATAATAATGTTTTTTATTTTTTTATTTATTTAGTTAAGAAAACATTGATTGAAAATATAATAATTATTACAAACCATAATGTTTTTAATACCCACTGAAGATCTTTCCAGTTTTAGGATAGTCAACCTTGTTAAAATTTGACCTATAAACTCTAGTCTAGAAGTTTATTTTTTTACGTTATAAATTGTCAGATATCAAAAAATGTGATCGTTTATGCGTTTACTTTCAGTGCTTTCCTCTCGAAATCGTTTTTAGTTTGTACTTATATTATAAGTTTACTCACCAGACTTCTATTTTATAGTGTATTCCTAACAAGATAAGTACGTACCTATATTTAATATCTTTCGTTTTACTTAAACACACACCTAAATGGTATTTTAATCGACGTTTGAGACCTAACGTGTTTTTCTATCTATTTTTAAGCGGTTTTTGATGAAATCCATTGTTGGGACCATCTTTTATAGATTTCTTTCTATACCTACCTCCTACTATAAGATGCCTTCGTAACAGCGTTGTTAAAAATAAACGGCCATGATTATCAAATAAAATAAATATAGAAAAAACTATTTTCACCACTAAAGACACAGCTTAAGCGTTATTTTAGGGGTATTATTCAGCAGTATAATAAAGAATGAAAACATGAGAACTTAAAAACCACCCCTAAATAAGAATCCCTAAATATGAGAAGTTTATATGCTAACACCATATTATACCTACCAACGACCCTATTTATTGAAATCATATTTAATTTGTAGAATTTCGTTTTTTTATTTTTATTTTTAATGTATTCAACCCAAATAATAATATAACCGTAGTTGAGACCATGTTTTAAAAATGTGCACGGAAAGATTTCACGACTGATGTAAGCTTCATGAGTAAGTTTAAGAAAGGGACGCTTAGTTAGAGATGCTATGTAGAGTGGATGTACGAAGAATGTAGTGTAAGAATAATATAATATGTTGCAGTTGTGGAAGCAAATGGAAGACGACGCCCATGGAACGCATTGCACGATCAAGTGAATCATTGATTTGGGTAATTTCAGGAGTCAATAGAAACAGAACAATAGAAAAGTAAGTATGAGACGATGTATGAATGTGAATGAAGCTAGGAGTGTACGCCAAGACCGAGTTGTATGGTGGGCCATCCTCTACCTACCCTTTTTTACGTACAGGTACTCGACGTGGAGCTCTGAGCGGCCTGCTACTTTAAATGTTTAAATATTAGAGATCATGAAAATTTTGAGGTCAAAATTATTATTTATCGGACATTTTAAATAAAATAAAATACTTTTTTTTTGTTAAGTAACTTATATTTGACAATTTGGATATTACATAATAATTTTTGGCAAAAATCACTTGAGATCAGAAATCAGTTTGTATTATCGATTAAAGTAAATAAAACAATGAACCCACTTTTATTATAATATTCCGCAAATAATTGAAATGAATTTACTTACACAAATTTAACTTACGGCTCTGGCGTCACTAAATTCGAAGCTACTGGTTGTTTACTCGGACAGAGCGGCCTCCACGTCAGCAGTTAAAGGTTAATAATATTTTGAACGACTTATTCCACCTAAATATACTTGTCACACGTGGAAATGCTACTTTACTCATTATTTTATAAGGTTCATGGAAACATTGGTTTGCAGAACACGTATACAACACATTATTACCTTATATGGTAATATTATCTTGAGCTTGCGAAATATGTCAATGCAGCAATTATAATATAAAATTGTTAAGCGATATTATAAATGTACGAAGATTATACGATAAGAGAGCTTTCACAGTCGAAATGTTATTATTTCGCTATAGGCACATTGTATAGCTTCAGTGTACAGGCTCTGGAACGGATTACGCGAAACATTGAATATTTACTACGAACTCACTTGACAGCTCTCGCGAATTCAAGGGTGGCGTTACGCTGTAAAGTTTAATGTTCTAAGGAAATACGGTCATAATTATTCTATTAATACTTTAATGCTGCCGTTTCATGTCCCTGTTGCGTTAAATCGGGCCTTTAAACAGATGTTCTTTAAAGTTGAGATCTAAAACAGATATGTAGGTGGGTATTAAAATTTGGAGGTTTCTGTTTTTATAAATTTATTTTACGTTTAGATGAAATTTAAACGCACCTATCTTTCAAGAATCCTGATCCAAATATGTACTTATATAATATCCATTCAAATTCATTTCCACTTCATCCCTTAGGTTTCAAAATTATATGCCTACCTACTACCCCTTTTGAAATCCTTGCGTGCATACTCCTTTCGGAACATCGGAACTAAGATGCACTACAAGCCCGACAGAATTTAGATTCAAACTAAAAACTTACCTTTAAAGGCCTTCGTGCCTTTATATTAATTGTACCTACCTCTGGGTATCAGTCTTATATTGCCTATAATACATCCTAATCACACTTCTCTTATTGGATTAACATTATTCGAAGCCATACACTTCAGTCGGTCTCATACCGAGGGACGACTCACATTTTGGAAGATAAATTCTAATTAAATCCTTGTTCTGTTGTACCGCCCAACGTTAGGTTAGCTTTTGCTTTTCTATACACGTTCAAGAATATATTATTCGTTGTAATAAACACCAGGATTAAATAGCATTTATAATAACATGTGTTCGCAATTATGCCCTCTGCGTGCGAACTGTATCTAAACTTCTCTAATGAACAGTAACCAGTGTTAATCTCAAGTGACCTCCCAGATAATTATTATTCTGCATATTATCTGCCTGTACAGAATATAAGTCAATAATAATTAAGTGTCACTTAAATCTCTGACGGTGTTGGACGCGAGTGAGCGGCGACCAAATAAAATAACACCTTCAAACCAAGGCAAATTTTAAAAATATATAAATTAACCGAAAATAAAATAATTCGTAACCTGTGAAAATGGAGGAAGCGGTTGATCCGCATGCCTTCATTACTAAGGCGAAACAAAACATAAGTGACTTACATACAATCATATAAGAAAATAAACTTACCAAAGAAACCAAATAAAAAATGATGAAAGAAATAAATAACATCATAGAAATGATATCCCACACGGCAATAGAATTAGCTAAATTACAAGAAAAATGTGAAATTCAAGAAAAAAACCAAACCCAAAAAAAACTCATTTTCATACTCTTCGACAGTAAAAAACTTAATACCACAAACGCAAGAAAAACGATTTCCTATAATAATAAAAAGCTTAAAAGAAGAAGACTCTGAAAAAATAAAAGAGAAAATACAAAAAATTAAAATATCGCAGTTGGGAATTCTATGCGAAATTAAAAAAAAACTAAAATAAACCATATAATAACATGCCCAGAAAAAGAAGAGGCAAAAAATTAAAAGATAAGATAAATGAAGTCGACAAAACCATAATAGCTGAGGTACTTGTGAAAACGGATCCATGTGTAATATTCAAAGGTTGACGAAAAGATTGACAAAGATTATACCGAAAAAGAATTCTTAGAAGACATCATTGAACAAAACAACGACATCAAAATGATATGTGAAAAATCCCAAGACAACAAAAATATTACAAGTTAAAGCCATCATTACAAACAAAAATACTGACAGCAAAAACTTAATTCTCCAAACAAATCCCGAAATGAGACATCTTATAAATTTAATAAGATATTAACATTTTAATGCAGCCTCAGGTCATTGGTGAAATGTACATGTAATTTTGTCATTCCGGGTGTTAATTGACATTAAATTTGATACAAATACACATGTAGGTACCCGCCTCATTTATCTGTTCCGAATTATATGATAATTGTCTTTAAAAGCCCTTATTCGTATGTTTTTATTCTATTCTGTTTGTATACATATGAGATGCCTAGACGTCGCTAAACCATTCATCCGATTGCAATGAAACTTTGGGGATTTGATGTGCGCATGCCCGCGATGGTTTCTAGTTTATATATACAATAGTGAGTTCTGAGATCATGAAATTATGCATTGCTAACCGTTCTAAACTTTGGTGAGTTATTGTGAGCAAGTCCACGAAGGTTTCCATATATATATATATATACCTACTGGTGAGGCATTATGAAATTTGTATGAAAAAAATGCAATAGGTGGGTCGCGAGCCGTTTAAAAACTGAATGTACCGGGACTGAATTTATGGAATGCGGGATGGGGGAGGGGAACTCGGAAATGGGGAAGGGAAATCGAGAGGGAGTTTGTGGGGCGGGGGAAGCGGAAGAGGGGAGTGGGGAGATGGTAGGCGGAGTGGAAACGCGTGAGAGGTATGGGTTTCCGGAGAGGAAGGGAAGGCAGAAGGGGAATGTGACGAATGGGAAAGGACACGCAGGGAGAAACAATTAATTTATTAAATGGCATAGTAACGCATGCCGGGAACTCATAAGCAAGCATATTTTGGTTCATATTTATATTATTCGTACAATATTTTATAGAAAATTAACAACAATAACAATATTAACAATATTTTATAGAATCATTCATCAGCGTAGGTACTACACAGTTCTTAATCGCCACTTATCAATGCAATCGTCTTCGTTTATTTGCATAATAAAAACACAAGTGTCGGTGCGAGGCGTTATATAGGATTGCGGCGATTAAAAGATAACAAACCACACATGTTGCCAAAGTTGACTCAATGAAAGCGCAGTTACAACAAAACCCCTGTGGATTATTATTCCAAAAAGTAATTATTAGTAACACCATTAAAGTAATCTTATCGTAGCTCTCGATGCAGAAATAGCGAAGGGGTCGCACAAAGCCCATCCTATTATTAAGCTATATTATTGTATTGTATGTAGTTCCATCTGTACTATTCTCACTGCAGCCAGCCCCCTTGTGTCGGTATCTCTAACGAATGTTTTTTCAACCCTAAACCTTAGAGGGGTAGTTTGATTTGATCGTAGACTTTTTATTGTGTTTAAAATTGTTTTTTTTTTAAACATTATGGAGTATAAATCGCCGGGGGCTAGGTAGAAACCATTCATATTACCACAGAATGAATTATTAAAGGTCCTTTTTTAATTCATGAAAAGCGTCGGTTTTTTTAAGAAGAAAAAATAGTGTAATTAGTAAATATTTCAATTCAACCCTAAGATGTCCGGGCTACATTAGGATAGTATTTCAAGCCAGGTAGCAAGCTAGTATGCCGGTTTCCTCTCCTGGCAAGATCCTGATTTTCTATCCCGGCTTGGCACAAACTAGAGGGGTTTACACTAGAGATGGGTAAGTTGTGCGTTGTGCCGGAGGCCTTCGAAACGTGCTTCCTTTTAAAGGTATGAGAGTTCTTGGAGCAGGTCCCGGGAGCCACTCCCGACTCGCGAATGGCTCGGACCGAGACGCACGGTTTCGCACCTCGGATCCCGAGCCCGCAAAAGAACTCGAACTCGCGCAACCTTCTCCCAACTCGCGAATGGCTCGAACCGAGACGCTTGGGTTCCACCCTTGCCGGATCTCGGAGCCGGAGCCCGCAAAAGAACTCGAACGCGCGACCTACTCCCGACTCGGCTCGGACCAAGACGCACGGGTTTGACGAGTGCGAGCGGCTCGGACCGCCGTCGAGTTCCGGGTACAAGTACTGGACCGGGTTTTTTGGGAGTAGTTGATTTGAAAAGGGAGTCTGATTTGAAAAGGGAGTAGGAGTAGGATCCGCTTCGCGCGAAGAACCCGAGTTCTAGAGCCCACTCCAGCTGAACCTACACATCGCTAGTTTACACGATGCTAGGATCTCAGAGCCGGAGCCCGCAAAATAACTCGAACGCGAGACCTACTCCCGACTCGCGCGTGGCTCGGACCGAGACGCACGGGTTTGACGAGTGCGAGCGGCTCGTACTGCAGCCGAGTTCTGGGTACAAGTACTGGACCGGGTTCTTTGGGAGTAGTTACACATCGCTAGTTTACGCGATGCTAGGATATTTTACTTACTTTACTTAGATTACTAGCAATAGCTTGCTATCTTGGCTTGAAATACTAGCCTAGTGTGGCCCGGGCATTCAGACATTAAATAATTACTTATTTAGGTAGTTGGAACCTACCCTATGGTATTATAATTTTTTTGATACATTTCGCTATAACTACATTATCATAACTATTTCCTTGATAATCTGATCAAAAGCTTTTAATGCTTTTTTTTATTAATTACTCTAAATCTAAACCAACAGGAATCTATACGGACAAGATAATAATATGTGTAGGTATTTTAAATGTCAAACGGGTAAAAAAAATATTGAAATTAGAGAACAAAGCATTTCCAAAGCACCCCGAACGCGTATTTACAATCCCTACCGCGACTCAGTCACGCTAGCGACTGAAACGCGGTAGGATTTGTAATGCGTAAATCACCAACAAACACTACCGCGTTTCAGTCCCGCTAGTGACTGAAATGCGGTTGGGATTGTTATGCATAAATCACCTTACAAACACTACCGCGTTTCAGTCGCCTACGCGCTTCGTTGCTCTATCTGTCTCGGTGAGGGTGACGACCGTAATTATATAGAGGTTAGCAGAGAGGATGGACAGAGTTTTTTTACTTAGAATATTTTTTTTTTACATTGAAAATTTATTTTAAGTAAAAAAAACGCGTGTTTTTTTTTTTACTGAGAGTGACGACCGTAATTATAGAAGGGTAAGCAGAGAGGGTGGACCGCATAATGTTTTACTGAAATTTTTTACTAAAATTTTTTTTTAACATAGAAAATTTATATTTTCAGTAAAAAAAAACGCGCGTTTTTTTTTACTTAAAATATAAATTTGCTATGTAAAAAAAAAAATTAAGTAAAAAATTAACGCGGTCCATCCTCTCTGCTTACCCTATAAATTAAAAAAAACTGTACATTTTCTATGTAAAAAAAAAAAAAGTTAGTAAAAAAACGCAGTTCATCCTCTCTGCTTACCCTTCTATAAATACGGTCGTTTTAAACTTAAAATAAATTTTCAACATAAAAAAAAGCTAACTAAAAAAACGCTGTCCATCCTCTCTGCTAACCTCTCTATAATTACGGTTGTCACCCTCACCGAGACAGATAGAGCAACGAAGCGCGTAGGCGACTGAAACGCGGTAGTGTTTGTTAGGTGATTTATGCATAACAATCCCTACCGCATTTCAGTCCCTAGCGGGACTGAAACGCGGTAGTGTTTGTTGGTGATTTACGCATTACAAACCCTACCGCGTTTCAGTCGCTAGCGTGACTGAGTCGCGGTAGGGATTGTAAATACGCACCCCGGAAACGGACAAAAAGTATGAATAAAGCTTAAAAATTGTATTAATAATTAATTACATCAATGTTGACAATTATGCTGACCCTCTCCAGGGGATTTTTAAATATGTAGGTACTTACTAAAATTTTTAATTTTAAATTTTAATTTTTTTAATGCAGATAGGATGGATTCTCCCGTTATTAAGCGAATGCCTAAGTGATTTATCTCCCTTTTAGCAATGAATCATCAAACATTCCCTCCACCTGATTCACGAAGATAATGACGGATCTCATAAATATTAAACTTGGCCACTTTTAATGATTTCCGAAAACCATCATATTTATGGCAGTGGTCTAAAAATATCGGAGAATTAAGTATAATTATAATAATGCGTTTTGAAGGGCGCCGAACAGAGGTACCATATTCTCATAAATCAATCTAATTGCATGCTGTACGCTTCAGGTAATATTTTGATTTATATTCTTTGCATACATTTATGGATTCAATACATTAATTTTTTTTACAGGTATAGACAATTTTGCCCTATTTTCATAAGTATTGTGATTTTTTTAATACCTCTTAAGGGCCCGCAACCCGGATTTGTACCGATTTATTACATATTTCCCTTAAACACGGTAAGTTTTAAAGCCCTTAAAAAAATATATGTTGTTCTTGAAGATAATATCTAGACTTTGCCCGCGCCGAAACGCAAATTATATAAAATTCCCTCGATAGAATAAAATCGCAAAATATGCTCCAAAAATTATTATTAACACGTTTCTTTCAGTTATTTTACAAGTTATATGTATGAAAAAATTCACAGTGTTTCTTTAAATGCTGTTTAAGATAATGCCCGCGAGATTTTTGCTGAATTTTAAACGAGTCGTGTTTTATTAAACATTTTCGCAATTTTCGCATCGATTTTGTCGCTGTAAATGTTAGCGCTCTCCTCTAACATTCGTAATTTCGTATCTCTCCATCTTCTACTTTTCGGGCCCGGTTGCAGAGCCTTAAGACTCCCAATTACTGTTCCCGTCTGGAGTCAGTGAGACTGGCATCCCCAATTGGAGTATGTTGGAGGCTGAAGGTAGCGGGGAGGGGAAGAAGATGAGGCAGAGGAAGGTCGGGAAGGTACCCGGCTATACAGATCTGGTCATCAAACACAAATAAAGCCATTTAAAGCAACTTTTCAATTCTGATTGGTGTTACACCGGGGCTACATATTTTAAATGAATAAAATAGTGACTAACTAACTAACCATCACGCCGTTTCCCCGCAGGGGTAGGCAGAGAGGACGGACCGCCAAACAACTCGGTCTTGGCACACACTCTTTGCCTCACTCACATTCATACATCGTCTCATACATTCTCTTCTATTATTCTGACTTTTGACATGACCCGACTCAAGTATCTGATTCACTTGATCGTGCCATGTCTTCCTCGGGCGTCCCCGACTTCTTCTACCATTCACATTCGCGTCGTATATTCTTCTTACACTACTTCCTTCGTTCATTCGCTCTACATGCCCAAACCATCTGAGGGTCCCTTTCTTAATCTTACTCATTATGCTTACATCAGCCTTACATTCTTTGCGGATATCCACATTTCTCACACGATCATACATTGTTTTACCACACATACGTCTCAGGGATCTCATTTCAACAGCATTCAGTTTACTTTCATCCTTCCTCTGCCAGTTCCATGCCTCACTGCCATACATCAGGGTAGGTACCAGGACTCCATTGTGGACTGCTAGCTTCGCTTTTTTTGACAGTTTTTTATTAGCGCCAACGGCATTCAGTCCACCATTAATGGAGTTACCGGCATTCACCCTTCTTTCAATATCTCTAGTGATATAACACAAATTAATCAAATGAAATATATTTGCGCACGCATGGATTTGAACCCGTGTCCTCTGGATCCTAGTCGAGATCCTTGCTTCTCGACCACCAACATTTACAAGAAGGCTACAGGAAACAAAATGTAAAATATGTGAAATGCATTTTTGTTCAAATGTTCAATCGGTGCTATTAAAAATAAATACTTCTGCTTTATTTTTATCTCATCTGTTAAAGATTGAAATATATAGTATTATATTCGTATAAGTCCCAGTTTATAAAAGATATTTTATTGACATTATTGCTGCAGTAGAAAATATTTTTAGTTCGTGTGACTCTATTAGGAGCATGAGAGGTAATTGCAATAATGCAGGGCCGTCAGTAATGTCACTGTCTATGGTTTCGTTTAGATATTTCTATATTCAGTTCACACAAGTCCTTGAACCGTTCCCAAATAGCCAGTAAGTTAATAAATACTTGAACATTGTTGAAAAGGCCCGAATACATTATTATAATCGCAGTAATTAATTTAATTCACTTTATTTTGCCCTTTTGGTTACTTAATAATTTATTTGATATATTGGAACGGCTGTCGGACTTCTGTGGACTCTCTGGACAATGCTAATCTAATTTAAGTTGAATAATCGAAATCTCCTGTAGTACCCATTGTAATAATTTGTATTAGCAGCATTTTTAAATTGATATTAGTACGCATTTGATAGAAAATCTCTACAAAGTATAAATTAAAATCCTCCGACGCGTCTGTCTGTCGGTCTATTCGCGATAAACTCGAAAACTAATGAACGGATTTTCATGCGGTTTTCATCAATAGATAGAGTGATTCATGATGAAAGTTTAGGTATATAATTTGTTAAGGTTTTGTGTAAATAGGTTTAAATATATAATATATAAAGGGAGCGGGCTGTGGATTTGATTTGTATGCAAATTAACAGATGGCGTTGGTTATAAAGGTTGGGTAACCGACCAGTAGATGGCGTTGACGGGTCAGCTAGTTATTAAATAAAATACCGTAACTTTGTTTTCAGGAACGCTTTCAGCTGTTTCGGCACTAAATTTTACATCCGTCCCAAAAGCACGATTACGCTAAAACAGCTTTACGTGGTCGTGTAAATAATGTTATTTAGGTGCACATGGTTGGAGTGTCTCCTTAAATTCGTATAAAATATTTTTTTAATACTAAAACACATACAAGTTATTCCATTAAGACTTGCCTTTAGAATGATAGAACCCTTCAACTTCCCATTCGAAAGCTTTAAGTTTTTCCTTCATACAATTCATCACCCAGAAAAAATGCTATTACTAAAGTGATATACGATTTTTGTATTTTGAAATACCTCAAACGTCCGACAGAAAGAGAAAAATAAGAATGCCGTATTACAACAGAGATCGTCATATTTTTTGATCACCGCCGGAATAGATCGCATTTCTTGCACAAAGACTTTATTGAGGTATAATCAAGGTTCATAACGGTGTACTAGACGTTTGTACATAAACTAAATATAATACGGAGCTGGCCACAATGACACGCCAATGGAGTTTGGTACGCCAGTGGATTTTGGAATGCCACTGGTCTTTTCAATGAATTTACTACTTTGACAAAAAATGCTTCTAGGTATAATGGCAAAACTGATTTGAGTACTGGATTAAAATAAATATTTTTCACTTTGGAGACTGTGGGAGACTGGGGTTTTTAGGATTTTAGGTTACTGGGATACTGGGAGAGGTAAACTGAATCTAAGACTGATTAAAACACTTGAAAAGAGGTTTGAACTTGGAGACTGTTGGTATCTTGAGTAGGTATTGTTTCTTCTTGGCTGATAGTTTTGAACTGACTTCCTACCGGTTTGACTTCTATTTTTATAGGGCAAACTCAGGTCGGATTTTTGGGGGACAGAACCTCCTTAATTTTTCTAAGGTACTTGTTTTAGGTAATTTCCCTGGTCGCTACGATTGGAAGTCAGCTGTGTTAAAATTATGTGTGATAGTTTTTGCCAAGATTTTACCAACTCAGGATCCCAAAGCTTCACATCATTTTTATTGTGTTTACAAGAAAAGGTACAAGTATACATATGTGATATAAGGTACAATTTTAAACAGTAAATATTTTTCTTAAAGTGCAACAATCACTGATAGACGTCAGTTTTTGGGTTGTTTTTGTAGTACATACTCATTTTTAGGTGATGATGTTTATTTCTTGATCCAAATTATTCCCAATTTCTCGAAATTGAGCTCCAAAATTTTCGGAAGATGAATTCGCTGTCGTAAATATTTACGATTCAGATTTTTCCTTTGTTCAGAATTGACCAATAGTGGCTCGGCTGGTCGCATGGTGGGGGTGACGTAAATAGTCAGCCATTTCCTTGGCGTTGATCATTGCTGTCTGGAGTCCCTTGTGGAAGCATTAGGTGGTTATTCAGATGTGTTTTCCAGTCCAATGAGGCTGCTGCATGTATTCATTATCAATTTCATTTATGTTTTCAATTGATTAGTTAGTTAAAGGACATAATAGCGTTGTAGACAAGTCATTTGGAAGGGGCACCACATGCACATAATTCCGCTAGCCAATAGCAGCTCTCAGATTGTCGTGCTGGCGGCATGGTACTCTGTGGGAGCGTAAATTCCATTCTTGAATTTCCATGGTTGTCAAAAGCTTTCGCGCACTCGTTAGATGCACACGGATTCCTACGACACGTTCCATACACTCCCCTCAGTGCAGTCTCGACTGTGCTCAGCTACTTCGTCGGGCGTGTCCTTTTCCGATGTCTGAGTTTTGAGTCGGGTGTCTTCGCAGAGTGTACAGTTTCATCAGTTGCTGGCGTGGCAGGCAGAATGACGGCGATTTTGACTGCCGGCCTTACGTATATCCCAGTGCTGGTTTGGATCCGGGCAGTTCTGACTTGTCCATCAGCTGCAGGTATTGCTTCGATGATACGGCCACGTGGCCAACTGTTTCGAGGCAGTGCTGGGTCCATGATGATCACTAGGTCATCCTTCTTAATTGGTGTAGTTGGATGGTGCCATTTTTGCCGGACAGCCATGGTAGGTAGGTATTCCCGCAGCCATCGCCTCCAGAAGGTGTCTGCAAGTTGTTGTCCGATGCGCCACTGGCGGCGTAGGCATGTTTCCTCTTCTTTTTTGTCATAGAAGGATAATTGAGGGCGCTTCCCAGCTGACCCTAGCAAAAAGTGGTTGGGTGTTAGAGGTTCTTCATCACGTGGGTCAACTGAAATGTGGGTGAGTGGACGATTATTTACCACAAACTCAGCTTCTGCAAGTGCGGTGCGTAGCGTTTCTTCTTTTGGTGCTCTTTCCTTTAGTGTAGCGCTTAGGGCTTTCTTGACTGATCGTACTAATCTTTCCCAAGCTCCCCCCATGTGCGGACTTAGTGGTGGTATGAAGTGCCACTCGATGCCCTGGGTAGCTATTGCGTCAATCATTCTGGCGTCTTGACTTATTGACAGCAGGGCGTCCCTCATCTCGGTGTCAGCTCCGTGAAAGTTTGTCCCGTTGTCCGAGTACATGGCTGCTGGTTGTCCTCTGCGGGCGGTCATTCTTTGTAGGGCCATGATGGCCGAGTCAGCAGTCAGTGAAGCGGCTAGTTCTAGGTGAATGGCGCGTGTCGACAGGCAGGTGAAGATGGCTCCATATCGTTTTTCTCGATGCCTACCGACCGTGATAGCCATAGGGCCGAAATAGTCAAGCCCACAGTGTGTGAATGGGCGGACGTGATGCATCAGGCGGGGTGGTGGTAATGCGCCCATCAGAGGTGGAGTCGGTTTGCTGCGTCGTATGAAGCAAGTGGGGCAGGCGTGCGTTATCTTCCTGCTTGTTGTGCGTAGTCGTATTATGAAGAAATGATTGCGTATTTCTGCTACTGTTTTCTCAGTACTAGGATGATCCGCCTTTTTGTGGTAGTGACTGATAAGAAGTCGAGTGTAGGGTTCGTCGCCGTCCAGTATTATAGGAGTTCGGGCCACACTCTTTGTTCTTTCCAAGGCTTGTAGTCGGGTCCCCATTCGTAGTAGGTCATCTGGTCCAAAGAATGGGTTCAGGGAGTTGAGGCGGCTGCCAGCAGGCAGTTTTTGACCTTGTCGGATGATGTGTAGATCAGTTGTGAAAGCGTCTTCCTGGGACCTTTTGATCCATCTGTGTTCTGCTGCTTTTATCTCATCGGCTAGTAGTGGGCCTTCTACTGGTTTATTGGGCCCCATCTTGCATCGTCTGATAAATCGGAGGATCCAAGCTGTGGAGCGAATCAGCCGGTGCCATGAGGAGAACCGCTCTACTGATGGGAGTGCTTCGCCCCTGGTGGACACAAGGCCAACGTAGTGAGGTTTGACTTCTAGTGTCAGGTCGTCAGGCCTGTGGGCGGGCGCCCGTTCTTTTGGCCACGCACCCTCCGGGGAAGTGAGAAAGGCTGGGCCAGTAAACCATCTTCCTTCTGGTGTTAAGTCTGGTACCTCTAAGTCTCGTGTTCCTATGTCAGCGGGATTGAGTTTTGTGGGTACCCATTTCCAGTCGGGTATGTTGGTTAGTTCGTCTATTTCCCCCAATCGGTTTGCCACAAAGGTTGAGTAGGCGCGTGGGTCGGTGCGTAACCAGCATAGTACAGTTGTGGAGTCTGTCCAGAAGCAGGTGCGGGATATCAGGGCTTTGCTTTCTTTTTGGATCGTCTGGGCTAGTCTCGCTGCTATGAGGGCGGCTTGAAGCTCGAGGCGTGGAATGGAGAGAGGCTTCAGTGGCGCTACCTTGCATTTACTTGCAAGGAATGTTACTCTTAAGGATCCATCTATTTTTTCGGTGAAGTAGGCCACGGCACAGCAAGCTTGCTCCGACGCATCGCAGAAAAGGTGTAGTGTTACGTTGTTTAGTTTGTTGTAGAGGCAACGTCTCGGGATTGAGATGCTGTTCGTGTGCAACAGATTTAGCCAGTCTGTCCATCTCTGGGCGTGTTCAGGGGCAATGGGTTCATCCCAGCCGACGCTTGAGCGCCACACTGCTTGCAGTAGCATCTTAGATCTGATGGTAAGGCAGGCAACGAAGCCGACTGGGTCGAAGATCTTCATTACTATAGATAATAGTTGCCGCTTGGTAGGTTGTGTGGCCGTGTCGTGGGAGATTGCCTCACGAAATGAGTACAGGAAGCGGTCTGTGGTGGGGTCCCAGATTAAACCAAGCACTCGCTCTGTTTCCGGACCTCCGCTGCTGATTTGTATCGTGGAGCTGGCACGGTCTTCTATAGGTACGCTAGCTAGGGCCGCCGGGCTGTAGGACGCCCAATTTGTCAAGTGGAACCCTCCTTTCGCGAGCAGGGCACTTACACTTTGGGCGAGTGCAGCAGCTTCATTGGGTGTGTCTGCTGCATCTAGGTAATCGTCCATGTAGAACTTGGTGCGTACGGCTTTTGCGGCGGCCGGGTACTCGTGCTCGTATGTTTCAGCCACTTTATTTCGGACGAATTGGGCACTGCTGGGGGAACAGGTGGCTCCGAACATCATCGATGACATTTGATAGGTGTCTGGTTCGTGATGGGGTGATGTCCTCCACAGGAATAGCTGGGACGACTGATCTTCTCGCCTTATTTTTATTTGCAGGAACATTTCTTTGATGTCTGCAGCAATAGCGATGTTTCCTTCCCGGAAGCGTATTATATTCCCCAGGAGGGAGGACAGCAGGTCAGGACCAGTAAGCAGCTGGTCGTTGAGGGAGGTTCCTCGGCATCGGCTTGCGGCATCGAACACCACTCTGATTTTTCCTGGCTTATTTGGGTTGATTACTGCAAAGTGGGGCAGGTACCATTTGCGAGGTGTGGTGGTGGAAGCTTGATGGCTTGATAACTTCTTGGCATAGCCTTTGTTGATAAGTTGATTTATTTTGTCGTTGTAGGCCACTGCTAGATTTTTGTCTTTTTCTAGCTTTTTCTCCAGGGACAGAAGTCGTTTCAGCGCACACTGCCGATTGTCAGGTAACGTGGCTTCTGGTTTGCGCCATAGTAGACCGGTTTCCCACCTTCCTACAGGAAGAGGACGGGTAGTTGCATTCATAAGTGCAATTGCCTGTTGTTCGCTTGCATTGACTCTGGTGGCTGATGTTACTCCGAGGGAGTCGATGGCGAAGTTGGTTTTTACTAGCTCCCTCAACTGTATGTCTGCGGCCGTTTCTGGTTGTAGTGCCAAAGTGGTGGTCGTGTTATTATCTCTGGGGTTGACTCCCCCATGAGCGATCCATCCTAGTGCGGTGCGTGATGCTATTCGCGTAGTATCATTGCATTCACGAACTTCCCTTGACACGATCAGGTGAGCGTTATCTTGGCCTATTAGCAGCTTCGGGACGACTGACCTTCCTTGGGTCTGTTGCTCCGGCAGGTTGAGGTTGCTTATTGTGCTGGCAGATATGTGGAATGTATTACTGTTGCCTGCGCCTCGTATTCTTAGTCTCACTCGTTGGGAGAGATTGTCGGAGGTGCACATTCCTTTCGCGCCGTGGATTCGCAGTCCGTGAACTGGGCCGTTTGCTCCGACTTGTATTGCGGTGTCAGCGTCGACAAGTGTTACTGTGGATCCTTCATCCAGGAGAGCGAACACTGACACTTCTTCTTTGTTTGGAGCGCTTAATATGACTGGCGCAATTTTTAATAGTACTCTCTGTCCGGAGTCCTGGCGTCACAAGTTGACATTTTCCACGGCGCTTTTTCGTACGAACTCGGGATTATGTAGCAGGGGGTGGTGTGGGGATCTGCAATCTCCTACTTTGCACCATTGGTTTATTTTGCAGCTTCGTGAGTGGTGTTTTTCTAAGCACTTGCGGCATAATCTTCCCGTGCGTACAGTTTCCCATCGGAGTTCAACATCTTTGGCTGCGAATTCTTTGCATTCGCGGGTTTTATGATCGCCGCCACATTGGGCGCAGCTTTCATCAGCAGTTTTTCTTTTTCGGCTTGGTCCAGGGTAAGTATGTTCCTCGTTTACTTTGCGTTTTATGGGGGCAATCTTTTCTTTTGGGCCATCCCTGATTTCTTCTTGATGTCCGGCATGTATTTGCTCATGGCTCGGTAGAAGTCGCATGCGATCACTCTCTTCTTCCTCCTGGTACCCGGCATGTATTTGTTCACGGCGTGGTCGAGATCGTATGTGGTCCACCATCCCACTGTTTGGAATTGCGTTTGACACCTCTTTCAGAAAGGCAGCGAGCTGGGTTATGGTGGCCGGAGCGTGTTGTTTGCGGATCTCGATTAGCCATGCCAGACGCAGGGAACTTGGCATTTTGTCAGTGACGTCATTCATTAATGCAGGATTGGTGAGATAACCTTCGGTTTTCAGGATCCGGAGAGATGCCACCAGGTTTTGTACCGTCCCGGAGAAATCTGCCAGGTCCTCGAGTGATACCTCGGTCGTGAGGTAAGGTAGTTTTTTAACCTTGTCTAGCATAAATTTTGCTATAGAGTTAGCGCTGCCGTATCGCTGCTCGAGGACGCTGATGATCTCTGGGACTTGCGCAGGATCCATTAGTAGGGGACCCACGGTATCTCGTGCCTTGCCTTTGAGGGCGCGCTGCAGCCGAATGAGATTTTCGCTCGGAGTCATTTGGCAGGTGGCGGTGGATTGAGCGTACTGTGCCTTCCAGGTGGGCCACTCAAGGGGGTCTCCGGAGAAGGTAGGCAAATCTTTTGCTGTGGATTGCCTGGCAATGAGGGCAGCCATTCTTGAATCATCTTCTAATGTGCGGGGGCTATCTTGCGTTCTGGAAGAGCGAAGGGCCTCTGCCATCACAGAGGCGATCTGGGCCAGTGGGTCGTTGCCATGCTGCAACCATTCTCGGGTGTGCCGTGGTGTAAATAATGGGGAATCCTGGCCGGAGGAGGCTGGCTGATGCTGGTACCCTGCTGTGTTGTAAAGTGGGCGCTCGGGTCCGATATGGCTGTATTCGGCCGTAGGGATGTTCTTCGCAGGGCCCGTCAGTAGTGTGTACTCTTGGGTGGCGGCGGTGGCGTATCCGGTTGGATCGGTTACAGCAAATTCATTGGTAGGCTGACCGGCTGGTGTGTCCATTTGAGTAGTTGCATATCTCGTTGCAAACTCTTCGGCCGGCTTGTGAACTTGAGTGGCATATCTCGTTGCAAACTCATTAGTAGAAGGGCCGGTTGGTGCATGCACTTGAGTAGTTGCATATCTCGTTGCAAACTCTTCGGCTGGCTTGTGTACTTGAGTGGCATATCTCGTTGCGAACTCATTAGTAGAAGAGCCGGTTGGTGCGTGTACTTGAGTTGTTGCATATCTCGTTGCAAACTCTCCGGTAGACGGGCCGTCTGACGTGTGTACTCGAGTGGCATATCTCGTTGCGAACTCGTTCGTAGACGGGCCGGTTGGTGCCTGGTTTTGAATTACTGCCTGACCGAGGTTGGCTCGCAGGGTCGGGCTGGTTGGTGCGGGCTCCTGGGTAGGTTGGCTGACTGCTTGGCGTGTTGCAGCGTTCAGGGCTGCGAGCAGATTGGCTGTCTGCTTGGCGTGACGTCTGTCCCGGATGCGCATCTCTCGGCGCAGCAATCGCAGGGAGTCTTCAGTAGATTCAGAAGTTGTTTCGCTGCTTTTACTGTTGGATCCGTGGAGGCTCTTGGCGACACATTCTGGAGCAGGTTGGTCAAGAGTGATGAGGTCAGGGTTCCTGGCAGGGTTCGCACCAGATAGATCGTGGCGGGTTCCGCTGGATGGCGTCTCATCGATGTCTACGGTGCGTGGGCCCGGGGTCCGACGGGGTGCCACTGGTATGTTTCGGCTTGTTCCCGGGGCGTTAGGTTTAGACATCGATGTTTCGGAAGATGTTGGGGTCTTACGGCTACTGCGAAGAGACGGCATTTCCACTGGGTAAGACTGAAGGCGTGTTATGTGTAGATCCGGCTCGAAGGACCAAATGTACTAGACGTTTGTACATAAACTAAATATAATACGGAGCTGGCCACAATGACACGCCAATGGAGTTTGGTACGCCAGTGGATTTTGGAATGCCACTGGTCTTTTCAATGAATTTACTACTTTGACAAAAAATGCTTCTAGGTATAATGGCAAAACTGATTTGAGTACTGGATTAAAATAAATATTTTTCACTTTGGAGACTGTGGGAGACTGGGGTTTTTAGGATTTTAGGTTACTGGGATACTGGGAGAGGTAAACTGAATCTAAGACTGATTAAAACACTTGAAAAGAGGTTTGAACTTGGAGACTGTTGGTATCTTGAGTAGGTATTGTTTCTTCTTGGCTGATAGTTTTGAACTGACTTCCTACCGGTTTGACTTCTATTTTTATAGGGCAAACTCAGGTCGGATTTTTGGGGGACAGAACCTCCTTAATTTTTCTAAGGTACTTGTTTTAGGTAATTTCCCTGGTCGCTACGATTGGAAGTCAGCTGTGTTAAAATTATGTGTGATAGTTTTTGCCAAGATTTTACCAACTCAGGATCCCAAAGCTTCACATCATTTTTATTGTGTTTACAAGAAAAGGTACAAGTATACATATGTGATATAAGGTACAATTTTAAACAGTAAATATTTTTCTTAAAGTGCAACAATCACTGATAGACGTCAGTTTTTGGGTTGTTTTTGTAGTACATACTCATTTTTAGGTGATGATGTTTATTTCTTGATCCAAATTATTCCCAATTTCTCGAAATTGAGCTCCAAATTTTTCGGAAGATGAATTCGCTGTCGTAAATATTTACGATTCAGATTTTTCCTTTGTTCAGAATTGACCAATAGTGGCTCGGCTGGTCGCATGGTGGGGGTGACGTAAATAGTCAGCCATTTCCTTGGCGTTGATCATTGCTGTCTGGAGTCCCTTGTGGAAGCATTAGGTGGTTATTCAGATGTGTTTTCCAGTCCAATGAGGCTGCTGCATGTATTCATTATCAATTTCATTTATGTTTTCAATTGATTAGTTAGTTAAAGGACATAATAGCGTTGTAGACAAGTCATTTGGAAGGGGCACCACATGCACATAATTCCGCTAGCCAATAGCAGCTCTCAGATTGTCGTGCTGGCGGCATGGTACTCTGTGGGAGCGTAAATTCCATTCTTGAATTTCCATGGTTGTCAAAAGCTTTCGCGCACTCGTTAGATGCACACGGATTCCTACGACACGTTCCATACAAACGGTATTCCAACAGCGTCTCTCCCTCGCTCCACCCCACGCCCACCCCTTGCGTACAACTTCCCAAGTAAGTCGATTAATATTCCGAACATGTTATCGACTCTTCTTCCACTTCTGATATCAATTGTTTTTTTGTAAATTCGTTTTGGTTCCCCTTAGGACGTGCCCGGTGGCGAAAAAGATGAAAGCATGATCGGTTTGTTGATTGCCATCTTTTAGGACCGTAATTTTATTACGCTCTTTACTCATATTGAATGTTTTTCGATAATACGTAAATTTCCAATGCTGTACAAGTCAATTTGCCGTCTCGTACAAAATACTCAAGACGACGAGTTTGGTACATCAAATTTAAAAAGCTTTTTGCTGCAAAAAAACTAATTTATTTCTGCCAGTCAATCAATAAAGAGTCTGAGGACGGGTTGTTTCACAAAATTTGATGAATTCATTAAATATTTGAATTTAATTTTCACGTTATGTGGAGATTCTATTCAAGTTCTGTTATTACAGCATTACATTAATAAAACTCCATCTCCAAACAATATTAGCATAAGAAACTCTTTTGGCTTCACTGCAGTTCACATGTATATTTATCTGTCTATTATATGTGTATAAGCTGTTTGTTTCTTACAAATAAAAATAAAAATTACAATCCAGTTGCTGCATGAAACTGAAATAATCACACAACTTGAAAAGAACTTACACAGGTCGTGAAAATTAACGTAAAATATTTGATGAATTCTAATAATATGTTATGGAAAACCTATCACTGAGCTTGAAGCTTTTATATATTATTATATTTTCTTTTACATCTGCTCCACATGTCATTTTTGAGGATACTGTATGG
Organism: Limnephilus rhombicus; assembly: GCA_929108145.2. Classification (NCBI taxonomy): domain Eukaryota; kingdom Metazoa; phylum Arthropoda; class Insecta; order Trichoptera; family Limnephilidae; genus Limnephilus; species Limnephilus rhombicus. The sequence goes on from OV815278.1 coordinate 44,946,418, forward strand.
AGGGTCTTTAGGGAAAAGAATAAGAGGAAGTTCCGGAAAGAAAAAAGGCATGACGGGTCGAAATGAATCTGGGGTTAATTTATGCAGGAGTTACGTACGTATGAATCCGTCCCTTTCATCGCGGAATAAGGCGATGGGTCGAGAGAGTCCGGCAGGAGAGGAAAAAAGGTCTCCCATCAACCAGTCTCCAGATCCGACCCGCCAAGCAGTAGGTGGGCAAACGCCAAGACCTAGACAAACATTACCCCATGGACTCGGGCACCTTTGCTAAGTCACCAAACGTAGCGAATTTCTTGGTGTAAACTATGGCAAGGGTGTTGGTTATCTAATAAATGGTTCAAATCATATTTTTATTATATATTCTCATCCTTTTTGTACATTGTGTATATGTGTGGCAATATTTCAGCTTTGGCTTATGTAAGAGCAGTAATTGTGTTATTAATTGTTTTTTTGTTTAAAATCCGCAGAACTTCATTTAATTTATTTTTTAATTTAAAATATGTAAATAAAATTTAATAATGCTATTATTAAGTTCTGAAAGATGCAAGAAGTACGTGTGAAGACACAATTGTGAGACGTTCCATAGTCTCTGATTTCCCCGTAAAATTACATGATGTAAGTTTTAAGTGATATTCAAGGATGCGTTAAAAATGCAATCTTAATAATATGCTTCTTAACTAAATATCCTAGTAACACAAAAATCTGTAAATCGAGAGATAGATTTTTTTTGAGAGATAAAATTAATTATTTGAACTATATCGTTCCCACGAGAAAAACCTCAAAAACGATCACACAATAAATAAATGCTTTATATTTCACGGTGAATCTTCAGGCTGTAATCGGATTCCGTCTTTATTCCGTGATAAAATACGTTACACCACATAAATTCCAAAAAGCAGCCCATGTGTTAGATATGGGTTGAAAACGTTATTATTTCCATTGAAACATCGCTACAGATAACCGGGTATCTGTCGGATTCTAAAAAGATTTAGCAAAGTACAAAAACATCGATAAAATGTAGGCTTGCCAATTCTATTGATATCGGGTATTAACTGAAGATATTACTGGCACACGTTTGTAATACCCACAAAAACTAGTTTAGTTTGCGAAACGATCTTATTTACGCAAAGTTCTTTGATATTATATTACGTTTTTTATGTTCTATTTTAGAAAGACGTAATTTCAGGTTTACGAATACCCTGACAATTTAAAAAAATCTCTGAATACCATCATTATAAGCTGAAGATGTTGTTGACGGATGACGGATGTCTTAGCTAGCCGAGGAATTGAAGTCATGACGGCTTTGGTCGGTACCCGACGCATTTGCAAACTCAGCTTCTGATTTCTTTTTTTTTTTGAGTCATTAAATTGAATCCATTGTTTTAAATATGAAACCGCACAATATTATCTATTTGAGAAATGTCGTGAAGCTGAAAATCAATCTGAATTCCATGCATTTGTTTACAAGTAGGGAGATATTGTATTTATAATTTACTTAGGTATTACATACAGTGACGATGTAGTCTCCGATCTCTTTTGTTTTTGAAAAACTTTTTAGTACCGAATAGTTTGTATATACATTTTGTTCTGCTAGAATTCCCCTTGTTCGCAGGTAACAACCCACGCTCTGTATTTAGGGAATATCGAACTTCAAAAAGGCAGAAGTATCTCTATCGAAAATGTGTATTAGGTAGTCACACTAAAATTAGTCTACGCGTAACGGATTTTATTGAGGCAGTCTGTAGTCTTAGGGTGTTCGGTGAACTCCCCCTATTTTAGATGCCCAAGATTTCGGTATGGAAAGGGCCTTACAACTAACTGCCAGTGATGCGTGGGGGCTATATTCTAGACACGTAAACGCCTTGCAATGCCTTAGTGAGACTCGCAGGGCGTTTGCCCACCGCCACCGGCACCGAAAATCGAGTCGGGCCGAGTTCGGATCGACGTGACAGCGATCATGTGTCCATCGCACCCAGTTTCGGTTTAACTAATAATTGGTGTAATGATAATAACCAAAAAAATATGCCCCGGCAATCTCGGGTGTAACCGAAAACTTCAGTAGTGTTTTTTTATTGCCTGCATTTCGAACCGTCACGATCTCCGGCGAGTTTGAGGAGTAGCGCCGAACTATTTACAATCTCGGCGGCCGAGAAGACGGCGCTCGGATAAGGTCATTGTGGTGGACACCCGGCCATAGTAAGCTGTGTATCGTCACTTCGGCAACGTCATCTCGTTCTCGGTGACGGCTGCGGTGGACAAACGGCCTTAGACGCGGTTAATTTTAAATTATTTAATAATTTGTTATGGTAATAAAATATTAAAAAAAAAATAGTAGGTAAAACCAAATATTCTTATGTAGATGCTTTATTACACTAAATTTTGCATGTACGATTTAAAATTTTCAAATTAAAACAGACTTAAAACTATTTTTTTTGACAATACAATCGTCACGAGGAACAGATCTGATATATCAATTAAATATTATTTAATACAAATACAAGGTGGGGAAAAAGTAATATGATAATGTGAATTGATTGCAATTTTGTATGAAATGAAAAAAATGGGCCCTGTTGTCATGGATAGTTTATTTGAAGGTGATGACATTGAATTGAAAAAATGATATCGGTCAAATGACCACCTCCTGAGTTATTGCATATTTGTGTTTGTTTTACGACATTTTGAATTGTTGCTCGCCAAACATCTGGCTCCAAATTGGTGATTTCTTGATTGACGGAAGTGGCTCCATCTCTTAATGAATTTTAGAATTCATTAAGAGATGGAGCCACTTCCGTCGGCATCTCGCAAACGGACTCGCCCCTGGCTAGCATAAATACCACGTTTTAGTGAACTTTCTATTCCGTTCCGCGGCGATGACGCCACTGCTTGTCACGATTATTTTGTACTGGTGAAAGTTAGTGGAGCTGGCGACACGGTATCGCTTCGAAGTAAATAAGCACACACTTCACGACTAAAAATTACACATCTACCGGATCTGCCCTGATGATGGACACTGCAACGATGTCCGAAACGTTGGCTAAAGAAGGAGGTAGCGCAACACGGCATAACACCCCAAAAACAAATAACGAAAATGGTGATTTCTTCTTCAATGTTGGCTTTCAAGACTTTTTTTCAAAAAGCCACAAAGGAAGAAGTGGCCAAATAAGCAGAAACAATAATTCTACACACCTCAAGGTGCATATCGCTCCATTTCTTGTTTACAACTAATTCTCTATCTGTCTACAACATATATGTTAAAGCACAATGACTTTTGCAAAAATGATGGCACATCACATTGTGACATTACTTTTGCCCCACCTTGTACACATAAAAAGTTTAAAAAAGGCTAGCAAGTGTTAACCTTAGTTTGAATTTAGTCTAGTCAAGGCTGAGAACATGTATGAAGCCTTTCTTCATGCGCATCGAGCCTTTCTGCACAGCCTGTAATGTGATCCCAGAGGATGATGTTACTACCAGCCCTTCCACTGTCACCCCACTTGCCTCCCACTCCTCCCTCACCTCCACTCGCTCACCACTTGCACCAGTCACTCAAGCACCGTCTGGAGAGTGGCAAGTTGATGTGAAAGCAGAACAAGTGATATTAACGCTAGATCATCGATGCGGTGGAGCGCATTCGACATCTGATGCGGAAACACCTCATTTAAGGGGGTATTTGCTCTGTGGGCAGTGGACAGTGGACAACTGGACAGTCTCCTCAATCAAATCGTGATTTTGCACGTTTCTGAAGCAGGCTGATGAAATAATGACAGAGCAGTTTGCAGTACAATATATAAAAAGGTCTTACTCATCATGTGTAGAATGCCTACGATCTCATTTATTATTTATTTATTTATTTATATTAAATTGCAATTATTTTGGGAGGCGGGTATGAGTAGTTACCGCCAACAACCGGGAACAATTTATTGGATAACCAACACCGTTTCCATTAGTCTGCCTAAATATTTCGCTACGTTTGGTGACTTAGTAGGGATTCCCGGGTTCACGGGTGAGGTTTGTCTAGGTCTTGGCGGAAAATGCATTTGCTACCTACTGCGTGGCGGGCCGGATCAGGAGAGATTGGTTGAGGGAGATCTATCCTAGATCTCTTCAGCCGGGCTCTCCTGACCGCATTGGGGTGGATGGATTCACACGTCTGTCACTCCTGGACACATTGACACCAGATTCCTACCCACCCCTCATTCCCTTTTTTTTCAGAACTTTCTCTCCTTCCTTTCCCTAAAAAGACCCTCCACACGGCATCCCCAAAGATGACATGGGCTCTGTGGAATTTTTATCCTCAGGGCCTCCTGTTTGGAGCTAATGTTAAAAAATAATTAAAATGAGTGATAAGCAGTTGGCAACGTTTTAGCCGACGACATGTAAAAATATTTGAATTTAACTATTTTTCGGGTTTCATGGGGTTAATACTGAATACGATTTTATTAAATTTGTTAAGTTACTTTGTAATACCTATCTCAAAATAAACAAAAATCTGCAACTTGCACTTGTACTAACCCCGCGATATTTACAATATGAATATTTATGCATTATTGTATGCCACAACAAATCTACAATACCCATTATCAACAACGACACAATGTATATCAAGTTTTAAAAAAAATGGCAATTTTATTCCAGTTTTTATACATCCATTAAAAACGAAGCCATTTCATACCATTCATAAAATCGAAAGAAAAAGAACATGTAGAAAGTAAAACAATGGAGATATTATGTTATATCTATGCCAAAAAATCTACAATACCTACTCTCAACAACGACACAAACAATGTATATCAGGTTTTTTAAAAAAATAGCAATTTTATTCCAGTTTTTGTACATCCATCAAAAACGAAGGCTTTTCAAACCATTGTTTCATAAAATCGAAAGAAAAATAACATGAAGAAATTAAAACAATGGATGTAGTATGTTATATCTATGCCAAAAAATCTACAATACCTACTCTCAACAATGACACAAACAATGTAAATCAAGTTTTAAAAAAAAGGCAATTTTATTCCAGTTTTTGTACATCCATTAAAAACGAAGCCATTTCATACCATTGTTTCATAAAATCTAAAAACAAAGAACATGAAGAAATTAAAACATTGGACGCGGTATGTTATATCTATTCCAAAAAATCTACAATACCTACTCTCAACAATGACACAAACAATGTATATCAAATTTTGAAAAAGGCAATTTTATTCCAGTTTTTGTACATCCATTAAAATCGGAGCCATTTCATATATCGTTTCATAAAGTCGAAAGAAAAAGAACATGACGAAATTAAAACAATGGATGTAGTATGTTATATCTATGCCAAAAAATGTAAAATTCCTACTCTCAACAATGACACAAACAATGAATATCAAGTTTTTTTTTAAAAAGGCAATTTTATTCCAGTTTTTGCACATCCATTAAAAACGAAGCCATTTCATACCATTGTTTCATAAAATCGAAAGAAAAAGAACATGAAGAAATTAAAACAATGGAGGTAATTTATATCTTGTTTGAAAATGTGCATTAGCGCTGATTTTTTCCCTTATAATTTTCATTCATCGAAGTCTCTTGTTAAACTTCTCTATAATGCCATTTCAACTCCATACAATTCTTTAAAAAAACGTACATAAAAAAAATTTGCGAACTTTTCTACTGAGTGCCAAATTGCCACCACTTGTCAAGTGCATTGGGTAGGTACCGTAGGTACTTACCCCATCACATCGCTTGTCTCCCGCTGTTAATTACCCAGTGAAAGGGAAAGTGGGCTTGTCATATGTCGGCCCATACATGCTCGTTTCTCGTCATATAACGACTATGTTTATATTATGCACCGTGTTTCACGGTTCTACCATATATGGGAATTGCCCACGCTGTGCGCAGTGATGGAGTTTGCGGAATTAGTTTAAAAAATAAGTATGAAAAGGTTAAAGTTTTGATTGCGATGCGTCAAGTTTTTACACAGTTTAAGTTTCGTGTTTTCACACAGAAAATTTAAAAAAAAAATCTCTTGAAAATTAATGAAAAATTGGAATTTTTACTGGTAGAAATTTCTTTTTACTGGGTACCGCTGCAAATTATTGAATTTGAACACATCGTTTTTTCGATCAAGTCTGATTGAAAGTAATTATCGATAAGATATGTTTATTGCAGGAAAATGGTTTCAGATGCGGAATTTCCGCTTTTTTTCGAACTTTCGCATTCAGATTTCTCAGAATTGAGATATTTATAAACGTACCTACATAATATTCGAGTGAGCGGTCTGTCATGTTCATATTAAACGGTCTGATTGCAGAGTGAATTTCAAGGAATTAAATAAATTGATACATCTGTAATATTTTAAGGAGAAAATAAATTTTCTTCTTTCTGCAAAAGGTTGTAATTTTTTTAAAATTTTTTTGAACTTTATGAGTTAAATCTCAAATTATAATATTTAATTAAATGATGACAATATTAGCGAAACTCAATCGAAAATCTGGAGACAGAAATCAGATAAAGTTATTGGCTCCACTGGGAGTCGAATCCAGGACCCTTTGCTTACATGGCAAGTACTCTACCAACTGTGAATGAACCTATATCCAATTCGGTCACTTTTAACTGTATCATACATCGACTAAGAACTACCAACATTATCTTCATTACCTTAACGCACATATTATTGGCCGCTATCTTTATATGTGATTGCAAGATTCAACTCGAACTAAGTGCTATCTAGATAGTCTGGATAATTTGTATTCATTTTATTTTTAATACGCGACATCTATTGACTTTTCTGCAAGTCTAGGATGAATATTTTGTTTTTAATTTTTAACTTTATGAGTAAAACCTCAAATTATAATATTTAATTAAATGAAGACAATATTAGCGAAACTCAATCGAAAATCTGGAGAAAGAAAAATCTGAAAAAGATATTGACTCCACTGGGACTCGAACCCAGGACCCTTTGCTTACATGGCAAGTGCTCTTCCAACTGAGTTACGGAACCTATATCCAATTCGGTCACTTTTAACTGTGTATCATACTTCAACTAAGAAATACCAACATTATCTTTATTTTCTTAACGCACATATTATTGGCTGCTATCTTTATATATGATTGCAAGATTGACACATGAAAAGTGCGGTACAGACATGGTTAACTTTGCAGGTAGCCAAAAGATGAGCTAATAAACTACTTTTGAATCCATCGATTATTCTGAACCACAAAATCTACACTGGCGTTGTGACCGACCCCAAAAGTCAACCTTGCCAAGCTGTACCTGCATATTCTTTCGATATTTTTGTTGAATATACTTTCCCTTCGGTATTTTATTTTGGGAACAAACTTCAACGAACTGATCGTTTTATCGTTGCCTTATCTACTCATACAATTTAGTACGTGTTTGGTTTAAAATTTATTCACGGAACTTGGCTCCACCACTGATTTTTTGTGCATTTCCCAAACAATGGTACAAGCACTCCATTGTAATTCATACCTATTCGTGTCTTTACGCGAATAAATATCTTTAGCTACGTATCTAACAACCTAAGTACCTATCTACTACGTAGAGTGCTTTATAATGATATATGAATGAGCAAGGAACGTACTGTAGCTAGAAGGTGCCTACCTATTTGCGCACTGCGATGCATTGTAAGGAATGCTTTTCATCAAGAAGTGAGGGGAGATGCGTTGGTACTTTATGAGAAATAAATTAAGTACTCCAGTTACAATTCCATTGGGGTAGGTACCTAAATATTTGAGTGATTTTTTTTAAATATTGATTTTTGATCGGAAGCTCTGGGGAAATTTTTTTTAAATATTGAAGCAGGAAGCTCTGAGGAATAAAAATTCTTTCAGGGCAGAGTTTAGGGAAAATAAGGAGAGGAAATTCTGGGAAGGAAAAAGGTGTGAGGGGTAGGTAGGAATCGGGGGTCAAAGTGTCCAGGAGTTTCGGACGTATGAATCCATCGACTCCTTCCACTGCGGTGCAAGGCGATGGGTCAAGAGAGCCCGGCTGGGGAGATCTAGATAAGGTCTCCTACAACCGGTATGTCCCGATCCGGCCCGCCACGCATTAGGTGGGCAAATTCAACGCCAATACCTGGACAAAACTCACCCCGTTCACCCGGGCACACCTGCTAGGTCGCCACACGTAGCCAACAACTTGGGATGACTTATGTCGGCGGTGTATGCCTATGTTCCTTCCAAATTGATGTTAACATTAACCCACCCCTCATACCTATTTTCTACCCAAAACTTCCTCTCCTTCCTTTCCCTTAAACTCTCCACATAGCATCCCGCAAAGATGACACAGGCCCCGAAGGAAATTGTTTTTTTCTCAGGGCCTCCTGTGTGGAGGTAACGTGAAAAAAATGCTTTTCTGAGGAATTGGTATTAAGTGAAGAGATCATCAGGTATATGCAAGTATAAGTTTCTTTTGAAGGTAGTAAATTCGATATAAATGTTAATAAAAATATATTTAAGTCTTCACGATCGCAGTGTTTATTCTATAATCGAGTAATTCTCGACGTTATAATATTAATAAATAATAAGTAATTATGTTTTTATACTAAAATCTTAAATTTTTATTTCAATGCCTTTCATAACCATTTATGTAAGTGCCAGTTTTCATGATCCTTCAAATAAAATTGTAATCGTTTTTAAGTTGATAGGATTTCAGTAATGGATTTTATTAAGCCAATCATTCGATGACCTAGATTTTTCAATTATTCCGTTTGCTTCAGAGCGTTAAATTAATTTGATTATGGCTTTAATCCAATAATAATAATTGAATTGTGCATAAAATAAATTTGCATTATTTTTTAAAATTAATATGACTTTAATCTGTGGCTTTTCCATGTATTAACGACGCATGCAACCAATGCTTGCTTTATTACGATTGCAATTTTATTGATTTAAGTAATGATTTGTTTTTTGTGGGACAAGTGATTAATTATATATGTTGTCTAAATATCTTTACATTTCATTCTCAAGTTACCCTTGGCCACTAATGCGACTAATGTAATATTTTTTTTGTTTCTCCATGTAATATTTTAGTGTTTTCGTATGTAATGATTTAACTTGTGCTCTTTCACTCAAATTTGTACATGTTAACCTCTATACAGGCTCTTGGCCTAGGGAGGTTAATTTTTTTTATGTAAAAGAATAACGTTTGACTTATTGTACAGTGTACAGTGAGAATCAACAAATTAAATAAAGAATATATACCTAGATACGTTTTAAGATTTTCACGGCCAAACGTATTTTCGTTATTTGTTTTTGGGGTATTATGCTTGTTGCGTGTTGCGCTGCCTCCTTCTTGAGCCAACGTTTTGGTCAGCGTTGCAGTGTCAATCATCAGGGCAGATCCGGTAGATGTGTGATACCGGATCTGCCCTGATGATGGACACTGCAACGCTGTCCGAAACGTTGGGTCAAGAAGAATTCCTTAAATACTTATTTATACAGCGCCATTGAGGTGATTTTTCACAAATACGGCGCTATATAAATTAGCCAAATATTATTATTATTATAAGAAGGAGGTAGCGCAACACGGCATAACACCTCAAAAACAAATAACGATAAGAATATATAAATTATCTTCCAACAATTTTGTTTGCAATCATTTTAGTCTTTAATTGTACATACAAATTCTTATTTACTTACTCAATTTACATTACAAATGTATTTTATATAATATATTACATTACAAATGTTTTGCCAGTTTAAAAAAAATATATATTTTAGCTGTCGATTTTAGCTATTTTTTTGTTGTCAAGTAAAATTGCCTCTACAAGAATAAACCTTTTGTAGGTATTATAATAACTTAACAGCCTAGAAGCAACGATAACTGTTGTAACCTGATCTGATTTTAACAGTAATAATTACTTAACCCCTAGATAAATTTTGGGAGAAATTTCTCACAGATTTCACACACTTAGAATCTTTTCTTTTCAACCTCAGTACTCATAAAATTTATGCTATTTTAGTTTGTAATACGGTTTAAATATTACGATTACGTTAAATATTATTTAAATATTAAATATTACGATTACGATTTAAATATTATGAGAATGAGAACACCACGCTTTCAGTATGCATAAAAAAGTTTACCATACATGTTCCCAAAAAAAAATTGTATTTGATTGACATTTGTCATGGTTTTGCGAATTATTTAAAAATATGTTTCATATAAAACGAAAAAATAACGTCACGATAACTTTTATAATACCTTTATCTAATTCTAATGAAACTCGGATACATGACACAAGAGCCTCAAAAAAGGATATACGAGATGTTCCAAAATTCAAGACAAGTTTTGGCCAAAGAAACCACATATATCTGGCAACCAAACATTACAACATCCTTCCTCCAAGTTTGAAAAAGATAGAAAGATAAATAAGTTTAAGGAAAAAATCAAAACATGGGTGAAAGAAATTAATGCAGACATACTAGAGAATGTATTAAAAACATCATAGAAACTAAATAACGAAATCTACCAGTCCGCCTCAACACAGGACCACCTAGTGAGGAGGACTAAGAACAAACAGATGAAATATTTATATACATTATCATATCTTGTAATTCTCATCAAACCTGTAATTAAAGAGTCACTAATAAAAAAAAAATTAAATACATTTTTTAGTTTCGTTTAAAGTTTGTATGACAAAAACTATCGGTATGCGATTTTAAACCCTTTATCTAGGATTTTTTGCTAATATTATTAATTGCATAACTATGTCGATTTTGGAAATCTGAAGGAGTCTTCCATCTGCTTTCAAAAGCAATAAGTATTTTATTTTGAAATACGTAAGAATCGAATGTAATTCGAAAATATTTCCTGCGCAATCAGCGTTTTGACAGTTCGCGTAAGAGAAATGCATTGCTAAGTATCAGAGTCTCTAGTGGTTAAATAGGATTTTGGGGATTTCTGCTAGGGTAGAAGCATCCAGTGAGACCCACGACATTAAAAATATAACTCTGAATCTAATTAACTAAATGAACATAATATTATTATTACTCGTACTATCTACATCAGCTCGAATGGTACAATTAAATATTCTATGGGGTCTAAAAAGTAACCGCAAGTTTGTAAAAACACGTACTAAAACCTGACGGTTACAGATAGATTATAATAATTTCGAGCAAATATTGAATTCGGTCTATTTTCATGTGTTTTTTGGTCCGATCTTCACCTCACTGGTATCCATTTACATCCCAGTGTGTACTTAATGTTCTCGTTTTGCCGAGAGGAGCTTTCAATGGGACCCCCGTCGGCTCCCGTGACTTTTATAAGCCCAATAGGTTTTGCATATTAATCATAATAACCGCCCACATCGGATAAGAGACTTAGCAAATATCCAGCGGGGTCGGGCGGAAGCGGTCCGTTTGATTCCTACCCCTTAATCGGCCAAAGCGCTTTTTTCTGCGCCAAGTCGAATAATTCACAAAGGGTTTGTTTCGGCGCGGGAGCTTTTTTAGATTGGCGATAAGCTCCGTGATGAATGTCGCTTTCGGCACATTGGAATGTAAGGAATGCCGCCCGGTCAATCCAACTGTTTGGCAATATCAACCGGTACATTAGTTGGTTTACTTGACTGAATAGTTAATTTTTTAAATCTAAGAGAGTCGTCAATATTTCGGAAATGTAGGTTTCTTTACAGTGAGATCGACTATTGCTGAAACTTCCTTCTAAGCAAAGGCTTTTAAGATTTATTATTAATTTAACTATAGATGTTAATGCCACCGCCGCCGCCGCCCTGCGAATCATTTACCGGATAACCAACACCTATGCCACAGGTCACCCCAAGTGGTTCGCTACATTTGGTTACTTAACAGGGATGCCCTGGTTTTTGGGGTGAGGTTTGTCTGGATCTTGGCGGATCAACAACTGGCAGGCCGAATCGGGAGAGATTTTTGAGGGAGACCTTTTGACCTCTCAAGTTGGACTCCCTCTGGAGGCATAGATTTATATGTCCTTCACTCCTGGACACGCTGATCTTGACTACCCACCCCTTACACCTTTTCCTTCAAAGAACTTCCTCTCCTTTCTTTCCTAAAAAGACCCTCCTCGCAGCAAGCGCAAAGATGACATAGGCCATTACGGTAATTATTTTCCATAAGGCCACCTGTGGGGAGCCAATTTTTAGAAAACTACCATTCCTTAATTAACACTGAACTAATTAAGGATACGAATGTTCATCTATTTATTTCCTTTGTTTTCATGTACCGTCCTTTTTTTATTATTTACGCTTTTGTTAGAATTTCGTGTTACTTATTTTGTGAATTGGAAGTCCGTTAATAAATAAATAAATTAACTCTTTGGCTCTGGAAGTCGTGGGTTCAGAATCCGACGTGTACACTCTAAAATTGATTTATCTGTAACGGTTATTTCACATAAGTTAATTACATAAAAATATTATTAGCGCCTCGTTTTAGAATGAGTCTTCCAAAATGCTTTCAGTACTGCGCTGGAGAGACCAAGGTTCAGAATCGAAATATGTAGGACAAAATGGCTTTCGGTGTGTTAAGAGCTTAAAATTAAATTGCCGGGTACCTGCCAACTTTCTTAAGCCTCGCAATATTCCCAAATGTGGGCGCTATATTTACGCTAAGTTCAGATATTTCCCCCTGAATTTGGCTTACTAATCAATTTTAGAGCGGCTTTTTACGTGAAAGTCAATATTAGCTCATTTTTTGTAGCTGAAATTAAAATGCAATCTAGTGGGTGTATATTTTAGCTTGCGCATTACACCGTCCAATTCATAGGAATACAGTACCTGCATATTTTATACGCCAGTACGGTTTGCACCGTTCAAAATTTGCAAACATTCCAATTGTGTAAAATAGGTTTCCGCTTAACGATAAACCGCTTTCGCATATTTCGTTTGAACTGCAAACTCCGGTTCAAATGCTACTGCGCTAAAATGCAATCGCACAGAAATGCAACTGCAACTGCGACTGCTGGAGTCGTGAAATAAATGCATTTTATCCCGGTGTTGCAATAACAGCACCGCACACGGGGTGACTTGGAGAATTATAGAAGAAAGGGGAACGTTGTATGAGGATTTATTCCCGGCTTAACCGAATGGAGCCACCAGTCACAGTGTGGCACAGGGCTCACTGAAACCAATAGTCATAGAAATATTACATCAACAATCGATTCTTTATTTTGTTTTACATTGAAAAGAAGTTTTTTTCCTATGAGAATCGACTAACATTAGTCTTATTTGTCTCCGTGGTATGAATTTGATGGTTTATTTCCCAGATCTAACTACCTACTTGCTTGTCTTAAGCGTCAATTACATTGAGCTCGTTTACAAGCTAATATCTGTTAGTAAACTCGCTCAGTGTAATCGTATTACTTGCTAACTATGCAGTTTGTTGACTATCTACGAAAAAACGACCGACTAGCAGCGACCTCAGTTTCCTACGCTGCTGAGCGAGTGGACAGTTTTGTGTGTCATCATAACACTCGCTGATTCACCCGCTTTCAAACTTAGTAGATAGTAGCTTGTAAACTAGCTGAATGTAATTGAGGCTTTAGGAAGTTTTTTCTTTTTTTAACTAAATACAGCAATTCATTCACTCATTATTAAAGTTTTAAGAACCGTTTACATCTAGCACATCACAGCGAAATACCTAATGATTTTCTAAGGACTTACCTAATGGGTACTATAACCATATAATTATTTAATTTAATATACCTTATAACTTGTATCATAATGTACTGTGTATGTCTTAATAAACGAAAGTCTCATTATCATATTTATTTGTAATAATATTATTAGAAAAAAAGTCCTTTAAGCTCTAATTGATTGCAAACATTGAACACCATGTGCAAATTAAAAAAAATATTTAGCAGAACTTAATGGCTTCTTTTAAAATTCCCAAATCAACGGCGACGGGGTGTCTCATTTCTTGAATGCGAGTAAGGGAGATGTGTGATAATGAGTGCATTTTTCTTATAGAGGAAGCAGACATACGGAGGCATTATCTCACTATTACTTAGTGTGTAAGAAAGAGATGCAGCATTATTGTAATAAAAAACGTACGTTTTATACGGAATATTAAAAACAACCAATAATAATTGAATTAAGTTTGCTAAGGATTCGGATTCGGATTGTACGTCGTTTTTGATGGTTAGTTTAACAATTTGTCTGCATTTTTTTAAAATTCTTCTTCTACTTTATTATAAAAAATGAGGTAAGCACTTCGTGATCACCGTGTGTGGAACCGTAGTTTTATGTGTGGGGCAGTAACAACAGTTATACCGCTATATTTTTAGATTGCCACAGCATAACTCGGTGAAACTGACGGACTCAGTGTTACGTTACGAAGCCTAGCCAAGGTAAGATAAGGGGATTTGGGGGTTATGTCGGAAATTATTAGGGCATTCCAAATATTATTCTTTATTTACACTTTTACTTTTTATGCTCACACTTGAACAACACAGGAGATATTATTTAATTATTTGAGTATTTATGCTTACCTAATCGTTATTCGAAAATAATTTGATCACAACTTCATCTTTTAGAGGTGGTTTTGCCAAATTTAAATGTAAAAACGTCATATTATCTTGAGCCCGTTTTAACATAAAAAATATTTTATTTCACTGATTGATTTGATTCGAGTTTTGGGTATAATATTCGTGAAACTTTTGAGGTTGATAGATTATTCATGAAAACTTACTAAAAATGTTGACATTTTTTTTCATTGGTGCGCAAATAAAAAAAAAAAAACGTTTCGATAAAGTTCTTGAATTTGTGCGGTTTACAAAGCGTTCGAAAACACCGTTATAATTATCATTTCTTTTCACTTGGTCAGCGTTTTTACATACATTTTTACTTTTACTACGATAAAGACGGCAACGTTCAGATGTAGATGTAAGCAGTTATAATGTTTTTCTCTGTATAGGTACCTACTATGAAATTTAAGGTTACGGCTTTAATACAATTAACAATATTTTTATCCCCGTTCTTTCGGGTTGTTGTTTCGCGTTAAAAAAATAGTTATACGCAAATTAATAATTATGGTTCTATCATTTTATGTACCACGTAGTATTGAGTTAACTGACAATAAAACTATGTTGGTAGAGCTCGAATAAAATAACTGCACACATCCAATTAAAAATACAATAAAAGTAACTCTCCAACGTGGATTATAATTTACATACACCGTACATACTCGTACATATACCGGCTGCTAGTGCAGCATATTAAATGGCAAAAGGAATTTATGATAAGAAAAATGCGCGACACCGAACCAGTTCATTTATTTAAATCTGTAACATGTAATTCAAATAGGTTTAAAGTACAGTGCTTTCATTTCCTGCCCAACCCGGATATTGAATTTCCCTACTGGAACAAATCCCACGATTATTTAACGTGGAAAAATGGCGATGCAGTGAGCATTTTCTACGGTGGTTGCATTTAATTTCATTCCAAATAATGGGAGCTACGCTCAAAGGTGGTCATGACTTGAATTAGGAAGTGACCTTGCTTTAAAAAGCTCCCGGAGCTTCAAGGAGAGTTTCAAGAAATAGTTTAATTCTCTCAGTGGCTTGCATTTTTCAAAGAGGGTTTAATACCACTCTCTCGAATTCGAAAAAAAGGGTTTAACGTTTTAAATGAAAAGCTTATCTTATTTTTGGGAACGAATTTTAATATTTTTACTATTTTTTTTAATTACCTTACCATAAATTAACAAACTGTTTCTCTAAATGTTATTTTTTATATCGAATATTTTTACATTAGCTCCCCACTCAGGAAAAAAATCCTCAGGGCCAATGTCATCTTTGCGGATGCTATGTGAAGTGTCTTTTTAGGGAAAGAAAGGAGAGGATGTTCTGTGCGGGAAAAACGCATGAGGGGTGGGTAGGAATCTGGGAGTTAATGTCCACAAGAGACGGACGTATGAATTCATACCCCTACAGCAATGGGTAGGGAGAGAGAGTTGAGCTGAAGAGGTCTAGGTTAGGTCTCCCTCAACCAATCTCTCCCAATTTGGCCCGCCACGCAGTGAGTGGGCAAAAGCATTTAACCCATAAACCCGGGCACCTCTGGTAAGCCACCAAGCATAGCAAACCACTTGGGGTGACCTATGGCAGGGGTATTGGTTATCCAATAAACTGTTCCTGTGGCGGCGGTACCCACACCCGCCTCCCCAATGTAAAAAGAAAACATATTCATAATCCCTTAAATACCTACCTATAAAGCAAATACGTTCTCTTATTTAATTTGTTTTACTTTATTTTTTTCCCCATTGCTTTATCGAACGGTTCATGTTTTTAAAAAAAAGTAATGAATCGGATAACAGGCGGATTAGACTTCTAATCCCAGACTGAAAAGAGTGTTTCTGCATCCATTATTTCCGTCCAATTCCAGCCTCTACCTTTCTACATCGGTGGGGGTTGTTTTTTTTATCATAGAATTTAGAATTTCTTGAACGAGAGAGTGAAAGAATGTTTGAATGTTTGCGCTAAAGAATAGAAGATTGGGAGGACTCTTGTGGGGTACTGAGCACCCCCTCGCCGTTATAAAAGTGTGCAAATCACCCGAACAGGATTAAAGTTAAGTGCATTGACATTAATTGGATTCCGTGGTCTCTCATTCCTTATTCACGGCTTTTGTTTGGCTCGAAGCGCTACTGCACTGCAAATAGAATGGTGCAAAATTTACAGTAAAAAGTTCTGCTAAAGATGTTTATTTCTGTTAGTAAGTAGCTTATATTGAATCTCCTTAGTTTGTTTACTTTGTATTGGTTGATGTTTTTGATCATAAAATATTAATGCTTTTTTTATTCTCTTTTGTTTCAGGTAAGAAACTTTATATTAAGTTATAACTCGAGCGGAACGTTTACCACACAGGTGATATTAATGGTTAGTAATGTTTTTCTGTACTTTGATAGTTTACGAAGACCAGTATTCACCAGATATTGCTTCATTGTTAAAGTGACCACCAAGAGATAGAAGTTACGCCATCAATGTCATCACATAATCTCTCACTTTGTCACAATTTTAAGCTCATTCTAAATAAACTTTCTAAAGCAGAAAATCGGTGTGTGTCTCACCGAAAAAGAACTCGTGCGGTAATTTCAGGTACCTTGAAACAGCACAATTTTTTAGAAGAGTCAACTTTTTCAATAAGAATCTGGAGGATTGAATCTCGGGTGAAATCATTCGATAAATTGCATGTTTATTGTAATAAAAAAATCAATCCATAATAAATACAAAATTTTTATGCAGTAACGCACATTTATTACAATAAAAAAAAACTTGTTTTCAATTTTCAGGCCATCTCTTGGGCCGGTTATTAGCCAATTTCAGAGAAATGCGTGTGTGTACGCGTGTATGTGCGAGAGGGTCGCCAAAAGTTTATAGAACGCTCTGTCATCGACATCGAGTCTATTTGCCCAGTTTCAGCTCGATCGGACATCGGGAAGTGGGTTAATTTTCACTTCTAAGATTTGCATTCATTCATTGAAGAAAACAAAATCGAAATTCATGTAAGATTAGTACTATTTAAAAAGGTGACAATTTATTATTTTTCACTCATTGTACTCCCTTTCGGCCGTATTTGATTCCGGATAAAAGGGATGATATTATGAATATTCGGTTCTTAAAACCGCACTACCGCGGAATTTTATGGTTCAGATATAACACGATTTTCGCATCGCGGCATCTGATTATTGCGTCTGTTTATTTTATTTTATAGTTATGTACATCGTAAAGAGTCGTGATGGCTACGGATTATTATATAAGCCCAGGACGTTTCCTTCTGGAGCCGGTGATTCTAGATTATATTAAACATTATTTTGCAAATGTTATACACATTTCTTAATAAATAGGTTGCCAAATAACCGGCACGTGTTATATAAAAGATATGCTACTGTATATAGTAGGTGCTAAAACTTTATTTCTTCGCGAGATATGAGAACCAAATTTGGTTCAGCGGTTTGTTTTCTTGGCTAAATAATCACAGCAAAAACAATAACAATGAACTCTGCGGAATTGAAATTATGGATTCCATGACAGTTGATCCCCCGACAGTTGCCCCCAGCATACTAACGAGTATATACAATGTGTCGTCGTTTAGGGAAAATATGGTACCTACACTTATTCAAAATACAACTAAGTGTTCCTTGGGAGGATGTGCCGCCGAATTACAACAGTATAAAACATATTTTCATTCAAATGCATCAATAATAAAACTGTTTGTCTCATATAGGAGTATAAGTACAGAAAAAATCGACACTGGTTTTCAGCAATGCCTCTGATATAATAATTAATTAAATCAAATCTCTAATATATTACACATAATATAAACAATTAAATCATCCGAATCAAAATTCAAATTAAAGCAAATTTTTTTAAAATTTTAAGTTTGAAATTTCGGGGGGCCAACTGTCGGGTCACCGAAATTATTAACCAACGCTATTGGGGTGTGGATTTTGCAGGCCAACGGAATGATCTATCAAATAAATGAATTATCAAATAAAAAGATGGATATAAGAAAATTTATGCAGTAACTCGGGAGAATCCGAATTTTTGCTCCAAGCTATTTTCCTAAATAAAAATTTACCTCTTCCCACATTATTAATCTTTTTTACAATATAGTACTTAATATAAAAAGAGGTCTAGCTATATATAGTACATAACATGTATTTCCATTCTTTCAACCCTGTCATAGGTTTGTCAGTCCAGAATTTTACAATCCAATACAGGAATATTTTTTTGTGTCCATGTTGCGCAACGTATGGGTAAAGTTTTTTACACTCTAGTTAGGTTATTGATAATTGGGGATGTTTTTTAGAACCGCCTTTCAAATTTCGAGTCTTTTGTAGTGTACGAGTAGTAATCGGGCCGCATGGCCGGTGGATTGTAGCTATTTAATAAGCGAACAAAGAAAATAAAATCAGATTGTCTCTCTTGTCGGTACGGGGATGCTGATGGGGCAGATATCCCCTCGTCCCCCTTGCTCCCCTGGTGGATACACCGTGTCTTCTTCTCCCTCTCCCCCAACATTTCACCCCCAGGAGCCTGGGAACTACGAAATACAAAATAATTCCTAGAGTTCAGAGAATGGTATCGAACTGCTCGGTAAAGGTGGTTTCGGCGTCAAACGAAGTATTTTTAATAATACTTAAATAATTATGTATTAAACATTATTTTCATTGAAAGATATTAAATATATATTACGGGTTTTTGGTCGCGCTTCATTCCGACATGTTGTGTTTTTTTGTTGCTGTGCGGGATTATTTTTATATCTCGGAATCCTTTGGTGCAATCTCTTTGAAAATGTGTCAAAATACGTGGTTTAGTTATAGCTTTATAATTGTATTACCAAATTTGGTTTTGCATGGTTGCAATAGTGGTAAAAATGACAAAGTTTGCAAGTGAATTCGAGTGAAGATATAGGATTTTTACAAAGGCCAATACTAAAGATAAATTCACATTTGTTTATAAATATTAGTTGATGGCATAGATGTTTATGTTACCATAATATTAAAATATTCCAGAGCAATCTCCCAACATAAACAATACCTCTTAGAGAGCACTTTTTTGAAATGTTTTTCTTAACTGTTGTTTTCGATTGGTATGTACCTCGGTTTCTCGTTCCTAGCCAGTGTTAACCGCGCGGGTGGAATGTTTTTGCCGTATTTATCTACAATATTCTTACATTTAGTATGTTCTTCTTCTTTGCGTGTCGTATCAGGTCCCCCCGACGTTGGCGATCACTCTTCAGAATGTCTCTGTCTTGCGCTGCCCGGAATAGCTCCTCCACACTTCTAATGCCGGTCTACTCTCATATATTACGCAGCCAAGACATTTGTCTCCTACCAGGCCCTTGGCGACCCTCTATCTTGCCTTTCAATATCAAATGGAGCAAGTGATACTTCTCCCCTCGAAGTATATGACCCAGATATGAAATTTTCCTGATTTTTATTAATGTAAGCAATTCTCTATCTGCTCTAGCCCGCCTGAGAATTTCTGTGTTGGTGATCATGTCGGTCCATGGGACCTTGAGCATTCTCCGGTGAAGCCACATTTCAAAAGCCTCTAACCTGTTCATGGTTCACAGCGCCCTTGAGGTGATTTTCCACGAAAACGGCGCTATATAAATTAGCCAATTATTATGGTATTTACTTTCAAGGTCAATATTTCACATCCATAGAGCAAGACCGACCACACATAACATTTTAGCATTCTCTGCCTTAGTTTTAAGCTGATATTGTCATTTCAGAAGAGGGATTTAATGAACGCAGTATGTTATTAATTGTAATTAAAAAATTTTTTTTAATACTTTGTTTAATTTTATAATTAAAAACATTAAGTAAGATTACGTTGAGCTGTAAATTGTTTTTCAACTTTGTTGACGGTTCGTTGCACGAGTGCACTAAGGCACCGGCCGCGCCTGATTTGAAGCAGGATAATGCAAGAAGTAGAAAAAAATAATAAAAAGTTAAGTAAAAACCAATAAGAGCCACGACGAAAAAATAATAAGTAAGAAGAGACCGGTAGAGTAGTTGGAAACAGAAGAAGTGGGAAGCGACAAACCATCGTTCAATCATCTCCTTTATTCCTGCACCTATGTATTGGTCGATTAGACTCTGCAAGAAGACGCAAGAAAAGCCAGACAAGACGAGCCAGAAGGGGGAATAAAAGGAGAGACAAGATAAGAGAAGATACAAGACGAGACAAGACAGGCCAAGAAGAGCTAAGAAGAGACTAGAAGAGTAGGTTAGAAGATCCAAGACGAGCCCAGAAGGTGCGATAAGATGCAAGAAAAGATAAGAAGAGGCAAGAAGAAGCAAGAAGAAGCAAGAAGAATCAAGATGAGACATAAGGAACAGATAAGGTTCCAGAAGATCCAAGAAGAAACAAGAAGAGGCAAGAAGAGAAAAGAACAAGCAGCAAGAGCCGAAAAGGGACGGGAAGATCAAGAAGAGACAAGACGAACTAAAAACCCAGAAGCGACGACAAGAAGCAAGAAGAGACGAAAAGTCGAGATGAGGCAAGAAGAAGGAAAACATAAAAAATAAAATAAAAATCAAAACGCTCAATCCATTCCTTTATTCCTGCCCATCCTAAATTCCAATATTGGCTTATTAGGTTGCCATGTATACCGGTCGATTAAACTCCAACCTCCCTCCTATCCTCAGAGCACGTCTTCCAGTCCTAACAAATCAGTGCCCCTCGGTGTACCGGTCTCACCGGGACAGGAGTGCTCCTGGCTGAGGGGTACAATCGTATCGTATCGTATCGTGAAAGACATTAAATATATATTACGGGTTCTAATTTAAAAATTTTCACATAGTTTCCATTTAATAAATTTTTGGAACAAAACTGAGATAGAATTGAACACGTTTTTTTTGTTTGTTTTACAAATTCGGTAGTTATTTTATATTCTTATTTGGCATCGCACATTGGGGTAAGTTGTGAGAGTGGAGCAAGCGGAGAGAAGAAAGAGACGGGTAAAAGGAAGCTTTAAAGTACCTACACATGGTAAAGTCATTTAATTTATATTCTTTAACGTGATACCATTACCACCATTTTTTTTTAAATTTTATATTTATTATACAGACAAAGTAATACAATATGGCAGGAAAAATATGAATATTTTACAGAAAAAAAGAAAAGTCCCAATTAATTGCTTTTAAGTAGTTTTTCAATGGGTGCTTTTACTTTTAAGATTTAAACAAACTTATTTTACTTTATTATGCAGATAAATTTTTTTGTTAGAATCTAATAAAAATGATTTCTTCCTGCGAGCCAATTCTTCAACATAATATGTGTTGTGCCATTTGTACATTTTTAAATTTATTTTTTAATGTTTTCTATGGCTTATGGAATATTGCAACTTCAAAAAGAATAAATAATATTACACTTCAAAATGGCACCCCTGTCCATTCATTGTAAATACAGGGGAACTATGTCATAAGATGATTTGTAGAGCGCCGTTTTGCGAGAAATCACTACAAGGGCGCTGTAGAATTTATTATGAATTCTTTGGTTCTATCTAATTTTGTTATTTACAAATAGGTACCGAAACATGCGAGTATTGATGAGGCCCGGATTACATGAAGGAGAAAAAACAACTACCACTCTGTGCTGATATGCTGTGATGATAACAGAGAATACTTACCTATTTAAATGATATATAACATATCATTTAAATACATACACATACCATTTCTGTCCTACCGATTCTATCAAAAATATACGAAAGAGTAATATACGATAGGCTAGACAACTTTCTGAAAAAAAAATCATTTCTATATGCCAAACAATACGGTTTCAGAAAAAAATCTAATACTCTCTCTGCAACTTATGATCTTATAAATAAACTTAGAACTAGCATAGATAATAAAAACTATGTCATAGCAATTCTCGTAGACCTTCAAAAAGCCTTTGACACCGTAAGTCATGAAATACTGATTAAAAAAATAGAAGAAACAGGTGTAACCGGTCCAGCTATCAAACTAATAAAATCCCATCTGTCCAACAGAAAACAATGTGTTAACATAGGAGATAAAAACAGTCAACTCGAGAGTATAAACTACGGAGTTCCACAAGGATCAATACTGGGGCCACTTTTATTCCAAATATACATAAATGACATCTGTCAGCTAAAACTACATGGTGAAATCTTCTTACACGGCAATTTTTTACTTCGGCAAAAACTTAGAAAGTCTATTAGAGCAATCTCAAAAGGATCTTAATGTACTAAACGATTGGCTAATCAAAAATATATTAACAATAAATATTAATAAAACCGGTTACATGATCTTAAACTCACCTAAAAGAATAATACCATCGCATAAACCATTACAAATAGAAGAAAGATACCTACATATTCTAGATAGCGAAAAATACCTGGGCTTATATATTGATAAACATTTGACATTTAAAAAACACGTAGAAAAACTAAAAACAAAGATCATCCCATTAATTGGTGTATTTGGTAGAATTACTCATCTTCTACCAACAGAGGTAAAGGGGGGCTTATACTTTAGCTTAATCCAGTCACACCTAAATTATTTGGTAGAAATATGGGGAAACACATATATTACGTACTTAAACGACTTACAAATAATACAAAACAAAGTTATTAAAAAACTCTTCAACTATAACCCAGACACTCCCACAAAAAAACTATACCAGGAAATGAACCTTTTGAAAATAAGAACATTGTACGAATATAACATATGTCTTTTAATCTACAAAATACAAAATGGACTTATACACACAAACACAACATTTATAATGTACACGAACATTATACATCATCACAAGTACACGAACATTATACTTACTAGACAACACAATAAATTGTACACAAATACTGTCAAGACTGAAAGTGGCAAGAGAAGTATTGGCCACGAGGGAGTTCACATATATAATCTCCTTCCAGATAACCCAAAAACGGAAAAGAATATAAAAACCTTGAAAAAAAAACTATTTATATAGATGTTGGAACAAAATTAAAAATATTACTTCTATACTCTTTTTATTTATTTATTTTTTTAATTTTTTTTTTATTTTTTATTGTGCATTACAGATTGATTTAATCCTATTACAATACACATAACATATACATGAGAAAAGAAATTACAAAAATACATATTTTAGAGTCCTTGCCTAAAATTATTCTTGAAACCTTCAAGACTAATGTTGAAAATGTCAAGAGACCTAGAAATATCATTTAGCAGCACCATACCTCTTGTCATGCTATGTTGGGCCACAACGTCTGCTCTGCCATGAGGGATATAGAGCAAGTCATGGTGGCGACCCTGGCAGTAGTTGTTCGGTACGAACAATTTATAGCATTCTAAGAGGTATGGGCTGTCAATGTAATAGTTTATAATTTTGAAAGCTGTGACTGTTAGGGTCTCATTCCTTCTAGAATGGAGACTTTCGGAGCGCGTTTCAGATAGCAAATCTAGATGATGCATAAATCGCGGGTATTCACCATGCATTCTCATATAAAGATACCTTAGAAACTTTTTTTGGATTTGTTCTAATAAATCTATGTATTTTTGCTGGTATGGGGCCCAAACAGCAGAAGCGTATTCTAATTTTGATCGTATAATGCACTACTTGTACTACTTTACTATATATACTCTGTATTTAAGTTAAGAAAGCGAAATATTATATTTCTTTTAACTTAATAATAAAAAATAAATAAAAAAATAAAAATATTTCTTTTAACTTAATAATAAAAAATAAAAAATAAAATAAAAAAAAAATTCTGGTATTTTAGTCTACACGAGTTTGAAAATAAAAAATTAAAATGCAAAATAACCATAATTTCTAAAAGGTTAAGCGTAACAATTAGTGTAATATTTCCAGCTTTTTATTTTTACCGCGTTAATATTTTAATAGAAATAGCGTTTTCATCGCACGTAATTGCATTTATTTTTTATAGACGGTTTCGGGTGTTTGCACATTTTTTTAACTGGCGTTCAGCCGAGCGTATGGCCAAAAAAGTTTAATTAATTTAAATTAAACATTCCCAGTGGAAAATTTTCAACACGGCGTTGCAAATTGACGTCAATCGGCGGTCAATTTTAATTTAATTAGGAAAATCGGCAATTATAAAACAGCTTATTACTCGTACGTGGAAAACATCCAATATTAGTCACTAATTACTGACTTTTCGCATTTTGGCTACGTGTGGGCATCTACCTCATGTTGGTCATATTACAAATGACAAATTTAAAAAAAAGTTTATCGTTCTGTAGATATACATACATTACGAAATTGCACAGACACTCAAATTTATAGACCCAATCAGGGAAAGATGAACAAAGCAAGTAGCGCGGAGCGCGGGAGGTGACGGGACCCCTCCCCATTCCGTGATTTCTCAATAAATGAATCTCACAATACTCAGGCAATTCGCATTGTTATATCATCATCATTCAGTCCTCGAAAATAAAATTTGCTTACGAATTATTAGTCTCTTTTACAATGTCGCGCAATTTGCTGTCTGTGTCAAAAAACTTCTCTGCAAATCCCCAATTGAGTAAACAAAATTTCGGGCATGTTTTCAAAATGTTATGCTTTGTTACACTACTATCTAGTTAGTCACCTTTACGAATGCGTTATAAATTTACCCACGACACTCAATTTTTATTACGATTACGTTTTTTAACTATGCATCTTATAATGCAGACTTTATGTGATTACGAAAGCTAAAATTGAAGATTTCTTCATTAAAAGGCATAGGTTGGTAATCTAGTGTTTCTAGTTAACTTTTGATAAAATCAATAGGAAGGTCCTTTCCTTACCTTAAAAATAAAACTAATTCGTTCCTACTGCTGGCTTTTTGACTTGATAGTTTATGCACACAATACACGATCCACCGCCAATCCATTAATAATGCAATCACCACCCTTCCACGTTAGCCGTTCTTCAATATCCTAAAAAGGATATGAATCGCTATAATCCCGGTTAATCCGTCAGAAGCGTCGCGCCGATAATGAAATAGCCGAGTGTTGCAAATGGCTCCTTGTGTAGGTAGGTACCGTACTGCCCCACATTTCTTCGCTATAAAAGAACCACCCCTCTGGAATTTTCTTTTAATAAACCTTCACCTCTCTCAACCCTCTATTCCCCTCTCCTTCACTACGGTCTGGTGCTTTGATGCCCCTGCATTCTCCGCCCAAATCGATTGCTATATTGTTGTTTTGAAAGAACTTTTAAAAGTATTTCAATATGTATTCGTATACCTAATCCAAGCTTCTCCAAGATCGAATCGTAAAGAGGGTGTGTAAGTTTGTAGGTTTGTATTTGTTGGCGTATTTAAATATTTTTTTAAAACGAGAATAATTGTCCGTTTATTTCTTATTTACATTTAAGTGTAAATTTTATCACAGGTTTTTGATAAAATTCGATTCAAATTATTATTAACACACTTGCGTATATATATTTTATGTCGGGAATTCGTAACCATTACCATTTTGCAGAGCAATTATTTTATTCACATGTAAAATGGAACCAATTTTCCATACGCCATTCTTCGAGTAATCATGTTCATATCATTCGTTTTTATTAAACGGTCCGCTTTTCTGGCTTCGTTTCTTTTAATATTATAATTTGAAGTCTCTACCCGACTTCCACCTAGCTTCATTACTCTTTTTTTACCATATAGAACTAAATCCTATTCGACATTTATTAAATGGATTTAAAAAAAATGTTTTTCGTTATGGAAGTATGCTTTTACTTAAAGTTTACATAATGCAAAAATGTTAAAATTTCTCCGCGCGATAGCTCACCGTTCAGGTGTTTTTTGTGGATTGCATGTAATACCTACGAAGAGCTGCAACCAACTATATTATAATACGTACTTTACTGTACATTTAAAATAGTTTTATTACATCATAATGAAAGATCTTCGAACAATGAAAAAGTTAAACGAAGGAGCATAGTATTTTTGTTTGCCGGAAGACGGAACTATCGTCTTATCCAAGTCGGCCGCTGGACATCTTTCGTATTGTTTTATTGCGTGTAACAAAGGCGAGCGGTATAACAATGAGAATAAAGCACCCGTTTTCTATGGCACTGACTTAATTATTGTCCCGGATTAGTGTTCAGCCATTAAGCTGGCTGCGGGTTGAGTCAGCCAATAGGAAGTACTTAAGACCGAGGATCAGTAGACTACGTCTGGCTTCAAACTAAATTGTCCAAACTAAAGTCCCACAACCCCTGGGCTTCTACTGTACATAGTACTTTTACTGTACTAGTGCACCGGCGTCCCCTTCTTACTAACTGCTTACTACATGTCGTTTCTATTGCCAAGTGTTTAGGGAAGTTACCTACTCGGTTCTCTGTTACCCTATTACCCTGTTATACATTAATGTGTGCTGCGTCTCTCGTCTTTTTACTCTTCATTATTAATGAGATTCCTTGCTTAGCATTAGCCCATATTTGCTGCAGTATGTGGAATAGACTTACATCCATTACGCTCTGTAATGGGTATCAACTTTTCTGCTTCCAAATGGGTGGAACTTTTACTCGTATTAAAGATGCATAATATACTGTAGGTAATGATGTACTGTAGGTAATACCGAATTAAATCACGAAATAAAATAAATTATTAATTTCCTTCTTCTTTCGTGCTGCGAGAATAAAATAAATGACAACTTAACTAACTTAACTTTGCAGTCAGTGGCCAATTACGATTTTGGAATTTCATTATTTATTAAGTTAGGGGTGTCATGCTATATCTCAGTTGTCATTTAAGAAACATAAGTACTTATCATAATCTATTTTGTCTAGCATCCTTTTGTAACCCGATACCACCTTCGATAAGAAACAAACCTCTGTAAATTCCTAAAAGGTAAAATATTTTGAATTTAATTTGTTAAATTCTGTTTTGCTTTTTTAAAATAAATCTCTCTGAAATGAAATACGACGTTAATTTGCCTTAATATCAACAATAATGGGGAGTAACAAATGTAAAATCACGCCATTTTCAGTGTTTTAAATATAGTGTCCTCCGCGTGCAACGTCGTATCTTCTCCAAGCACAAACTTTCTAATAAAAGTGTGTTTACCGGATGTGACCTGCCAGGTAAGTAAGTACTGGTATGTTTTCTGTATCCATTTTGTAAATAATAAAATTAGATAGAGCCTAAAAAATCAAAATAAATTGAACAGCGCCCTCGAGATGATTTTTCACAAAAACGGCGCTTTACAAATTATCCAATTATTATTTGGAACGCGGAATAACTGTTATGACACGTGTATTCAGATCTAATTTGTACTATTTTTTTAAAATAAAACTGGTCGATATTCCAGTTCTGAGTAGCCAAGTATTTCCTAACATCGTCTTCTCCATCTCTTTCTCTCACCCACTCCCCTTGATCTCAAAACATACCCCCCATTGAAGATGTCATAACCCCACTGGTTCCAGACGATTGGGAGCATTTGGGGCTCTTGTGCGATATTCACAAAAATAGTATTAGATAAAAACTGAACAGTCTCTCAAAATTGTTTAGAATATCCCAGTTTTAAAGCCACGTTTTACAACGGCTAATGAAAGATCGCCCGAAACACGCATTAAGACGTTGAATTAATCTCCCTCGAGGAACCCTTGGTGCCTTAGTCCACTTAATGACCATTTAGTCCTGCTAAGATTCCTTTCAGTATCGTCAGTAATTTTGCATTCCGACTTCATCCATTAAATTAGTGTTTACAGCACATTAGTCATTTCCCGATCCCGAGGGAAGTGAATAAAGCATGAGCGAAGTTTTGTTTCGCATTTAGACACTTCGGGTAATTACAGAGGTTGACCATGCACGCTTTTAATCACCTAACTCCTACTAAACTTGTACCTAATGGCGACGCAAAAAGCTTTACGTAGACATCTCACATACCTTAGTTATAATAATATCCATTACTTAGTTCAAAATTATGATAAAACCCAGTATTGCTTATTACTTATTACACAGATGTTAAGGGATTTACTTGAGTTACTTTAACCAGTCATAAAATGTAAATGATTAACTTTTGACATCAATTTGACAAACGTCAACTTTGTTATTTGTTCGACAAAAGGAAAAATAATTAGCCATGGAAGGATGGATGACTCTTTAGTTATCGTGTGCAGCACAAATTTAAAACCAGGGTATTAATCATTCCGCCTCTTTTTGTAACCGTTTTATTACAAAAAAACAAAGTAATATTGTCGTTTGTTAGCGATTTTAGATGAACTCACCTTTAAAGCTCTTATTTGATTTTAAAAACATGAAAACATGTATAAATAAATTCTTGTTGTAAGGTTATTTTGGCACGTTTTAAACTATTCGTCATCAGTTATCGGAAATTTGTAGTACGTAACCAAAGCTTAATTCAGATACTAGTTCAAAGATCGGGCTTTCAGGATATCATCCCCTAAAGCTTGTAATAAACTACCACATGAACTAAAACTGACAAAAGGCCAAACTGAATTCCGAACAGAACTGAATAATACATTGTAATACATTATTTCAGAGCTTGCTGTATTACGTAATTCCTGTATTTCCACATTATGTACTATCATATTATTTACTTTTTGCATTGTTTTATTTCCTTCAAAGAGAAATGTGGATATCGTATCGTATATAGAATGTAATAATAATAATAATATTTGGCTAATTTATATAGCGCCGTTTTCGCGAAAAATCACCTCAAGGGCGCTGTACAAATAAATACATAAAATAATAAAATTACTGGCTTACAACTAAGATTTACAATTATTACTAGTGACTTACATCTAAGACTTATAGCTAGTGGCTTATGACTAAGACATATAAACGCTAATCTAAACTGAACTCAATGACATACATGTTTACAATCATGACTTAAAGTTAGAGATTTACAACTAACATATAAATATTTACAATTAAAAATACTTCTACACATCTTATACATGTTATACTTTCGCCAGAATCATCCACAGCGCCAGAAGAAGAAGGAAGTTTTTACATAATATTACTTTTTAAGGACATGGACGCAAAAATTATCGGATTTACGAAAACGTATGGATATCTTAAATAAATTATTGAAATTAATCGCCAATCTTTACCGTATTAAGATGATTCACCGCACAACATTAAACAGATTGAGGTGTTAGATTAAGTAAGGCTGATGTAAGCATAATGAGTAAGATTAAGAAAGGGACCCTCAAATGGTTTGGGCATGTAGAGAGAATGAATGAAGATAGTAGTGTAAGAAGAATATACGACGCGAATGTGAATGGTAGAAGAAGTCGGGAACGCCCGAGGAAGACATGGCACGATCAAGTGAATCAGATACTTGAGTCGGGCCATATCAAAAGTCAGAATAATAGAAGAGAATGTATGAGACGATGTATGAATGTGAGTGAGGCAAAGAGTGTGTGCCAAGACCGAGTTGTTTGGCGGTCCGTCCTCTCTGCATACCCCTGCGGGGAAACGGCGTGATGGTTAGTTAGTTAGTTATTTCCTTCAATTTTTTAAGTAAAACTTCTTTACGCACGCTTTACTTGGGGAGTAACCTGGCGAAAGCGTGACGAGAGCGTTACGAAAAGCGAGTCGAACGCTTAGTATATTACTGTAGGGGCAAGAGAGGGAGGTGCGAACACACATTTTCTTTCTCTCTTTCTCTCAAAGCCAGTTACGTTACACAGTGCAGGCCTAATGTCTGTATCACACTGTAGGATCAAGAGAGAGCAGTGCGCATGCACATTTTCTTTCTCTCTTCCTATCATTTAGATGGAGCAGAAGTTTTACTTCAGTTGGGTGGTCTAAAGCACACTCGTTTTTTTATATATTTTGTATAATGTTATGTAAATATCAACTTTTGTTCATTTGCTGAATCCTAAAATAGCAACAGTTACAATATAATCCTTTCTGACTTAATGAAGTTTTATTATTTCAATATAATTTAACAATAATAACATTGACGACCTCCGTAGTCCAGTGGGTAAGACTCTTGACTCACAATCCGGAGATCGCGGGTTCGAACCCGGCATGCGCAAATAAATTTTATTTGATTAATTTGTGTTATTTCACAATTAATTCATTTAAAATAATATATAGTATATTTGCGGCATGTTCCAGAGTGGAAGATATTATCAGTATCGCCCTGGTGTAAGACCACCATTCAGAATTGAAACGTTGCTTGAAAATGGCTTTAGCCGTGTTTGGTGACCAGACCGGAATAGCTAGATACTTCCCAACCCTCCTCTTCCCCACCCCTTCCCCTCCCCACTACCTTCAGCCTCACAACATACCCCAATTGGGGATGCCATAGTCTCACTGGCTCCAGACGGGAGCAGTTGAGATTCTTGTGCGGCATTCACTGTAAAAAAAAAAAAATTGAACGAATATAGAACAAAAAATTTAAAAATGATAAAATTTAAATATTGTTGACTATCCCGGGAGTTTATTTATTTTTATTTGTATTGTAACCATTCTCAGTTTGCCTGCATAACTAAAAACTGCATTTTTCATTTAATAAAAACCACTTTGAACCCGTTTCACAGGTCCTAGATTAAATCAGAGTACACTAAACCAAGGGAATGGAATTTTTTCCTACGATTCGTATTAAAAAGCTAATAAAACTAGAGCCGTTCTCACTCGACGCGGCTGAGGCTTCGTTCCCTGACGAGATTTGTCAGGCAGTCACTCAAAGTCGCTTTAAATCAGCATCCGTTCCGGGGATTGCCGATCTCTCCCCAAATAAATACACATATGCTCGAACTAAAATAACGCTCTCCTATCCAAGCTTTGTGACCATCCGCACAGCCAGTAAGCTAGAAAATTCTACGGATTTATTTTTCGATGGGGATTTGATCCGGGGTGATTTTGTAGTTTGGATTTTGGTGTCGGTGGTGCCTGCACTGGCTCGGTCACAATGAAATTAAGCGTCTTTCAATCGTGTGAACGCCGATTTAGTGGAAGCAGTTGACAAGTCGGGTGACAGTGATGAGGGAGCTTACTCTTTATATCCTTCCAACTATTCCCTGATAGAACACACTCTTCGGAGGTAATCTATTTTCACACGCTTTGGTCCTGTCGTTCAACCCGCTCGGCGGAAGAAATGCTCGGTCAAAAACCAAATTTTCCTTGGAACTGTGAAGCGGAAATCTGTGTGTTGAAGCAGCAAAACTTCTTCAAACGGTGAGTTCTGACACTTGATAATTCGATTCAATTTGGACAGCCCTGTTTGGCTTAAAACTAATGCGATTATTTTAACTCCTCTGGCCTCGGGCATATTTTTTCAGAAGGTCAATATATTTCCGCTTCGCAATAAAATGCGTTAGACTTAATTTGTTTGCTAGTACCACGTAAATATAATACATCATATAAACATAATATGCCTACCAATACTTTACTCTAAAACTATTAATGCACTAGAAATCATAGGTACTTGTAAAATTTATCATATCGGTTAACATAATCCAGGATTTGTTACTTTTTATATTTTATATTTAAATCGTTGTAGGTACCTTGAGATAGGTATATTTTATTTGTATATTTTACATTTTATTGTTTTATTTCTCTCTTTAAATTTTTATTTTTACTTTTACCTAATAATTTATAGTTTGTACTTAATACTTTATATTTTATACTATTCACTTTATAATTTACTTTTATACATTATAGTTTTTATACACTACTTATTACCTTACTTTTCACCTTTTTTCTTAAATTAAATTTTACTAACATTTATACTGTTATTCTTCATGTTGTACTATTATAAGTATGTCAATTATGTTAATGGCACGTGTTGTGCCGTATATGTATAAATAAATAAATAAAATTGAAATAAATGGAATATTTCTTAATGCATCCGAAATCTAAAAATGAAAGCTAATAAAATACGCTTAAATAAATATATATATTTTTAAATACATGTACATTTTTTTTAATGCAAACATAGAAAACTTTTTAAAAATGGTTCACCTTACGTTTTTTCTAAGTAAAATTACTATTGTCACCTCACTTTTTGTCGTTTCACGTAAAAATAATTAGTAAAACATTCAAAAGGTTCCATAATTTTTTTTCAATTGCGGTCGGAAGTTTTGTTTTTGTAAGGGTGTAAATTTCAAATATTTTGGGGTTAACTTTTAGATTTGAATATAAAGCGTGGTGTATTCTCTTTCAAACACCGTTCAGATCATATTTCTCACCATGATAGTAAGAGAGATAAAACTATTCTATCGAACCTATACGAGTTGTTTCCAAAAGCGAACAAATTTTCCTGAGGGGTTAACCCTCTTCTTGGCAATGTATCCTATAGTATACATAGTTTTTATATTTTTTCCCTCTTAAACTGGTACACGGGTAAAGCAAATTTTAATTAAAACTGCTTTACCGTATTCTTGACTTGATAATTAGCACCACTAGAGCCATCTACTGTTCAATTAAGAAGAACAGTGACAGTTCAAATTCACCGCTGCAATACTTCTGCCAACAGAAGACGCACGACTAATTTGTCTTTAAGTAATCTGTATTTATTACCTGCATTATTAGATATGTAGTTATTTTAGGAATAAAAGCGTGTTTATAAAGGTTAAGTGAATAATAAAAAAATAATATTGAGTCAAATATAAGACGAATTTTGTTTATATTACATTCCAAAATGGTGTGTATCCTATGATATACACCACCAAGTATGCAGTGAATTATATTTGATTGAATGTGTATCCCCTGAGATATAATGCCAAGTTATTAATAGTTTATTAATGTCAAGTTATTTATAGTTTATTGTCTTATGTAGTAAACCCCTTTACAACCTATATATAATGATTTTTTCATTTTTCCATAGACATAGAAATTGAAGAAATACTGACTATAATACCAAAATTTGGACCAGATTCTGATATTGAAAGTGACGAAGATGATGAATTACAAGTTGATTCTTCTGCAATGCGCTCTTCAAACTTTGGAATCGTTTATGATGCATTGGGAGCAGATAACGAACCAATGACTCATGTAATTCTGGACAGAAGTCTGTATTTTGCATAAAATATGGCACAAGGCTTTTTTTTACTGATTAGAGCAATTGATTCCTATCATATCACACAAAATAATAGTTTTTAGCTTTTAAGACATAATTTTTCATTTTCCATAATAAATATTCGAAGGTTGATTTGTAACAACCTGGCAATGTATACTATAGGATACAACTCCAAATAACCTATATAAAAAACAATAAAAATATTTTTCATTTGTTTTTGTGATTCGGAAGCTTCAAATACGTAATAAAATATTTTTAGGTTGCTTTATTCTATCGGTGCCAAGAAGAGGGTTAAACCAAACCGGAAATGATCCATTATGAGCTCTCGAGCTTTGAAACAACCGTGTAACTGTTATTCATTGGAAATTTGCTTCGTAATAAATATTGTGACATATTTTTCTAAATTATATCCTTAACAGTGTACCAGCATTAGATAATTTTACAAACTCGTCACGTATTTTATTCACATGAGCGAGTAGCGGTCGTAAGCGAACCAAATCTCAATCCTCTCTTGAATCGCCCAATTTTCAAATTCTGACGTTGAACCAACTCCGACCGTCGAATAAATGCGACCTAAAATCTATTTTAGTATCCCGTACTGATGGATGTTCTTAATTTGGGACAACTCGGAATATAAACCTTCATATTTCACGACATCAGAATTGTCTTTAGAATGGGCGATTTCACATTTCTGATAGGATTTTCCCTATAGATAGATTGTACAAGGGTATACATAATATATAAACGCGCACAATAGCAACAGATGTTCGGAAGTGCGTATCTTCCGAGATACGAACAAGGCGATAGGGAGGCCGATAGCAAGCTTTAGATAAACATAAATTTCCCCTTTTAATCAAGGAATTTTGAAAATCCTTTAATAAACTCCTTTGTTTGATGAAGTTTACGGATGCTACGGCGAAATTCACCAAAATAATTGAGAAATTAGTTTAATCCTGTCCACAAAAATATTTTAGATTTCTCTCTCAGATATTTTATGACTTTGACATAGCCGTTTTCATGGTTTCAAGAGTTCTTGTTTTCATCCGCTTCCAAAAATTACTATTTCCAGTACATAAAAAATGGTCATTTGGATGAACCGCCACGCACCTATTTGTCATAGATTAATGAATGTTAGTGAATGAATAATTTTCTTGCAGGTAACATGCAGGTAACATGCAGGTACCAGGGTACCGCCGCTTGGGAACATTTATTGGATAACGAACATCTCCGCCTCCACAAGCCATCCCCAAATATGACATAGAAGGAAACGACTTTCCTCATTGGCCTCCTGTGTGGGGTTGTTGTAAAATAAGTTATACTTACTTTTGTCAACTCAAATATTTGATCATTTGCTTATAACATCCGCTCGTGCTTCAAAAGTATATTCTAGTAGCTTTCGAGTATTTCTTCGTGATTAACTTTTGAATGAAAAATCGTAATTGTAATATTAGTGTGGGCCATAGACATCCAAATGACTAGACAAGCAGTTACAGGTGAGGGGTCAAACCAAACCATGGAGGGCGAAGAGGGGAAAGATGACTGTGATTCGTTACACAATCAATCTGACAGTAAATAGGCATCTCGCATTCCAATATCACCATTTAGTTCTTAAAAGCAAAATCTGCTTTGAATGAATAGACCTTTTTACATGGGAGCACGAATTGCTTGCCACGATAATAACATATTTGCTAAGGACAAATGCTCGCCGCAAAAAGACTCGCCCCAATACACATAGCAATATTTTGTTGCCGTGTTTAGTTAAAACACTATTACAAATGTTTCATAATTTACTTACGTCTATATAATATGTACCTATAATGTATAGCGCAAGCTGCCGTTTTTGGCGTGATATTTCGTAAAACGTATAGACGTTACTTTCGCGCTGGTCACTACAAGAATGATGACGTCACATATTTTAGATTCTCTCCCCTCCCCATGGAGCGAGCTGGCGCCAAGGCGGAGCTTATAGCCGGTTTCATGGGGAGGGGGAAATATTACGTTTTTATCACTTAGGGCAGGTCCAGATATATTCATATGTCCGTGGTGTGGGCTATGTTTTAATGTTTCATTCATTATTTATCAATAATTTTTTACTTCGTTAGAAACGAACGATCCTCTAGAGTAAATATTAAGCAGTGCATTGTGCAAGTTAAGTTTAGCCTCGGCAATTTATATCCCTGACCACTGCACTGAAAGTGCATTCCATTGCATTTATCTCAGAAAGAGATTGAATTAACTCTTCGTTCCCGTTCACAAAGTTGTTCCAAGTAACTTGCATTACTGGATATGTGTATATCCCGGATTCAGCCAGTGTTCCCGTATTCCGCGCATAAGAGCATTAACTAGAAAGCTCCAAATCTCACACGCCTGGAAGCATTGGTAGCATCGTAATGTTTTTCAATTATTCTGGTTGTTTTGTCTAACAAAAGCAAGAAGTTCGCTTTCGTAAACTTTTAATATCAAAGTTTCCAGGATATCCCGGGACTATTTATTCGAGCTATTGTTTCTTGTTACATTGTTTTAGTTAAATATGTGTTTTTGAATCACTAACCTTGTTTTATTCAATAAATTGTACACATATCATCACCTCATTTAGATTCTCTAACTTTGCTTTACCTTGCTCTGAGAAATGAGGTGTCAAAGATTGCAAAGACGATTTCTCATTATCTATTTACCAACTTCTGATTTTGAGATTGAATCTTGTGTAAAGTATTTTAAATAAACATATATAAAGGAAAATATTTAAATAAGACGTAACACTTATAATTTTATCATGCAAACCATGTGTACAACTAGGGCATAATAATTCATTGCGTAAGGTTCTAATTACATTTCCCTAATGCAATTCCAAGCTAGGGCCACGTACAATTTAGATATTTTCATTAAAGTATGACAAACTAAAATACTTTACAGAAGATTAAATTACAAAATCAAAAATTGATAAATAGAATACGACAATTCGTCTTTGAAACCTCAGAACATGGTAAGGCGAAGTTAGAACCCTATACAACCAAAGTGACGAACAGTAATGCGCTTCGTAACAACGATCTACTGTCAGGTACAAACCAAATAGACATTGTAATTGATGTTAGAACCTTGTAAAATAAATGGTGTCTGATTTTAGAATTTCTTCATTCAATCGAAAATACAACACACATGTTTCTGAAAATTATTTTGGTAGTAGAAATGAGCAAAAGAAATGGTTTTGCCTTCAAATGTCATTTTTGAAAAAAATGTCGGTAAAATCTTGTCCAACGGAAGTGATGACAAATTATTAAATACTTTAATATTTTTCGCCATACTAAATCTCCTTTTGTGTCCTTTTTTTCTCGCCGATATCGAAAAATGAGAGTTGTCTGAGAAAATGAGACAACTCTCATTTTTCGATATCGGCGAGAAAAAAAGGACACAAAAGGAGATTTAGTATGGCGAAAAATATTAAAGTATTTAATTATTTGTCATCACTTCCGTTGGACAAGGTTTTAACCGACATTTTTTTCAAAAATGACATTTGACAAAACCAATTAACAGAACGCCGGTAAATTTTTTCTGCATCGCAAATAATACATATTCTGCTAGTTAACAATTCTTTTCGGTAAATAATTGACCATTGCCTTGCTAAAAAATCTATTTAGCTTTGAATATTTTTCAAAATATTTTGTTATCAATGTAGGTGATTTAAGGGGGGAGTCTGGTCCTGCCGATCCTAAAAATCTTCCTATACCTACATTTGTGGAGATTATATTCCCAAAGTCATAGCATCAAATTCGACCTTTAAATAAAGTTAGGTGCGCGCCAAGCAGGTTGACAGGAAAATGGAGCGGCCCGGGCACAAGCGAAAACTCTAAGTTTAAATTAAAGAAAATTAAATTTATGAGCGGATGAACCTCGACTTATGAAAAATTATTATTATAAGTTATTGCAAAATTAAGACCGTCTTTTTTCTCTTCAATTTTCATTTTATGCCCGCCATTTTTGCAATCAACAACTTTTCTTTGCAAACTATAGTTCATGGTGTAACTCTAAGTGACCAGCTCAGGTACGGGGGCTCCATCGAAACCAGAGTTAAGTTAGCCTCTCAGAAACTGGGCGTACTGTACAGGGCCCGCAGATACTTTAATAGTACACAACTGCTAACCCTGTACAAATCGCAAGTGCGCCCCACGGTTGAATTTGGCAGCCAACTCTGGTCTGGAGCTCCAAAATACCTAAAAAAAACCCTTGACTCTGTGCAGAAACGGGCGGTCCGTTTGATAGATTCTCCCATCTTAACAGACCGAACAGGACCTCCATCGATATGCTTGGTGTAACTCTAAGTGGCCAGCTCAGGTACGGGGGCTCCATCGAAACCAGAGTTATGTTAGCCTCTCAGAAACTGGGCGTACTGTACAGTACAGGGCCCGCAGACACTTTAATAGTACACAACTGCTAACCCTGTACAAATCGCAAGTGCGCCCCACGGTTGAATTTGGCAGCCACCTCTGGTCTGGAGCTCCAAAATACCTAAAAAAACCCTTGACTCTGTGCAGAAACGGGCGGTCCGTTTGATAGATTCTCCCATCTTAACAGACCGAACAGGACCTCCATCGATATGCTTGGTGTAACTCTAAGTGGCCAGCTCAGGTACGGGGGCTCCATCGAAACCAGAGTTATGTTAGCCTCTCAGAAACTGGGCGTACTGTACAGGGCCCGCAGATACTTTAATAGTACACAACTGCTAACCCTGTACAAATCGCAAGTGCGCCCCACGGTTGAATTTGGCAGCCACCTCTGGTCTGGAGCTCCAAAATACCTAAAAAAACCCCTGACTCTGTGCAGAAATGGGCGGTCCGTTTGATAGATTCTCCCATCTTAACAGACGGACTGCAATCTTTAGAGCACAGGCGTCAGGTGGGAATTCTGTCCTTGTTCTACCGGTATTACAATGGAAGATGCTCCGAGGAACTAACGTCATTGATCCCCTCGGCACCGGTGCATAGTCGGGAAACACGCCAAACACGCGCCCAACATTTGTATACGGTTGACATTAGTCACATGAGAACGGATCGTTTCTATGACTCGTTTTTGAGTTCAACGGCTCGGCTGTGGAACGATTTGCCGGCCTCTGTGTTTCCTCCCTCCTTCAACATGGGTCTCTTCAAGACCCGTATTCACTCCTTCCTTTCCTCAAAAAGACCCTCCACACAGCATCTTCAAAGATGACATAGGCCCTGAGGGAAGTTATTTTCCTCAGGGCCTCCTGTGTGAAGTTAATGTAAAAAAATGCGCATTCTACCTTCATGCTATAATGATTTTTTTTTTTAATTTCATGTTTCATATGTTTTCCAAGAATTCCAGGATTCCAGCCGATTTGGTCGAACCCCCCGATTGCGGTCGCTATATCTACATATATGTATATTGATATTATAATCAAACTTTTAATAGTGTTTTTTTTTTGTTGAAATGTATCTTTACAAGTTTACAAGTAACAAAAGTTTCGTGAACGAAAATAAATTCTATCTTTGAAAAAAAAAAAACGAAAAAATAACTCGGCTGTAAAAAATAACTTTGAAAAATATCTCGGCTGGACCAAACTCCCCCCCAGATGTCTTTTATTTATTTTTATAGACTTTCATATTATGTAGGAACTTTTCTTTTCTTTTTCCTTCCCGGAACATAAATTTACAACATCTAACAAATCTGACGTTGGTTTGCCAAACTTGATTTTATTTATTTAGGAAGTCAAGATAATTTAATCACCATTAATAAATGGAAGTGAACTGTGAAAACAACTGGCACATCGAATTTATTCTTCGAAATTGTCATGCCCCTCTGATGTGTTGACCTGATAACATCTTCGATCGCGACCTTTACCTAAGCCATTCTACCTTTCAGGTTCAATCAACGATAAAATAGGAACAAACAAATAAATTCATTCCACAGCGTAAAAAGCAACATTTACGTACCCATTTATCGTAATAAAACTCAGATATTTGATCTACAAACTACTACTGGGTAAAATGATACAATATAATACGTATATAATAATAAAATTAAGATGATTTGTTTTTGCGAAAAATCACCTCAACGGCGCTGTACTAATTTATAATATTATATGTTTCTACGGTGTTCTCTGTCTTAGTTATACGTATTTGTAGTTTTAATACTTTTTAATACAGAATTATTATTTGCTATAAAGCATGTTGTCGATATGCTTGGTGTAACTGTGACCAGCTCAGGTACGGGGGCTCCATCGAAACCAGATTTAAGTTAGCCTCTCAGAAACTGTACTGCACTGTACGGCGTACTGTACAGGGCCCGCAGATACTTTAATAGTACACAACTGCTAACCCTGTACAAATCGCAAGTGCGCCCCACGGTTGAATTTGGCAGCCACCTCTGGTCTGGAGCTCCAAAATACCTTTAAAAAAATCCTTGATTCTGTGCAGAAACGGGCGGTCCGTTTGATAGATTCTCCCATCTTAACAGACGGAATGCAATCTTTAGATCACAGGCGTCAGGTGGGAATGCTGTCCTTGTTCTACCGGTATTACAATGGAAGATGCTCCGAGGAACTAGCGTCATTGATCCCCTCGGCACCGGTGCATAGTCGGGAAACACGCCAAACACGCGCCCAACATTTGTACACGGTTGACATTAGTCACATGAGAACGGGTCGTTTTTATGACTCGTTCTTGAGTTCAACGGCTCGGCTGTGGAATGATTTGCCGGCCTCTGTGTTTCCTCCCTCCTTCAAGACCCGTGTTCACTCCTTCCTTTCCTCAAAAAGACCCTCCACACAGCTTCTTCAAAGATGACATAGGCCCTGAGGGAAGTTATTTTCCTCAGGGCCTCCTGTGTGGAGTTAATGTATAAAAAAAAATGTTGCAAATCAAAGTTTTGAAAACAATTTCTTAATCTCTTGTTTATTACAAGATCAATCATTTTATTAGCATTTTCGGTAAAGATTTGGGCTAGATAATATAATTGATTTGTTATGATGGTGTACATAATTTTATCGAAGAATAAAAAGAGTTCTACAAATATAATGAGGTCGTTAGAAAGTTGAGAGTCTCAACAAAGGTGCTGTGTTTTTCCTTACCACGGCAGTGTAACTATATTCTTAACTTTTATATTCAACTAAATGACATGATAAGATAGCACAGGCCCTGAGGGATACCCCAAGGTCGCATGGGTGGAGATAATATAAAAAAAAGATTTTTCCGAATGTATTAGAATTTGAGTCGGTAAGGAAAACCCACGTAGAGACGGAAAGATTTTTGTCATAAATCTTACGTTCATTAAAATTATATATCTACTATATACCTATGTATCTATTTTTAAATTTTAGCGAATTTAAGAGAAAATAAAATATTTTCATGTTTAATATTTTCATAAACTCAAAATCTTTCACCTTCACATTCAATACCCGCGACACCGTAAATAACTAACCTGTAAAAACGTACAAAAAAAATGTAAGCCTTTGTGAAGGTCATTTCATGAACATTCTCCAGCCCTGAAGAGTCCTAAATTCTTCAGTATTTTAAAATAAATATCAACTATACTTTTGCCACTAATCTACAATAGTCCTAAATTCTCCAGTATTTTAAAATAAATACCAACTCTACTTTTGCCACTAATCTATTCATCAATGTATTACTAACAGTGATGAGGGTAGCAAATAATGTAAAATCACGCAATGTCCAGTGTGTTAACTGTAATGTCCTCCGCGTGCAAAGCCGTATCTTCTTAAACTTTCTAATTAAAGTGTGTTTATTGGAAGTGACCTGCCAGGTAAGTATGTTTCTGTATCCATTTGTAAATAGTAAAATTAGTTAGAACCTAAGCTTTCCTAATAAATTGTACAGCGCCCTTGAGGTGATTTTTCACAAAAACGGCGCTTTGTAAATTATCCAATTATTATTATTATTATTAATAAAAAGGGTAGTTGCCCGTAATATTGAAAAAGACTTAGTTGAAGATAATATCGTTAATTCTAAAATTTGAAATGTGAGATTGACAAAAATGACGGTTTGACAGAAGGCGGCAATAGCGAAATTATCGAGTTGACGCGCACGTCCCGGTTAGACGAGAGGTCCGGGTTCGTCCCAGTTGCCACCATTGTTTTTTTTCTGTTTTTCAGTGTCTTATTCTCTTTCATATTTAAAAAAATTCGTTTGACTATAACAAAACCTCCTCCGTAGCCCAGTGGGTAAGACACTTGACTCACAATCCGGAGGTCGCGGGTTCGAACCCGGCATGCGCAAATAAATTTTATTTGATTAATTTGTGTTATTTCACAATTAATTCATTTAAAATAATATACAGTATATTTGCGGCATGTTCCAGAGTGGAAGATACTATCAGTATCGCCCTGGTGTAAGACCACCATTCAGAATTGAAACGTTGCTTGAAAATGGCTTTAGCCGTGTTTAGTGACCAGATCTGAATAGCCAGGTACTTCCCAACCTTCCTCTTCCCCCCACCTCCTTCTCCTCCCCACTACCTTCAGCCTCACAACATACCCCAATTGGGGATGCCATAGTCTCACTGGCTCCAGACGGGAGCAGTTGAGATTCTTGTGCGGTATTCACTGTAAAAAAAAAAAAAAAAAAACATCAAAAAGGCATTTTCGGTAAAATCATTAAATGAAATATAACAATAACTTAGTTTGTAACCACGATTTATTTAATTTTTATAATACCGACCGGTTTCGCTTTACTCGTGCATCTTCCTACCCTGAATTCAGTTTAATTTTATACCCTGAAGATGCTTGAGTAAAGCGAAACCGGTCGGAATTCTAAAAATTAAATAAATCGTGGTTACAAACCAAATTATGGTTTTATTTCATTCAATATGTCAAAACACGAAGTGACTGCTTTCTATCATTAAAGATTCCAATGTAAATATATTCCACAGAATCCAAATAAAAGAATCCCATAAAATAGCAGAAATTTTTTATTGTATCTTTCTCGAAAAATCATTGTACCTACGCGTGATTAATTTTTATTTTTTCAAAATATTTTCATTATTATTTTTTATGTTTCAGAATCAATAATTTGTTTATAAGATAATTAATTACACTGTGAACTGAATAAATGGTAAACCGAGTAAGTCCCCTTTAATTATCTACATATATATACAAACATATATACAGTTTAAACAACGACAACAAAATAACAGATAAAACGTTAAGAAGAGTGAAAGCAGTAAAAATAAGTACCTACCTATATCTTTTGATATATTATAATAAAACTAATATAAAACTTTATTCCACTTAATTTTATTTGACCGTAACCGGTTTCAGCTCGTTAGAGCCATCTTTAGACTGGTACAAATAATTCTTAGTCTACGGTTTATATACATAACATATGGGGGAGAGGGAGAGGGGTGGTCTACAAGGATTGTAATAAATTATATTAACTACTAGCTTTTTCCCGCTCGCATGGTATTGGGGATTTCCACTCTGCCTCCTCCACCTTCCCCCTCCCCACTTCACTCCCCCCATCAATCCCCCTCCCCCTCCCCCCACTCCACTCCCCCATCGACCCCCTCCCCCCTTCTCCCTCCACCTACCCCTTCCCCCACTCCTCCCCCACCACCTTCCCTCTCCACAGATCACTCATCTATCAACCCCCCTCTCCCTCCCCCTCCTCCACCCACCCCTCCCCCACCCCACACCCTCCCTACTCCACATCCCCCCACCTTCCTCCACCCCTCCCCCTTCCCTTCCTTCCCTCCCCCCTCATCCACCCACTCTGCCTCCTCCACCTTCCCTCTCTCCACTCCACTCCCCCCATCAACTCCCTCCCCCTCTCCCTCCACCCACCACTCACCTCACCCCCTACCCCTCCACATTCCCTTTCCCCACACCACTCCCCCCATCAACCTCATTCCCCCCACCCCCTACCCCTCCCCAACCCTCCCAACACCTCCTCCCCCCCTCCGCACTCCCCCCCCTCACATCTCGCATTCCACACATTCATTCCCGATGCATTCAGTTTTCAAACTGCTCGCATGCCATCTATTATAATTTCTTAAACAAATTTCATATTGCCAGAACTCAACGGTAGTTTCATACAAAAAAAAACCAACAAAAAAAAGAATTATCCAATTTGGTTCAATAGGTCAGGTTTATGCGCATACATACCTACATTTCGGTGATTCATTTTTAGAGATACTTATTAAGTACGAATTATTATTCTTCTTTTTATATTCTACCAAAAAATCCAGTACGGCAGTTTTATACTTGAAAAATGCGATATCTGTCTATCCAATTGAAAAAATAATTGTTGTGTGATAGAAAATGTCAAAATTTGAGAATGATATTTTGCAAAACATAGATTCTTAAATACAAATTCTGAATCGTGCACAGGGCACGGGGGTTTAGAATAACCTGTGGTTATTCCTTGCTAAATAAAACGCTTATGGATTTCGATAAGAATTATGCCCAATCACCAAACAAGATCCGGTATACACAATTAAGCAATACTCACTGTTGTGTCTCGTAGCTTGATCTTCATTCGGCGACGGTCATAGGTATATCCAAGGCGTACGATAAGATTGTTCGGTTATTAGAACCACGATGGAGTTTGAGTCACGATATGATGAAGCGGTTCACACAAAGCATTCGATAAAGACGGCGAGATAATACTTCACATTACACGCTTCCGATTGATAGAAAATAACATTTCAACGTCGAGCGAAATGTCACGTTACTATTTGTTACGATGGTTGTTGATAGACTAACGATATTGTGGTACTTGACTTAGTCCACCGTATAGGTAAGTACACTTAACGTGCGGAAGTCCAAAATCTGGGTTCCTCCGACCTGCATGGTAAATTGGAACACAAATACGTATGAAATTCATCAGCGTTATGAAACAAATTCTATTTTAGAAAATAGTTAAATTAGCGAATTTATTTGAAGTACCTTCTTCCCTAATAATTTAAAACGATTAAAGAATTATAGATATCTTACTAATCGTGCCACCTATTGCAATTTTTTCATACAAATTTCGTAATGCCAGAGCTTTGCGCTATAGCCTATATGTTTATATTATTGTAAAGTTTCATTAAAATCCATTCTGTAAAGTAGGAATGAGTATTTTATACATATTTGAATTTTAAGATCAAAGGGATGTCCATAGTAACCGAATTAAAAAAAAAAACATCGTTTCCAAGGCGACAATTGGCGTTTGCAATAAATCGATTTTGTTAGCGACAGAAAACGTATGATAAATAATTTCATAACGCCAGAGATTATTCATAACGCCAGAGCTTACCAATATATATAGCCTATAGATCTCGCAAATAAT
This sequence comes from Limnephilus rhombicus, assembly GCA_929108145.2. Classification (NCBI taxonomy): domain Eukaryota; kingdom Metazoa; phylum Arthropoda; class Insecta; order Trichoptera; family Limnephilidae; genus Limnephilus; species Limnephilus rhombicus. Next base: position 44,991,177 of record OV815278.1, read on the forward strand.
GTAGTTTTCTATTAGTGAAAGAATTTTTAAAATCTATTCAGTAGTTTTTGCGTGAAAGAGTAATAAACATACATCCATACAAACTTTCACCTTTATAATATTAGTAGGATATTTGTTGTTAAGTCGTTTCAGATTGTCGAATTTCTAAATATTTTGGTAATTCCAGTAAGCTAATTACCTTGGGTTTGTAGCTCACTTCAATGTTGATTAGTAATATAAGCTCACTTACAAGTAATATGAGTTACTAATGACCTAATTTTATTGTCAAATCGTTATTATATTTATGAAGTATGGGATTTTTTTATTGCTTTTTGAAGGGATACATGTTTATATCGTTTGCATCGAGAGGTAGATTCAGCCAGTTTTTTAATATATTTTTAAGGTACAGTTGAAAATGTCATCATGTCATATGATATTTAATTTTTTTCAGAAACTGTACATTAATGAATTTATATTAACAAACAGTTTAAAAGAAAGGAGATGTCATTGGTTTATAACTTTAAAAGAAAAGATTTATACATTTATAAGATTATCTTTCCTATTTAAATAGCAATATTTCATGAAGTTTCTTTGAAATGTTGTTGCCCACTCAAATTCATTCAAACCCAGACGGGGATCATTATTTTTCTTTGTAATAAAATACAAAACAACCCGTGACCCAAATATAAATTCCTAACATTTTACACGATACATAGTTGATATTATAATACTTGCGAGAATCGGTACAAAAACAATTGATATAAAATCATTTGTGATCAATTGTAATTATTTTATAAGAATTTGCAATTCCAAAGGTCGGTTTATAATCTAATTATGAATTAAAGATAACTCTATAGAGATGTTCGTGTTAAACTGAGCGTCCTAAAATCCGGTCCATTCAACTCGATCCCACAATTTGGTGTATAATAAATAACTCAGTCCCAGATTGCCTATGTCAATCTCCATAAACCCACGCCATGGTCGAGCCCATAGCTTAGCAATTGGATCCATTCAGACAATAATCACTGTGATGTTAAGTGTCAAATGAATTTATTTCGAACGACAAAAATACTTTATATGGGCATGGGCTTGATACTAACACAATATTCAAGTACCCAAACTTCACGAGACGTCATGCTGATGATTTGTTAATTTAACATTTTTAATTATTAAAGGACCATCATAATAATTTTTAAAACGAACCACTTATTCTAAATATTTAACTGAAAAGTCTATCTATTTAGAAAAGTCTCGCTTTTAGACGTCTAATTTACAATCATCTCTCGCCAATGCGATTATATTTGTATCAGAGAAAATGTACTTAACGAAACTTATCACTAAATCACTATTTTCGATAAATCTTTACTACGATTGGGTTTATATTATAAATAACAAAAAATATGATTTCGATGAATTGAAACTTTTCCTATTGTTTCGCTTGCCTCTAATACTCTAATTAAAATAGATTTGTTAATTGCTTTATGAAAAATACAAGCGTAAACTATCAAAAATGTTTTTATTTATTAGAAATCTATTAACACATACTCGTATGTACGAGTACATACGGTACGTGTAAGGAATAACTTAAAAAAAAACTATTTTAATTATTACTGTGTATCGCCCTTGAGGTGATTTTTCACAAAAACGGCGCTATATAAATCATCCAAATATAATTATTATATATTATTATAAGTTTATTTGTGACAGTTTTCCTTGATTATTTTTTTCTTATGATATTATTCACAAAATAAATAAAAAACGCTTTAGAGCGAAAATTGACATTTTTGGACTCGGTTTGCCTGGCTATTTTAATGCCCGTTACCTATTTTTGTGGTAATTTAAGGCACACTAAGAATATGCACATTTTTTACTTTTTTTATTTTAAGACGTTTGATTTAAGGACAGATAACAAATATTTAAACAGGTATTTTAGGAGAGGTAGACATCGGTAAACAAATGCATTAAAATATATCAACCATTCTCAAGTTAGGGGGCGTACATTGATTACGTGAGCATTTTTTCTTCCAATCTAGACCCCTCCCCCCTTGGTGAGATAAATTTGGGCCGCTTCGTATACTCTTTTCAAGTAACGTGAGATTTCGCTGGATCCTCTCCCCCCCCCCTTTGAGCTCACGTAATTAATGTATGCCCCCTTACGAATAACCTGACAATTACAGTATTTGAATTCCTTCTACCATCATGAATCAATGATGGAGGACTTAGATGTACAGGAGATTGAACCCGCGACTTTGACGAGATTGAACACGGTGGGAACTCGACGCTTTCGACCATTTGACCATCTAACCGATTTATGAAGTTAGCAGTCCTATGTCAGTTCATATTGTCTACAATCTTATGCACAGTCGGCAGTATTGTAAATAACTAATTATGTACTTAACTGGAACGTATGCGCGGCCCATTTCGGCCGGTTTCATACAAATCTTAGATTTGGATTTGAGATCAAAATACCCAACAAAACTGAAAAATTATTTTTGTAATCAAAAGGTACATCAAATATCTAGTACGGATGTGAGCTCCTTTATTTATTTTTGCTTTAAATTAAATCATTAATGGCCTATCTTATAATTTAAAACAAAAATAAATAATGTAGCTCACATCCTTAACAGATATTTGATATACCTTTTGATTACAAAAATAATTTTTCTGTTTGGTTTGGTATTTTGATCTCAAATCTAAATTTAAGATTTGTATGAAACCAACCGAAATGGGCCGCGCATACGTTCCCCTTAAGGTAAATCCGTAATTATTAAAAATTTGAAGTCCGGTATCTTGGGATATGTAAGAATGTTTTTGTATCCGCTAGTTGACTGAGCGCAGCGAAGTCCTTTTTTGACTCGACACTGCGCATTATAACTGTGTGTTTCCCTGTCCACTCCTATCAATATGGTAGCCGTGTTTGATGGTACCTTTTTATTCCACTAGAGCGCTTGAACGTCGCGAGCTGTCAGATTGGAGTAATTAACATTACGCAAAGTCTACCTTTCACATCAGAACTACTAGTTCTCGTGTATGATAAGATAAAGCTGAGCAAGGAAAAAAAATGTACAGCGCCCTTTAATTAATGTATCACAAATGATTTACTGAAATAATTAAAACCTTTTTCCACTTATTTTATTCGACCTTTACCGGTTTCAGCCTATTACAGATACCTTCAGACTAGTACAGTTTTGGGAGAATATCAGGGGTGGTAAACAATGATTTAAATTATATTAATCAATATTGTTACATCCTGATTTTAAATATTGTAAGATTTATAGATAAGTCTTAAATTGTTTAAATATATCATAATAATGGAATTCCGCCACGAATTCAGTAACCAAATGGAAAATTATTTCACAAAAATGGTATATATTTTAGAAATTATCAAATTATTATTATATCACTTTTAAAATTTATCATCACAAATTTGAACCAGACTAACAGCGGCCAATCAACTAAATTGTGTTTCAACGATTCGGTCATAGTACCTACAAAATCCTAAAGCCCTGTTAAGTACTTAATGCACTGATTGATTTAAAGTCAATAAATCCCCAATCACAAGTGCTAACGATAAAATGATTGTTTAACAAGGTACCTACTCAATTAAGTTCCATGTTCACAAGCAATTGTTTTATTTTTACTTGCGTCATTGCCAGCCTTGTTATCGTTGGGAGATACACTCTCGTTTGGAATAACAGATTTACGACGTTGAACTTGTATTATTGTTTGAGAAAATCCTAATTGGAAACACAGACTGCGGCAGTGTCTGACATTTTGACCTTAGATTTTTTTTTTTTTTACATGAGCTCCACACAGGAGGCGCTGAGGAAAATAATTTTCCTCAGGGCCTATGTCATCTTTGGGGATGTTGTGTGGAGTTTTTTTTTAGGAAAAGGAAGGAGAGGGGAGTTCTGGGAAGGAAAAGGGTTTAAGGGGTGGGTAGGAATCTGGGGTTCAGTGTGTCTTGGTCATCCGCCTCCAAGACCTAGACAAACCTCACCCCATGAACCCGGGCACCCCTGCTAAATCACCAAACGTAGCGAACCACTTGGGGTGGCCTATGGCAGAGGTGTTGGTTATCCAATAAAGGTTCCCGGGGTGGCGGTACCCATTCCCGCCTCCAAAATTGTCCAATCAGATAGATAGAAAGAAATAATGCTAATTGAAACTAATGAACAAGGGCGTACGTGAGTTTTCAATTTTATGATTTTTCAGAACCAACAGTGAAGCCGACCTTTTTTGGAAAAATATTTTTGCAAGTGTATAAACCCGTCTGCTTGGTTCAATATATTCGCACCTCACAATCCGGAAGCCTCGGTTTCAGGCGTAAATTCTAAAACCGTCACTTTGGATCGAGATTGTTAAATATCTATGGAAGATAGCTATCATATTTCAACGACAATAAGAAGCATTATTTCGTTCTCTTTCTGGTTAAAAGAAAAATACATATGTTTGCATGAGAGGAAGAGAGATATATAGCTTTTAAAATGTAAAGTCGCTCGGGACGTTTTTGGTCTTATGAAAGTATAAGTCGATTACGTGTTTTGGGATGTATTTATTCCAAAAGAAGCAGACGGGTTAAAAAGTTGAACTGAGAAAATTGGTGACCCGACTGTTGATACCCAGAAATCATATTTATTATAAAATTATTATTTTCGTGCATTATTTACCAATTTCGATCCAAAAATCGACTTTAAAAATACCTCTAATAAAAGGTAGGTATGTATACCAAACGAATTTATTTAGAATTTCGTTTTATTAAACTTATACGTTGCTATATATAGTATAAATAAAAGTAGTTTCATCCTTGATGTATTTGAATGAAAATATATTTTATACCTTTATTATTCGGCTGCAAGCTCCTTTGGGGACACTAAGTTATATTTTGTTTAAGTAGGTATACCGTATTTTCCCTAAACCGACTGCATATTGTATATACGTAGACCGTGGGCCAACTGCCGGGGGATCAACTATCATGGAATCGTGAAAAGTATATTCTCCTACGTATATGGAAGATTATATTTAGAATATAAGGTTCAAATAACTTAGTAAATAAAATGCAAACAGTAACCAAGTCTCAAAAAGTCACGTTAGGCCTCTTTTTATTTGTGAAACATTTGAGTTGTTAAAAAATGTTAAATGATTTTATTTAAATTGTATATGTACAATTATCTTAATAAGCAGACTGTCTTCTAAAGTATGTTTTTTAACATAATTGGATTCATAATAACATGATCTAGATTGAGTAGTTTCTTCTGAAATAGGTACCTACACACCTTTTAAAAAACTTGTACTGAATTTTATTTTTTTTGCTTTTTAGTGAGAACTGAGACCTACTAGTGAGTACTACTATATTTATAAGAACTACTTGAATAAGATGGTTTTCCGGTGAGACTATATATATGTATATATATTCAAACTTCCTCTTCCCATCTCTTTCCCCTCCCCCTTAACCTCAGCCTCACAACATACCCCATTGGGGATGCCATAGGCTCACTGGCTCCAGTATTCATATAAATAAAATAAAATGTATGTACCTATAATTGCTAATACTACCTACATTATTAATGATGATTAATTCGTTTTCGTTTGGAGTTCAAAATGTTGTACGCTAGACAGATCTGATGCCTAATTTTGCAACCCTTATGACCAGAGGCGGACCAACCGCCTTTGCAGCCTGGCAGTCGTCTGTGGCCTTGGAAACTCCAAGTCAATTTTTTTTAAACATTCACGCCATCGGTTTTGACTAATCGCGTTTGTTAATTTATCGAATAAATGCACCAGTTTCCAATTGTATTACTTATTTTCTAGGTGGAAGATACTCTCTGTATCGCCCTGGTGTAAGACCACCATTCAGAATTGAAACGTTGCTTGAAATGGAATTAGCCGTGTTTGGTGACCAGATCTGAATAGTCAGGTACTTCCCCCACCTTCCTCTTCCCTATAACCTTCGCCTCCCCACTACCTTCAGCCTCACAACATACCCCAATTGGAGATGCCATAATCTCATTGGCTTCAGATGGGAGAGAGACTCTTGTGCGGTATTCATATAAAAAAAAATTTAAAAAGGTGAATAACCCCTAAAATTAATGTTGGAATATGGATGGAACATTGAAAGCAGCCATGTCAACTGGGGTTTTTGTAGTAACAAAGTGATCACATAAGAAAGTTTGACTTATACGAATGTGCAATAAATTATGACTTTTTCAATAAATACATAACCGTTGTTGGTTTGATTGCTGTGTTCTTGTGGATAAAAACGGTTAATGGGGTATAACATAATTTCATAATTAAATTAAATCTATTTTATCTGCTAGTACCTTGTAACCGTAAAGCTACTAGTACTTCATCCGCATTTTCATCTGCATTAAACACTTTAGAAATTCATCATAATCCATAATACCTATTATTATTATATACTAGCTGGCCCGGACACGCGTTGCTGTGGCTAATAAAACACTTTGTAAAATCCAACCTTTGTAACCACCGCCGTCTTTGAGTTTATAGCGAAGAAACAGATGCCGCGGAGGACTTTAATTTATAATACGTAGAGTGTAGAGATGGTGTGAAAGATTATAATAATGTTCATGAAATGATTGGGGTAACTAACATATTTAATTTAATAAGGATTAATACTGTATCCGTCTAAATAACTTTTCAATTACCGCAATGAACGTGACCATTTTTTTAGAAGATAGAATGGGTATAGTAAGCTATCCGTAAAAGATATCTATCTTCGCGGACTTTTTTGCAGATCTATAAAAGAGGAATATTCCACCATGAATTGTTTTGTTATATCCCAAAAGGATTAGGCAGCGTTTTCGATGAAAGCTACCAGGCGGCTTGAATTTTTCCGACACTTCTCGACAATTATCTTTATGTTTCAACCAATTTACACAAATCCTTGACAAATTACATACCTTCCTCACGAAACACTCTATCTATTGGTGAAACCCGCATGAAAATCCGTTCAGTAGTTTTCGAATTTATCGCGAACAGACAGGCAGACAGACATACAGACGTCGCGGGGGACTTTAATTTATAATATGTAGAGATACGTTTCTCCTGTATCTATTTTTTTCTTTGCTCCAACTTAGAGCATTGCTTGTTTTTTATACCCCTTCACTTACTTTTGTATTTAATAGTTTTTGAAGTATTTATTTTGATTTATATTTTTTTATTTACTACTTACTTATTTTATTATTTAGTTTTTACTCATCCCAATATCCGGCTGGCGGTGGCAAAACGAAAAATTCTGAGAGTTATAAAATATAATTTGGCTTGGCCTATTTCAGCATATCACTCGCCATAAATATATTCCCATTGAGAATATAAAATAAATAAACAAATTATTTTGCAACCTTTCCCTTCGGACAGGGATTATGTAAGTTCACCACTGCTTAGTACCTACCTATATTCTCCCTTCAGTAATCATGATGAATTCACACCACTGACACCATGTAATCTGCCTGAAGCTGCATTGTCGATTAGGCGACACAGCAATTACGTGCATGTACTTGTACCTACCTAACCCATTCATACAACTAATCGATTCGATTAAAAACAGTGATATATCGATTGTTAACTGATAACTCTCGATAATCCTTGTTATTGAACGAATGTTAACGAACGAATGTTAACGATTGAATGTTAACGAACATAAATTGTTATAATAGTTGCTCTAGCCCGGGGATGGCGAACCAATGGCACACGTGTCATTAATGGCACGCGACACAATATTTTGGGCACGTCACTGATCAGTGATCACAAAATTTATTATGCACTATGAAAAAAAGTGTGAAGTGTATAGTAGGTGAGCGAGCGAACCCGAGTTCTCAGATTTTCTCAGTTGAAAGAATTGTCGGAAATACTCGAGTTTATTATTTACCCTGATGTGACGTCATTTGATAAACTGAATGTGTCCCCATTCGATTGGTTGGAAATTGATGAATTTGAAATGCAGCTGATTGATTTCCAGTTGGGTTCAATATGCATTCAAAAATTTGTTGAAAAACGGAGAGAGTTAGAATTAATTGAAACAAAAAGATTGACAGGTAATATAAGTGAAAATGCTAATAACATATTTTTAATTGTTAAACTAACGTTTTAAGACAATATTTTTATGCATAGCACAAAGGTTAACAATTATTATAAGCAATAATTATCAGCCTGAAACACTCATCCACATTGAAAAATCTTCCGAGAAAAGATACATGACGCCAACGGGATTTGAACCCGTGCCCTTCTATTTTGGAAACATGGAATGCATTACCAGACACATTTACTTGTTTGAAGAAGCTAGCTCATGCTATTTTAACAATATTTTCATCAACCTGTGCCTGCGAGTCATTATTTTCAGAGATAAATATAACATTACAGACTCGGTTATTTACCGTTTGACAGATGAGTCCAGTTCAGCATGCATTCTGCTAAAAGTAACATCTTACAACCCTAACATATGTTATTTATCATTTAAGCTGCAACCACAGAAGTCACATTAATTTTACTTTAATTTAAATTACGCGTATAATGCTAAATGGTCCTATTTAGTAGTAGTAAATAAAGAGTTTTTAATTGATGGTAAGTATTTATTATTATTATTTTCTTAATAATCACAAAGTCAAAATTATTTGATGGCACGTCCATGACCTCATTAAACATTTCTTTAGAAAAATGGCACGTTGATACGTAAAGGTTCGCCATCCCTGCTCTAGCCTCTAGTTGGTAGTAACACAGAGCATTGTAGAAATATATCATAAATTTCTACAGTGCCCTTTATGTGATTTTTCACTAAAACCTTGCTGTACAAATTATCCAATTATTGTTATTATCCCTATCACCATTTTCCACCATTTGCCATTGGGAATGCCAAGACTGCTCCGGATCATTTGGTTCTGAGTTGCTGTATCACATAAAAATAAAAACATGTTGCCTTACAGAATTTTTTTTATTTATTTATATGCAAAACATGGTAATGTATGAATACTGTTTCAATTAGACTTATTTATTGTAATAATTTTTTTGTTGATGGTTTAATGATATTATTAAATTATTTCCAGAAGTAACCCCATTCTAACTATTTTAGTTTGTGTAAAATAATAAAATGCAAAAATAAAACAAATAACGTTAATTATATTCACACATAGAAAACGATACAATATTTTTTCACATTGGGCCTCTCATCTACACACAAATGATAATAAACTTTATTTAAAAAAGAACTTCGTTGAAGATGCGAGAAATTTACCTGTTTGCCCACATTTCCATTCAAGAAACCCCAATTTATCAGTCTTCAAACTTATACAAACAACCACGCTGCCACCTTTATTAAGTTTACGTACAGGTGTGCGTTATGACCGTATACGTACAGTGCAAAGTGGGCAGGTGTACGTGAATCCATATATTGGTGCGAACCTTCCACGTGCACGGGTGCAATTAATTAAGCAGCAGTGGGATGGTCTTACCCTCCCACAACACGTCACATCTCCTTCAAAGATTCAATTTGGCGGCCGAAGGAGGCTGGAGGCTGTGGCTAACCCCCTCCCATACCTGGATTACAGATTATCTTCTATAGTGTGTTCTGTACTGGGTGTTGTGTATACTCGTATCGTTATTCCTTACCGCTGTATATGCTCATAGGTCTGAAATCATTTTAGCTTAGGTATGGAATATTGCTTAAAGGATTATGGGTAATTGAATTCACGCTTATGGTAATGTTATAAATCCCGTATAATACCTGGAACTAGTAAGTCGCATTTAGATTACTAGTTTGTAAAAGATGCATCGAAGTGTGTTGGCCTATATTTTTGTGTTCGTAAATCTCGTTATTCGTGAGATACACAATTAGAATAATAACTTTAAAGCTTTGGAAATCTCAAATCAGTCCCAGTTAAATACATTTTCAACGAAGGCACAGCCTAATTCTTACTTTATTTATCGTGTGTTTTTTTATTTATTTTTAAAATTAAAGAAAATGTAATAATGTTGTTATTTAGTAATGTTGTAAGTATTTTAATTTTCATTATAGTGACAGCTGTTTCAAAAGCTTTATGAAACTGTGTTAGGCCACATTGAGGCGAATAATTATTAATATGATTTTATTAACCCCTTTCGTATGTATTTTTAGTTTTATAATTTTAGAAATGATTTCGACGGTCCCGAGGAACAATGCCGGATGTTCAATTTTGTAGCTTTGCAGTAGGGCCTTTTAAAGTTACGTTTCTGCCAAATTTATGTTTTTGAGATCAAGAAATATAGGTGTGTAAGAAATATATGGGTATTTCATTATATTTCATTGAAAATTCCTAAAATACAGACTTGTAATCGTCAAAAGAAGTAAACATAAACCAACGATCATTTTTTATCAGATCTGACATTGTTCTTCGGGACCATAGATTTGTTGATGAAAACCAATTTTCTTAGAAAATCAGTCGCGGTAATTGAAAATCGACTTTATCGAAAAAAGGATTAAATCCATTTAAACACCTTAAAAATAAAAATTGGGTTGGGTTAAAAAAAATCATATTAATCAGTCGTCTCAATCTTGCGCATGCATATTTGGATAACGGATTTGAACGCCGAAAACTGTTTTTATTTTAATTTGATTTTAATTAAATTTAACAAAAATTAAATGGAATTCTACGAATTAAACCCAAAAAATTAATAATTCCAAAACATTTGTCACAACTGTTAAAATAATAATAAAAATCAATAGAAATTAAAATTCTTGCAGAACTTAATGATACCATTCTTATTATTTTTAATTGTTAAACTAACGTTTTAAGACAAGATTTTTATGCATGGCACAAAGGGTAACAATTATTATAAGCAATAATTATCAGCCTGAAACACTCGTCCACATTAAAAAAACTTCCAAGAAAAGATACATGACGCCAACGGGACTTGAACCCGTTCTTAGTTTATTAATTCCATTCTTAGTTTATTTCTAGTAAACTGCTCCAAAAACTTTTTATCTGCCATTTCTCCTTATGCTATTTCCACGTGTCAGTCATTGTTTTAATCCTTAAATGTTAGCTAATATTTTGTGCTGATGAAGGAAGAGTGATTTCGGATCATGTCGACAGTTGATAAAAATTTTGTGGTTACAGAAAATTTTTTATTTCACCTAATCTAATATATCTACACGACACCTATGGTAAAACTGTTCTCAGATATGCTTTTCAGTAATTATGTTAAATCTAAGAAAATAACGAAAATTAACGTGTTTAAACAAAAGATAAAAACGCCTTCCATGAATGTTGAAACATTAGTATTAATAAAATCTAGAGTAAAAGTATGAATATCTCATGTAGCTAAACACCAGAGTGTTATTATTATACTCATTATAATGGGGGGAATAATGAAAATGTATGAACGCAGTTGAGAGATACCGAATTTTCACGTATAATTCTCTCAAATGTCTCATTTTTTTCTCCCCAACAAGTAGCCTATTAAGGTTTTCCCAAGCTGAAGTTAATGTAATAATCCTGTTGTATGCAAATTACACCCTAAACGCCAGAGTTCACAAGTGCCCTTCTGCTGTGTCTTCACATTTGGCATGGTCGCCTTTTTTGGGAAATTATTCTAGATGGAAATGGGAATCGGGCTAAATTGAGTGTCGCGTTCATTTTAACAGTTTCATATTATTTCGTAGCAAGCACCGGGCGATATTTTTAACCTTTTTTGCTTTAAATACATTCTGTTTTAGGAGGTATTTAAAATACACGTCAGATCTACAAAATAAATAATGTTCAAAATAAAGGCTTTCCTTTTTAAACTTTTTCGGTGTTTTCATTTTGAGGCAGGTAGATAGCGCACGTGAATGGAAAACACGCGAATGCCCGTAGAAGGGGAATGGTTTTGGGAAGCGAGTGTGGGTACCGACAATATATACCGGATAACCAATTCCTCTACCGTAGGTCACCCAAAGTAGTTCGCTACATTTGGTGACTTAACAGGGTTGCGAGTTCAAGAGGTGAAGTTTTTCTAGGTCTTGGCGCTAGATTCGTCTGCTCACCTAATATGTGGCAGGCCGGATTGGAAGAGGACAATTGAGGGAGACCGTTTGGCGTCTCCAGCCAGACTCTCTCGACCCATCGCCTTATACCGGAGTGGGAGGAGTGGATTTATGCGTATATCACTCCTGGTTGTACTGACCCACCAGATTTCCACCCACCCCTGATTCCTTTTCCTTCCCGGACTTCCCAACTTCCTGTCCTTAATTTCCTCAAAAGTCCTTCCTCACAGCATTCCCAAAGGTTCGAAGGGCCCTAGGGATATTATTTATGGGCTTCTACGTGAAACTAATGTAAAAACGAAGAACACGGTTAAATGATTCGAAAACAGAAGTATTAATTGGACTGTAAATAGGTGTGATTGAAGCGAAGTATTTTCTCAGTCAGTGTTGTAAGCATTTTGCAAGTTAGTGGGTGCCAACATTTTTTTAAAATTAGCTCCACATAGGAGGCCTGAGGAAAAAAATCCTTCGGGGCCTATTTCATCTTTGGGGATGCAGTGTGGAAGGTATTTCCAGAGATAGAAAGGAGAGGAAGTTCTGGGAAAGAAAAAGTTATGATGAGTGGGTAGGAATCTAGAAGCCAATATGCGGTACAGACGGACGTGTGAATCCATCCCTCCCACTGCCGTGCAAGGTCGAGATAGTCTGGCTGGAGAGGTCTATATTAGGTGTTATTATTAGGTGTATTATTAGGTGTTCCTCAACCAGTCTTTCCCGATACCGCCGTGATGTATATGAGCAAACTCATTCGCCGCCAAGACATGAACTCACCGGTTATCTATGGCAAGGATATCCAATAAATGGTTTTGGGGCAGCGGTACCCATAATCTCCTCCCAAATCGGAGTTATTTGGCGATTCACCTATTATTTCTACCTGGACATAGCATCGTTTAGATAGAAATTATTAATACCTACGTAAAGAATAAAGTTTTCGCTTGATTCTAGGCGGAAAATGAGAAACAATAATATGAAAGATCAGGGAAAAGTAAATCGGTGGAACCTTTTTGAGAAAGTGTAAGGAAGTAGTTACTTCTTATATTCCATTTTCCGTCCTATCGAGGGCATCATCCCCCGGAGGAGGCATTCTGGCCCGGCAGGCTCTTTCCATCTCACGTAGCGAGTTTACACGGCCAAGCCGCTCTTTAGACTTAAAACATCCTTGCGAAATAACGGCCCTATCGGCCCTAATCGCATTACACGCCCCGTGTCGGAGTAGAGCCTCCGTGCAGTGATAGTCAACCAACCCTATCTAAAATACATAATAATATATATTACTTATTCTTTTTTATAGCAGGTGGAACATGGACAAGAGTAGCTAATGATAGAGCGAAATGGCGACAGTTGGAGGAGGCCTTTGTCAACTAGTGACATACAGACAGGGAGTCGATGCATGATAAGTGTTATAAATGTTATAAATATTATAAATAATGTAATGTAATTTACTGTCTGAATAAAGGTTATTATTATTATTATTATTTATTCTATTACAACAAAAATCGATTACAAATAATGCTGACTCTCAATGATTTGTGCAGAACTAACTCTAACTATTATCGAAGTGTATATTATTATCGTGTTGTAATCGTGGAAATATACGTACCTATATGTTTGTGTGTATGTAAAATATTAACTTTACTGTGAAGCAATAAGTCTCTAAGTCCCCAAAATTTTCATGAAATTTGCAAGGATATTTCTGTGTAGATTTTTAAAGTGAAAGCAACAGCTCACAACTCTTAAGTTGTGGAACTTATCCACCATGAGCTTTGTAAAATGTTTACAAGGTGTAACAGGACGAACCCGAGGGATTTTAACCAGCGATTCCTGGGCATATTTGGAGTAAAAAATGTAGTTGGCATTTTGGTGTCTGATGATATTTTTTCTATTAAAAACAAAAAAAGTTTTTCAATTACACCGAGCTACTGTTCTCATCGCTATGGGAATTATCCCGTCGTTATGTGTGTGAGCGATACGCGCTGTTTCGTGTGGTAAATATGCTGTTAGAACGAGACGCAACGCTTATCAAGTGTCCGCTAGGCTATAAACGCGCTACTATTTTAACTAGTCAGTTGCGGCGTGTGATGGAAAAATATTTTTATTGTTTTTAATAGAAAAACAATGACATCGGATAACAAAATGACATGTACATATTTTACTGCAAATATTCTATAGGAAATGCTGATTAAAATCCCTCGGATACGTCGTGTTACTCCCTGTATAATTGTCTGAAAATAATGCAAGACCTCATACTTTGTATTTTTAGATAAAAAATGTTTTGAAAATTGTAGGAAGTCAAATGATGACAAAATAAAAACCGTTTAAAATGTGAAAAAACTGTTTACAGGAATCAGGATATGAAAGAAATGGTGATCGGACTATTAGTCATAGCTTTTAACCTCTTATGTGCCTTAAGTTTGTTTACAAGCTCTAAGTAGCCTTGATCAGGAGGCCGGCCATACAAAATTAGCTTGTTAACAAGCTGTTCTAAATGAAGATTTTTCGTTTTAAAATTTCTTTTCTGAACTATTTAGAAAAATCGTAAATATGGAATCCACGGTGACATCTTCTTCAATATATGGTGTCTTCAATATATATTTTTAACATATTTCAGAAAAAGATTATTGCTGAAAAATTCGCGGCCTGCCGGCACACTCACATCAAATACCTTACGGCATTTAAAGGGTTAATGAATTTTCAAAGGGCTGTTGAAATTGCAAGATGGCTTGTCAATTACCGATAAAAATACGTTCCTTGAAAAACGTTACTTAAAAAAAAAACTAACATATTCTATGACCTCATAATACTTTATGGCCACTGGACGCTGTCTCTGATTTATCAATAATTTTATGTGTACATTTAGCATTGATAAGTCTTATATATCGATCACTGAAATTTGAAATGATGTAAAGGACAAAATGTTAATTGTTCAGGAGAGCTGTTTTTATAGACCTATAATTATAATTTTTTATTATAAAATAAAATTGAACGTATCTTTCAGAATACTTACTTTTTGTAAATTTCGTAATAACAGTATTTAATTTACTTTTAATTCTTCGAAAAAAATCCTCTGAAAATAGGCCTAGTGAAAGACGCACTTATTTTCCTAGAAATATTTCGACGACGCAGATCGGAAGAGGAAAAAACGGTGAAAAAAGACATATTTAACTTGTTTTTGTATTTATTGTCCTTTGCAGCATTTTAAATTTCCGCTATCGATATTATTTTATTGGTTTTCTAACGTTTAAGTCGCCGACATAATTACGTTAGCTATTGCGGTGTTAAATTACAAAAATAGCACTCTTTTCAGTGTTCATGATTAGTGATCACTGAACACAAGCCTGATGTCCTGACAGGGTGGCGAAATACCACCCCTGGCGGAAAAGGCCGGCCTAACACGGTTTGTCTATACTTAGGGGCAACTTTATTACTATTATCCCCAGACTAAATGAAAAATTCTACTGGTCTATCCAGCCACAACTTTTTAACTTCTAACCAGAGTTGTTTAGTTATGAATTATGACTATTAGATTACATAATTTCGAATCTTTGGAATTAAAGTAAGCAATTAATATTGAAAGTATTATGCAATTTAATGCACTGCTATGCAATGCTCAATCATGTGATATTGGTTTGAAAATTAGATTGCTTAGAAATATTTTAGATGCTTTAATTAAACATTGAGAGTAGAACACGTATTTGCCTTTGAAATGATCGAGTATTATTTTGATTCGTCTTTTTATAAGCCCAGAAAAAAATTAGAATGTGTAATTCACATGCGGTAGATGTGAAACTGGAAAGTCGCTAAATGTCGCTTTCTTTTGCCTGTTTATTTTAAAGCGGTTTGAAGATTGGATATTGATTTCACAAAAATATTTTATTTTATTTGGTTTTCGTAGGATTCGAACCTCCGTTCGCTTGATATCTGTCTCTCTGGCCGCTGATACTTGTCAGGCGCCTTGCCCGCTGCGCTATCGAAGGCACGCGCCAAAGCGCGAATTTACCGCATTATATTAGAACCGAGTATTTGTAGTACTGAGTTGTGACGCATTTGCGTTTCATACGAATTTCAAATCAGTAACGGCGCTAAAGAAATTTCATTTAAAAAATAAAATATCAGCACTACATAAGGAGTATTATTGTTAGCGACCTGGTCCTGAATTTTCCACGTGTGGTGCATCACCTTAACAATCAAAGCAATTTGTCCTTTAATCCTAAATTATGTATATTTCCACTTGAAGCCTCACATATTCTTGCCACTATCTCTTTTTTGGCGTGATGACCCTTTCTTTTATATAACATGTTATTATTTTCGGTTATAATGAAAGCTTGACCCTAACTATTCCATTTTTCTATTTTTTTATTCTGTCTCCCTCTTTACCTATATACATGCCCTTACTATGTACGAGTTTTTTTGTTTATTTTAAATTGTTTTCTTGTGAAAACATAATTATGACTAGTTTTACGAACCGGTTTCACACTAAGTTTCAACACAATTTTTTTTCTTATTCTAGACATTAATTAAATGGATATTGAAAAACTCCGTAGCTTTGACATTCCATACAACAAATGATGCACATTTTTCATGTCGCCAGCGATCACCATTCGAGAACTATTTTGGCTTCAGATACGTTCATACTTTATAAAAGTGAGTCAGAAAGTCAAAACATAGAATCGTGGAGATTTCAGTAAGACTTCATTTACCAGTGGATAGAAAGTGGCCTCTAATTCCGTTCATTCAGTCAAAGTCCGACTGAGAAACCCTACGAAGATAAAGATTGAATATTTGGAACAGATTCTATGTAAGACTGATGGAACAGATTCTATATAAAAAAAAAGAGTCAGCCCCTTAACATAAAGTATCCACTTATGCTCGAGTGCTTTCATAAAAATCAATGATTATGTTTAGATATTATGTCTGATTCGATCACGGATTCTTTTGGGAAAATAAAGAGAAATGAGACTTTCGGATTTATAGTTTATGACCATATTCCAAGAATATATCTGGTTATGAGTGAGCTACGGTCTGCTTGATTATTTCTAGTTCAATTTAATAATATGGGTTTCAACGAGTCAAGCACTTCCATCATTAGATCTGGTGGCAAGAAGTGCCAATGTCAAATGTGTAAATCGCTCAGGAATGATTTTTTTTATCGTCGGTTTCCTGACGTAAAAAAATGTTTCTTCAATGTTAAAGGTTGGCAACCACTAGTCTAGCCAGTGGTTGCGAACCTTTTTTTGACCAGGGACCACTTTGACATTTGATCATTTTGCAATTCAATGTGCTCTTCTTGGACTTCTTCAGCCACCTCTCCATCATAATACCAAAAGGGTTACGAATCAGCTTTTGTTTACCTTTCGATTTGGTTTTGTAGTAAATGAATAAATGTTTCGTGGACCACATTTTAGTTCTTGCGGACCACCTGCGATCCACGGACCACCGGTTGGGAACCACTGATCTAGAGTATCTACAGATTCTAAAGTACATGACATGGGTATTTGTAGCATTTAAATAAGGGATGTTTTAGAGTACTTTTTGTACCTAAATCAAATTATAACTTAATCCAGAGATAATTAAGAATTTTGTAATAAATAAATTAGTATAAATATGTTTTTCTTCATAATGTTAGGCTTTATATGTTTAAATAAAACGAACACAAGTATTTTGTTATAAATTTTTAAATAAAACTAACTTTATTAATTTGTATATTGACCGGTTTCGCTTAAAACAAGTTTTATTAAACATAAGAGAATGTATGAGACGATGTATGAATGTGAGTGAGGCAAAGAGTGTGTGCCAAGACCGAGTTGTTTGGCGGTCCGTCCTCTCTGCCTACCCCTGCGGGTAAACGGCGTGATGGTTAGTTAGTTAGTTAGTTAATAATGACTAAATACTAATACAGAGTTATATTTCGGTAGAGAGACAGAGGGACAAAGAATATTATATCCAAACATAATATAATATAATAACATGGATAACCACAAAGTTATAGCTACATTCAAAAGTAAAAATAGTTTATTTCCATAGATTTATGACCACGGTAAAAAATTCCGACATCTTGTTTTTATTAAGCCTTGATTACATTGAGCGAGTTTACAAGCAACTATCTACTAACTTTAATGGCCCGTACAGACTAGGCTAGTAGTTTAGTCGAGTAGCGAGTATTTTAGTAACTAAATGTGTCCGAATACCTTTAATTTAGTAGTTAGTAGTAGCATTTTGGTCATACAAGTGGCGAGTTACTCGCTACACGACTAAACTTCTAGCCTAGTCTGTACGGGCCATAAGAGCGGGTTAATCGGAGAGTGAGATTGTCATGATGACACATAAAACTGTCTACTCGCTCAGTAGCGTAGGAAACTAAGCTCGCAGATCGCTGCTAGCGCCACAGTAGCGAGAATAACGACGCCTGCGTGAACTAATTCTGTCAGATGTTTGACAGTCGAAATAAGCTGTTTGTTGGCCGCCATTTTGAGTGCATAAATAAACCAATCACGAGTAAGCGAATAGCAAGTAAAGTTGACGACCTTTCAACTTTTTTCGTAGATTGTCAACAATCTGCTAGTTAGCAAGTAATACGATTACACTGACCGAGTCTACTAACAGATAGTGAATTTCCCAGATAGTAGCTTGTAAACTCGCTCAATGTCATCGAGGCTTTACATAAATTTCCGGTTTTAAGTGGGTATGAGTGGGTTTTGAGCATTATAAAAGTACTGTTTCTAGTCCAATGTAAGACTTTAAAGGGACTCGATTAAAATGTAGGTGTTTAATTATTATTTCACATTTATATTAACAACACCACTCACAGAAGGATACTTCAAACAGTAATTAGCAAAATGCCTAAAATAATAAACCGAAAACGTACTTTTAGGGGTTAATAAATTAAATAAACATAATTATGCATTAGGATAGTCTTTTCTATGAATACTTTCTGTAAACCAACCCGAAATATCCCTCACGTTACTAAAAGTTATTTTAACCACCCCGGCAAGGGTTACGAAAATGTTGGAGAATTTTTAATTTTTATAAGAACACTAAAAATCTTCCTTTGCCTATGCTTTAATTAAATTTGTTTTTAATTAACAAATGAGAGTTATTTGATTCGTATCGTACGCGTATGAAATTCGATTTAACTTTATTTATTTTAATTATTGTATGCAAATAAAATTTGATGAAACTTTGGAATCAATAAAATAAAGCATTAAATCAATTTTAACGAGTTCAGAATTGAGTAAAAATACCAATTCACAGCTTTAGCATTTTATAATAAAAACAAGAAACTGCTTCGATGACTACTCAACAACGTGGCATTTCATCACTCATTTGTAAAATCATTAAAAGTGAAAATAAATGCATATAACCTAACGTAAAATATTTCAACTAGTTTTTTTTTCACTTCTTCTAATAGTGCAAAATTAAGTTTTTTTTTCATCACTATTAATGACTTTTCTGGTCACCCTAGAAAATATACTGTCGCAAGTTTGTCTTTTGGTATCTGAGAGGTGGTATCATTTTTCGATTATTTTATTTCGATTATTTTATTGATTTCGTGTATCTACTGATATTAATTCTAGGCAGAAGATTTTAAAAAAATCTTTTGATTAGTGCTTAGCGGGCAAGAGTCGATCCAGTCTCTGAATTTTGTATCTGGAATTTGAAATTTTTTGCAAAAACAAACATGCGATGCCAGTATTAAGATGTATCCTCACATCAAAGATTGGGTTGTGACAAGACTTAACTTTTCTTCTAGCCATAGCTGATCATCTTTAATTGATGTTAACACTACTTAGTAATATTTCACCGGAGTTATATGTGTATTAGTCTTCGTAGATCGAAATCTGTTTTCTTCTATCTATTATTATACACACAAAAAAGAATGTCTGTGGCGGGCGGCGTGGGTTAGATTTTTACACAAATCAACGGTTTTATTCCCGATTGGATAAATTTATAAAACAAGAGGAAGATCACTGCTCATTCGAGTTTTCGAAAAATTAATGCCCTTTTCCAACCCTTTAAAAAAGAATTTTGATATTTCTTGTCCTTCTTGATGAAATTTTTTTATAAAATAATAGGAAAATTACTGTCTACGCACATCTGATTTCTAAACACTCTACGTTAAGCCCGGGCAATGTCGGGTCTTCAGCTATTACTTAATAAATTTTTAAAAATTCAACCTGACTACCCTCCCAGACTCCCATCCATGATAATGTACATTCAATTGTTTGGCCTGGAAAACAAATTGCGTAAAATATTGAGTAAATCATAGTTTTATATAATGAAAAAAACACAAAATGAAATGAAACGAGTTACTAGAGCTAAAAAATACCGTTTTAGTCGCTCTTCTTATCATAATAATTGTATATTGACCTAAGGTCATGGTAAGATATATCATCGTAAAATTGCTATTTATTTAACTCGATATTATCATTAACAATTTAATTCGGCTTCTACAAAAATGTGCCGCCAACATTCATCACATAAAAAAGTATATAAAATTTAAGGAAGGTGCTTGTTTAATATTTAATAATATAATAGTGCTGCACGCTAAAACGGCGTACCACACAATCTAAATTCTATCCAAAATCCAATGATCATAATAATAATTTTTCCCACGGACTGTTTTTACGGTGGTTTTTTCATCTAAATATGCTGCCGCGAAATTCAATTTGAATGACTTGCCGTATTTGGAATATTGTGATGTGATAGCATCTTTGTTAACGTGCATTAGCATCGCTCTCGGGTAATTGAATTCTATTTATTTTTTACCACATTCTTATGTTATTATGAAATATTTTATATAGTTTTTTGTGCATGTGCCTAGTTTTGTGTGTGTTAACTTCCTCCTATCATTAAATCATTTATTCCATACTCTACAAGAGAAACATATCTCACAAAGCTGGATCCAGAATAATTGGTTCCATGACAGTTGATACGTCCACAGTTGACTCCCGGGCAAACTTATTTATTTATTGTTTTGGAACATTTACAGAGTATTAACATAAAAAAGTCATTAGATTGTAAAAAGCGTAGATGTTAATAGTCCACTTAAAAATGTTCACAGAATGCACAGTTTAATAGTTGCTTTTCGCTATGTATACATAGAAGTTAACAGAAATTAGAAATAGCAAAATATAAACAGAGGTATAAAAAGAGATAACAAAAATAGTGATGATAAAATATAGAGATGACAAAGATAAAAAAAGATCGATAGTATCGATCGATGTAAAAAAAAATAGAAAAACAAAAAAAGTAAAGCACAAATACAGTAAGAAACAGCCATTCACATTCAAGTTCAAGATAGTCTATTGTTAATTTGCTTTTTAAAGTAAGCGAGACTATTTGCATAGATGTCTATATGGTTACATTCGATGGAATTATACAGACGACACATTCGAGACAGTGGATTGAAGTATGCAATGTTGTTTTTAAATAATTCGAGATGAAATATATTCTGACTCCTTAAATTACGTCTATGACCTTAATAAGAATATTGCTCAGACAATGAGTTGTTTCAAGTTTATCATGAATGATTTTGTATAGACTCTTTTCTCCTTTTTTCCAGAGTTGTAAACTTAAAATATTGGAGTCGTTCCTCGTAAGATTGGAGTAAGGCATTTAGTCCAAGTTTAAATGATAACAATCTCAGAATTTTTTTTTGCACAGATTCAATAGTTTTTGAATATTTTAAGTAGTGTGTGTTCCAGATAACACTACCATATTCCAATATATACAATATTATATACAATATGCAGTCGATTTAGGGAAAATACGGTATACCTAATTACACAAAATATAATATAGTGACTCGACGGGGTGTGCAAAGAGTATGTACCACCGAATAACAAAAGTATAATATAGTGACTTGACGGGGTGTGCAAAGAGTATGTACCACCGAATAACAAAAGTATAATATAGTGACTCGACGGGGTGTACAGAGAGTATGTACCACCGAATAACAAAAGTATAATATAGTGACTCGACGGGGTGTGCAAAGAGTATGTACCACCGAATAACAAAAGTATAATATAGTGACTCGACGGGGTGTGCAAAGAGTATGTACCACCGAACAACAAAAGTATAATATAGTGACTCGACGGGGTGTGCAAAGAGTATGTACCACCGAATAACAAAAGTATAAAACATATTTTCATTCAAAGACATCAAGGATAAAATAACTTGTTTGTGTACTGTATATACCAGCGTATAAGTACAAAAAATTGACACCGAATATAAATTCGTTTGATATTCATACCAATTTATTATTAAAGGTGTTTTTGAAGTCAATTTTACGTTTGAAATTGGTAAATTTTTGTAAAATCGGGGGACCAAGTGTCGGCGGATCAACTATCGGGTCACCAAAATAATTAACGAAACGCTTGTTAAAGTTCTTGTTCATTCTAGAGCAGTGAACTAGCAGTAAACATCCCTTATTTAATATAATAATAATAATAATAACGTAGTATTTATATAGCGCAGTTTTGTGATGTTTCACTTCAAGTGCGCTTACTTATAATAAACTTAAAATTAACCTACAGTGTTCCTTACGAGTCCTTAAAAAATTAATTAAATAATGTGAAATAACGAATATACAAAAATATACAAAGCAATTCCTAAAGAACAATATTAACAACAATAGTGAGTGCTGTTTTGGCACAGGACAATATATAATGATAAACCATCACGGTGCCATTCAACAAGAATCATTTAAACTAAATTATATAGAACAGGAGGCAGTTAACATTTAGAAATAATACAAATTCAGAGTGCACATAAAACTATAGTAAAGAGGTAATCGAAACCAAACAATTACCAGAAACTTGAGGAACATGGCTTATTATAGTAGATTGAAAAGGAGTTAAAATTCATGAAAGGTATGATTTTTTAAATAAGTTTGTTTTTAAAGCTCTTTAAATGCTACGAATACCCATGTCAGGTACTCTAGAATCTCTAGATACTCTAGATCAGTGGTTCCCAACCGGTGGTCCGTGGACCACAGGTGGGCCGCAAGATCTAAAATGTGGTCCGCGAACCATTTATTCATTTACTACAAAACTGAATCGAAAACTGATTCGTAACACTTTTACGTACTGTACCTTGTGGTCCCTGTGAGAACAAATAAATGTCACTGTGGCCCCTGGTCAATAAAAGATCGGAAACCAACAATTATATTAAAATTTGTTTGATATGACTTCGTACGATTTTAGGGACACGATTAGAATTGCCAGGAATTATAGAAGTGCCAGGTTTTTTACGAACTTTCACTTCCGTATTTTCTTTCAGTCTCCACACTTACAGCACTACAATATTTCACATATTAGGAATGTCGTAGTTGAACTGGCTTTGGACAGTGTGTATATTGTAAAAAATAATACAATGCTGTATGCACTTTTTGGGCCTGAACAAAATACAAAATTTTTCCGGTTGACATTCAAATAGAATTGGTATTTTCGAACGTACCTATCTGGCCCTAATAGAAAAGGAGACAGAACGAGAGTTTTAGAGTTTTTTGATGACGTGTCATTTGGTTACAGATATAGCATTACATTGCCAATGAAAATAACTAATTCTCTTTCTTGAGCCAACTTTTCTCATAGGTATCTTTAAGGCCTATTCACATATAGGCGATATTCGCTGCCTCTGTGGGTGGCGAAAACCGAGTGGGTAGGCGGTATTCTCACTGTTCAAACTTGGCCGGATTTTACTTCTGCCATGGATAATGCTGTTGATTTTCGTTTTCGTCTGTCTGGTCAGTCACGTTCGTGCCGTCCGTAAATAAATACGTACACTGTAATCCTCCGTCACCAGTGAAAAAATGCATCTTATTATTGAAATAGATAGCAATAGCGCCTGTTTCGCAAATCAACCAAAAGAAATTGAACGGAATTGGCAGTGCTCTGGTTTCGCTCTAGCCGCGAATCCCCGGCGGAATCCCCCTTGATGTTTTTGAGTGCCCACAGCGGCAGCGAATATTTCTTTTATCAGAATTTATTTATTTAATTTCAACGGTATAAATATATCATAAACACTGATTACATCACAAAATCTTAGTTAAGTCAATAAGAAATAATAAAAAGGAGTATAACAGTTAATTGTGGCGTTTGATTGGGAAATGATACCGGAGATACAATTACATAGAAAATTCTACAATACAAATAAAATTATAACCTTCTTATACCTACCTTCCATGCAGTTAATAGATCTGCCACAACAGCCTTTATAGTGTCTGTCATCAGGGCAGGTAAATCCTCAATGTCGTATTCATATTTCATAGTTCATCGTACTTTTTGACATGAAAATCACCTGTAAAATATTGTTCAAAAGCAACACAGTGTTACCCCACCAAATGGCATTCAAAACAACACAACAAAATGAAAAACTCCTTTTCACTCTTAGCCAAAGAGGTTTCAATTACATAAGGCGTCTGGTGCACGGCTCTGGATCGGTGTGGGTTATTTGCCATCGCGCTCCATTGCCCGGGACACATAGTCCGGCTCATTGGGCTTGCCAAATGACGCTTGTCACAACTTTCAATCGCGCCGAACACCCAAAGATTACATCGGAACGGAGTGTTGCGCTCTTCCAAAAGAATTTACCAGCGATTTGGGGGTTAGATTGAATAAACTTACACGTAATAAAAAAAAATAACAATTTATGTTGGGAAATTTAGCGATGTCTGATTAGTAGTGATTCGTGAGGCGTAGGACTGACAGGAGAAGTATAAAAGTAGAGTGAATGCTGTAGAAATTTAATACTTTACCTAAGACCTTACTAAGAATATGAAGATCCGAAAAAATACAATGCTGATATAAAAGAATTTTAAAATATTGACAAAGATTCTTAGATGGTTTCGATGAAATGGTGACAAAAATTACATCAAATGTAAAATCTTCACTCTTGGTCACAATCAAAATCATTATCAATCATCGTCTACTAAGAAACCTCAAAACTTTCCATGTTATATTCCTTTCCACAGAAGCCACTTCTTGTGCGAATGTGTCAGCTATTATAAATTATATAACATTCACTGTAGTAGCAAGATTCTGGACATGTTTTGCGATAGCCCCCAGAACTTTCCTGAATGTCTTGTTTTCGCTTGACCCAAACTTTATTGTTTCTTGTTTTTTGTTGTTGTTTTTTACGTATTATTTTGTACACCATTATTGGAAGGATATTATGTATTAATAATAATGATATTTGGATGATTTACAAACCGCCTTTTCTGGGAAAAATCGCCTCAAGGGCGTTGTACAAACTTATTTCTTCTACTCTTCTATTCTATTCTTTGTTACTTATTTGTACATTTTCCATTCTGTCCTCCTGTCTGTTATATGTATTACAAATAAAATAAAATTATATACGCCGCGCTTCTGTACCTTTTCGCTTTTGTAAAATTTTCTTCCACCCTATAATTAAAATATTGAGAAAGGATGATACTCGCAACTCGCAAGCTATTAAAAGAAGAACGATACGGATCAGGGATAGTTGAGGTAGACAGGGCACGGTCAAGTGAACCAAGTTTAACTCTAATGGGGTCATATCGAGAGTGGGTACAACAGAAGAGTGTCCATGTATGAGATGTTTTGCTAAATGAAGCAAGTAGCGCCTGATGGTTATTTAGTTATATTTTGTGCTAGTTACCTAAGAAAAGTTATGCTTTGCTTTCCAATTACCTTAGTCATGCTTCCGTCAAGTTGTTATTTAAATTTTCCATAAAAGTTCAATTTTAACAGCGGTCGCATGTAATAACATAGCAAACCTTTTAATAAAAGGTGGTGTTGAAAAATTTGAAACAGAGTGGAAAACAAAAACATGGAAATTAAACGTCTTGGTATGTTCTACATTGTATTTTAAGCGTGGAAAGACCGTTGTGACTTAATTAATGCTATTTATAATAGCTAGCAGTAATATTTAATTATCAAAAAGAAGTGTGGCGGAAAATTGGTACTCACGTGAAAGTGAATTTAATTCAATAAAAAATGATCAATTATTATCTTTGTTTGTTGCTGCTTTGACAACATTGACTCCGGGCAGTTGGAACTCTTGTTCGGTATTCACGTAAAATAACCAAAAAAACACAGACAAATTGTCGCGTCACCAAAAATTTTTTTTATTTATGTTTGCCTAATTATTAAGTTTCAATTTAAGGTGATTGCTTTTTACCAACTTTTAATTCAATCTATTGACTACCTACATCCATACCTTTAGTTTTAATTTATTCCACTTAATATTTTCGTGAATTTTTCAATCAACCTCTCGCAATCAACAGAATAATTGTTATTATTATTAGATTTTTTGAAAGCCTAGAAATGTATTGACACGCACAAATTCAATTTGGTGTGATTAGCTTTTATTCCTCCAGTGAGGGCGGTTTATTTCAATAATCGGAATTTGATTTTAGGCACCCTTAAACCTACCCCCACCATTTCAACTTTCAACACACAAAAAAACATTGATTCCACTCCTTTGAAATTTTATCATTTTTATTGGAGAATTCAATCATAATTGTGATATTTTATTTAGAGGTATATTTAGTTAGAGACTATTTCGAATGAAATGAGGATTTTTGTTGTTGAATGATATCTACATATTTCATCATTTGATGTTTTCCTGATAATTTAATATTATAATTATGATCATTTTATTATTGTTATCATCGAATCGTTTGAGGTCATATTTGAATGAAGCAATATAATATTATATTAATAAATATGTGGGTTTACGTGTCTGTCAATACCGTACCAAAATAAATAAACTTTCAACATATTATTGTTATTAAAAAACAAAATACGATGTTTTATAAAATAAGATAATTTCTATCCTTTTTAGGTGATATCTCGGAATCAACCGTATTATGTTTGCATGAAATATCGGATTTCTTTCATGTTACGAATGAAGGCCTCCGTGGTCGATATTGGCCGTATTTTTCCTTCCGATTTTTAAGAACCAAATTTTTTTAATGCTTTCAGTACTCAATCCCTAACCAATATGCCGTTTCCTGGCAAATGCAATAGAATGGGCTTTCTGTCTTTTCCTACTTTCCTTACTTCATTCACATTTATATATCGTTGCAAAAAGCAATACTGCTGTAACAGCCAAAAACCAAATTGTTCACCAGAGCCAAAAAACTTTTCAGATTTAAAAAAAAAATCGTAACTTTTAAACCAGTGATTATGGAAATGCCATTTTTAAAATGCTTAGCTGATAAAATATGATCTATCAAATGGTAACATTTAAATCTTTTATAAGTGAAGAAGGACAATGTTTTTGGCGCATACACCAGTTGACATTTTTTTTGTGTACGCCAAAAATGTTGTAAACACCGCTGCTAAATGTATGAATACTGAAAATCAACTTTATTTTCAGCTGCATAAATTGCTGTAAGCGCCAATGTATATCAAAATTAAAATTTAGAATAACTGTAAATGTGTTATTATTTTGGGCTAAATTCAAATGAAATTGGAAAAAATGTATTTGAAATGAAAACGATGTAAAAGTAATCTTTATTTGAAACTTTTAACATGTTAACAGTACAAATCATTATACCACAGAAGACAAATATGTACTTATTGTAATGAGATAATAACAAAACGTACAAATTTTTCTAATCTTTCGTTAATAAAACAAATACAGTAAATGAGTGAAGGAAGAAAACAGAACCTCGTGCTAATTTTTCTAACACGCCTGGGTATGCGTACTGACAAGTTGTAGTAAACGACAAGTGTTATTAGAAAGCAAACAAATAAAATGTAGTAACCGCCGCGAACACTTAAATGCTATCTTTGAAAATGCTGCAAGCACCAACCGAACGTGTAATGTTTCCGTGAAAGTGATTATGTCGTTTCTTTTAAATATCGAATATTATCGTAACCGCCAAACGTAAAACAACACAGGATTTTGAGGTGTCAAAAAGTCAGTTAAAAAACGTATTTTTGACAAAAAGGCTAGATTTTCCAACGTCGTACAGTTCTTATTTATCGTCGTAGAGTTACGCCACCCAGATAGATCGACGCAGAAAAAAAACCTGCAAGATAATATATAAAAAGTATTTTCGTTGGAAGTGGCGGTTACAGCAGTATTGCTTTCCTGCGACGATATTGTCTTATTTTCACTCTTCTGTTGTACCCTTGACTTCTTCCATTCTCTTCTTCGTCATACATATATTCTCCTGACATTATTTGCTCCATCCATCTACTATACAAACGACTTCGTTCCTTTCTTAATCAGGTTCATTACACTTACATATGTCTTGCATTATTTTCAACTTATTACTTTGTAACTTCTATATGTGTCTGGAAAGCCATTGACAACAACGTTCCTATTCCTGCGCATTGCTTTATACTTAAACCATCACATAACTTGCTTTTTAAGACCGGATTACCCGTTCAAGTTATTCCGGATGGAATAATGGAATAAATTATAGGTGCTGTTCGCCTTCAACATCGGAAATGAATAGACAACTGACAGTTATTCTGAACAAATACAATAGCCCCCGGTCTTACTTTATAGGCAATGGTCAGCTTGAGTGAGAATATTCACCCGGTCTTTATAACCGACTCCGTACTATGCGACTTGTACTATTTTACTTATCATAAAATATCGTTTTTATTGAAACGCGTGACAATAGAATCCACAAAACAATAGCATATTGCGTAAATACGTATTCAAAACAAATATTGTTTTTCTCTATATTAATCCATACGCGGTTTTATATTAAACTAGCGAATCCCGGCATGCGTTGTTATGCCACTTAATAAAGAAATTGTTTCTCCCTGCGTGTCCTTTCCCATTCGTCCAGTTCCCATTTCGCCTCCCCTTCCTTTCCCGCATCTACTTCCCCTCACGCCTTCCCACTCCGTCTTCCCTCTCGCCTTTCCCGCTTACCCCACCCCGCGAACCTCCTCTCGAATTCCCCACCACCCTCCCGAGTTCCCCTCACCCCTACCGCAATCCATCCATTCAATCCCGGTACATTCAGATTTCAAACAGCTCGCCTGCCACCTATTGCAATTTTTTTATTCAACCTTCATTATGTCACAGCTCACCGCTTCTTTTATAAAAACCCTGTCCTGAAAAAACACAAAAAAAAATTATCCAATTAAGTGCAGTCGTTCGGAAGTTATGCGCGTACATACATTTCTGCCATTCATTTTTGTAAAAAGTATTTCGAATAATGTAAAACTAACGTCTTAGTATTGTGACATGTATGAATTTGTATGATTTGTTTTAAGGCTTCGAAAGATGTTTTATCCGGACATAGCTACGGCCACTAATTTTACGTTCTTGCGTTAACTACCATCAATTTAATTTGTAAAATTTTTAATGTTTTACCTGCATTCTGAATGTCGGTTGCTAAATATATGACATTTCAGGTATTGATTTTGCTGAATGTGGCTTTAGCGACACCGCGGATTAAACAACTTGTGGTCACATTGATTTGATATCAAAGGTAGTGTGAAACCGTATCATTAAAATGTACACACTCGTAGGTAGGTATACGTAATATAGTACAAACCTCTTTCAGTGCTAATCGACTGCTAATCAAGCGTCCTACCCCTTGGGATAGCGGCAATATTCTCCAAAAAACAATAGGTACCTTACCTATACATTTTCCTTTCGTAGTTTTTATTCCAATAAGTAGGTATGTACCTTCCAAAAATGCTATGCTTGTCTGATAGATTCGCGTAGATAATAAATCCGTGTCACCAGGTCAAACCTACATAATGTGGCCCACCTTTTTGGGGATTTATTTTCAGAATCGATAAAAATCAAGACTCCGAATCACTGGTTTTGAATTCCGGTCACCGATTCGTAACGTTGCCTGATTTTACTCCGTTAATTTATGGTCTCCTGGTATTTCGCTCGATTTATTTTGCATTGTGATTATATCATTTGCGCCCATACGGCGGATGGCGTTCAACCCATCGTGCTTTTGTGAATTTTATCCTTCGTTCTCTTCACGGTTCGATGTAACATTCCAATTAGTCACGAATTACGGAGATAAATAATAATGGGACCTACTCTCGCGGATATTATGTCACAAAATTCATTTGTCTGCTCAAAATCTTCCTAAGCATGAAATAAATTAATTTTGATATATATTATGTGTAAGATAATCTTTGTGTATTACAAGGTTACAATTAATTAACCTGACAAAATTAGAATTATCTCTAACTCACTAACTAACTAACCAACACGCCGTTTCCCCGCAGGGGTAGGCAGAGAGGACGGACCGCCAAACAACTCAATCTTGGCAC
Source organism: Limnephilus rhombicus (assembly GCA_929108145.2). Classification (NCBI taxonomy): domain Eukaryota; kingdom Metazoa; phylum Arthropoda; class Insecta; order Trichoptera; family Limnephilidae; genus Limnephilus; species Limnephilus rhombicus. Next base: position 45,021,423 of record OV815278.1, read on the forward strand.
ACACTCCTTGCCTCGTCATACATCGTACATCACATTCATACATCGTCTCATACATGCTCTTCTATTATTCCAACTCTTCACATGGCCCGACTGTCTTCCTCGAGCGTCCCCGATTTCTTCTTCCATTCACATTTGCGTCATATATTCTCCTTACACTCCTTTTCTCGTTCATTCGCTCTACATGCCCAAACCATCTGAGCGTCCCTTTCTTAATCTTACTCATCACGCTTACATCATCCTTGCATTCTTCGCGGATCTCCACATTTCTCACACGATCGTACATGGTTTTACCACACATACACCTCAGGGATCTCATTTCTACAGCATTCAGTCTACTTTCATCCTTCCTCTGCCAGTTCCATGCCTCACTGCCATACATCAGGGTAGGTACCAGCACTCCATTATGCTAACTTCGCTTCTTTGGACAGCTTTTGTTGGCGCCAACGGCGTTCAGTCCTCCATTAATAGATTTGCCTGCATTTACCCTTCTTTCAATATCTTTGTCAACCCTTCCATCTCTCGTAAACATACTTCCCAAGTACACAAACTCATCCACCTGCTCCAAATTCTCATCATTCACAACTATGTTGCACATTGTTTTTATACTCTCTATTTCAAATACCTTGACTTTAGACTTGCTTACATTCATCATTAACTCATTCTTCATACATACTTCGTTCATCCTAGACACGAGAGATTGTAGATCTTCCATACTGTTAGAAATCAGCACCGCGTCATCAGCATGCAACAGACTTACTTAATTAATTAAAAGTGAATTTTGTGGCTTGTGCAATAATATAAGACTTTTGACAATGAGAAGAATTGAATTCACGACCCTTCGAGGCGAACGTGATGCTTTATACCTATGTATTTCGATGGATTGCTGACATGATGTGTGTTAACCTAACAACTTTCAACTCGAAATGTAACAATATCATTCCTTAGCTGTTATGTTTTGAACTAGCTATTTGTTAAAATACTAGCTGACCCGACAAACGTTGTTCTGCCATATAAATTATTTATAGTGAATATTTTGATTGTTAAATAAAAAATAACGAATTTATTGTAAGTGTGTGGGGATGGGATCTATGACAGAAAGAGGAATGGAGCGCTGTAGACGATGACTGCCGATGAAAAAAAAACACAAAACACAAAACAACTAAAGAAGGAAAATGAAATAAAGAAAATCAATATATGTTTCGAAGATCAGTTGAGTGTACGATATTTTTTGTCAGTCCGTCTTTAGCCAACACAAATAAGCTCGATGGTTTGCCCACGCGAGAACATGATGCCGGATGAAATATCAAAATGACGCGACGCTTCTCATGAATGTCTTGCGCAAGTATGGATGAAAGTTCGATGAGGTGGACGTAGCGCCATCTGTCATTCAACAACATAAATAATTTCGTTATGTTTGAAATACGAAAGACGGTTAAATTTGTTCATTCAAAAATACTAAAATCGTGATTAAAAAATGGGAGGGTGGGGGTAGGTGGGTCAAAATTTGGGGTTATAGGTATTTTTGATGCCAAATAAAAAAAAAAAATAGTCACAAAAATAGAATTTGTTTCTCTGGATAGGGACACCCTAATCACCTAGCGGTATGAAATATACTCTCAAACATATTCTCATACCTACTTACCAAATATAAATAAAAAAAATTATAAAAACCGGTCAAGCCGTTTCGGAGGAGTGCGACCACAAACACGGTGACACGAGATTTTTATACACCTATAAGATTTTGAAACTCTCGTAAAGCTCGACACTAAGGCAAGCAGAGTATAAACGAGAGTCGTGGGATTTTTAAAGCAACCCATAATAGATTTCAATTTATGTGACTCCTTTTTTTCCTAGATTTGAATTTTCTATCTTCGTTATACAATTTCTATTTTAGGACGGTTTGTCAACCGAAAATAGCTTTTGAAATAGAATTTAAATTAGAAAAATCTATTTCGTCTCGGCCTATATTTATATTCCTCTCCAATCTTGCTTGAGAGCTACTTTATTTCAGTATTCTTTATTATAAATTTAAAGGATTCACTAATTGCCAAACGCTGTTTCCGGGCGTGAAGGAAACGGACCCATTGTCACGTTAATAGAGAAATGTGGGGCCAACTAGGCCAAAGTAATTAAGTCTTTTTTCTTTTGTTTATTTTCTAAACTTACGACATTTTTTAAATTAAGGCGTGTGTTTATTCTGAAAGCTTTCAGACTGCATTTGATTCAGTAAATATTTCAAAGTTCAATCACACCAAACGGAAATGTTAAATATTCTTCGTGACAAACGTATTCTTATTTAGCTAACTGTATGCCTACTCATAAATATTATACCCGGCTTCGTCCGACTTTCACCTGTCTGTTGAACTGAAAACTTTGTAACAATTTGATGTCTTATCGGTTGAACTGAAATTTTTTTAACAATTTGATGTCTTGTCTTATTTTTCGACAGTGCAATGGATAGAATACATATATATAGAATAGTTGTGAGCAGAAAATAGAAAATTTATCTTTGAGAGATTTAGATGCTGCATATCATATTTTGCTTTTATTATGTCACCCCAAGGCTTGCCAAGCAATGTTATCAAATATATTGATTGTGATGTGATGTGAAATATTCCCTCGTGTTTCTGCATGAAATAACGAATTCCCGTCATTTTTTTCCTTTTTAAATGTTCACCTTCTAACTTAAATACCTGAGTTTTTTTTTTAAATTACAAATATCGATTTTACGTAAAATAATTATCAAAATTTGCATTTTTCAAAGCCCGCCAAAAATATCGAAATCTGACGGGGTACGCTTGACGTCATACGTTCCCCAGTTTTGTCGATTAACAGTGAGGTAAATCCCACTTTCGCGTCCGTATGAAATAATAAAAATCAACACAATCCCAATTTAAATATTTAGCAAGATTGACCACATTCTTAATGCAAGGCGTTTAAATCTCTTATGGTTTCAATCGTTTTTATGTGATTATTTATTAGTTCTACATAATAAAACTTACGTATTTAGAATCAGCGTTTGGTGATATGTGATTATATATATTTTTAAGCCACAATTTTCTTCACTCATATTCCTTAATATTCACATGCAATAAAAATTTAATTTCTAATTTCAGTTATTATGGGAACAATTCACACAAGCAATAAACAAGACACCAATTAGAAAAAAAAAATATATATATATAAATATTAAATATTTGAATATATTTTTTAAAAATTATAACATTGTTACGGTAATAAACGTAATACTATGGCAAAACAAAATATTGAAATACACATTTTCAAGGACTTCTAAGCCAATTAAGAGAGCTAGCTCTTGAACTTGGTGTAGGAGTTATTTCATAAAATAATATGTTTTTTTTTTGGCATCTGGTTTGTTCAAGTTTATTAACGGTGTTAATTCGAAATGTAAATACATTTTGATGTTTCTAATTTGTCAACAAAAAATATAAATATATTTTTAAAAAAATGGACAATATTTGTTTTTGACAAGCTTTGATCCTGAGGCAAATATTTTCAGTTCTAAAATTTCTACGATTATAATATCCCAGGTATAAAATAGATTTGCGTTAGTAGAATATAAAGTTTGAATATCTTTTTAAAAAAAATTTAAAAATGTATGAATTGAACACGTATGTTTTTCTAGTAAGTGCGATCAGACAAAACAAACGTTCTAAAATTTAGTAATTAGAAACCTATTTTACAAAATCTCTCACAGTCCGTTTGTATTTGATAAATTACTAAAGTGTAATCAGTGATTCAGTAAATATTAGACCCAAACACCGACCGTAAATACGTCGACAAAACATATTGTCTCTTTGATCGAAAACGAAGATAAACCTCAAATGTTTCCCTTCAACAAATGAAATATTTAACTGCCAGAAAATCCGTGTATTCCGAATTCTGTTTCATGGTTTACTCTCGCCCTTGGGGTGATTTTCCCACTGACAGGACGTTATTATGGTTTGCCATAAAAAATCAAATTTTAAAACAGGTGTTTTTTAATGAGAATCTGTTTGCAATTTGGAGAAATCTGTAAAAATATATCTATTAAGTTTATCGATCAAGATATTTGAAACTTAATAGGGCATTACCAGAGAAAACCAGAAATATGTTATTTTCAAATCAGATTTTAGACGTATTGACTCTTTTCCACAAAAAATTATAAATGGATTTCGAAAGATTGTTCTTTTATCTAGCATTCGCATGTAATAAATTTTGATTTTTTTTTGAAATTTTTATCATAATAAGGTTATTCCATAGGTCGTTGGCAGATTTGTTAAATTTTCAAAAAAGATTTTGTATTATACCACACCCATTTCAAATAATAAAATCATGCAGTAAAATAAATCAATACATTATCTAGCAAACGCATGTTTTAGAATTTTAATTTTAGTTTCAATAAAATCATTAAAAAATATGTACGTACATGTGTTTCTTGACGAAAATTGGTCCATTTGTGTATTTATTTGCGCACTTACAAACTAATATATTTCAGATTTTTTTAACATTCTTATTAAATTTAGACATTATTGAAAAATGATAAATACTTATAATCAAAAAATAATTACAAAAAGTACATTATTTTAATAGTTTTATCATCACGCCTTTCAGCATTTTTGGATGAAGGTATAAATTAAAGCTAATTTGGATTGAAATAAATTCGATTTTGAGTTATAATTTAAAAAAGCTGGTACGGAGAAGAATTAATCTTTCTCCTTGTAACCGCCCTGCACGATCGTAAGAACAACTTTCGACGAAATGTGGATTTTCGTCCGCTGGCTGTTTAAACGCTCTTAAACGTTTCAGTTTTTTCTCCTAATTATGAACGTATTAAGTGTGTAACATTGATAATATAATTATTGGAGAGTCTTCAAGCTATCGCTAAAAAACAACTAACAAATGTAGTATCTGATAATTTTGACTTGAAATGTGTTGGGAAACTGTCAAATTAGATCGAGGTTCATTGAGATTAGAAGTTGCATTATTTACGTTATCGTTATGTATTATGAAAATTTAACTGGACCAGGCGTCCTTACTCTAGGAGGCTCTAAATTATTTTGCTGCGGGCCGCGAGACTGATGATATCATCGTAACCGTTCATACTTTAGAGACGAATTTAGATGATACTTTTCTAAAATAATACTTAACTGAAATTTGTTGAGATCCCACGAAACTTCGTGTAACTAACTATACTAACGACATCTATTTAAGTATGTTTAAACTACATTACTAACATATGTACCACAATAAATGAACTTGTAGATATTGTCCATAGTGTGTTTTATTTATTTACTAATATGGTGTTTTTTTTACTTTGTTTTTTTTTTAACTGAATTTTTGACTTAGCTTAGCTGTCGGTGTGTAATTTTATCACACAAAAGCCGCGGAAATGGCTGGTAAATGATAACATCTGGGCATGTTTATTTCAAACTTCCGACGTCGTTTTTAACCATCGAATTTCAGGTGAAACGTCACCGTCCCAACACATGAATAACTCATTTCATAAACGGCGAGGTGAGAGCTTAAAATTATTTTCCATCAGTATTACAAAAACACAAAGGAGGCCTTGAGGAAAATAATTTCACTTTTGGGTATGCTGGATGAAGGGTCTTTTTGGGGAAAGAAAGGAGTACACCTGGGTCTTGAAAAACCCATCTTGTAAGAGGGAGGAAACACATATGCCGGCAAGTCGTTCTACATTCTACAGCCGAGCTTTTGAACTTCAAGACGAGCACTCATGTGACAGATGTCATCTGTGTATAAATTGTGGGCGCGGGTTTGGTGTGTTTCCCGATTGTGCACAGGTGCCGAAAGAATCAATGACCGTAGTTCCTTGGACTATCTTCCATTAAAATATCGGTAGAAAGCATTTCTATCAAATCTATTGCAAGCCATTTGTACACATAAGAGAGTCTATCAAGCGGACCGCTCGTTTCAGCACGGAGTCGAAGTATCCGGGGGGATTTTGGGGCTTCAGACCAGAGGTGGCTGCCAAATTAAACCGTAGGGAGCACTCGTGATTTGTACAGGGATAGCAGTTGTGCACTATTAAAGTATCTGCGGGCCCTGTACAGTACGCCCAGCTTCTGAGAGGCTTACTTAACTCAGGCCTCTATGGAGCCCCCATACCTGAGCTAGCACTTTGAGTTATACCAAGCATATCAATGGAAGGCCTGTCGAGAAGATTGCTTCCGTTGAAGGAGACTAGATTTTGATTTCATTCCCTTTTAGACATAATCTGACAATATTGGGTCTCTGAAACTTTAATGAATGAATAGTATGGAATAAAGTTCGTTTGATAGACGTTACAGTACCTTTTTGTAATATTATACCGCACTAGGGTTCTATCTGTCCGGAGCCTCTCCAATTTTTTTATGTTTTGTAAGGGCGTGAGGAGGGAAATGACGCGAGAATAATGAAGTTCTTGGCTTTCCAGATCTGGTCAACAGACAAAGTTAAAATCATTTTAAGTACTTAACTGTAACTGTGAAATGAAATGTTTTACATTTTGTGACGATAATCCAAATATACCAATCAGTTTTGCAGTATTTATAATAAATGCTTTTTAAACTTTTTATACTTATATAATTTAGACCCACGCCGGGTTTAACCTTTTAAGACTACTTAAGACTCGATTCGAGCAGTTTTCAAACCTTACACTTTATGTAATATCCCCAAAAACAGCAGTTTCAAAAATAGATTAATTTATACCTACGCACAGTTAATAATTTGAGGTATCTATATTATAAAACCCAAGGTTTTTTTCTGGATTTCATTTTATTTTAATTGGGTACCTAAATGTCTAATCAAAATTATAATAAAATATTGGACTCTGAAAACAGGCGAATTTTTTACGCGGCGAGCAATTCGCGCTCCCATGTAAAAAGGTCTATTTGTGGCGACACATCATAATCTTTTCGTCATCAGAAAGAACGTACGAGAAACATCTAATATTCGCGCGGCGCCGGCACTTGCCTAGGTATCTACCTATGCCTGTGTACTTTGCTGGCCTGCCGTGGCCGTCTCGTCGATTAATAATATCGCAACCGCCTAGAAAGGTCTGGAGTTTATAAGCCGCCTGAATATTCAGCACCGGGTATGTTCGAGTACCTTCCAGTGTACACATTGCCGGCGAATGGAACATTACTCCACCGGTCGCGCTGGTATATATAAAGCGACTAAACTCGGCGCTCGCTCAGCCAGTATCAGTTCAACAGTCGGTCAATAGCTCATCATGTAACAGCACGCACACGAGAGCCCGGTGCATCTTCGCTCTCTCCAGGGCAGCTTCCCGAGGTCCATCACCACGTCTCAGCTCTAAGGCCCACCGTGTCTTCAGCTACGCAGAACAGCTACATCCCCCGACTTACAAGGTTTGACGCCACCTTCAGTCCAGGGATCAGCTCACCATTTCATGGCACCCCGAAGCGCACTGTGCTTCGCTGCCATGGAAACACGCTCCGCCTCGCCAGGACTACCTGCTGGTGGCTCAGCTCACCGAGCCACTCACCGTTCATCTCCGCGACTCAAAGCGTCGAGCAACGGCCTGAAAGATAGGTCATCTTCACCGCCAAGGTGTTGAGCAACTCGCTGACCTTCACCACACCATCTCCATCTCCTCCGAGCGCCTGCAGCATCTCATCTACGGCACTCCGCATTACATCATGTTACCGCTTCACCGACCCTCGCTACGTAGCCTAATAAACGACTGACTCACTACACATCGACTAACGCCTTTCATTTCTGTCTCCTGTCCCACATTCAAAAGCAGAGTTTACTTTTAAGAACTAAATGGTGATATTATAATGCGAGATGCCCTCGCATTATAATATCACCCCTCACCTTTATGTTCTGGTATAGTAATATTCATATGTCTATGTGGTCATCGTAGTTAAAAATATCTTAAGAGGTGTCAATTTTCAAAGGATTTCAATTTTTTCCAAAACAATTGAGAAATATTTTTTTCTATTTTTTTCTCGAGGAGTCATGAGCAGGCCCACCCACTGGTGCCCGCTCATCGTTGAATTTTGGGACACGTTGTATAGATAGATTGCTGGTAGTATTAAAAACGACTGTACCAGATCGAATCGCGCAATATATTTTTTTAAACAATTTTTTCATATAATGATAATTTGAATTGTCCCAAAAACATACTAAAATAATAAAGTTATGCTAGATACTCAAAATTACTAACTGTGCTACGTGAACAATACAAGATTCGAATCCGCGATCTCTGAAACTTGAGGATTTTATCACTATGCAACAGAGGTAGTTATTATTATCTAATTCCAAAACGCGCAGGTTCAGCAGGACGAATTTGACCGTGTCTCGTCTCCCCTCATCGTTTTTATACGTGAAATATAATAGTGTAAGGCTACATAATCCGGGGATTAATGTCTACGAATGAATTCGGAGCTTTTTGTTTTGGTTTTCCTGGTCTCATCACCATAAATCCTATTAAGGGTACGCCTGTACCGACCCGCCGTGTACCTCCAGTCACTGGCTGACGAATTACTTGCTACACGGTGGCTATCATAATAATGTACTGTCTGCAGTACAGTGTGACCGTTATTTGATTGCGCTTTGGTGTTTTTTAGACCCTCCGATTGAAAGTAATGGATGGGGTTTAGTTTTTATTGGTCACGCCTGAATTTTATAGACACCCAAGGTTCCAATCTGGTGGTTTGGACAGTCTAGGTATGCCTATATACAGAGAATGAGTACGAAGATATTAGTATACGTCACTTTTAATCGCCAGAACAAAATCTGTATTCAATTCTAATACGACAGTCTTTTCAGAGTTTAAAAATAATTTAAATCAGATGTGTCTAGACGATACAGGCTTCATTCCGTAGTCATAATCCAGGTAATAAAGTATGTTTTCTGTATCTACTTGTAAATAATAACATTAAATAGAGCCTAAGAATTCATGATAAACTGTACAGCGCCCTTTTAGGTGATTTTTCACAAAAACAACGCTCTAGAAATTATCCAATCATTATTATGAATTTAGGGTTTCCGTAGCCCCTCCGGTTCCGGGCAGTGAAACTCCTGGTATGTTGGAGAATGAGTTCCTGTGCGTGAAATACAAAGGTTACAGGACCATTCCTAGTGATGTTGAGTTTCATTTTCGATGAAAACAACTAACCTTGAGGTGATTTCGCGTCCTTCATGTGATTTTCTCACGAAAATGGGGCTCAAGTATTCATCCAAATATTATTATTATTAATATAACCTAAAATAAATAAGTTTTTGACTATACCACACTTATTTGATTCAAAACTTTATAATATAGCATATAAATATTAGAGGTGGGTATTAAGAAAACTCGTCATGCTAATTTGTTAGCTTTTCGGAACAACTCATATAGGTCTCATTGAAATTGTTCTGTCTCCGTTTCTATCATAGTGAGAAATATGATCTAAACCAGTGGTCGTCACACTTTTCTGGTCAAGGGCCACATAGGACAATGTGAGGTATCACCGCGGGCCGCACACTTATGATTTGGGGGGGGGGGGGGGGGGTGTTGTACCTTTTTTTTAACAACTTGAAAAAACAATTTTTTTTGTATTCAAGTACCGGGTTGCTACCTCCTTTCTTCTTGTGTTCGTGATGTAGTGTCAATTCTTAATAACAATAATGCACGTAATGGAATCTTTCAGTTCAATTTTCATCCACTTCCCGAACTATTGAATGTGTGAATTTGCGCACACGTGATAAAAATTATAAAAATACATACAATAATAAAAATTAACCAATATTAAAGTTTACTTTGCTTTAATTAGTACATGATAAGCGTGTTTTTTGGTCTTTTTTAGACCATTTTTTTACCTTCACTGTGCCATCTTTACGCCCTCTAATTTTCTCTGGGTCTTCTACTGCCCCCCTGAAAGTCTCAAACGACCACAGGGGGGCGTAATCGCCCACGTTGAGAACCTATGACGTAAACTTTGTGTTCAAAAACCGACTGGGCGATTTAAAATCAAATGTCAATCAATTAAAATCAACGTTTTAAAATTATGTGGGTACGTACACAAAATATTTGAAAAAAACGGATAATATAATTGTACATGAAAAAATATATATTTAAAAAAAATGCCAGATATTTGTGCGGGCCGCAAAAAACCGGATAGTATAATTGTATATGAAAAAAAATACACTTTAAAAGAAATCGCCAGATATTTGCGCGGGCCCCAAAAAAAACGGATATTATAATCGTACGTGAAATAATATATGTTTAAAAAGAAAACGGCAGATATTTGTGCGGGCCGCAAAAAAAGATACTATAAAATTGTACACGAAAAAAAAAATTAAAATGAAAACAGCAGATATTTGTGCGGGCCCCAAAAAAGGGATAGTATTGTACATGAAAAAAATATATTTAAAAAGAAAACAGCAGATATTTGTGCGGGCCCCAAAAAAACGGATAGTATTGTAAATGAAAAAAATATATTTAAAAAGAAAACAGCAGATATTTTTGCTGGTCGCAAAAAAAAGGATAGTATAATTGTACATCAAAAAAATATATTTAAAAAGAAAACAGCTGATATTTGTGCGGGCCGCATAAAAACGGATAGTATAATTGTGCATGAAAAAAAAATATTTTAAAAGTAAACATCAGATATTTGAGTGGGAAGCAAAAAACGGAAAGTATAAATGTAAGTACATGAAAACAATATATTTAAAAAGAAAACGGCAGATGTTTGTGAGGGCCGCAAAAAAACGGAAAGTATAATTGTACGTGAAAAAAAATATATTTAAAAGAAAACGCCAGATATTTGAGCGGGCCGCACAAATATGCGCCGCGGGCCGCAGTTTGACGACCACGGATCTAAACAGTGTTAGAAAGAGAAAATACCTCGCTTTATATTCAAATTTACAATATATTAAAAAAATATCTACAAAAGAAGTGAAATGTACATCTTTGTGAAAACAAAGTTTCAGATAGCAGTTTGAAAAAAAAAGTATGGGAATTTTTTATTAATTATTTTTACATGGAACGACAAAAAGTGAGGTGAAAATAACGTTTATAATACATTTTTGTCTAATAAAATATGTATGTGTTTTTTTTCCGGTAACTTTAGCTAGAATTGTAATGTTGGCCATTTTTTGTGCTTGCACGCAAAAATTATATATTTCAAAAATTTTTTTGTTTTTTTTTCGATTTATAAAATTTAAAGTGTATTTAGTCAACTTTCAAAAACAGTTCATATTTTAGGATACGTTCAGATTTAGTATGTTTATTTGAATTTAATTGCGAAGCGGAAATATTTTGATCCTCCGACAAAATAAGGCCGAGGCCGAGAAGTTAATCATAAAAATTATTCCTACACCCATAAATAAGTAGAACAAGGTCATATAGTTTTTGAATCATGTTAATATTTAAATGGAATTTCACTACCAAATACCAGACCCTTAAAAATAGATTGTGAAGTTGTTTTTTTAGTTATTTATATGAAACTATAACCCAAAAACATGTTTAAAAACTTATAAATCCTTCGGATTCTGTGAACTGAAAGACGCCGCAAATAAACCGACTCGTAATGTGAAGAGAAAATCCCTTAAATTCATTTAGTACTTTTCAAAAGTTATTTCCATAAATTGAATAGAATTGAAATTGAAATGACAAAAAATCCGAATTCCACTGCTTGACGTGCGTGGAAAATATTTTTTTAAATCCGCCAATTTAATTCGCCCCTCACTTTTGTGTTGAAATCATAAACCTCCAAAATTGTTTTTTGTCCAACATTTCCATACCTAAATTTACATGAATAAGAATAAATAATACTTTAAACGACATCCGAGGAATTCTGATGACATTAAATTTTCATACATAATAATCTTCCACTGAATCTTATTTATATAATTTGATTGATTAATTTCTTACATTCGGAGATTTAAATTATTTTTATTTTTTGTTTCAGGTAAGTTTCCCTTGAAGTACTGAACATCTTAAGGATCAAACTCATATTCCCTGAAAAATAATGGATTTGGTAAGTAATTAACAAGTAGGTAGCTATAATATTCAGAAATTAATTAGATATGGTAGGAAAAATGTTACAAGAAAATTGATTACGTCTTTGCTCTGACATTCCGAAATCCGGGGTGAATTAATAATTAATCATCGGTCATGAATCTTTTTTTCAATTTACGACCTTACGACGCGTTAATTTAAAAGAAAAAATTTAAATTTCAGCTTGCTTTATTAAAAAGACGTCTTCACTGGATAAGATAACCTGACGATGAATGGTTCAATTTTGTTTTTTAATTACGTTAAACTTTTGTTATGTCTTTCGTAAATCTATCTTTGCCATCTTCGCAGCTTTGGGGAATTTACTTTATCTTTAAATAGCTTTTAATAAAAAGTCGACGCACTCGCGGTAAAGAAGCTTTCGGGCTGCGCATTTTTATTTAAATCTAATAAATCTGTTATTTTAGCATTGGGCATTTAAAGACATTCATTGAAGATTTGCAAATTAGTTATATTCATTTCCTTATAGGCGTTGGCTTAGTGTTTATAAAACAAATGCTTTGTTATTTTTTTTATCTTCTTCTGGTTCTTGAAATCTTGATCCCACCGGTTGGTGCCTAAACAATCTCAGTGATAAAGCTGAATTCCGACCAATCTTTAGATTTTTGAACCGATAGACATTTATTTATGTAATTATTTATCTACAATATAGATAAATAATTAAATAATTAAATTAGATAATAATTAAGATCGAGTAAACATACCTTCATTACATAGTATAAAATGAAGTCGCTCAAAATGTATGTGCGCGTTAATCTTTTAAACTACGCAACGGATTTTCATACAGTTTTCACCAATAGATAGAGTGATTGAAGAGGAATGTTTATATGTATAATACATGTAAATTATATTAGAGAAAATCCGAGAAATTCAAAGAAAACATATTTTTGTGCGATTTAAAACGGCTGGCGGGCCGTACTATAGTCACTTTTGAAATTCGTTCTACGGAAGAAATTGGAAAATAGATGTCCTAGAGTAAGTACGTATATGATTTTCCCTTTTCAAATATCCAGTGTTGCATTGCAAGCATTGTATAATTAGTGGCGATCGCTAACTATATAATTATATAAATTTAAAAAAAAATAATAATATAGTTGATTCAAGAGGAAGGTTTATATCTATAATACATGCTTTAAGCCGAGAAATTCAAATATTCAATTCAGACAGCGGGCAGCGGGCAGCTGGCAAGTGGGTGGTGTGGATTTTATAAAGGTTGGGTAATGGCGTTGTTTTTCGTTAGCCACAGCAACGTGTGGCCGGGTCTGCTAGTATATTATAAAGGGTATACCTGTGTTGAGAGAGGCGTAGAGGTACATATATGACTATCATATACATATTTAAGGTTAAATTAAATACATAATTATTTGAATACAATTAAAAGATAAAGATTATTTGTATTTTACTATTTTAATTTGTCTAATATGGGTAAGGACGTATGTAAATTGATATCTCTGTCTATTTGTAATCTAATAACAGACGTTTGCAGTAGTGTGACGTCCATTATCTTCGGTAAAATGAAAACAAATTTTTCTTAAGTCACTTTTTTTAATAAATTGTTATATCGTACAAAAATCTTGGTATATTTAACCCCTCCGGCCTGTCACAGGAGAACATAAATAAATACCTAATACTTCTTCAGACTTAGCAAATGCACTTTGTGGCGTAAACCAATTCAATTGATGTATTATAGGAAAAAAATATTTGTTTTTTATTTGTTAATTTTTTCGAGTTTAACTATATTTAAACTTTAGTTTTCTATTAAATCGAATGCGAAGTTTTTAAAGGTCGTATTTGAAAAATAATCCATCAAAAAAAATACCCTAACGGATTAATATCAGCTGTTTAACGTCTTTTAAAATGCGACGAAGCTTTGACCCGGCTCCAAAAGTTTTTTTTTTAACTTTTAGTTATAGAAAAAATGAAATTTAAAAAAAAAAATCGAAATTCTCATATCGAAAAAAAAAGTTTTTTGGATTCTCTGTGATGTAGGATCCTCAGTTTTTCCCTTTTACTACGAGTTTCCAGACACCGTGTGTAAAAAAAACGACTTTATTTTTCTAAAATAAACCGCTCTATCTAACTTCCATTTCATCACCCTTGATTTCGTCGCCTTACACGCGACATAAGTGTCACGGGTGTCGTGTATGCATGCATTATGTATCAGATACACACCGCCGACGATGTACCCGTGACAGCTTATCAAGGGGGACCCTTTCCTCTCCCGTCTATGTCTATTGTGGACTGACACATGGCGAGATAGTACATTCATTAGGACGTTGTATAGGCCATTTTAACAATTAGATATCTACAGAAATTGTGACCTTTTAATTACACCTTGTTCATGCTATCGATAGATTTTTCTAATTGAATGCAGGAGACGAATTATTCAATTTCTTTTGCTTATATTACTGACTTTGTGTATTCATTTTTTCGGAGACAATATTTTTCGAACTACACTCTATTAATCACTCTATTTAATCACTCTATTTAATGTAGTCACTCCGAATATCCAAGAACAATTACTTGTGTAAGTAGGTAACTAATTAATTTATTATGGTACATGGAGATAAAATCAACTACGATTTTGGAGTTCAGCTGTCTGCTAGTTACACAAACAAAATGTTTAAAACTATAAAATCATTGGAGATGTCAAAATAGGAAAGATTTTTTATTTATTTATTGAGACTACATTTGAACACATTTAATTATTTTCTAAACGAATTCTACACTGTAATTTCAATGTTTTATTATTATATGTGTATTTATTTATACACTTTTTTTCTGATAGGTTATCGTCGGGTAGGTACCTATACAATTAGACATGCTAATAAATCTGGAAGAAAGTAACCATTGTGTTAAAAATTGAGATACTACCAGCACCTATGGGTTGCTTGAGCAAGCTCCCAGACGTTGATATTTCGAATGGTGCGAGGCTTGGCTGGACGCTGAGTGTTCGCAGCCTGTTTTAACTACCAAGTACATACTATGGAGGAAGCCATTTTTTTTGTAGATGCTTTCGAATGTCAAAATGTATAATCGTAGATTCTTTAAATGTGTGCAGGTTTTTATGTTATAAAAGTGCTAGCATCCCATTATTATTGCTTCTTCCCAACGCAAGTTTTAACAGTAAACAACTGCCAGTGTTTGGCCCGGTGTATTGACACCGTATTATAATACATTTATAACATGTCCAAGTGAAATAAACAGTGAAGTTTTTTGCAAGGATAATTATTTTATTTAAAAGGACCCCTATCAATTTTGAACATGGGCCTTACGATCCGGATTGCAATCAGAGGACTGCAATAATATAAAAAAAACAAGAACCAGCTGCCAATTTACAGATGACCAAAATCACAATTACCGGAATCACAAAGATGAACAAAGGAAGACTGGATTCACATCGGAAATGAGATAAGTTTTTAGTGCCTTCCCACCCATACCCATTCTTTAACATCCATACAGAACTCATTCGTAGTTTTTTAACAAGATTAATCCCATAAATATTGTATTGTAAAAAATAAAATCACTACCCACGTAAAGATTTTATGCAATTCATGATTCTCAATTAATGATTGAACATTAGGTTCTCAATTAATAATTGCCAGGAATATTGTCGTTGTTGTCTTTCAGGCGGGTAGCTTCTCAAATAAATAAATACGCATTGTCGGAACACATTTTATCAGGGATTAAGCTACGAAAAGGTATTTGTACACAAAATGGATAAGATCAAATCTTTAATAGCCAAGAGAGGCGTGATTAAAGGGAAATTGACGCGTTTCGCGGATTCTATAAACTCCTTGTCCGCGATTGAAATTAAACTGAGGTACGACCGAATAAAGCCATTGTTAGATCAATTCGAATCTATACAGGACGAAATTGAAATTTTATCGGATGAGGAACTGGAAAATTCTATTCAGCGCGAGACGTTTGAAAATCAATATTTTTCAGTCCTTGCTACTGCTAAAGGGGCGATGGACTCAATTAACGAGGGTAGAGTCGACATCAAACTCCCAACTCTCCAATTGAGAGAATTCGATGGGAATCAAAAAGATTGGGTAAATTTCGTTGAAACCTTTAAAACTTTGGTTCATAATAACAGTTCCTTGAGCAACGTCCAAAAATTCTTTTATTTACAATCTGCGCTGAAAGGGAACGCATTGAAAATAATTAGTAATCTAGAAGTTTCGGAATTAAACTACCTATCGGCTTGGGAATTGTTGCACGACAGATTTGCGAATCTCAGGGCTCTATTTCAATTAAAGGATATGAAACATGAAGAGCCTGTAGCATTAAGGTATTTAATTGATGAAACTAATGTCAATTTGAAAGCGTTACAAAACATCGGAGTTAAAGTAGATCATTGGGATCCTTTGATTATTTACATAATTTCAAATAAATTGGATATAGCTACCCGGAGAAATTGGGAACAATATACATTGCAAGGTGAATTACCTACATTAAAGGAATTCATAAAATGTTTATCTGCTAGGGCACAAGTATTGGAGCTTATGAATGCTTCAGAGAAAAAATCTTCTAACCTACATAAAATGCAAATAGGCAACAATAATAACAAAAAAGATTCATCGGTATTCTTGGCAATAAAGGCAAACAACTGCATTTATTGTAATGATAAAGGTCATCAAATTTATTTTTGCAAAAAATTTCTAAAATTAAAATTACAGGATAGGATTGATGCTACGAAATCAATCCGGGCGTGTTTTAAATGTTTGAGGTTGGGTCATCAGGCACAGAGTTGCAAGACAAACCTAACCTGCAAAATTTGTGGCAAGTATAGCCACAATACTCTATTACACAAGGAGGTACCTCCGCCGGAGACCTCAAATATGGATGCTAATAACGAGGTTATAGTGTCGAATTTTTCTGCATCGGAAAAGGCAGAAAAAATAATATTATTGTCAACCGCCTACATAGGAATTGTGGGGGCCAACAATAAAATGTTTAAAGCTCGCGCCCTGATTGATTCTGGTGCGCAGAGTAATTTTATGAGAGCTGAATTGGCTAATAAATTAAATTTACCATGTGAATGGATAAACAAACCCGTGTCTGGGATCCATAATAATATCACACACATAAAAAAGAGAATTTCAGTGGAGATGACTTCGCTTAATACGGATTATAAACGCAAAATATCATGTCTGATTTTACAGGAAATTACAACCAATTTACCACAAGTGACAATGGCGAAAAAAGAGTTCAAAATACCACCAGGACTGGAGCTGGCAGACCCGAACTTCAATATAGCTGCACCCATCGACATCCTGTTGGGCGCGGAGAGCTTCTGGGAAATGCTAAACAACGATAGATTGAAACTCGAGTCAGGACCAACGCTTCAACGTACGCAACTGGGATGGATTGTGTCCGGTCCTATCAACGTGTACCCCAAACAAAGGCCTGTATCAGATTTTTGCAGTTTATCTATAAATAAGTTGAGTCATCAAATAGAAAAATTTTGGAAATTGGAAGAGATTAATTCCACTAAAATTCAAACTCAAGAAGAAAAGGCTTGCGAAGCCAGTTTTGTAAGTACTCATACTAGAGAAGATGACGGTAGATATGTAGTAAGTTTACCGCGTCGGGCATGCATTGATCAGTTGGGAAACTCATTGCTCACTGCCGAAAAAAGATTTAAAAATATAGAAAGAAAATTTGTGTCACATCCCGAGTTAAAGACAGAATATGTAAAATTCATGCGTGAATATGAAGAATTGGGACACATGGAGATGTGTGACCAGTCAAAAGGGGATCGTGACTCCTATTTTTTACCGCATCACGCTGTAGTGAAAGAATCCAGCACTACTACTAAAGTGAGAGTCGTTTTTGACGGCTCCGCCAAAACCTCAAATGGAATTTCCCTCAATGAAGCCTTGATGACAGGACCTGTTATACAAAAGGATCTATATAACCAACTATTGCATTTCAGGAAACATCAAATAGTCATGACTGCCGACATCGAGAAGATGTACCGCCAGATTAACATGTGTGAAGATGACCTGGACCTACAGAAGATAGTATGGCGCGAGTCGCCACAGGATGTGCTCAAGCATTATCGTCTGAAGACTGTGACTTATGGACTGGCACCTTCCTCCTTCTTAGCCACAAGATGCTTAAAGCAAATTGGTATGGATAATAATTTAATTTTTCCTAGAGCTAGTCAGGTCATAGAAAATGACTTCTATATGGATGACTTGTTAACGGGAGCAGATGAGCTGGAATCCTGTAAAAAGTTAAAAGAAGAATTAATCAGCATCTTGTCATCTGCGGGGATGACGTTGAGGAAGTGGAGGTCCAATGCGTTGGAATTGTCAGCCGAGTCGGGCCAAGCTAAGTGTGCCGATTCAGGCGATTCCGACAAAATTATTACTGACAATCCAAAGACTGAGAAAATATTAGGATTAACATGGAACAATGAATCTGATTACTTTTCTTATGTAATAATGAAGCCATCAGGTCCAACCGAGAGCAAACGAGAGATATTGTCTTGCATCGCATCAACCTTCGATCCATTGGGACTCCTAGGGCCGATAATAGTCATAGCCAAATTGATAATGCAAAGGCTGTGGCAGTCCAAAGCAGCATGGGATGATCAGTTACCTAATGAAATATTAGCATCCTGGAGGACCTACCTGCAAGATTTAATTCAGCTAAATGTGTTGAAAATACCAAGAAAAATTATTTGCAAGCAAGCAAAAGAGCTACAGCTACACGGTTTTTGCGATTCGTCTGAGAAGGCTTTCGGAGCCTGTATCTATATGGTGTCAATGGACCACAGCGGTAAGTGGCATTCACACTTAATAACATCCAAATCAAGGGTAGCACCATTGAAGTCTATTTCACTGCCTAAGTTGGAGCTATGTAGTGCTGTACTACTGGCAAAATTAATGAAAACTATAAAACAAGCATTAAATATAATGAAGATCAACACATATTATTGGTGTGACTCTACGATAGCGCTGTGTTGGCTGAAAGGTCAACCTACTCGTTGGAGCACTTTCGTGGCCAATCGAGTAGCCGAAATACAAGAACTGAGTGATCCAGACCAATGGAGACACGTATCATCATCCGACAATGCAGCGGATATACTTTCCAGAGGAGCTACTGCGGATAAACTGATAAATTCTACAATATGGTGGAATGGACCAAATTGGTTGACCGACGGAGTCAACGATTGGCCCATATCGAACATTTCCTGTTCAAACCCTCCGGAGCTCAAGAGTAAAAATATTCTTTTATCTACTGATATTCAAGAATGGGAAATATTTGGAAAATTTTCCTCATTTATCAAATTGAAAAGGGTTACAGCATATGTACTGCGGTTTGTGAATAACTGCAGAAATATTAAAAGTAAAATTTCAGGTAATTTAAGTGTAGCTGAACTAGAAGCAAGTTTGAATTGTCTACTGAAATCAGCTCAGGCACATGCCTTTCAAAAAGAGTTGAAGACATTAAAAAACCAGGGAAATGTCAACAAAAATAGTAACTTAAAATCTCTTCATCCCTTTTTATGTGATGGTCTTATATATGTGGGCGGTAGACTAAGTTTAGCTACACACCTATCGTACCAACAAAGACATCCAATTATATTGCCAGCTAAACATAAGCTAACCGAATTGATTATACGTCACTATCATTATGTAAACTTACACGCAGGACCTCAAGCGCTATTAGCTGAAATAAGATTAAGGTTTTGGCCTATTTTTGGGAAAAATACTGTTAAAAAGATATTACATAAGTGTATTGTGTGTTTTAGGTGTAATCCTCGTATTGGTAACCAGATCATGGGAAGCTTACCGAGCGAAAGAATCACACCGAGCCGACCATTTGCTATCACGGGAGTCGATTTTGCTGGACCGATTCCAACCAAAAGTGGGCCACTGAGGAGAGCTCCACTCGTGAAATCGTATTTATGTATTTTTGTTTGTTTTTCCACAAAGGCGGTTCATTTGGAATTAGTTTCGGATTTATCTAGCAATGCTTTTTTGAACAGTTTAAAGAGATTTATATCCCGTAGGGGAGAACCTGATAAGATCTTTTCCGATAACGCTAGCAACTTTCGGGGGGCCAGTAATAGGCTCAAGGAGCTGTATACCAGTTTGAGAGAGAACAACGACAAGATTCAAAATTATTTAGCTAACAGAGGTATTGAGTGGAGGTTCATAACCCCTCGAGCCCCTAGTCAGGGAGGGCTGTGGGAAGCTGCGGTCAAGTCAGCAAAGTTTCATTTGTATAGAGTCACTAGTAATTCTGCTTTAACCTTTGAACTTTTGTATACCTTAATTTGTCAGATTGAGGCCTGTCTAAATTCCCGTCCATTGACTTCCTTGTCTGATGACATCCACGATTACCAACCCCTCACCCCAAACCATTTCCTCATAGGCACTAAATCCTCTATCATTCCGGAGAGAGATGTCCGAGCCATACCAGACAACAGGCTGACCCAATATCAGAGAATCCATGCGCTAATGTTATCCTTTTGGTATAGATGGAAGCGAGAGTACTTGATGGAGCTACAAAAAAGGACTAAATGGCAAACCAGTAATCAACGGGCACTGCAAAAGGATGATCTGGTTATTCTGAAGGAAGATAATTTACCTCCACCATTATGGAAAATGGCGCGAGTTATATCTACACATCCCGGCGCGGATGGTGTAGTGCGAGTGGTTACCCTGAAAACCCCTCAAGGAATCTTTGTCAGGCCTATCACAAAGATATGTCTAATGCCTCTGGATCCGGAAGCTGAACCTGTGACGGACGCCCCGGACCCTTCAGTCAGTCCGGACACCCCGGACGACCATGATGAAACTTTTTAGGGTGAAAATATTTAAAAAAAAAGACCCTTTAAAGATACCAATCCCAGGAACAACATGACAACCTATAAATTGATGATTGATTGCACCCCGCGCTGTGGTGCTTATATCGTGGACTGCACCTGGAGAAGATCCTAACCAATGGACTTGGAAAAAAAAGGACAATTGTGTTGTGTTGGGTTGGGTTTTATTATAATATTATTTTGTGTTAGGTTGGGTTCTATTATAATATTATTTTGTGTTAGGTTGTGTTCTATTATAATAGTATTTTGTGTTAAGTTATTATTTAAATATGTAAAAAAAATTTTTTGTTAATTGAAGTTTATATAATTAGTTTAGGTTAATCACCTTAAAATTCAACTTGTGAATGTACATTTTTAAATAATAGTATAATAAGCAGTGCAGGATCATTTAGTTTTGGCTGCTAATTTATAATAGGTAAAATTATTTGTTAGTATTTGTACGGTATTTAGAGTTAGGATTTGTGTTTTTTTTTGCTTTTGCTTTGATTGTCTTCCCCTGTTTTTGTTATGTTTTCTTGAAGGGTTCCTAAATCGGTATGGGCGATTTAGTAACCCCGAGGCGGAAGCTATGTTAAAAATTGAGATACTACCAGCACCTATGGGTTGCTTGAGCAAGCTCCCAGACGTTGATATTTCGAATGGTGCGAGGCTTGGCTGGACGCTGAGTGTTCGCAGCCTGTTTTAACTACCAAGTACATACTATGGAGGAAGCCATTTTTTTTGTAGATGCTTTCGAATGTCAAAATGTATAATCGTAGATTCTTTAAATGTGTGCAGGTTTTTATGTTATAAAAGTGCTAGCATCCCATTATTATTGCTTCTTCCCAACGCAAGTTTTAACAGTAAACAACTGCCAGTGTTTGGCCCGGTGTATTGACACCGTATTATAATACATTTATAACATGTCCAAGTGAAATAAACAGTGAAGTTTTTTGCAAGGATAATTATTTTATTTAAAAGGACCCCTATCAATTTTGAACACATTGAATGGGAAAATTTCGAGGTAAATGTAAAAATTATGGACTAAACATGGCATGTTTGTAATGAAGCTTTGATATAGAAAAAGTAGCGTGTTCGCGGAGTGTTACAAACAATACTTTCAACATGTCGTTTTCGATAATTGAGTCATAAAACGTTCTAATTTGTAAGCGGAAACACATTCATTCATGTACACTAACTATTATATCGTTATATATTAAAATTGGAATAATTTGTCACTTTTCAAATGGCGTGAGACACCTCGCGAGGCTAATAATATGGTGTTTTAACTGTAAACTGCGGCAGTTAGATCCCTGTCATAATATAGTCGCGACTTGAAGCCTGCAGCGACGTTGATTTAGCATCGCGACGTCCTCGACCATCAGGCGCCCCGATGCCAACGTCATAATAATGTACTTATTTCGTCAGCGGCAGTGTTTGTATGTGTGTAGTGGATCACGTTGTTTCTGAGTAGTTGCTTGCATAGCATAATTTAATTATTCTTAAAGGATACGTCAATTTAATTAATAACAATTTCATCACAACTTGATAGCTTGAGAAATTATTTTTTTATTTTATTTATTTATTAATTTTATTTTAGTAATTTGTACATTTAAGTTTACAAATTTCTAATTAATTATAGTATTTCATATTGCAAACTAAATTTTATGTAATTTTATGTAGCTCCTACAATACGTCTTGAACTTTCCAATTGGCGTGGACTTTAAAGTTTCTGGTAGCTTGTTATATAACTTCATCCCTTTATAAAGTAAACTGTTCTGCGTATTCGCCTTGTCCTTTTTTTGAATCCTGATTTCTTTGCACGTCCTTGTGTTATGTCGGTGAATGTCCTTGTTGAATATAATTTTATTTGAAAAATATTTTGGTAAAATGTTGTTAACTATTTTATGTATAAATATCATTGTATTCAAGGTCAGCATCTGTTTCACGGTTAGCCAATTCAGTTCCTTTAACATTTTGTTTACTTTTGAAAATCTATTTCGCCTTAACATTTCTTTTCTGCTTAACATATTATTGGTAACCCTAAATTATTTTTATACTTTTGAATGTAGCTATAACTTTGTGGTTATCCATTACGGGCTTTGAAAAAAATACGGGGATAAATATTCTTCATATTAACCATAAAGGAAAACGCTTAGATAATTAGAAACCTTGGAAATAAAAAAAATCCCTTAAAAATAATTAATCTAATATCAACAAACTAAAAATATTATCTTACAGCCCAATCATGGACATGTTCCCCTACCCACCCACTCTTCATTAATGCCTAGCAACGGCTCCACCCCTACCACAATCCTTAGTAATAATACATTGTTCCCATCCACTATTTTGTAACTGTCAAATCAGTATATGTTTGTCCTGAAGAAGGAACGGTCGTTCCGAAACCGGTCGGCTTTAAACAAATATACAAGTGGTTCAAACAAAGTAACATTGTTTTATTTATCTAAATAATTTTTACTTAAATAAAATAAGGATTACGTTTAAAGAGGATCTTATTCACAGAAAATACGAGTGATGCTCATTTCAAGAAGCACACATTTTTCTAAATAGTTGTATCCTAATACGATATAACCTTATGTCCTAAAACATGTCATCATGTTCAGCCCAGCGTTTTAAATTATTTATTACTTGTATAAAACATTAAATTTGAGTCAACATAGAGTGGGTTCTGAACGACGTTTTTTTGTATTATAGGTAAAATAACATAATAATAAAGTTATATTATAAGCTGCCGAAATGAGGTACTTGAGAGGAGTGTCAGGGGTTACGAAATGGGATCATATAAGAAACTCGAAGATCCGAGACGATCTAAAAATCGAACCGCTGCTACTATTTATAGAAAAATCGCAACTGAGGTGGCTTGGGCATGTACTAAGAATGTCTGATGACCGAAATCCGAGGAAAATACTGAGTGCGATTCCAGAGGGTAGACTTCCAGTGGGCCGCCCCAGACACAGTTGGGCGAGGCAACTCCAGTAACTATGTGAGCAGAGGATGGGACTGCCATGGACGGAGGACGAACAAGCAGCACAAGACAGGGATGCATGGAGGACCCTTGTCGATGCAGTGGTCCCCGACACGAATAGGATAAGGGGAAGAAGATGATGATGATATCAACAAATATCTACACAGCGCGTTATCTCCGACTGTATTCGGATGGCAAAAATCTTCGGGGAGCTCTTTCACCTCACTAATACGGACGACACAACTCATTATTAGCTTCGGGTACTGAGTCCTAGGACTTGATCTGGATCTCTGCTCGTTCAAGGCCGTGCGACTGTTTATATAGGGCCGGTAGTTCATCCTTCGATGGGTAGCGGGGAGCCGTCCACTGATTAAAGCCTCAATTACATTCAGCTAGTTTACAAGCTACTATCTACTAAGTTTAAAAGTGGTTGAATCGGCGAGTGAGATTGTCATGATGACACACAAATCTGTGCACTCGCTCAGCAGCGTAGGAAACTGAGGTCGCTGCTAGCGCCAATAAACCAATCATAGCGTGTAGCGAGTAAAGTTGACGACCTTTCAACTTTTTTCGTAGATAGTCAACAATCTGCTAGTTAGCAAGTATACGATTACACTGAGCGAGTTTACTAACAGTTAGTGGATATCCCAGATAGTAGCTTGTAAACTAGCTCAATGTAATTGACGCTTAAATGATTTATTAAACGTTAATGCGTAACCAAAACTAATATGTCTACGTCGTCCCGTGTTTGTAGAGAAGAATGCCGTATTACGTGTGAGAGAGAAAGTATTTGACTTCGCGCGATTTAGTCTCATACGGTACAGTTATTTGAAACAGTTTTGCTAAATTTTGCTAGTAGTTTTGGGAATTCACGAATTCGTTTTAAAATGTATAAGCCAATAGATTTTATCATTCCCAGTCATAATAGTGCTGCCTCCTAAAAAGTTATAATCATAGTTATCTCGAATCTCGGTGGCGAATATCGTATGCTAATTGTTGCATCAACACGCCGGGTGTCAAATTCAAACCCACACTTAAATGTGAATGTATAATGAAAATACTCTGAACTCAGAACATTTCCTACTTTAAGTATGGCTTTATGAATAGGCGTGATAATTTTGTCACGCACGACTTAATTTACTCAAACAATTTAAAAAGGAATTGTCTATTAGCAAATTAAATACATTTCATTTTAACCATGAGTACCTACGTTAAGCATGTACCTCAATTTGTGTTTGAATTTCAGTTTGTTTTTCCCTCTTTTGTTACTTTGCACTTAAAAGATGATATAGAGAACCAAATGAGTGACTTGTCAAATAAACTTTAGACAGACATTGAAATAGATTGGCAAGTTTTTCATTACTTCGTCTATTTTTTGCAATAAACTTAAAAATACCTTTTTCTCGTAGCTTTTCCTATTAGGCGAAAGTAAACTTGGAAGGATTTGCCTAGTCACGGAAAACATCTATTTCTGAATCTTGGACAAGTTTGGAAACTAAAGGAACCAATTCCTCCTTCCTTCTACTGGCATTTTCCGATACTCCTGTGTTTGGCGCGGGGGTGAGAATATGGGGTAGGAGAAGATCAGGGTTTAGGGGAGCATTAGGGGAACTGACATCTGAGCTGAGCAAACATGCCATGATTAATTCGTAATAAGTGTTGACTTGAAGAAATACATCGAATTTATTGGTTCTGTATCTATCAACTTCCGCGTGCTATTTTTTATTAAACCAAGAACAGCATTTTAACACAACCGTCTTAAATAGTAGATCAGACTCAAAACTTGAAAAATTGGAAACGAGACTTTATTGTTGATTCGTATGTCAACGAGTCTGCTTATGCTAGTGAATTAATGAGTTTCACTTTATTTGGACATTATTTACAATACAGCCAACAAATAATTTGGGAGGCCGTGTATGTGTATCGCCGCCCCGGGAAGCATTTATTTGGACAACCAACACCACTGCCATAAGTCATCACAAGTGGTTCGCTACGTCTGGTGGCTTAGCAGGGGTGCTCGGTTTGTCTAGGTCTTGGCCGCCACTCCACATATTGCGTTGCGGGTTGACGGAGGCTCAACCTATACCTCTACAACTGGACTCTCCCGACCCATCGCCTTACACCGCAGTTGCAGGGATGGGTTCACACTTCCTCACTCCTAGACCCCAGATGTTATTCCTACCCCTCATAGTTATATTATATATAGTTATTAATTATTATAAGCAATAATTATCAGCCTGAAAACTCATCCACATTGAAAAAATCTTCCGAGAAAAAATACATGACGCCAACGGGACAATATAGTTATATTTTTCATTCCTATAATTTCGTTTCCTTCCTTTCCCTAAAAAGACCCTCGACACAGCATCCCCGAAGATGACACAGTGCTGTATGGAGTTAATGTAAAAAAAAGTAATTTTCTCGTAGGGGTCGACAAAGGGGATGGAATGTTTTCTTGAGGCTGTTCCGTGTTCCTGTTAAATTCATTTAAGAGTGTTAACAAATTGGAAAATAACGTAAAACTGTAAAATCACCTCAACATTTTGCCGTTATACAGGTTTATCAGGCTTTATTATTAATATTAACTGATTCTACAGATTCTAAAAACACCTTCATCATTATGAGTAATGGTTTTAATGACATTCATGCTTAAAAGCTCGCTCTATGCTGCCTCCGCATTTCTCGTTTGGGCGAACACCGAACAGTGGAATCGAAATGGGAATAAGGGCGCTGTGATTAAAATATCAATATTTTAATTACCCCTCGGTCTGCAGTAGTCACGTCCCTGCGGACCTCGTGTCAGGGGTGCAGAGGGCAGAGCAGGGGTCGGCGCGGTCTGGGCTCCAGTCCGGGGGTGGCCTCATTATACATTCAGGGAACATACCGACTGAGCTTTCGTTTCATCGCATGCAATATACCGGAATGACTGGGTACATTTATAATTATGACAGTGACGAATGGTAAGGAAAAGTTAAAACTCGACTTACAAATAATAATGATCGGTCCGCTTTAAAATATAAATGGAAAAGTTTACAAGTCGAGTCCATTTGGTTAACCGGGACGGCTGTTTGCTGCGAGTCCCGTCTTGGGTCCTGGGCGTCCTAAACTTAAGTCGGAAACTTTTCTCTTTGAATTTGTGAAACGTTTCATCTTTACGAATAAATTAAATAATGTTACTCTTCTCAGTGGTTTACGTTTTATATGCTCTTCGTTATTCATTTGGTGTCTTGTTTTAATCGCTTAAATTTTCCTTCTAAAATGATGTCAAATTGGAGACAGCCCACGTGCACAACAAAATTGTATTGCAATTCGTTTTCTATGATGGTACAATGGGAGGCGGGAATGGATACGGTCACCCCGGGAACCTTTATTGGATAACCAACACCACTGTCATAGGTCACGCCAAGTGATTCGCTACGTTTGGTGATTTAGCAGGGGTGCCCGGGTTCATGGGGTGAGGTTTGTCTAGGTCGTGGAGGCGGATGACCAGGACATACTGAACCCCAGATTCCTACCCACCCCTTAAACCCTATTCCTTCCCAGAACTCTTCTCTCCTTCCTTTCCTTTAAAAACCCTCTACGCAGCATCCCCAAATATGACATAGGCTCTGACGGAAATTATTTTCCTCAGGGCCTCCTGCGTTTTTTATTTATTTTTTTACATGAGCTCCACACAGGAGGCCCTGAGGTAAATAATTTCCCTCAGGGCCTATGTCATATTTTAGGATGCTGTGTAGAGGGCTTTTTTACGGAAAGGAGGGAGAGGAGAGTTCTGGGAAGGAAAAGGGTTTAAAGGGTGGGTAGGAATCTGGGGCTCAGTGTGTCCTGGTCATTCGCCTCCAAGACCTAGAGAGACCTCACCCCATGAACCCGGGTACCCCTGCTAAATCACCAAACGTAGCGAACCACTTGGGATGACCTATGGCAGAGGTGTTGGTTATCCAATAAAGGTTCCCGGGGCGGCGGTTCCCATTCCCGGCTCCCAATGTGTGTGGGGCTCATGTAAAAATAATGTTTTCTTAAACTTTACTCCCAATTAATTACACATTTTTTAGAATATTGTTATGTATATTAAATCACCTTAACCACGTGTGGTAAGCATTCGCATTGCGAATTTTCAAAACAAACGCTTAGATTAGTAATCTCCGAAATTTATTTAGACCTTGCAAATAGTTCGAGCTATTTTAAAACCCCTTTCTTTTTAATAGTTGCACGTTGCACCAAACACAGAGGTATAAGACATATACATAGTGTAACAGCACGTTGAATTAAAACTTCTTTACGCACGGCTTGACTTGGGGAGTGGCGAATGCTTGACGAGAGCGTTACGAAAAAAGCGTGGGGGGGGGGGGGGGGGGGCTGGATAATTTTACTGTGGTAAAGGGGGCGATTCCTTCAATACGGCTAAGAAATACTGGTTAACATGATTTTAAAATCAATCGATTAATTGCATTTGTAGAGATCCAGTATCGACTCCTATTACGGGATTTCAGTTTTCATTTCGTTACAATTTGTGTTGAGAGGATTCACTATGAATGCTCGAGTGCTTTTGTTGGTTTTGAATTGCTGAAATCTGTCAGCAAATTAATCTTTAATTTTTTTTATAACTGTGCTGAAGTAATTCGTGTCAATAGTTGCACTGGTTTTATCGCGATATTGCTTTAGAAATTGAAAATGAAGAAATTTACCGCTCTGAATATCTTTTGCAAAAAATATTTTTTTTCGAAACAAACCAATTCTTCTACCAAAACAAAGGCTGGGTTTCCCTTTTATTGCAGTTTTAGATTCAGCTCATTTAATTTCGCTGTGATATCCACCATAAAGTATGTAACATTTTGCAACCATTTGTCGTTCTCTAATTCGGGGTGATTAACGCCTTTTTCATTGAGGAATATATTTATTTCATTCAAGCACAAAGCAAAACGTTTCAACACCTTACCTTATTATGTTACCTACTGTTAAGAATAGTGACATCTATGAGATAAATACTGTAGTTAATACCATTGGTTTAATTATTCTTAGTTTATTAAAAGAGTATGCATATTAGAGACCTCCTTAGGAATTTTATAGAAGCTAGTGTTACCGACTAACTAAATTAGAGCACGTGACCCAGTATTTGTTTAGTGCCATTATTTATTATTCTTGTCTTTTTAACAGTCTAAAAGACGGTATTTTTACAGTTTTTAGCAGTATAAAAGGGGTGCTACTCAAATATTTCCTTCTCTCGCATTAACCGATACTTAGAGTATAGACCCCGTGTTGCCCAGGCGAAGTCCGGGCCAAAATTAGCTTCAAAAAGTGTTGATTTCATTGTTACTCTAAAGTGTTTGTAAATAAAACGACTCTTCAGTAAAAAAAGTGTTTTACAATAAAAAGTCCACCAACCTAGACGATATCGAAGTGACTTTGACACCTACCTATACTTCGTTTTTTTATTATTATTATATTTACATACATACCTTTGAGAAGATAATTCGCTTTTAACTCTTCTACGAGTACTTGAAACAACAAACTATGCGTCACAGCCAAAGCACTGGTGAAGACGCCGAACTGTCTTGCGTCGAAAGTAAATTAAAACCTTATTCGAAAACTACATAGAAGAAACCTATATAGAAACATCCGACGACGGCATCATTCGAGAGCTTCCGACGGACTGACGACAGTGACGACGCGTGTCACGGGGGAGGGGTGCGGTGAAAAGCGAGTACAAGTGGCTGAGAGATAGAAATGGTGCCTAATCATCGTTCATCGATTCAGAACGATTTAAAATTTTTTTTTTTTGATAATATAAATAATATTTGCGTATGGGACTAAAGAGCCGCAGCTTCACATCCAAAGAGCCGCATGTGGCTCGCGAGCCGCAGGTTGCCGACCCCTGCACTAGGCCATACCGAATGAAAAAAATTATCGGATAGTAAAATGACATAGACACCATCTTTAACTACAAATATGCTCAGGAATCGCAGGTTAAAATCATTCGTGAACGTGCTGTGCTACGCCTTGTATAAGAGATATAAAAACATGTTAACGAAACTGAAAGCCGAAAGCCGATTGTTGAAACCAAGTTCAGAATTATTTATCGGTTATACTCGGTAAGCAGGCAAATCTTAATTACGAATTACACTTCATTTGGAACGTTAACCCTCCTGTCGCGGTCTCCTCAAACTTGACTCCAAAAATGAACACATCATTCCGCTTGACTCGAGAAGCTCTTTCGTGTCAAACCGCCAGCGCCTGGTTGTTACTTTATCTAATGCGGCGACACGAAGATAAGTAGCTTATACATTTCGGTTCTGACACGTAGTTCGTATTCATTAGCACGGAAGCCCACAAGGCAGTGATGTGATATTTCCTTCGTGACAAATGCCCGCCATTTTGTCACGTTAATGATTTACTCTTCCGCTAAGATCAGCGTTTGTTAAACATTATGACCACTTAAACTATATTTATGACCTCGTCAAGTCGATCCCGAGGCGGAAAAATGGAGCCCGGCCGATTTCAATTTGAATTAAGGTTTTCAAAATGTATTTATGGCCAGCGTATTATATCTAGTCGAAGAGTTATGGTGTCACTTGATATGGGTGGTCTCGACTCTATGAAGATTTACTTTCTCATATAATCTGTGAGGGCTCCACTTAGAAAAATACTTGAGTATATTCTGCTTCAATATATCATTTTTCAGACCCTGTAAGCTTCATGCTCTGTTTTGTAAGCAATAGGTATTCGAATATCTCAGTTATACGAATGATTTTTAAATACTTTTTTTTAAATTTTGGACGTACACCGTTTTTTTTTCCTGAAACTTCTTTAGCACCGTTGTGATTTGAAACTTGATGAAACGAAAAACGACGCTAAAATGGAGCTCAATTTGGGAAGCGGGAATGGGTACCGCCGTCCCGGGAATCTTTATTGGATAACCAACACCTCTGCCATAGGTCACCCCAAGTGGTTAGCTACGTTTGGTGATTTAGCAGGGGTGCCCGGGTTCTCGGGGTGAGGTTTGTCTAGGTCCTGGAGGCGGATGACCAGGACACACTGAACCCCAGATTTCTACCCACCCATTAAACCCTTTTCCTTCCCAGAACTCTCCTCTCCTTCCTCTCCTTAAAAAAACCCTCCACACAGCATCCCCAAAGATGAAATAGGCCCTGAGGGAAATTATTTTCCTCATGGCCTCCTGTGTGGAGCTCATGTAAAAAAAAAGAGATATACATATAGGATAAGTTTGTTCAGGATATTTTTTTTTTAATTCCCATTTATCTTCTGAATTTTAAAGACATCATGGAATCAACAAAATACGTATTTTCATTATCTTTTTGCATTAGCTGTTTTCAATTTTGACTTCCCCTATGAGGTGACGAATGGTACATTTTATACAAATTTGGCGTTCGTTAAAACAAAAAGTCTTCCAACAAATCACATAGCCATCGTCGCATCTCTTTTCCATAAACGACCCATGTAACAGAAAGAGATGTTACTAGAGGGCTCTCGATGACAAGAAAATAAGTTAATAACGTGTTTAAAACCTCGCAACGAAAATAGCTTTCCTTACAAAAACGCCCTCTAAGACCCTATGTGCGAAGTGTGAATCATTCCTTAATTGCGTGCAACAAAAAACTCAGGCGTCACCGCTAAGTCGAGTCGTCACTCACATTGGTGCAAATGTCCCTAGACCTAGAATGTTCACTCAACTGTGTTTCAACTTTGCCCCTTCCATATAAATCACGTTAGATTTTTCTTCACTGCGTTTTCGACAGGCAAAGATTTTTTTCAGACATGTTTCTCGTTACTGAGGGACTTATATTATAAACCAACCAAAAATTAAGGATTCCTTAGTTATTTTTCGGTTTAATTTTAGAAAATTTACCCTTTTTTTAATCTCTTTTATTTTTTATCTTTTTATTGTATTTCGTAAGTTCTAATGCCCGGTTTTGCCGATGTTTTAACACTATTTTTCCGAGTTCAGTTTTATGATTTGACAATTGCAGTGTTATGTAAAAAAACCAAATTTCATATTTTTACATTAGCTCCATATGCTGTGTAGAGGGTCTTTTTAGGAAAGGAAGGAACAACTTGGGGTGAAAACCATTTGGGGTACCTTCTCTTCCCGTTATGGTATAAAAGTATTTGCTTTGAATTAAAAGTCTGCAAATATCAAACATCGATATCAAAGCTCACCATTCGAGAGATTTTCTTTATTATACACAAAAATGTTCTTTCTTCATAGCTAGTCAAACTTAATAAACCATATCTTGCTCACATTTAACTTTTTTAGTATTGGACGATGTATACTTAGGCTATTATTTTTAATTGATAAACTAATGTTTAAGACAAGATTTTTATGCATAGCACAAAGGGTAACAATAAGTAATAATTATTAGCCTGAAACACTTATTTACATTGAAAAAATCTCCCGGGAAAAGACACATGCCGCCGACGGGATTCGCTATTTAGGTGCATGGGGGGCTGGGGGGTTTATAAAACATTTTTAGACCAATAATTCCCCTCTGCCTTCGCCGGGTGAGCCAAATAAACATTTCCCGTTTATCATACGTCTTGAGTGATTGATACGCGTGTTTGCCACAAAGATCGTCAAAGATCATAAAACACGATAAATAATGTGTCGCGAGATTATTTAAGATTCATTACCTGTCTGTACAAATATACCTTAGTAACGTATGTATTGTACGTACTATCTTTCCTTAAAAATTATAAAGGTCAGAATTGAATTTATGGATATCCACGATACTACTTTTTCGTATGAGAATCTTCATTAATATATTTATCATTTTAATAATCAACACCAATAGTAAAAGTTTTTTTAATTAATTTAACAGATATTTCGTCCATCAAGTCAATCGAATCTTCGCCGTTTCTAGTCTAATCTAAAATATGCATTGAATTTTTCGACTAATATTAAATAATATTAACTAAATATTTGTAATTTAATTTTAAAGCGAAGTAGGTTTATTCTATCAACAGTTATTTTTTGTTGTTGTAATAACAAGAAAGTTTTTTCTGATAAAATGATGTAAGTTAATATTATTGATTTTGCTGTTTATCTGGGGTGGAATGTCAATAAATTCAGATACGTAAACATATCTACGTTGTTATAATTTGATTATTCGTTCAAAGGTCCAATACCAACAGCATAAAGTAAAATATAAATAATAATGCTAGCGTATTTTACCTCGTAATACGTCAAAAACGATCAAAATTGTCGAAAATAAATTGCGGTTTTGCGTAATTAGAAGTTAAAATAAATAGAAAACACACCAGAATCATATTTGCATCACAAACAATCCCCCATTGGTTTTGCAACACGGTTTCCATATTTATATTCAGCTTTGAAAGTGACAAATGACGTCAGCAGCACGTGGCCCAGCTGTCACTGTCACTGTGACAGATCATGAATGCATTGGCCTGACACATGAGGTGAAAATGTTGGTTGACTCGCTTGTGTCGGGCTTAATGATCGGTGACATTCCTTCCCCGTTGCCGTTGCGCTCTTATTACTGACAAATGCTACTAGGAAGATGAAAAAATACCTGAAAATTGTATTCTGCGCTATTTGTGTAACTTTTGGATTGGTTTATTTATAGATTTATGGATAAGTATACTCTGTGCTGGTGTCAAGTTTATATATCTTTATGTGGGGAGAAGTTATGGTGAGATTAAGTGCTTTGGGTGTGTATAAACTATAAACGTTGAAGAAGTGATTTAAGTCACATATTTTTAGGTACTTCCTATATATTTTTATTTATTTATTGATTTTATTTATTTATTAAAGATATATACAAAAGAAAGTACAAATTACATATTAGGAAGCTTTGCCCGTCCAACTAGGAAAGTTTCCCGTTCCAGGACAGACAAATTGACAGGTTTAGTTCATATTATTCATTACATAATTACAAAGCAAAAAAATAGAAAAGTAACCCGGTAACATATAATATATTCGGATTTATAATGTATTAGATAAGTAGGTAAGTTAGTAGTATTGAAAAGTGTAAACCAGGTACCTGATGAAAAGTTGGAGGAATTACAATATGATTTACAACACACAGAGATGAAGTTATGTGTTAGGTTATGTGTTTAGAAGTGTGAACTTATAATACATGGTACATTAGTTATCTATCTAAACCATAATGACATTTTGGCAGCAGAGTTAGGCAAAAAGACAGAACACCATACGAAATATTCATAATGATATATGGTCTCAAACACGCCATTTCGTTACACCTAATAAAGTTTTTCGAATTCTTTTTCCATCGCCGTGGACGTTATTTTATGTTCCTATGAAATTCCTAGCCCAAACAACCCACTCTATAGGCCCAAAACATCTAAGCTTACTTTCAAAATATTTGTTACACAACATCAGTTTTGCATTCCTTTCAGATCTATTTTTCTATAACTGACCACCAAGAGTTTCATCTGCATCCATAGACTCAGCTAACTGAAAGGAAAAATTAGGAGACCGACAGGGCTAGAGGTATTTCCTAGACATAACAAGAACTTTAGCGCCATTATGATGTATCCAATAGAAAAGCACTGTATTCTACTATCGATGCACAGAAAATAAAACATACATGTAGGTACATAAATATGTATAAAAATAAAATGTACTTATCAAAAATAAAGTCTGGTTTAATACACTGTTTCACGGTTCTCTTATTTATTTAACGTAACATGGATTTAATATTATAATACATTATATTCAATGAACACTTTTCACGTAAAGGGTTATTTTATTACATATTTCCCAGAAATATGTGTGAACACGGGTCAGAAAGGGTTCTTTTAGAGCATTTTTTGGATAAAGCGGGCTGAAACTAGTCAAATGTAGTCTAATGTAAACATAATTTGGTTGAAAGCTACCCACGGACTATGCATTGAACTATGTAATACATTCTTTTATTAAATAATATGAAAGTGTGTTATTTCGAAAACCACGTAAAATTTCATTTTTACGGGAACCTTGTAAAGTAAACACAAATTCCATGAATATGAAATAACTTCATATATCAGTTTTATATCATTTTGCTTTAAAGCGACACAAAGATGGTTGTCAGTGTGTCCCTATTTGAAACTGCAAAAATCCATAGAGCTTTTATAACAATGTTAACAATTCTGCAATGTAAATATTACGGTTTCACACGAACTTACGAAAAGCCTTGCCGTGAATCTAGAGGCAAAAATATGAAGTTCACTCCATATGGTTTCCAGTTAATGCACATTGTTTAATCAGCTATTTTTTTAATTAAAACAATGTGAAGCTTATAGTTAAAGCTTAAATTAATTCATTTAATTCTAAATTCACATAAGGCTCCGTGTTAGCTTTCAAATAAAATAAGAAGGTTGTTTTAAATGATACGAATGTTGAAGGCAGCGCGCTAATATAAAAACAACAAGCATGACCTTACAAATTTTTTAAGAAGAATTTAAAAAAAAATATTTAGATTTTTTTTCATACCTACAACATCATAAATAACAGAACCAGATGTGTTTTTTTAATAATTTTCGAAACATTACTTGCGATTTTTTTCTATTGAGGAAATTTCATATATCTAAATATATTTTCAGCTCGGCAAATGTATAGAGATTATCTTCAAAAATAACATTTTTGAAAAGCTTAAAAACGTAAAAGTGTTCAGGGGAATTATGTTATATTTCAGTAGAAATTCGGAATGCAAGGTGTTTTACCAGAATTAGGTACATCGAAATAAACCGTAGTAGACATAAAGTCTTTGCTGGAATTGTACCATGTACCACCGTATTATGAATAAATTTCTGAAATATCCTTGGAGTCCCCGGTGATACCCGGGCTTTACACAGAGTTTATGAAATCAAATGTAGACATTGACATTCCTCTTGTTTTGAAGGTCACATGTGCAAAATTGTAGATACCTAACTGTAGATTTGCATGCAAATCAAATCCACACCGCCCGTTTGCCAGCTCACTCGTCCACCACACACATACATTCTCCTTTATATATTATATATTTCAACCACTCTTGACAAATTATGAAGCGAAACCTTCCTCATGAATCACTCTATCTATTGGTGAAAACCGCATGAAAATCCGTTCAGTAGTTTTTGAGTATATCGCGAACAGACAGACAGACAGACAGACACGGTGGAGGACTTTTATTTATAATAAATAAATATATAGAGATATGTAGAGATAGAGATATTATTGTTTCGAACCAGGTTAAGAAAAGATTATCGGGGAAATATATGTATGTAGACAAATTGATGCAAAAAGAAGTCGCGAACGTGTCAGGATGGCATGACACGATCTGGTAAAGTTAGATCACACCGAGAGTCGTAATACAAGAAAAAAGTATGTTTGTATTGTGTAAATAATAATATAAATTAATCAACGATCGTTTACAGATACATCTCTGCGGGGAATGCCGTGATTATTGGTTAGTTTATAAAATTTCATCGCCTTGTTACACAAAACATATGAAATCCTAACTCGCATGTGCAATAAAGACACCCTTAAATCCCATCAATTTTTCAGAATTTTTAGCAAATAACAATTTTTGTATCACCTGAACATTCACATCCATAATTCCTCCTAGCAGGATGGTTTATGACTACCGGATGGTTTTTGTTTTTACCCTTATTTATGCTTTTTTTATTTCGTAAGCATTTTTCTCGAAAGAAATCCCTGGATTTTGGCGTTGTATTTTTAAGCAAACAAGGGGGAAGAGAAATGTTTCAAATACCTTTCACCTTGAAAGTTACATAAATCGTAGGTTTTTTCGTTTGAATTTGAAAATGTTTAATATATGGGAGTGGGAGAGAAACTTATCATATTCCTGATTGTACCTTAAACTTTCTATTTTTTCTTTGTTTTTTCCACTCTGTATTTTGCCATATTTCATTAGATCAAAAAAGTTTTTGTTTTTTTTTATAAGTGGGTAAATTGAATTCCTTTTAACAACTTTTCACTTTACTTTAATATCATAAATACACAAAAACATTTTGTTTACACCCACATATCCATGTACGAGTACATCATAAAACAGAAATCTGTTTTCTGAAGAAACAAAGTATAGTCTCGAGTGGTTAACGCTGTCATGATTTTGAATTACAAAGGTAGAGCAAATATTTTTAGATCGTAAAGTAATCTCCATCATGAGCTATGGCGCTTACCAAAGATAAAGCAAACCGACATATTATATCTTTAATACTCTTAATTAAGAAAAAATGGGTACCTACCAGGACCTACCTATAGGTACCTATAACATGCTAAAAAAATATATATAGCCAGTGTTGAATACTGCCTCAGTTATTTTTATGAAAACGTATTCTTGGTCGATGTTTAGGTACAGTATATTGAATTATGTTTATGTTTTTTGTCGTTATTTTTTAGTATTGTTTTTGCGACTTACATATATTTATTCAGAGCCCTTGAGGTAAGTTTTCGTAAAAACGGCGCTATACAAATCGGTCGAATATTATTGAATACAGGGTAGCGATGTGAGAAGTAGGATATACATAATAGATGTCTTTGAAATTATCTGAACACCTCTTGCAATTACCAAATTTATATTGGGAAATTCCCTTGAATGGTTGGTTTGAAAAAATCTTTTTTTTTTTTAAATAGGGGTTGGTTCGTGTTGGTTTTGGGTGTCATTCACTTTGGAATTTTGTGGCCCACGCTTTACGATTTTTGTAAATCGGGTGGTTCTTTGCCCTCATATATCGCAACATTTTAAGAAAATCGATAAATTATTTACAAATTCACAGCTTCGTTGATTTTTCATTGTTTTCGAAACAAATTGGAGCCAAGGATGAGTTATAACATATGCACTCCTCTTCAAAACACTTGGTCTCTGAGAAATGATCCAGTATATGGATAAGTGTAGAATCCGGAAAGTCGAAAGTCGTGGGTTCAGCGAGTGCGCAAATTCGTGATGTCCGGCCGCCACATACTCGTATATCGGGTTGGAACCGTACTGTTTCATTTGGTCGCGATTGCCTTCCCATATTTATAGATTATCGATTATATAGACCTTTTAACATCAAAAGTTTAACAATGAAGCGCCCTTGAGGTGATTGTTCACTAAAACCCACCTTATAATATATGTAAAGTTGTAAGCAATCGTCAGTCAGGGTTGGTCTTGCCGCTGTTCGGTCCTGCCGCTGAGAGATGCATTGTAACCTCTCTTGTTGTTATATATTATTTATTTATTTATTTACGGACTTACGTCCAATTTAAAACAAAGTATCACGAAGTATAGAAATGAACAATGTAAGGATTCGGATGGTACATGAAAGCAAAGACAAACAGTGAAAATAGAAGAAAAATAAGTGTCAAGTCACGTCAAGACCTTGCAAAAATTAGGGTGAATATTACATATCTTCATTTGTTTAAAGAGCCACAGAAATCATTTAAGCTAATACCAAAAAAATCAAGGTCTTGACGTGAGTTGACCAGTCTACACATTCTGGACAGTGGTGAGTTATAACCATAGTTAGTCGAGTGCTGATTGAGGAAAAGCAGGTCTTTATTTCTGAGTCTACGAGAAGGTATATTAAATGTGACGAGTTGTAGTAATGTAGGCGAGTCGATTAAACAGTTAATAATTTTGAAGAAACAAATGAGATCAGATTTTATCCGACGGTCTTCTAAAGGAGAAAGGTTTAGAGTTTGTTCAATTTCAGCATACGAGTAATTGCCTCGCTCTAATCCTAGCCTCCAAGCAATTCCCTTTAGGAACCGATGTTGAACGGATTCAATATGACGAATATGGACAGCATAAAAAGGAGACCATATAATACAAGCATATTCAAGATGGGGGCGAACCAAGGAGCTGTAAAGAGTTCTTAAGGTATTTATGTTTTTGAAGTCAGAAGTGGTTCTAGTGATAAAACCAAGTAGTTTGAGAGATTTATTAACAATCGTATTTATATGTTCCCGGAAAGAAAGCTTGCTATCAAGAGAGACACCAAGATCTTTAATAGATTGAACAGTTGTTAGGCAATTATTATTTAATTTGTATTCGAAAACAATCGGATTTTATGTGGATACTTCGTTTATGGGAAACAAGGAAAAGTTACAAGGTAGTTATCAATGGTATGACTATATCTCTCATGCCTGTGATTACGGTGCTGCCACGGAGAACTCTGTTGTAACCTCTACCTTTGGGACTTGTCCTTTGTAAGGAAAAAAGTGAAGCTTCAACGGAGCTATCAAAGGTACACCTTTAGTACACCTTAAGTAAGTGTCGGCCAATGCAAATGTGTTTCTACCGCTGAAATTTCTACTCGACCTCTCTTTCTGTTACACATTATTTATTTGAATGAGGGTGAGGTAACAACATAGCTGACAACGATGCACTACACGCCTTAAGCATGTGCAGACAAATGCAAATGTGATTGTTCTTCTGAGAGCTCCTTAAAAATCTCTCTTTCCATTACATACATCGATTATTAGAAAGAGGGAGAGGTTACAACAGAGCTA
This sequence comes from Limnephilus rhombicus, assembly GCA_929108145.2. Classification (NCBI taxonomy): domain Eukaryota; kingdom Metazoa; phylum Arthropoda; class Insecta; order Trichoptera; family Limnephilidae; genus Limnephilus; species Limnephilus rhombicus. Next base: position 45,060,745 of record OV815278.1, read on the forward strand.
TCAGCTGTGTCTGTACCAGGTTGGCAGCAGACGCAGGAGACAAATGCTTATTTAATTAGTTCTGACGTCCCGAGCCATTTCGCTCGGTACGGAAAAATAACAATAATATTTTGACGTTTAATTTTGCTGCTAAGAGATTGATAGAGTCCTCGCGCCAAATGGTCTTCCCTCTTTTTCTGCTTATCCCTTAGGGGTCGGTACATTTCTGTGACCCGGGTACAGCAGTGTGATCTCTCGTAAGAGTAAATTAATCAATACTGCTCTCTTGAAAACTCCCCAACACTCTAGAAAAAAACTTATTTTTATTACCAAGAATGTGGCGTCCGTCGAGCCGAATTTACAAAAGTTAATTAAAATGCCTTGATTATTGTTTAATAAGACGGCCTCGGTGGTCGAGGGGTAAGGTTCTTGACTCGCAAACCGAAGATGGCGGGATCGAATCTCGGCGTGCGTAAATACATTTTATTTGATTAATTTGTGATATTTCACAATTAATTCATTTAAAATAATATGTAGCATATTTGCGGTACGTTCCAGAGTGGAAGATACTATTAATATTGCCCTGGTGTAAAATCACCATTCAGAATTGCAGCGTTGCTTGAAATGGCTTGAGCCGTGTTTGGGATCATTGCCATTGCCGCATTGCCATTTACCTACTAGAAATATTTTTTCTTATTGGACAATATCAATGTATATGGACAATCAATTTCGGAGGCGGGTGTGGGGACCGCCGCCCCGAGAACCATCTATTAGATAACTAAAACCTCTGCCATATGTCATCTTAAGTGGTTCGCTACGTTTGGTGACTTAGTTCATGTGCCCCAGTTCATGTGATGAGCTTTGTCCGGATCTTGGCGGTGGATGTGTCTGCCCACTAGCTGCCTGACAGGCCGGATCAGGAATGGTTACGGGAGTCCCTTTGACTTCTATAGCCGTACTCCGTTTCACCGCAGTGGGAGGGTTGGATGCATAAGTCCTTCACTCCTGGACACACTGACCCTCAGATTCGTACCCACCCTTCAAATCCTTTTCCTTCCCAGACTTCCTTGAACTTTCTATCTAAAAAGACCCTCCTCACAGCATCCCCAAAGATGACATAGAAAGACTCCCGACTCCCGTGTGTGAAATAATTTAATCTTGACTTGTTTTTTTCCTAAGCTCCAAATCCCCACATGGTCCCACTGAGACCTTTCTGTGACATTAAAAATATATATATCTTTGTATTTCATAGGATTCTTCCCAGGTTACGATAATGAATTGGACCTTTAGCCCTTCGATGGCCGCCATCTTATAGTACATACAGGAACCGCCACATATGCTCAGAATACGTCGCCCTTCACGCCGGATTATTTCTTCCCTCGTGATGGAGTTGTTTTTCACACAACCATTAGAGAGCTTTCATCCAGATAAGTTTTAAGATTTTCACGGCACATCTACCGGATCTGCCGGATCTGCCCTGATGATGGACACTGCAACGATGTCCGAAACGTTGGCTAAAGAAGGAGGTAGCGCAACACGGCATAACACCCCAAAAACAAATAACGAAAAAAGCTTTCATCCAATTTGAATGCGCCATCAGTAACTTCATGATTTCCCCCTCTGAAGACCCTAAAATGCGTTTTGATTAAAACATAACATTTTTTCAGTATGTGAACTTTTGGTGACCGGACAACTCATAATGAACTTAACACCTCCTTTGAAAAGTCATTAAAAGTGATGAAATAATATTTATTATTTATTTATTTTGATATAATATCTTACATTTCAAATACAATTCAGCAATATCGGCCTCACTGGGTAGCTCACCTGTGCTGAGACCTCCATTTTACAAAACAAAAATTTATACATAACTAGCTGGTACGGGCATGCGTTGCTATGCCATTTAATAAAGATTTTGTTTCTCCCTGAGTGTCCTTTCCCATTCGCCCCGTTCCCCTTCCGCCTCCCCGTCTTCTCCTGCGTCCTCTTTCCCTCTCGCGTTCCCACTCCGTCATCTCCACCTTCCCTCTCCCCACTCCACTCCCCCCCCCTTCCTCCGTCCCGTCCCAAGTTTCCCTCCCCCCTCACACGTCCCCTTCCCCTCCCGCGTTCCCCTTCCACCTTCCCCGCCTTCCCTCTTCCCTTTCCCGCTCCCTCGTCCCGCCAACCCTCCTCCCACGTTTCATATATTCAATCCCAGTACATTCAGTTTTTAAACAGCCCGCGTGCCACCTTTTACAATTTTTATTCAAATTTCAATTTTTCATGTATATTAAATTTGGTACCTAACATAGGTACCTATTTAAAATATCTATTTTGAGATAGTTGAAATTTGTTTTTTCGTCAAAAATGTAGTTTAGTAGAGTTTTAAAGTATAATTGGCGTATATCTAATATGTTACAAGTGTTGAATATTTGGTCTGTATCAGTTAGTCTATGTTTTTTTAGTATTACCTTTAAAATCGCTTTCTGCGCGATTTCTAAGTGATCGATAGCTGAGTTTGTCGCTCCTCCCCAGACAATTATTCCATACACTATTATTGATTGACAAAGTGCAAAATATATTGTTTTCATTTGTTTTATTTTATATATGTTTCTTATGTTTAGGAAAATGTATATTGTTTTCAGGGCTTATTTGTAATTTGTTTGATATGATATGTCCATCTAAGGTTATGGTCAATTATGATTCCTAGGTTCTAAAATAATACTAATAATATATTAAATAATGGTTAAATCGGTTACGTTAGGTTAGATTATTGGCTATTTTTAAATTTTATTTTCATAGCTTTTAATGGCTTGTCATAGAGGTTTGGAGTTAAGTTGATTCTCATTTGTCATGGAACCGAACTTATCACATGTTTAAAATAATAATATGCCAACTATTGCTACATACCTACAGGCCTGTTCAGGAGAGAATGATTGAGTGAGTTCCTTTGACTTCTCCAGCCGTACTCTCTCGGAACATCGCCTTGCACCGCAGTGGGAGGGATGGATTCATACGTCTCATTCCTGGACTGCCCCCCAGATTCATACCTCTTACCCTTTTCCTCCAAAGAACTTCCTCTCCTTCCTTTCCTAAAAAAAATACCCCACGCAGCAGCCTTAAAGATAACGTAGACCCTGAGAGGATTTTTTTCTCAGGGCCTCTTGTGTGGAGCTAATGTAAAAAAAACTAGTACCTAACTATCGTCATAAAAGATATCCACCATTCGAAGTCGTGAATATTCAAAGCTCTGTAAATTAGAAACAAACTAAATTATAAACCTACCTGGTGATTTTTTTGTATATGAAAAGTACCTTTTAAAAAAATTGATGAATATATATTAATATTATAATTTAAAATTACATGAGAAAAAAATGACAACATTATTTGAGTCAGAAGTCTCGATAATATACATGATATAAAAAAATACACCTACCTAATTCAGTATCTTATGTAGGTACCTTTTTAATTCTTTACATTTATCTCGTTTTCACGTTCAATAATCTTTGTTAAACGGCTAAGTATATATATATTTTATTTATTTCACTTAACACATATTCTTGATTTATAAAGCGCTCTTGACGAGCCACATGACAAAGAGCGTTTAAGAGTCAGACAATTATTATATTGTATACTTATTATCACAGATAATACTAAATATTATATTCGTAATTATTGGAACCAATAAATAATCTTTGGAGAGAAGAAAGTTGTAATGAATACTATAATCCTGGAAATTTACGCACGTAATATTATGTACCTAACGCGTATTTTTTCTATTAAACAACGTTTTCTGGATAAATCTTGAATTACTCGCCATTAAATCCCAAATCGCTTACCGCATACCAGAGATTCCAGCCAATAAAACTATTTCCACTGCCCGCGTAAATTATCGAACAAAAAATATTTGAACACGTGCTGCGAGAGAGGTAGGTACTAACTTCCTTTCCCCGTCGGAAAAAACCTTTTTTTATATTTTAAGCAAATTTGCCGAGGATCCTCCGAAAATACAATAAAAAAGTTAACGATCCCCCGTTGAATACTAACAATGTACCTTTTACATCAGACAGGAAGTGAAGGCTATTCAGGGTTGGAGGAAGCCCCTTTCGGAAATGGTTTATCTGTCCCACCAAGATGTTCGTTACCTGAACTAGGTGCCTGGGTCTCCAAATGTTTTTGTTGTTGTTTGTAAGGCGGCCTGAGGAATGGACACCTGTTTGTCTTGTGACAATACCCAGTAACTGAATACATCACTCTGCTTTATATTCCGGTTGAGCTTTTTTCCTGACAATAATATAATGCATATTATTTGTTGTTTTAGACCCAAGTCAATTAGCCGTTGTTATCCCGGAAGCGTCGTGAGAAGTGACGTTCAGAATAGAAACAAAATAGTAAGTCCGTATTAAATTTGTTGTAAAGCGTCCTCGAGATGATCATTCCAGAACAGGCGCTATACTTATACACGGTATAACAGCACAAGCGAAGGATTTTGACCAGCGATTCCTGATCATATTTTGCTATCCGATGATATGTTTTTCAATCAAAAACAAAAAAAAAATTCCATCACAGATCGCAACTGAGTAGGTACTTGGGTGTGGGCAACACGGGTCACATGTTACGCACTCCGTCTCGTACTAGCAGCACGGTGACAAAGGTGAGAGAGAGAGAGAGAGCGCATATCACTTGATCCCATCGTATCAGTGGTGACGTGTGATGGAAACATTTTTTTGTTTTATATTGAAAACAAAAAAAATCATCCGGCAGCAAAATGAGATTTCCGTTTTTCATTCCAAATATGCTCAGAAATCGCTTGTCCTAATCCTTTGGCTACCTGCTTTTACACCCTGTATGTTTACATGTAATAATAATTATAGCGATTGGATAAAACATGATTGTCTAATAAAAACCCTGAATTCGTAATTTGTTTTCCTAACCACAAAAAACAATTGAATGTCTCGACGATGTAATTAGGCGCAACATTTTGTCACAAAAGAGAGAAAATGTTTTTTCTTAGGTTAGAAAAATAAACGAGTAACTACATATACTATAAGCTTACGGTTTTTGTTTTTGTTTGATGTACGCCGTTATTTTCTCTGGTAAAATGTTATCAGATATTCCAGAAATTATGGTAATAAAATTATTAATGTTTTGGGTTGCTCGGAAATAAATTCGAAAAAATCACCTTTTCAATTATATACCTAACTCATTATGTCATGGTTTGAGTTCTTAGTTTTATTGAAGGGATAATTCGAATAAATTACGTTCCTTGCCCTCGGGCTTTTTCCCGCGGTGTGAGGTATATAACAGAAATAGTGAGAGACAAGTCCAGAAGCCTGGGAATGTAAATAATACAAAAAATACAAGATATTAATACAAGAACCCGAAAACGGACCAACGGCAGCCCCGTATTGTGATTAATATTGTCTGATGACGACTGACAGTTACAAATGAGCCAACAATCTCTCCTTGCATCTGCAGAGTAGTTTTGTGTTTTCTTTTAATACAGACTACTGTAGGTGGATCCTTAATTTGGTGCTTTCCTTCTTCTTTTTTGCCGTGTGTTAATTTAACCGAAGAAAGCTATTCACCTTAAATTTGGCTTTTGTCGTATTATTTGTGAATGTGTTGTGTTTTGTCGATTGAACTGAAGATACCAATCGAATGCTTATTCAGCCTCATAAAAAAACGAAAGGTCTATTAGGTACTCGTAATTATTGCAAATATTTTGAACTATAAGTATATTCATCAATCCAGAAGCTAGTCGGTAGTGTCGGTACTAAAAAACATCTACGCATTATTTTTGAATTGTCACATTGTCAACAAATGGCCATTCAGCGCCTTTTTTTCTTCTTAACAGTTGAAAGGTTCCCGACTAAGTCATTTCCAGCCATTGAACACATTGTGATCAGCAGAAGAGGAAACTATCATATTGATAAGCTAATCAGCTTGTTATAATTTGATAGAAATCTGAATCGCGCCTAGAATCGGCGTTTAACGGGGACCTTTGAAATTTAAAAAAATGACGCTAAATGTCCATCTGAAGACATTTGTTTTAGTATGGAACAACTGTCCCTAAGTGTTAGTTACAATTTGCTGAAGATAATGTTTAAAAATCTAATTTAATTAGAAAATAGATGTCTTAATTTTGTTTCCAAAAGCATTCAAAATGGTTACCTAAAGGTCATGCAATATTTGCGGTTTACGAGTGTACTAAGTGAAATGTGGATACGTTCCACCTACATCTCAAGTAAGAGTCTGTCAAATTAGAGCAAAAAATATAAAAAATAGAACTATAAAATTTGTAGGCTGGCAACACCAATTTACCTGTCAAATATTCCTTTAAAATGCAAAAACAATAAAAATACAGAACACTGTATACACATTTAAAAATATTTTGTTTTGTGCTTAAAAAAATAATTGAAACGAAGAAGCACTGTTGTTAAGTTACCTGCTAAATGATTAAATTGTGTTTTACAAAGTGATTGGCTTTCATTTAACTAAACATAAATTTGAATATAACAGTAGCTAGAAAGGAAGAATCATTAATGGTGAGTTTAGTTACACTACTTTTAGATCTGAACGAGTTAAATATATTCAGATCTAAAATTAGAGACATTTAGAGATTTACCGAATTAACCTGGTAACATATAATTTATTAAGATTTACAGAGTATGAGATAAGTAGGTATGCTAGTAGCATTGAAAGGTGTAACATGTACCTGATAACAAGATGGAGGAATTACAATAAGATTTACAAAATAAAGATATGAAATTATGTTAGGTTATGTGTTTAGAAGTTTGAACTTTTAATACATTGTACACTTATAGGAGAAACTATATTAAAAATTACAATATTAGATATAATTTATGTATGTAATTATCTATATGATTTTTTTGACATGATCCAAAGCCTGGCCAACAAGCTAATATTAAATAAATGTGAGCAATTTCTAAAGTGTGCCTCATATTTTATTTTATTCTTCATCATGTTAACACAAAATTGCAAAGATTTAATAATAATATACCCATATTATATATATATATATATATTTTTTTTTAAAGAAAGACAAACATTCCCGGGTTATGAATAACCCAACAATGTTTGAAAATCTCCTACTACCACCACAGAAAGCCAAAAATGTTGCTTGTGTTGTGATGGAGGACTTAGCCAGCCGAGGAATCGAACACGCGACGCTCGGGTGGGACCCAAGTGCTATGCCCACTCAACCACTGACCGGTCTGCAATTTTAATTTTGAGATCAGTGAATGAAAGAAATATTTTTTTCACTTTGATGCCTTTTTAATTTTTAATGAAAATGTAGGTTACACAGCTTTAGATTATCACCATGATTATATTTTTAATATTGCCATTTGAACAACAGTGGTGCCCTCCTATGTTTTCTACACTTATTTGACAAACTGTAACAACGCTCTCCAACACTTTAACGTCACCTTATCTCTTTCATTATTTCAATCATGTCTGCAGATTTACATGTAATTAGGTTCGGTTTATATTAGCAGGTACCGTACCTATTACGTATAGCATTTTACATATTAAATATATATATTTTATGATCATAAATTTATATATGTTTCTATTCGGATTTAGAAGACTAGAAATAACAACTATGGATAATATCATGAGCGGGAAGGCATTATAAATAGCTCCTTGCTGTACAGATTTGATCATAATTCATAATAGAGATAAACACAAGTGACTGGACACTTTGTAATTGATATCCCTTTAGTTTGAATGTGTTGCTAATGATCCACCATTCAAGGAGTTCTGTAAATCTCATGTTTAATCTTATGATTATGGCTTCCTGCAATTCACTTAAGCGAATATTTATAATATTCTGTTAAATTCATATTAAATTTATTGTTATTAGTCATTATTTATTGCGGGTCCCACTAATTTGAATATAAGTTACACCCACTTTTAAAAAATTATTACTTTAGCCGCAATCGATAATTAACTCCACAGGTGTCTGCTTTGCCAAATTTTCAGGGAGAAGATTGAGTTTCTCCCTGAAAAAAACAAAAGTATATTTTACTATTAATAGGCGATAAATGAAAAAAAGGGATAGGTAAAACATACAGACGGTCTCGAACAACGATGTGTCGGATGTGCAATTTTGTGATAATAATAATTGGATAATTTGTAGAGCACCGTTTTTGTGAAAAATCACCTCAAGGGCGCTTCACAATTTATTATGAATCTTAGGCTCTATCTAATTTTATTATTTACAAATATATACAGAAACATACTTACCTGCAGGACACTTCCGATAAAACACACTTTATTAGAAAGTTTATGCTTGGGGAAGATACGACTTTGCACGTGGAGGACATTATATTTAAAACATTGGACATTGCATGACTTTACGTTAGCTATCCTCATCACTGTTGGTTTTACATTTATATGTAAAACCAACAATTTATAAGAAGATTAATACCAAAGTTCAGTTAATATTTATTTTGAAAATTTGTAGTTTGTAGAAAATATTTTTTAGTTTCAGCAAATATAGTGTTATTTATATTTTGTATTAATCCCTTAATTGGAAAAATATATTATGAAAGCTTATTTCATCATCCTTGTGGTTTTTGAGAAAAATCACTTGTGATGTTTTTTTTACGAACATTCGAATACGTTGTTCTATGGACCTAGCACATACATTTAAAAAATTATGTACAACGATTTTTTTTACTTATCAATGGAATTTGTAATAAACGTATTACCTAAATAGTCTAAAAAAGCTTTAAACTATAGTATTAGTATAATTTTTAAACATACTAACCATTTATATTATATTTTGTATTCTTTATTCGTAATATACATTAGTAGACATTTTTTTACAGTTTTATCTCGACTACCACATTAGAATCTTATCCACATTATGCCCAATTCATGTGGACTACATTCCCAGGTATTACCAAAGGAACTGAAAGTGGCATTTACTCTTTTTGTGCTGACATGTGGCTGTTAATATTCATCCGAAATTGAGAAGTCATTCAATATTTTTTTACTATCAAAAATGTTACATTTGAAACAGCTCTATCAGCATTTTTTATTTGAAACCTAATAAAATATCATTAAAAAAGGAATAGACCACGACCACGATTCACGAATTTATAGATTCATTTATATTGTCTAATTTCGGCATCATTTAGCCCTATTAGCTAATTACATTATATCACAACAAAGAATAAAATTCAGCCGTTCGTATATATTTTGGGTGGTTTTTAATTGGGTAGTCTGTGCAATAATTTCTGAAGCTAAAAATCTTACGATTATAATATTAAGTGTAAATCCTGAATAAATATGCTAATTTGTACTAAATTGTCGTTTATGAAAGTAAACGGAGTCATTAAAAACACATAAACCATATTATTTATGCTCATTGGGTGAGCATTTTGTTAGCAAAGTTGTGCATTATTGCACCGAAAAGATTAGTATTTCAATTAAAAATCGAAACAAAATACGTGTATTATATTAGAAAATCAAATGAGATAAAAGTTTATTGTTGCGACCGCAATTAAGGCAGAAACAGCGTGATTTGACTCCGAGACCTACCGCTGTGTTAGAAAAACTGAGCTTTTGGAACGACATTTATATATTTCGTCTTCTCTATTTGCAAACCACTTATTTATATTAATGCAAAAGAACATAATTTAAAAGTCAAATTGGAAACAATTTACTAAAATTGTTTTGTTTTATTTCTGCCTCGCTGTGACTTTAATGAAAATTGAGCTATTGTCAAATAATTCGCTGAATTGCTTTTTATTTTTAGTTAAAAAATTATTTTGGTATATATAATACATGGATCACCAAAATTAAAGAACCTTATTTTATTTAAGTATTTTACGACTGTTGTAGGTACTAGAATGCATAGTCTTGTTGACACAGTGCGTATTGCACGCATCAGAATGCTAAATCTTCATGCATCTAAAATTACGTGCAATCATTTATTTAGTTTTTCCTAAATCTGAATTAGTCCATATCCAATCTTATGTTTTTTTTTAAACTAAAACATGCTTTAACCCTTTTTCGTTATATGTTTTTGGGGTGTTATGCCGTGTTGCGTTACCTCCTTCTTTAGCCAACGTTTCGGACAGCGTTGCAGTGTCCATCATCACATCAGGGCAGAAAAAAAAATTACACATCTACCGGATCTGCCGGATCTGCCCTGATGATGGACACTGCAACGCTGTCCGAAACGTTGACTAAAGAAGGAGGTAGCGCAACATGGCATAACACCCAAAAACAAATAACGAAAATACTTTTGGCCGTGAAAATCTTAAAACGTATCATGCTACATAAACCCATTCATGAACAAACAAAAAACAGGCAACAAGCTCCTGTTCGTCTATTTTCTAACAATAGATTCATCATTATAAATCGCCGGTGTCGTAAGCCACCACATATGCAAAAAAGTTTTTTTAAATTATTTTTCCAGCATATTGGTGGTAACACACCGTCTGGCAAAATATCATAAGATAGAAAAATCGTTTGATCTCTCTCTGTTTTTACGTTTAACATACATATGTCTTATCCCACTTGGGATTAAATCGCTTGGTTTCAATTGGTCGTAAGCTACATTATCTACGATACGACATATTACGTCAAAGCATTCTTTAGATTAAACTTAATATTTTCTTCGATTATATCTACTTACGTCGGAAGCCAAAATATTTGTGTTTATTACTTGTGAAGTTGCGCTGTTTTTTTTGCTCTCCTATAAAATACGTATTTTATGGCTTAAGAAGTATTATGGTTTCATGAACGAAAAACATCTCAGCATCAAGCATTCATACATTCAAAAGTAGGTTTTCTAAACCAAGAGTGTTGCATTGCAGAGCTTTAAGTTCTGATTGGGTTTGTATTTCCTCCCGTTACTAACGGTTCCGCAATGGCTCCGCGTCAAATGCATCTACAAATCATTTAATTTCTACAAAAACTTGAACAACTCGCCCATATCTGCCCGTTCATTCAATTCACGTCGACGTTATATCCGGCAAACATGTTTTGAAACACGCTCCGCTCTCCGTTATCATGCAAGCAGATGTTGCGAAAACTTTTCGGTACTAATTTTAAACGGATTAATATTTGTTCAAAAACATAACGTATGGTGTAGGATGCCTACCTACTATACTATGTTAGATCAAATATCAGAGGTTGACGGGAAACAGAAAAAAAGGTTTAGAATAGAATACATTTAATTATTTTAACTGCATAAAGAGCAGAGGTAAATAGAAAATTGGTTAACTAATTCCTGGAATTCTAATTCGGTACAACAAGTAATATTCCTACTTTTGAGTATTTTTGTTCGAGATCTTAAAGAAAAATCACAGATTTCGTATCTACAATTTAATCTGAGGACACTTTTCCTGGAACTACCGTTCCAATTACGTTTCTTTGTGTTTGAGTTGGTTTGATATGTTTTTTTTGTGATTTAAATGGTTGGTGCTTTTTAATGCGGCACAAGAGTCCAGTTGAAATATTGAAACCTGATTAACTATTGAAGGCTGATCAAAGTGAGCGATGGAGAAGGAGATGGGAAAGAAGTGTGTATTCAGTAAGAAGATCTAGCATACTAAATGCATCCAAAGCCATTTCAAGCAACGTTTAGATTCTGAATGATGGTCTTTCACCAGGGAGATATGGCGGGTGTATTCCGCTGTATTAATGAGACTGAAAAACAAAACAACATGGTTTTTTTATAATATAAATTTATTAAAATTATTTAGTCCAGTGGTAAGGCTCTTGACTCGCACTCCGAAGGTCGTGGGATCGAATCCCGGCATGGCAAATAAATTTTATTTGATCAATTTATGTTATTACACAATTTATTCATTAAAAATAATATATAGTATATTTGAGGCACGTTCCAGAGTGGAAGATACTCTCAGTATCGCCCTGGTGTAAGACCTCCATTCAGAATTGAAACGTTGATTGAAATGGCTTCTGTCGTGTTTGGTGACCAGAACTGAACAGCCAGGTACTTCCCCACCTTCCTCTTCCCTATCTCCTTCCCCTCCCCACTACATAAAAAAAATCAGAATAAAACGTATGTAATTAGATTAGACTGGCGTAGACCCGTTAAAAATTATGAATTAAATATAAATTAGTCCAATTTTGAAAATGACAGTTAAAATAATTTTCTGTTAAAAGTATTTTACAGTAGAAAGGTATTTTATCACTTAACAAAATCACTTCCAATTTTGATAATGACACTTAAATTCAGAGAAAATTCGAGTTTCAGAGTTTATCGAAACAGAGTTATGCAGGACACACGCACAATCCCAATTAGTATTCGCGTCATCAGAGTTAGAACATGGTGGGAATGCTATCCTTGTTCTACCGGTATTACAATGGAAGATGCTCCGAGGAACTAGCATCATTGATCCCTTCGGCACCGGTGCATAGTCGGGAAACACGCCAAACGCGTGCCCAACATTTGTACACGGTTGACATTTGTCACATGAGAACGGGTCGTTTCTTCGACTCGTTCTTGTGTTCAACAGCTCGGCTGTGGAATGATTTGCCAGCCTCTGTGTTTCCTCCTTCCTACAACATGGGTCTCTTCAAGACCAATGTTCATTCCTTCCTCTCCTCAAAAAGACCCTCCACACAGCATCCCAGATGACATAGGTCCTGAGGGAAATTATTCTCCTCAGGGCCTCCTGTGTGGAGTTAATGTAAAAAAAAAAACAAACATTGGTAATTAAGGCTCGATGACACACGGCGAGTTTACAAGCTACTATCTACTAAATTTAAATGCGGGTAAATCGGCGAGTGAGATTGTCATGATGACACACAAAACTGTCCACTCGCTCAGAAGCGTAGGAAACTGAGACCGCTACTAGCGCCAGTAACAAGAATAACGATGCCTGCGTGAACTAATTCTTCAGATGTTTGACAGTCGAAATCAGCTGTTTATCGGAAGCCATGTTGGAAACATAAATAAACCAATCACGAGCAAGCGGAGCAAGCGTGTAGGCGAGTAAGGTTGACGACCTTTCAATTTTTTTTCGTACATTGTCAACAATCTGCTAGTCGCTGCCAGTTAGCAAGAAACACGATGACACTGGGCGAGTTTAATAACAGATAGTGAATTTCCCAGATAGTAGCTTGTAAACTCGCCGTGTGTCATCGAGGCTTTAGAATAGATTACTATTGTGGCACAAAAATCTCACATAACTACATTTTCAAAAATAATTATTTTAAAAATTGTTTCGAAAATATTTTGGTTATGGTCACCCAAAATGGTGGCGTACGACCGTCACCCCGCTTCTATCATTTGAATGGAGCATAATGCTCCTAAATTTCCCAACAGTTATTGTTAAGTACAATATTCGGACAACACGGTCCTGGCTAATTGATGCCCGCTTACGATATGTGACATATTATATGGGTCCTACTGTACCCTGACAGAATCGAATTAGAAGAAGTTTGCTGTGAAAATTTAATTTATCATAACAGTTTTCGCAGCAGAATTTATATAATGTGACATGTTTAATGGACTCGTGTTTAACGGACTCTTGTTCGACGGACTCGCTGGGTGTTCGTTGGTGTAATGTAATTACAAGTTTATAATGAAAGCAGTCCGTGTACACTGTTGGAGTGAGCTTAACGGTTAGAAAGCTTTACATTTTGTATGTAATATTGGATGAGAATCACAAAAACGTAACTACAAAAATGAGTTCCTTGAGTTAAGTAAGGAGAAATATTAGCTGTAATCGATTCAATCCGTAACGCACACTCGCATCTCCCCAAGTAATAATCGTAGTAAAATAATCTATCTATGAAAACGTATCTCATTATTTGCATGTAAACATAGAAACACATCAGCGCAGCGCCTCTTACTTTTTTGTGTTGGTTTGTGGTGTGTCTCGCGGAAGAAACGCAAAAACATATCGCGCACTTATTTTTATGAACCAATCGAAAGAAAGACATTATCACGCGGACAGCAGGGTATTGCAATAATTTATTATCAAATTATTGATTCTCTCCTATTTTTAACTAAACAACGCAATTAATTATTGATTTAATTTTGAGATAGTTTACAAATAAATATATTTAAAAAAAATCACAGCTGTCTTCCATCAAAAAAAAATCCATAAAAAAAACGGAAATTGTTTGGTAACACAAAACGTAAGAGCTGATTAGAGGAGATCTCCTTTCGAAATTTAAAAATATATATTACATAAACTCCAACTTAACAACAACAAAAATGCATTCTACTTAAAAAAGAGGTTGTCATTCATATCCTGAAATTAAGAACTCAATAACAATTTAACTATTTTTACGAAGAAGTTTAAACCACACCAAAAATAGTTTTCTGCTCTCTAGATACGTTTTTGTGTTTCTCATCCATAGAATTTGTCATTTATTGTACAGATTGTGTAGTTCAATTTCGATAAAAATTATTGCTTACATGACTGACGAGTACCTAACTATGTTACTAGATTAATAATTAATAATAAAAATAAAAATAATAATTGGATAATTTAAAATAATAATTGGATAATTTATAAAGCGCCATTTTTGTGAAAAACCACCACAAGGGCGCTGTACAATTTATTAGGAATGCTTAGGTTCTAGCTAATTTTACTATTTACAAATGGATACATAAACATACTTACCTGGCAGGTCACTTCCGATAAACACACTTTAATTTCAATGAAAACCACAAAAAAAATAACCGCCTTCAAAAGAAGCATAAAAATATGGATTATGGACATGGGAAGGAAGAAAATAGATTCAATTTTGCAACCCAACAAAGAATAATGCTTTGTTTTGTACTTTCTTTTAGATCTAACTTAATAATTTTCCTTGGCAATATTCTAACATAGATTAGGTATTTACTTATAATTCAAATAATAAAACTTGTGCAATGTGTCCTTAGAACGGGGTACTTTCTCTAAAAAACTGTAAAAAAAATATATATAAATAAAAAAATAAAAAATAAAAAAATTAGAAAGTTTATGCTTAGAGAAGATACGGCTTTGCACGCGGAGGACATTACAGTTAACACACTGGACATTGCATGATTTTACATTATTTGCTACCCTCATCACTGTTAGTAATACATTTATGAATAGATTAGTGGCAAAAGTAGAGTTGGTATTTATTTTAAAATACTGGAGAATTTAGGACTCTTTAGGGCTGGAGAATGTTCATGAAATGACCTTCACAAACGCTTACATTTTTTTCTCTACGTTTTTACAGGTTAGTTATTTACGGTGTCGCGGGCATTGAATGTGAAGGTGAAAGATTTTGAGTTTATGGATACGAAAAGGTTTGACAGAAGGTGGCAATAGTGAAAATGGTTAACGCGCACGTCCCGGTTAGACGAGAGGTCTGGGTTCGAGTACCAGTTGCGACCATTGTCTTTTTTTTCTGTGTCTTGTTCTCTTTCATATTTTCGTTTAGATTATTATTGTTATCTTCTTCTTCAATGATATGTTACGTTGATGGGAATGACCTTCAAAAGTCATGAAGAGAGTTTTTCTTATAAAAAATTGAATATTCTTTTCTTACTTTAAATTACTCCTACGACGGTGTTTCGTAAAAAATCCAGCATTTTTAATATTCATAGCTAAGATGGATTCTTTTAATATTTAGAGCTAGGAAATTCATCAAAGCATTCCACAAATAATTACGGACTAAAAAGAGATATCGCAAACATTAAGATTAGGTTGTTTCAAATTTCGTCACATTTGATTAAAGGTCAAATCGACGTTTTGTTCTCATTTTTATGTTTATTATTGTTAAGCGCACTCGGAGTGAAATGACAAAAAACTGCCCTATACAAATATAAAGTTATCGAACGTTATTATTACCTTAGCGTCTGCGTTTCAGAACCCATCTACGAGTGCATCTCGGATGCCATCCATACGCGCCGCGCCACAAAGAACATCGGTGTACGTGGAATTTCACACAAAGCTACTGCTATAATTCGGTTTCTAATTCAAGAATTTGACACAAGATGACGCTACTTCCGCCAGCAGCTCGCATATGTACATTTATTTTTAGGTATAACTACTACGGATTTATAGAATTTAAGCATCTATCCGGATATGGAGAGATTACATATGGCGTCATTGCATCTCACGGTTACTTTAACTCAGTGACTAGCTGTCACTGGATCATAGTGGATCCGAAGAACTGGCTATTTTTGGAACCAGTTTTTATCGGTAAATGGTTACCTACACTCAAACTGGGCGAAGCCGAATGTAAAAGCCGCCCACAGGGCCTAGCAGCAAAAACCTGCGGAACGGGTTTTTAACTGCTAGTTATTATTATTGTACCATTTATATTTTTTATGTTTGAAACTTCCCAAACCGTGTAGACATACCCATTGTTATATGATATGAATAATATCTATCGGATTAAAAAATATAAAAGAAACAGAATTTGTCATGGATAACAAACCTTGGACTTAGTAATACGTGGTTAAAATTCGCAATTGTTTAAATAACTTCAGAATTATAAAATATTATACTAAATAGTATCCAATCGAACCCGAAACAAGACACAACTGAAAAACAGCAAAGTAGCATATTTTTTGTTGCACTATAGCAATCCATATATACTCAACAGTCTGACGCATTGATTTTATTGCAGTTAGGTATCACCTACCACAAACTTTGAACTTAGTAATACGTGGTTAAAATTCGCAATTGTTTAAATAACTTCAGAATTATAAAATATTATACTATATAGTATCCAATCGAACCAGAAACAAGACACAACTGAAAAAAAGCAAAGTAGCATATTTTTTGTTGCACTATAGCAATCCATATATACTCAACAGTCTGACGCATTGATTTTATTGCAGTTAGGTATCACCTACCCATGTTAAACATGATTTCCAATGATATTCCAGGATTTTCAACGGGGGCACATTATTCCTAAATCCCTCCCGCATCCTTTACATTCCGTCCGCCGATCCAGAACAAATCTGTGTCATCCAGTCCGTACTATTTCATAACTAACCCATCCATTACTTTAGACACAGTGCCGCGCCATGTGATGGTCATTTAGCTATGTTATTTCTACACATCATTGCTCAAGCTCATTTTATTTGACAGATTCCAGCAACTGATGATGATCATTCCTAATATTTTTGATAAATAGATACAGGCCAATCAAAGTTACGGCAAGGTAGATTATCTTAGAATTGTGTAAGGACTTCTCAAATTACTGAAATTGTCGATTTGATATCGTGCCATCTTGGAAAAATTCATTGATGTCATAGTGATATATTATGATAATGCATTTGAAATAAACTGCATGAGTCATACAGTCCTGAATTCGTTCATACAAATATTGCATCAAAAGAGCTTTTAGAAAGGGGAGCATTATTTCTATTGAATCGTTCGTAGGTAGGTTTTTCACTCAATGTTTGATTTTATTCACGATGTGTAGAATGTAGAAGGTACATCAATTGTTTTATTTAGCTATTAAAATTTGTTGATTTTACATTATTTTTAACTTACCTAATAGAAAAAAATTCTAGTGCAATTTACACGCGGTAGGAGCGAAACTTTACCAAAACAATCTCAATCAGTACTTGAAAAGTGAGGTCATAATCAAAGCGACCAATGAGCGCAGTCCTAGTGTAATTCCTGTTTCATATCTCAACCAATAGGAGCCTTTAAAAGTGACATCATAATCAAAGCGGCCGATGAGCGCAGTTGAAAAAAATGTACTAATCAAAAAGTGTAATGAATCCAGTCCTTTTTCAATATCTATCACTGATCATCATGTTTTTCATCTAACGCCGAGGTTTAGCTAAACATATATTTGCCAAAAAATATTTTTTTTTTTTTTTTTTTTTTTTTTAATGTAGCTATTACTTATAGAAAAATTAAACAATACAACTTTGTATAAACCACTTATATGATTTATATACCACTTATAATATTTTTTTTTACCGTTTTTAATTAGTAAGAAGTATGCATTAATTTAATTAAACATTTCAAAAAGCTTATATGAATTATTTGATATAATGGAAATAACAATATAAAGTTTTGGCTATATACAATATAAATTTAGCAAAACATCATCAGCTGAATAATTTCTTTAATTCTCCAATTTAAAATGAAATTGTTTTGTGCCAAATGTCATTTCCAAATGTTGACTTTATAGTTGCTTAATCAACGACAAAAACTGTCTATATAAATATTTTCGGTTTATTGTATTATATGAAAGTTTTGCCTTAATTTTCAAAGCTCGGTAGGAATATTATATTTTCGTCCGGTCCACATTACACATTTGGACCGTATTGCGGCCGGACGGAATAATCGTAAGCTATTCCCGCATTGCCACGGGGATAAATGGGATAAAATGCAGTTACCTTTACTGGCGGGGATTTTAGAGCCGGTCCGAGGAGGAGGATCCGGGGTATTACGGTTTGGGAACACCTGTTAACGAAATCCGAATTAATGTCTGTCTGCCCGGCTGCTCAGATGCCTCGTCGCTGAAATAGCTAAAGGTGGAGTGTTTCATTAGAAGGGTTTATGGACGACTGGCGATTATGAATATTAGAGGTATTTTGTCATTTTTCAGGGTGATTTTCATCTCGTCTCCCTTTCTTCCACGATTTGATTGTATAATCTAATATATAAATTTGGGTGACCGGCCAACTCAGAATGAAACCAACTCAGAACCACCTCAGAAAGGTCATTAAGAGAGATGATAAAAATATATATGGTAACGTTAGGTTAGGGTTAACTGCTATTTAAAAAAAAAAAATTCGTAGCTTTTAGTGACTTTTCAAAGAGGTGTTGAGTCGACTTGATTCTGAGTTGGCATGGAATCATAAATTTGATAGTCTGTTTGTGGCGGGCGGCGGGGATTTATTTTGTACTAGCTGGTCCCGGCATGCGTTGCTATGGCATTTAATAAAGAAATTGTTTCTCCCTGAGTGTCGTTTCCCATTCGTCCCGTTCCCCTTCCGCCTCCCCTTTTTCTCCTGTGTCCTCTTCCCCTCTCGCGTTCCCACTCCGTCACCTCCACCTTTCCTCTCCCCACTCCACTCCCCTCCCCTTCCCCTGTCCCGCGAACCCCCCTCCCGAGTTCCCCTTCCCCCTCACACGTCCTCTTCCCCTCTCGCGTCCCCCTTCCACCTTCCCCGCCTTCCCCCTTCCCTTTCCCGCTCCCTCGTCCCGCCAACCCTCCACCCGCGTTCCATATATTCAATCCCAGTACATTCCGTTTTTAAACAGCCCGCGTGCCACCTTTTACAATTTTTATTCAAATTTCCATCTTTCATGTATATTAAATTTGGTACCTAATATAGGTACGTATTTAAAATATCTAAAATTCTTGATTCGATTCAAACTATTAGGGGAGTACCTACTTTAAATAAATTTATCAACTTAAAGATTTTCAAAAATAGAATCTTGATTTAAAATGTCTTTCTCAAACACGCGAACTGTCAAACGTGCGATAGTCGTTAGGTTTTCTGAAATTATCCAATTTTCTGCGCAATTTTCTTAATTTTTCTCTCCGTAAGAACCATCCTCGTACTTCAAGGAATATTCTAAAAAAAGAATTAGCGAAATCGGTTCGGCTGCTCCCGAGATTTGCGCTTAGCAACACATTTAGCGATTCATTTTTATATATAAGATAAAAATCCACAAATTTGTTCCGAGGTTGATGAAACATTGCACACTTGACCTTCAAAATATGAGTGGTCACTTTCTATGTAAAATTTCTAAAAACCACCGTTCACTTTTCCCACTCCTTAGCAGAAAAAGCCCGGGAAACATCGGGTGCTTCAGCTAGTACAATAAATATATTAATACAATATTATGATCAAAAACACAGATCAAATTTCGCACACTCGTTTTTTCTCGAGTTCTGTACTACCATGTTAAATTTTACCATTGATAATTAAAAGGTCCCTTTAGTTTCTCTTTTGTTTCCCTTTCTCCAAGCTCTACATACTAACTAGCATTTCGTAACTTTGGGGATTCCGAGGTACTGAATTTTGTTCCCTTTTCGTTCAGAAGTCCTCATATTCGAATGAATTCTCTTCGGTTTTATATTCTCAGGGATGCCTCCACATAGTTGCGAAGCTGCTTCTGGTCGGATGGCGAAATTCCGGCTGAAATACGAACTAACGGCCCAGCGGAAGGAACGAAATTGGATTCGACTCTGGTTGGCTCTATTTGACATTTTTGCTTTGTTTTCACAAGGTTAAGCACTGGAAAAGAAGGATTCCTCGAATTGTTTGGCGATCGTAAGAATGCTTAGAGGAGTCAATTAAATTGAAAATAGCACTTCAATGAAACCGACCAAAGCTTCCGACACTCATTGCAAACGTGACGAATTCATTGATAAAACATACAGTGCTGATTTTAATATACATATATGTGTTCTTATATTTTATGATTAACCCTCCGGGTCTAAACAATATAATATCATGTTTGTTACAAAATCTGACAGATCGTTAATTTATTTAGAAATATAACTATTGATATCCAATTTCATGTTTTTGAATGTAGGCATATAGAAAACTTTTTAAAATGCGAAGAGAAAGCTTGGTGTTCGCTCAAAAACTGTTTTTATTATTTGCCTGTCTAAAATAGAAAATAAAATAGGACGAATTTTGTTTTGAAGAGTTTTAATTTTCAATGTACATTTGATACTTTATATTTAAAAAATTTTGA
This sequence comes from Limnephilus rhombicus, assembly GCA_929108145.2. NCBI lineage: Eukaryota > Metazoa > Arthropoda > Insecta > Trichoptera > Limnephilidae > Limnephilus > Limnephilus rhombicus. The sequence goes on from OV815278.1 coordinate 45,081,390, forward strand.
TACCGGTTTCGACACATCCCTTGTCATTCACTAGCGAACTTAAAATAAACTTGAATATTCTATATAAGTACAAAAATAATTAGATTAAATTAGGTGGGGGTAGTGGGAGGGGTGATTTTGGGGGATGGGAAGAATTTTTAAGTTAGTTTAAGTTTGCTAGTGAATGACACGGATGTTTCGAAATCGATAGCAGAAAATTTAAAATATAAAGTAAGAAAATGTACATTGCAAATGAAAACGAAAAACTGAAAATGTATAACTGAATTTCTAGAAATTGTTACAAAGCCCAAGAAATATAAAACAAAATTAGAATCAGTTTTGTGAAGACTAGATTTGGTTACAAATTTACATATACACTGCGTGACTCAATATACAGCGTGACTCAATGGTTTTTGATTTTTCGTGATAAATCGAAATGAAAATCTAGTCTCCTTCAACGGAAGCAATCTTCCGAACAGGACCTCCATCGATATGCTTGGTGTAACTCTTAAGTGAGCAGCTCACGTACGGTGGCTCCATCGAAACCAGAGTTAAGTTAGCCTCTCAGAAACTGGGCGTACTGTACAGGGCCCGCAGAAACTTTAATAGTACACAATTGCTAACCCTGTACAAATCGCAAGTGCGCCCCATGGTTGAATTTGGCAGCCACCTCTGGTCTGGAGCTCCAAAATACCTAAAAAAAAACCTTGACTGTGCAGAAACCGGCGGTCCGTTTTATAGATTCTCTCATCTTGACAGACGGACTGCAATCTTTAGAGCACAGGCGTCAGGTGGGAATGCTGTCCTTGTTCTACAATGGAAGATGCTCCGAGGAACTGGCATCATTGATCCCCTCGGCACCGGTGCATAGTCGGGAAATACGCCAAACACGCGCCCAACATTTGTACACGGTTGACATTAATCACATGAGAACGGGTCGTTTCTATGACTCGTTCTTGAGTTCAACGGCTCGGCTGTGGAACGATTTGCCGGCCTCTGTGTTTCCTCCCTCCTACAACATGGTTCTCTTCAAGATCCGTGTTCACTCCTTGCTTTCCTCAAAAAGACCCTCCACACAGCATTTTCAAAGATGACATAGGCCCTGAGGGAAGTTATTTTCCTCAGGGCCTCCTGTGTGGAGTTAATGTAAAAAAAAAACAAAACAATACAGTACTACGTGACCCTAGCGGTTAAAGCATAAATTTTATGCCTCTGGAATATTATGGTTAAATTTAGCATTAAACATATTGGTCTACTCTTTTTTATGTCTACTCTTTAGCATTAAAGAGTAGACATAAATATTATGATTAAATAAAGTTCCTCAATAAAATTGTAATATCTTTAATTATAAGTTCTGATGAAATTTAATAAAAATATAATGGTTCCTCGTGTTTTAGACAGAATTCATCTTCGTTCATGTAATATATGTGAAAAGTGTATATATGTATCCCTTTTATATCAATTATAATTAAAAGTTATTGCGTTAACACTTTAATTGATAACTAAATCCTTTCAATTTTGTCATTTCAAATAAAGTTACTGCTTAAATCTTTCATGTAATTAATTACCCATTAAAATATAAATACCTTCTAGCGTTATGAACTTATCGCCTGCGGAGCCAGTTCTCGAGTTTTCAATATAATATTTTGTATGCAAGCGCGCAGTGCAGTTCTTGTGCATACAAATATTTTGCTATTACTGAAGTGATGATATGGTGAAACCGGTTGCGTGGCAATTTACACGTCTAGAGAAAATAATAAATAAACAAATCTTTGTGTGGAACAATATCCATTTAATAATAAAATCTATTTCCGGTTTTTGCTATATTCTATGGTATGCAGTTTATTTGCCATCTTGGTTGTTATTGGCCATCTTCTATGGCACGCAGTTTATTTTGTAAGGGACGAAGGTTGAATTGAAAAGCATGGGTTACACTTCTGTAGCTCTAAAAATGAACGTTTTTGAGCATATTTAATTTTCAAATGTCGATTTTGTTATTTTCACAAAGTGATATAAGTGCAATGCGCTGAGGATTAAGAAGATAAAGTTTATATTGTTTTTTTACATATAAAGCGGGTGGTCGAAGAGAAAAGTGTCAGAAGGTTTTACGACGGTTGCATTTTTTGGGTTTTTTTGACCATTTGACGTGACTTGATCGTGAGAATAAAATCACTAGGTTCCTACTTGGTATCTTGTCAAAAGTCGGATTAAAACTTATAATTAGGTGTGCGGCTATATGAATATGAATGAAGCAATGTGTGTACACAATAGTTAGTTTTTTTATTATTATTAAATCATTAAGTAAGTTATGAATTCAGGAGTAAAAATGTAGACACTTTGGGTGTTCAAAATTTTATACTTACTAACCTTGAAAGTTGAACCATATTTGCGGCTATGAAGATTATTCAATAATTAGGATGAATATAATGTGTACATACAAATCATTTTAATGAGGACATGTTCGAATCTATTTGTGTACACCAATAGTATCGAAAGTTTTTCACACTGGTTTGGAACACCCGCCCGCAATTACCTCTTCCGCCGCAAAAGCCCGGGTTAAAAAATGATATATATAATTATTATTTTCACCCGCACCAACCAATATGTACTCAAGTAGACCGTTTAAATTAGACTCGCTATCTTGGAATATATGTCTTTAAAACTTATTGTTTATTAGTTTAAGAAATATGATGTTTATAGAACGTTTCCTTTATAATTTATTTGTGCAACAGAGATTTTTAACTTTAAAAAGGAGAATAAACGTTATTTTTTATCCATCCACACACCACTACACAGAGTCTCTTTAAAATGATTTACATGTACCAAGCTTTCTAATTCGCTGATACACTCGTCATAGATTTTCAACATTGCGATTCTATTGCAGTGTTTAGTGGGCTACAACCATCTAAAAGCACTTTCAATCCACCAATGGCATCTTATTAAACAATTTCGTTGGAAGCGGAATGCTATTATTTGTCGTCGTACAAGTCATTGAAATGCAACCCTTGAATAGTTATCGACTAAATGCAGCGTTAAAGTCTACTGAGCATCGTTAAGGAGACTCTGTGGATGACATTCCAGTCTGGATGTCTGGATTCTGATCCGCTTCCAAACTGGAAATATTCTCTCGGCCGAAGCGTGAATGAGTTAGTGGGTACTCTCGATTTTTGGCAGCGGATCTTTGTTATTCGCTTTGTTCGCCGACTTTTCTCTCAGCTTTCAGGAATTTGGGTTGGTGAACTCGCGTGAACTATTGTGGCGAATAATAAAAGTAATTGGAAACCTAAGTCTACCGTTTAAATATTGTAATTTCCTCATAGTTCTAATATTTTACGTGCTTGACAATTTATCGGCTAATTCGAACCTTTTCTCTGTCTGCAACATGATTTTTTTTCAATTATTACTGAAAGCCCTAGTTACCTACTTTGAAAAGAAAATTATTATTTAAAGATAAATTAATTTTGATATTTTCTGGCTTTGCAAAATGCCTTTATGTTATTATATATTATTTGTTACGTCTCGGTTCAAGATGGTGGCCGTTTTAACCTGCCGTGCACCGTAGTAGCCGATTGTACTATAAAAAAATGTTCCTCTGAATATAGGTAGATATTCAGGAGAAAATTAAATGGAGTTTTTACTATTTTTATAAACAAATTATCTGCTAAGATAATATAATTTATAAAATCGTAATTTTGCAAAAAACTAGTATGTTATTACGAAAATAGAATCAGCAAAGGATTAAATATTTAGTAAAGATTATTTTAGTACCTACTTAAATCTTATGATTTCAGAGAAAATTTTGGTTTTAAGTTAATAAAAAAGAAAATTAGAAACATACTTATAATTATTGTAATTAATTGAATTTATTACAAAAAATGCGCAGCAGGCATATTTCCATTGAATGAAGTGGTGTTTTGAGCACTGTTAATGATTTTGTCCGTTCTTAGTACCCTGAACTGATTAATGCCTATTCTGTCAGTATTTCGATGATCCAAACAATATGGCTTATTCTTCTTCTGGCGCCTTTTATATCGGAGGTTAGCTGTCATTGAGGAAAAACAACATTCATAATATACAAATTCTCTACGTGCGATTATTTCGTAGCGAACACTTTTAAAAAAATATTTATACACCACTGACTTATTTCATTCAGATTAATGCATTCTTCTAGCTCTAGAATAATCTGCGACCCCTGTCTGGGAAGATGGTCGGAAATTGGAGCAGATAATAGCTAAATAAAACCAGAAACTATCTTTCCGAATGGTTTGTTTGCAGTTCAGCCAGCTGTTTGATCCATTTTTATGGGGTGTTATTGGTCTAATGGGATTAGAGAATTGTTTGTATCCGAGGCGGTTAAGTCCTCGATTCGCGGGCTGCGAGAATAAAACTGGCTTAAAGAAACAAGAAAAGATATTAAGTGGCTGTCAATTCCGCTTCAAGGAGCAGTAAACACTGGTAAAAAAATAAAAAAATTGATCTTTTTTAAATTTTAAGTACTACTTCTTAAAATAAATGGAGACTAGTTTATTACCCCGTTAAACATACCATTAAATAATGGAGCTCGAAATGAAATATTCTCAGAAAATTTGAATGGCGTTAATCATTTCTGTTTAGTTTTCTAGTTAAGTTTCAAACCAATTATCGATTATCAATACTTATCATTATTATCAACAAGTTAATTCATTTAGGCCAAAAATGGCGCCAGTAATTTCAGGTGTCACTGATGTATGATCATTTTTTAACTTTATCCCTTCCCAATGTACAAAGGAATAATTACTATAAAAAGTCTACTGTAGCTAAAAATTAACACTTCTCTAACAAAACTTTCATAAAAAAATAAAGTATTAAATATACCTTTGTTCGTTGAGTGGGGAATAAGTTATGTTTCGGTAACTTGTAACTTTAAAAACATAACAATAAAAACGACGGATTCAATATTTCAAAGGGTGCTTTATTTAATAAACACCACAACCACTTCTTCTTCTCTCAAGTTCTAACTCTTTTACAATTTCTTTAATTTTTCTATGTGAGTCAATATTCGTAGTTTGGCCAGTGCCAAACCAGGCACCGAAGCAGCAAAAAGATGTCGATACATACATAGTTCAACCGATTGCGACAAAACTTTGGGAATTTGATGTGCGCATGCCCCCGATGGTTTCTGTATAAAATAGTGAGCTCTGGCATCATGAAATTATGTATTGCTAATTCGTTCATCCGATTGCAATTAAAATTTGGGGATTTGATATGCTCATGCCCGCGATGGTTTCTGTATACAATAGTGAGCTCTGTCATCATGAATTATGCATTGCTAAACCGTTCATCCGATTGCGATGAAACTTTGGGGATTTGATGTGTGCATGGCCGCGATGGTTTTTGTATAAAATAGTGAGCTCTGGCATCACGAAATAATGCATTGCTAAACCGTTCATCCGATTGCGATGAAACTTTGGGGATTTGATGTGCGCATCCCCTCGATTATTGCTGTATAAAGTAGTGAGCTCTGGCATCATGAAATTATGCGATTAAAGTTGAAACTTGCCCTACCCACTACCTTCAGCCTCACAACATACCCCAATTGGGGATGCCATACTCCAGACGAGAGCAGTTGGGACTCTCATGCGGTATTCACATAAAAAAATGACAATTTTTTTTCAATCAATTTCTTTGGTACAACCAATGCCAATTGATGCCAATTTTATTGCATTTTATATTCCTAGACTTTTTAAAGAGTTTCTCAAAGAAGACTCGACAAAATTTACAAGGTAAACATTAGGTACTCTTAAATATCTACTGGAAACAATATTTTCTGGTTGCCAACTTTTACGTTTAATACAGCTTTTTGCAGCATCTACTCGTGCCTCAAACTAATAGACACGCGCATTTCTCCGGTAACCAACAAATGAAAAGTTAAATATTTTAATTTCTGGTGCAGAGACATCGAAAGATGGTCTAATGAGGCTTAAAAGTTTCGTGGGTCGGACCGCCGCCATTTGCCGTTGGAAATTGAAAGCTTCTTCGCTAAGCTTTTTGCTATGCTTTCATTAAAAGTTTTATTCCAAGGAATGCCGTTGGAAATCCCGATAAGTTGACACACTCTTGCGATTGGACGGAATTCACAAGCTGTTATTTGCTTCCGTGTTTAGTTGGGATTATTTGGTGGACTGCGGCGAGAAAATAAAACTTCTCCTTGGAAACAAATAAATACATGTGAGACGTTATCCAATCCCATGTTCTAACAAATCGTAAATAAACTAGAAAGTACCATTCACTAAGAGTTAAAAATAGCAATCATTTAAATATTTATAAATGAGGTTTAATTATAATGTAGCTCTTTAAATAAAATGCTGGTACCCACTTGAAAGGTGCTACAGTGCTTGTTAAGTATTGAATCAGCTTTAGGACTACTTCTTATATCCCAAGGCCCTGTTCGAAATATTGTACTCTCCTTTGTTCCTCCCCTTCCTTACAAAGCCTTACCTGGGAAACAGACGAAAAATAAGATGATTAAAGACTACCCACCAACGCCAGTTCTAAAATACTATTTGTACAATCATTTGAAGTACCTTCATTTGTTAGTTGAAATATTGTCGCGATCGTCACCATACCAGTTATTGAAATTCTCGTAAAATCGCTTTAAACATGCTCTCATGTACGTTAAACATAGAATATGACATTTTTTATGTTAATCAACCGGGTGTAACTCCAAAGTGACCAGTGGATGAAAAAACAAAATCATCAACCATTTGAAGGTAAGGCTTTATCCCGTCTTTCTTGTTTATTAAGAATTCTTTATTAAGTGTTTTGCAGTTTCAATCTGGTACTAGACAGTGCGCATTTTATGTATAATTGCAATTTTATTTGCAATACGTTTTTTGTCAAAACATACATAGTTATATGATAAATTTGTGTCAAAGCGCCCACCAAAAGCACATACGTTGCAAAACAAACACTAAAAAAATATCGTCGTGGATTGTTGGCGGATAAAGCAAAGTTAAAGCTAAATTTGAAACTCTTGTTTGGTTTGTCTTTCATAGTTCCATGCTCACGGGAGCGTGAGTTTACTAAGTTATTTATCTCATGTGTCTGACCTTTGTAAATCATCGGTGTGATACCGCAAACTTTATGAATTTCCTCTTTATGGCGCAGTTTCCACGATGAATTTTAGAGCGGATCTCTGGGATGCTTGCTTTCTCGTCAACATCACACTGAATTCTATATGAGATGGGGGCTCACGTTGTGTGATTTCACAACAGTCCTGGGGCGATTGATATTTATTTATGATTTTTTAGTACATCACTACATACCGCTTAAAACCCTAGATCACTAACCTTATTTTTCGACGCTCATCACAAAACTTCGTCGTTTCGACTACGGTACATAATAAAGGGGGTTTAAGGGTTTTATTAAAACAAAACATGTACATATTTCTTTTGATTATTAATAAACAGTGTTTATTTATATTATTTCATATATTTAGAAGAACAAAAATATCAAATTTATTTATCAACAGCCTTAAGTGTCGTTCAGACATGGAATATAACCGCGAGCAGGTATCTGTTGAACCGCGAGCGCTTATATTTCGTGCCGTTCACACGACGCAGATCAAATATTTCTTCCTATGATAGGAGAGGGGGTCAGATGAATTAGCGAGAGGCCACAGAATGCGCATTTTTGGTACTGAATCTATCAGCCTAACATCTGTCATCCACCGGTCTAGGCAGCTCCGTAATTAAAATGACCCCCTCTCCTGTTTTCGTCGGAGTGGGGGGCGTTTAACTGTTGGCATATCGCCTCAAGGGCGGTTATGGCGTAAGATGTGCATTGTTTATAGTTGATATGCCCATAAAGCGCTTAGGTGTGAACGGTCTGAAGGGATTGTATGGAGAGCGATATTTGGCGTGCTATGATCTTTTATATTTATATGCTCATTTTATTCATTGCATTTCAAACGAATGTCCTTCGTTCTTACAGGGATTTTATGTAGGGATAAGATATGTTGATTTCCTGGTTGGATTTTGGTTTTATTGAGGTATTTGATGGATGACTACAAAGGGGGGGTCTGAGAAAGGATCGTTTGATTTATCTAAATGTTTGAAAACATTTTGAAATCGGTACTTTTAGTATATTTCAGACATTAGTTTGTTCTCTTCTTGTATACATTCAAACCAATGATGTGGGATTATTTGGGCATTGAATAGTGATAATAAAGTTCGCAACAAGACGAGCCAAGAAGAGAACAGAAGAGACTCAAAGAGACAAGAATGAACAAGAAGGGTTGGTAAGCAGTTGTAAGACTCAAGAAGAGACAAAACGAGCCAAGAAGGAGTGAGAAGATAAAAGATGCAAGAAAAGGCGAGAAGATGCAAGAAGAAGCAAGAGGATCCAAGAAGAGGCAAGACGAGCCAAGAAGAGACAAGAAAAGCCACGAAGAGCCAAGATCCAAGAAGGGGCAACAAGAGATGAGAAAAGTAGAGAAGATCGGGAAAATCCAAGATGAGACGTAGAGACGATAAGATCTATAAAAAAGCATGAAGAGCAAAGAGAGACTTTAAGAGCCGAGAAATTTCAAAAAGATCCAAGTAGAGCATGGAAGAGACAAGAAGAAGTAAAAAGAAGAAAAATCCCAGAAGAGACGAGAAGAAGCAAGAAGAACAGAGACAAAAAAGCCACGAAGGGTCAAGAAGAGCCGAGAAGAGACGAGAAGATCCAAGAAGAGACAATATTAGCCATCAAAAAGAGGCAAGAACAGCCAAGAAAAGCCAGAATTAGATAAGAAGATTCAAGAAGAGCCGAGAACAGGCAAGAAGAAAGAACCCAAAAAGAAAGAATAAAAAAAAAAATTATCACAATGCTCAATTCATTCCTTTATTCCTGCCCTTCCTAAATTCCAATATTGGCTTATTAGGTTGCCATGTATACCGGTCGATTAAACTCCAACCTCCTTCCTATCCTATTAAGAGCACGTGTTTCTAGTCCTAACAAATCAGTGCCCCCTGGTGTACCGGTATCACCGGGACAGGAGTACTCCTGGCTGGGGTGGTACAATCGTATCGTATCAATCTGAACAGGCCTTTATGAAGAGATCATAGTTTTCATGCAAAATCAACATTTGTTACATTTTTAAAGTTGGTATTTGAATTAGTTATAACAAAATTTTGAAAAAAGCTATTATATATCAAAAACAAAGACTTGAATTAACTAATAAAATTAAAAATTTTGTGAAAATCTATCAAAAGTAAAAAGTCACGTTATCACTAACCTTCGTCGATGCGACGAGCCGAGGTTGCTGAATTGGCGCTCGTGGACTCCTCCCATCGTCCGCACTACCGTCTATCGCAGAAGTAACGGATTGAGATTATCTAAGTATGAAAGAATTACAGTCACAAAAGTTATCGCGGTTTTTAATCCTGCGTCGTCGATTCGACGAAGGTTTATGATCTAGGGTTAAAATATCTACCTAGTGAAACAGGTTTATAATCCGTTCACGCATATTTGAGCAACTGCTCTGGTATCTAATTGATTGAATACCGATTAAACGACCAACAAATATTTGATTGTTATAATTAGTTTTGACAGATTCATTGATTCGTAGTAATACACAATTAACCAATAACATATTATATAGAATGAAACAAGTACTTTGTTTAAAAACCACTTTATTTTTATTTATATTTGTCGACCGGTTTCGGTTGAACTCAACCTTCTTCGGGACAATAAACATATAAACGCATAGTTTATATGTTTATGGTCCTGAAAAAGGTTGAGTTCAACCGAAACCGGTCGACAAATATAAATAAAAATAAAGTGGTTTTTAAACAAAGTACTTGCTTCATTCTAGATAATGTCAAGCCACAAAGTGTTTGCTTTCTACGATAATTTAATAACATATTATTATTACTAACCTGTAGCTGGACTTTTATTTAAACCATTTTTACATCAGAATATCGTGGGGTATTTACTACAACCAGGTAACTCTGAAATGGGCTTTGTTGTGAAATTAAACTATAAGATGGTAATCAATCAGATATATATTTATACTGATAAGTATGGTTAAATCGTAGATTGATATGTTGGGAACCGTAATACTTATATTTTGGATTTAAGAAAATGCTAATAATTTTTTTATGTATTTATTTATAAAAATGGATAGACTTACCTAGTTGTGACATAAAAAATACAAAGTAATCAACTTAAGCAATTTTATTGCTACTACCAGCTAAGTCTAGTTGCCTAAATGAAACATGGAAAAACATTTGTGGTAATTAGAGTTACCCAATTAAAAAAATAAACGATACAGTTTTTTGGAGATACCCTCAAAGAACATATATTCAAATAACTTGATTATTCTAATGGGTTACGACTTTTCTGTTTGTATCATTCATAGACTAGTAAATATAAAATTAAAATAAATGCTTTTGGTGTAAACTCAAAAACGCTGATTTCGGAGTTAACTAGTTGTAGCAATTACCCCGTCATATTATATTAGAGAGCAATAGAATTTTAGTATCATAAAATTTATTTAAAATTATTTAATAACATCAACGTCAACGTGTACCGTGTACCTATTAGAATAATTAAATAGTACAAATTTCACAGCTTTATTCACGAATTAAATCATGTTCACAGAAAACCGCTCAATGGATTTGTGCGGTATGTCATTCAAATCGATTATTATCACTATCAATAGCTAGATTGTCCTTACATGGTTTGATGTATATTGTGGGTGATGCAGACTTTTACTTATAAACCCACATTTTTGTATCGTAACTGTATAAACATAAGTTCAATTTGGGACAAAGGAGATATTATCCCAAGTTGTAATTCAGCCATCTCTCGATTGCAATCAGAATATAACTGAAATAATTATATTTGAAACCCTCTCCGGGCAAATAAAATAAATAGATGAGTTGGGCACAAGTCGCAAGCCTCAATGGCGGCGTTGTATAATAAGCTTTGGTGTTTTGAATTTAGTGCTTTCCCAGGATAAAGAAAGCAATTTGGGATTGGAACCGTACCAATAAACTACTGGCTATTTACGATTATCTAAAGTTTAACAATGAGAAGCATCGGCAAAGGGATCCGTCGTATTTTGCGGTTTGGAGCGGATATTGTTTTCCCGACCGCGCAGTTAAGTGTACTTTTGTCGGGGATCGCATTTAACCATGTAGAAATTATTGTAGATGATCGTAGTTATGAAGAATCCAGTCGATTTGTGGTGTGTTTAGTTCTGCCTGTAGCCGCAAAAAAAAATTGTTTCTGTTTATTATTCTACGGAATTATTTTGACGTGGGAAGCACGCTGAACGAAAGTTTTGACGATGAAATCATATTAGCTTTTACATTATTTATATTGTTTTAGTTACAGACAAAAGTTTTTGGTGAAATTTTATTTAAAATTCTAAAATTATATTTTTATGTGCGTCACAATATTTATACAAAAAATGTGAAACAACATGGCGTCATGTTTTGTTGAAAAGTTTTATATATTTGTATTATATATTATTATGAAGAGCTCCTGAGATCACGGTGGAAGTTACTGTGCCACCTTACAAAAGTTTCGTTGAACTAGATAATACAAAAACACATAGCTGCGCAAATTTCAGAGCTCTTCGATTCACGGGTTTAAACAGTTTAGAATACACATTTTCTCCTTTAGGTATAGATTAAATTAATGTCTTTTTCAATTCTCATTGATAATATATTTTTATTTGTAGTTTATTATTTTTCTTTTTGCACAACAACAAATAAAGAGTTAAAATATTTAAATGATTATATCTACATATCAATGAAAAACGTAGACCCAACCGTATTGATACATCGAAGAGATTTAAAATTTTTTTTTTATTGCGATTCTCGCGTGCGTTCATTCTGTTACAAAAAAAATCCACATGACAAGCGAATAAATTGTCAGAGACAAATTTGGCAAATAACTAATCCCCTCATTATAATCGAACGGTCTGGCAACAATACGGCATTTATCTACCTATCTGGCAACCTGGTGTTATTGTCCGCGACGCAAGGGTGTTGGCGAATGAAATTTGTACGAAATGCCACCTTTGTTGGAAAAGGTTCGTGATGGACACAATGTGTAAGGTACAATGCGGCCGTCATTTGTAAATAACACGCCGTTTTATCAATTATTTAGATCCGATCATAATAATATTGTTTGGGGATACATTTAGATTTATGAGCTTTGATCTTGTATGTATTCGTGGCACTGTTTGTGTATTCGGTAGGTACATATTTGAGATTATGTTATTTGTAGATACTCGTATCGGGGTGTTACCATCTACTGTAAGCTTGTGTTATTTTAATAGATGCCGACCTTAACATTTTTAACGTTCATAATTAAAATTAATGACCTTACCCTAGTAAGAGTAATTAGTATCATTTTGTTACCCAATAGTAAATTATGTTGTTTCCTTTTTGTACCTTAACTCCACACAGGAGGCCCTGAGGAAAATTATTTCCCTCAGGGCCTATGTCATTTTTAATAATAATAAGCAGCAGAAACTAAGTTGGAATGTTGGGTTCTGGTATACCTAATGGTTTAACTGTTCAAAATTTCGCACAGTTTTTTTCTGTTAGTTTATTCGTCAAAACACATGTTTTCACGTCGCTACGTATAATTATAAAACTTAGTTGTAAGTCATTGTTATAATAATTATTTTATATATTTGTTTGTACAGCGCACTTGAGGTAATTTTTCACGAAAACGGCGCCATATAAATTATCCAAATATTATTATGTATTATTATTAAAAGTAATCATTATTAATTATTATAAGCAATACTTATCAGCCCGAAACACTCATCCACATTGAAAAATCTTCCGAGAAAAAATACATGACGCCAACGGGACTTGAACCCGTGCCCTTCTGATTGCCGGTCAGCTGCTCTCCCAATTGAGCTATGGCGGCTTATCTTATACCCGCCAAATGATTCAATATACACTAGTGTTTCATTCAACAATTACTGCTTATTATATTTTTACCAACTTTATTTTTGCGAGAGAGACACTGTTAGTGTTAAATCCGTCGCTAGGTGGCGTCGAGACAAATTATGTCTTCATTTATTGGGGAAATACTTAAACTTGTCAAATATTAATTATTATTTTCAATTTTTAAACTAACGTTTAAGACAAGATTTTTATGCATAGCACAAAGGGTAACAATTATTATAAGCAATAATTATTAGCCTGAAACACTCATCCTATTAGCCTGAAACACTCACCTACATTGAAAAAATCTCCCGAGAAAAGATACATGCAGCCGACGGGACTCGAAACCACGTCCTTCTGATTTCCGGTCAACTGCTCTGTCCACTGAGCTACGTCGGCTTATCTCCTACCCGCCAAATAATTCAATATATACTAGTGTTTCGTTCAACAATTACTGCTTATTACATTTTTCCACCTGCAAACAACCAACTTTATTTTTATATGGTAAAGGCATTGTAAGTGACCGGTCAGTGGTTGAGTGGGCATAGCGTTTTGGTCCCACCCGGGCGTCGCATGTTCGATTCCTCGGCTGGCTAAGTCCTCCATCACAACACAAGCAACATTTTCGGCTTTCTGTGGTGGTAGTAGGAGATTTTCAAACTTTGTTGGGTTATTCGTAAACCGGGAGACAAATTATGTCTACGTTTTTTGGTGAAATACTGTTAATAAAATAAAATACTTTTTTGTTTAAAACCACGATATTTATTAATTTTTTAACCGACCGGTTTCGCTTAACTTAAGCATCTTCAGGGTACAAATTAATACTAGAGTATTGAAGATGCTTGTTAAGCGAAACCGGTCGGTTAAAAAAATAATAAATATCGTGGTTTTAAACAAAAAAGTATTTTATTTTATTAAATATGTCAAACCACAAAGTGATTGACTCGTCAAATAGTAATTATTCTTTTTTAATTGATAAACTAATGTTTTAAGACATGATTTTTTATGCGTAGCATGAAGGGTAACAAAAGTAATAATTATTCATTATAATTATTGTTACCCTTTGTACTATGCATAAAAAAATCTTATCTTAAAACAATAGTTTGTCAATTAAAAAAAATTATTATTATTATTATTATCCCTTCACGAAATTCAGAGCTTTGAAATTTCCAGAAACACTAAATTTGATGCCTTTTTGTTCAATTGCCTAATAAGAAAAAAAATGTGTTGAAACCGCTTTGTAACAATTGCATTTTATCGTACCTTGGGTACGAAATCTTTTCGTTGCTACTTTTTGAAATAGAAGAACAACTAATGTATTCCATACAATACAAAATAAAAATACGATTTCTTGAAAATCTGTAACTATAAAAATATTACCTATTTATTTCAGATTCTAAAACATCGAAAAAATTTTTAGTCTAGTCACTGAATCCTTAACATTGTGATTTTTAATTCATTTTGCTTCTAAAATTGCGCCGGCTTTAAAGTTCAATTTTTACCCTCGCTGGTCTCCTACGTGATGACATTATCTAAGTAAATTACATTGCATTTTTTATGACATAGTTTGCAGGTACCTTGCAAACTGTGCAATCTCTTTGCATGATTGCACATTCTATCTATTCGAACAGTTTATTTTGTTCCTGTGGGAAATTACTTTAACAGTTCTGTCTATGGAGCTCAACTAGATTTAAAGTTAAACTATGCATATTGTATGTCATGTTCATTACAACAATTTAATAGTGATTTTACAAAATTCATAAATTATATATTATATTATTTTTTATAGTCAGTAGGTAATTAAATATAATTATTAATTCACTCGGTGTATTTCTTGATGGATATGACATCGCATGCTCAAAATGCTGTACAAATTTTATGATGCCAGAGCCCACCGGTCGAGGATTTTCGCTGCTTTACAGATGGATTAAATAATTGAGTCGCCTCAAGTGTGGCAATAATAAAAGATTAGGTATGTATATAAGTATGAAGTGGTGTACGAATGCGAATGAAGCAAGTTGTGTCAAAACACATTTAAGTATCAAATTTAAATTTTTGTGCATTATTTATCATTTAAAATCTAGAATGCCTTTAATAATCATTTGGTATGGATAGCATACGAGTTGATTTACTGTGTCGAGTTTTTGTACTTATATGCTGGTATGGTATTCAATTTGGGAGGCGGGAATGGGTACCGCCGCCCCGGGAACCTTTATTGGATAACCAACATCTCTGCCATAGATCACCCCAAGTGGTTCGCTACGTTTGGTGATTTAGCAGGGGTTCCCGGGTTCATGGGGTCAGGTTTGTCTAGGTCTTGGAGGCGGATGACCAAGACACACTGAACCCCAGATTCCTACCCACCCCTTAAACCCTTTTCCTTCCCAGAACTCTCCTCTCCTTCCTTTCCTTAAAAAACCCTCCACACAGCATCCCCAAAGATGACATAGGCCCTGAGGGAAATTATTTTCCTCAGGGCCTCCTGTGTGGAGCTCATGTAAAAAAAAAAAAAAAATTGGGGGGCGAATAAGTGTACCGGCGCCCCGGGAATCATTTATTGGGTAACCAACACCTCTGCCGTAGATCACCACAAGTAGTTCGCTACGTTTGGTGACTTAGCAGGGATGCCGGATTAATGGGGTGAGGTGTGTCAAGGTCTTGGAGGATGATGTGTCTGCCCACCTGCTGCTTGGAGGGCCGGATCGATAGAGACTTATTGAGGAGGTCTTTTGATATCTCCAGTCAAATCTCTCGACCCGTCCCTTGCACCGCAGTTGAAGGGATGGACTCAAACGTTCTTCACTCCTGGACACACTGATCCCCAGATTCCTACCCTCATACCTAGAACCTTCCTGATTCCTTCAAAGTTCCCTCCCAGAACTTCCTCTTCTTCCTTTCCTTAAAAAACCCCCCACATAGCATCCCCTAAGATGACAAAGACTCTGAGGGAAAGTATTTTCCTCAGGGCCTCCTCTGTGGAGATATTATTAAAAAAACTGTATGGTATGATAGACAAGTGGTTTTATTCTTGATGCATTTTAATGAAAATATATTTTATACTTTTTTTATTTGGCGGTAGGTCTCTCTGCACACTCCTTCGGTGACATTTAGTTATATTTTTTATAATTAGGTATACCGTATTTTCCCTAAATCGACTTTATTTCGTCTATAAGTATGCCGGAGGGCCAACTGTCGGGGAATCAACTGTCATGGAATAATAGCTGTGATCCCTGTTGGTAATACGCCTTCCAAGTGCGAAAAAACTGTAACGTGAATTGAAAACTTGCCTGTTTTAACATTACGATAAAGGAAATTTTATTATGATACTTTGTATGAAAACGCTTGAACTTTGATTTGTCTGAATAATTAAGCCTGTGAACTGTGTTTTGGTCTACATTCTTGCGCTTTGATAGCGCTGAAAATTGCGAGTGATAGTATCACTTCAATGTCTTTACGATGCCATCAGAGGTCTGGGGCGGCCACCGTTCGGCGTCAGGCCAAATTCTCAGCGGGGCTAATAAAGACGTGGGGTAAGTTAGACGCCACCGGAAACCGGTGACAATAACTCACCGCGAAACCAAATTACGCGGGGAATTTACCCGCCTGCCTCATTTTAGGGCTGGTCAATCTGGGGCTTTCAAATCAATCATTGGAAATATTTTAACCCTCGAAAATTTCAATGGAAAATAATATTTCTTTCATATTTTTTCTGTGCGTTATCACACCTTTTTGCTGCTTTGGATTTATTTTACTGAATAAAATAAATAATGATTTTGAAATACATTTAAAAATATGATATTTCTTCAATATTATATACAAGAAATAATAGTTATCATAAATAATATGCAGACCACAGAAAATCAATTGATTTTCCCTTCTGCTGCTCCCGAAACCATTTAATGGTTAACCAACACCTCTACCATAGGTCACCCCAAGAGGTTACCTACGTTTGGTGGCTTATTAGGCGTGCCCGGGTTCATGGGGTGAGGTTTGTCAAGGTTTTGGCGGCCGATGTGTCTGCCCACCTGCTGCGTGGCGGGTTGGATCGGGGGAGACCGGTTAAGGGAGACATTTTAATCTCTCCAGCAGGACTCTCTCGGAACTTCGCCTTACCGCAATGGGAGTGATTTATTCATATCTCCGTCACTCCTAGACACACTGACACCCAGATTCCTACCCACCCCTCATACCTATTTCCTTACCAGAACTTCCTCTTAAAAAAACCTTCCCAAAACTTCCTTTCCTTAACAAAAACCCTCCACACAGCATCCCCTAAGATGACATAAGCTCTGAGGGAAATTAATTTCTTCAGGGCCTCCCGTACGGACCTAATATAAAAAATATACACATAATAAAAAATTCAGAATGCAATGATTTTCTCCTGAAACCACTGCCCATTTTTAATCACATGGTTTATTATTCAGAAACGCTCATGGTCTGACTTTTTATGAAGCCTAACAGAAACAAGCTTTTACACTAATAAATAAATTTAATTTAGCTGTAGGCACTAGCGATAAAATCTTTCGTGATTTGAAATATTAATTTTTCGAAGAAAACTTCCTCTGAAAGCTTTTCACTTTGTTATAGCATTATTTATTTTATTAAAAATCATAAGAACTTGCAAACTTTAAGAAAGAAAAGGGTATAAACTAAGTTATTTATCTTTTTAATAAAATTTAAATTTTTCTCACTTATTGACGTAGGTAACGCCATTTCTAAGATGATCGAAGATTCTTTCAAAACAAAGTTATTACTTTTTGAATCCTGAAAAAATCTTCTTATTTCTTAATTACGTAATTTTTCTTCTGACTTAAGTTTATGTAGGTTACTTAATTATTTGCCGGTTGGCGACCCCGCCTCCGCAACTGGCAATGAATGGGTCCAACTAACAAGAGAAAGGTCCCAAAAAAACACGAAAAAGAAAGACGATTGAACAAAGCGAACATCCTGTCTCCTTCCTGCGAGATTCAACTGTCAGAATCGGCTTTCCTTTATCCCTATGGCAGACCTGTGCAATTCTGATTTAGCCCAACAGGGACAAAGGGATGTTTAGCCGTCTGATCCGGTCTTTGGATGCATTTCTCGTGCTTTTTTGTGCTAATTATTTTGGGTCTTACAACTGTTGGTTATCGTCCTAAGGGAAATTCTTTTCGCACATAATTGGTTAAATTATTGGACGTGTTTTATCTTTTCTGTTTGCCTGGATGTGTGTATCTTTTGTTTTATTAGTGCATGATATTATTTAACAAAAAATCTTAAATTAAGTTCATTAGATTACGAGATGCGTCACAGTGAGCAATTTAGGTATCAATGGCCATAATGTCCGCGTAGATCTAGTGGGTTCATTTACACATTTATTTATTGTTACATTTTTGTGATGGATTCTCACAAGATTCTCTAAAATAATCTATTTTAAATTATTTAATGATTCTGTCTAAACTTATCAATGTTTTAATTTCCTAAATATACTGTTCGGAAACTTTTTATACGTATTATTTTTTCGCTGGACAGCTGTTTCGCCCTTCGCAGTGCGTTTAAACTGTGTCTAAATAAAATATATTCGTTGGTTAATTTCCATTACAATTTATAATTTTTTGAAAATTATCAAACTCATTAACACGAAACATGCAGACTATCAATAGAAACTTGGAAGAAGTAGAAATTAGAGAGGAAGTAGGGTATGGGTCCCGCCGCCCCGGGAACCATTTATTGGATAACCAACACCACTGCCGTAGATCACCCCGAGTGGTTCGCTACGTTTGGTGACTTAGCAAGGGTGCCCGGGTGCATGGGGTGAGGTTAGTCCGGGTCTTCGCGGCGGATGCCTCTGCCCACCAGCTGCGTAGTGGGCCGGATCGGGAGAGAATGGTTGAGGGAGTCCCTCTGACTTCTCCAGCCGAACTCTCTCGGAACATCACCTTGCACCGCAGTGGGAGGGATGGATTCATACGTTTGTCACTACTGGACACATTGACCCCCAGATCCCTACCCACCCCTCATACCCTTTTCCTTTCCAGAACTTCCTATCCTTCCTTTCCTAAAAAAACCTTCCACACAGCATCCCATAAGATGACATAGTGAAGCTAATGTAAAAAAAAGATAAACATATTAATCGTCAAAATTGTATTATTTGTACTTATGTTGTAAATCAACATATAGTATTATTGACAATTTGTTCTATTTTTAAATTATCCTATTTTGACGAAGTATCGCCGGGCGCTTACATTAGATATTTTTTAAATTCAATTATTTTTTAATGTTTCCGGGCTAACTCTAGTCTCTCTTTATATATTTTTAATTAACATTTTTATTTATGTTTCTGGGCTTTGTTTAGTCGCAGTTACCTAACTACCTCCATTGTTTTTGTTGTTTTGTGAAAATTATGCTAACGTTTTATATCACTATACCCTCATAAATACGAAATCTATTTGCGTGTTGGTCTCGCAGAAATCGCCTTCAACCTTCGAAGATCTTGAGGGTTTCCAATAAGAATAAACATTCCGTTAGGTACTTGAAATTATCCTCACAGATTCTAGAAGATGTTATTGTGAAATGGGTTTGCCATTTATCATTCTAACAATATCTATTTATAGTTGTGTAACTACTAGTGTATGGTACTCAGTTAAAATAATATGGAAACCAGGAAGTAATTCGGATTCATGGAATTGTTTTAAGGTTTGAGGCTTGATCACTGTAGCGTAAAAAGGCCTAAAACTCCCCGCCTGTCGTATGCTCCGTCACCTGAAGGCTGTCTTCTGCTATTAATGAAAGCAGAAAAAAACAATTTAAAAGCTCGAAGAAACATTAAAAACGCACCTTAAAATATCTTCGAGCCATTGGCATATTATATTCCACATTGCGTGCCTCCATGAAAATATTTTAGGTACAGCAACATGCATTCTAAGATAATAGATTGAAAACGGAATCAGCAATACGATGAAGGAAAACATTTGTTTTATTACTAGTGGTCTGTGACGGCGGCTACCTTTAATATTTGTATTTTAACGAAGATATTAAATACCTACCAGTGTTGATTCAATCTAAAAAAACTATCATCAAATACTGCTGAATGGAAAATATATATATATATATATATATATATATATATATATATATATATATATATTTTTATTTTTATTTTTTTTTTTTCTTTGTTTTACAGTTTTTTTAGAGAAAAATGTGTCCTTACTGGGGTGACCCGTTCTAAAGACACATTGTACAAGTTTTCTTGTTTGAAATATAAGTAAATACCTAAGTTAAAATATCACGTAAGAAAATTATAATGTTAAATCTAAAATAAAGTACAATACAAGCATTAATCTTTGCTAGGTTGAAAAATTGTATCTATATTCTTCCTTCCCATGTCCATATTCCATATTTTTATGCTTCTTTTGAAGTCGGTTATTTTTCTAATGGTTTTTATTGCAAGATGGAGCAAATTAAATAATTTTATAGAGAAGTATTGCATATTTCTTTGTCCAAAAGGACGAGGCGCCATATTTTTATTGTTTAATAATAATAATACAAGTTTAATAATGTATAAGTTTAATAAAGACAAGATAGAGGGTCGCCGAGGGCCTGGTAGGAGACAAATGTCTTGGCTGCGTAATATACGAGAGTGGACCGGCATTAGAAGTGTGGAGGAGCTATTCCGGGCAGCGCAAGACAGAGAGACATTCTCAAGAGTGATCGCCAACGTCGGGGGGACCTGATACGGCACACAAAGAAGAAGAATAATGTAGTATAATATAATTATACTACATTATTATTGGCATTATACCTAGGTCTCTGATTCAAAATTTAGGCGTATTAGATTTGTCAAAGAATTTATATATAAAAATGCAAAACTCGGTAATTTTAAATACATGTAGGATTACAAAAGATTTAATTTGGTCGTTTTTATTAGTAACTACAATTACGTACATATAAGATAAATTTATCTGTGCTTGACCCTTGTTATGAACTTGTTATATTTATTGAAAAACCCTTTAGGGAACCTACCCATACTACGTGACCAACTTTTTGCAATTTTTAACCCCCCCCCCGCCACCCCGGTGACCAAAAACCTAAGCCCGCCGCCGCTCATTTGTACCAAGCGTGACATTTTAAAGACCCCCCCCCCCCCTAAACGTGTCACGTAGTATGGGTACGTTCCCTTACCTAAACGTTATCCAATCAGGACGTTGTTTTTCAAATTATTCGAGTGATATATTTGAATAGTAAATAATCTTTACAACAGAAATATTTTTTTTGTTGACGAAGTAACACTTGCTCTTTATTTATTTGACCATTAAATGGAGTGCATTCCATTGTCCGTTCTTTAAGGCCAAGTGTAATCATTTATTAATTTTAAATAATGATAATATTATTACGCAAATCGATAAACATAAAGTTTTTAATATGAAAAATATTTTTTATAAATTTTTAAAATTTACATAGGCTTAGCATTTATCAAAACCAAAACAGAAATACGACCTTATTCTGACCGTTTTTCGTAAATTTTACAAAATATTTTTAACTGCTGAATATCCTCAAAGTCTACCTTTAGGGGTTTTCTTTAAAACCTCGAAAACAAATTTAAAATAAATAGATAAATACGTTTTTAGTTAAATTTTTTCATAAACACCAATTTTCGTGTTTTTTTAAACGCTGAATACAAAACTTTGGATTCGTTTATTTACCAAAACGTTACGAGAAATTGTTGGTATTATATTTCTCCATTTTTTAAAGACAATTTTATAATTTTAATCTTCAAATTTAGAATGAAAAACAGGATTTTTAATTACTAGCAAAAGCCCTCTGTCGTGTGGCGCCCATTTATCTTTCTCTACACGGTACAATTTTGAACTAAAACCATTTTTCAAAAATTTTCAAAAGATGGCAGTAATCAATCAGGGTGAGAATCTAAGATATTATTATATTTATTTTTGGAAACTATGATACTTCTATCATCTATCTACCTATACATGTAGGATCTATTCGTTTTAATATAATAACCTGACTACTGTTTTATATCGACGTCAAGCTAGTAGAGTGCAGCTGTGCCAAATTTTAAATGGTTATTATATTATTATAATAATACTTAGGGAACGTACCCATACTACGTGACCAATTTTTTGCAATTTTTAACCCCCCCCCCCCCCCCCGCGACCAAAAACCTAAGCAACCCGCTGCTCATTTGTATCAAGCGTGACATTTTGAAGACCCCCCGAACAGGTCACGTAGTATGGGTACGTTCCCTTACGTAAATACAATAAAATAACACGGAAGTGAGTGGTAGAAGAACTCCGTGATGCCCGGTGGGTA
Source organism: Limnephilus rhombicus (assembly GCA_929108145.2). NCBI lineage: Eukaryota > Metazoa > Arthropoda > Insecta > Trichoptera > Limnephilidae > Limnephilus > Limnephilus rhombicus. The sequence continues at coordinate 45,103,613 of OV815278.1, forward strand.
AGAACTTGGCTATTCAGATCCAGTCACCCAATACGTCTGTCGCCATTTCAGGCAACGTTACGATTCTTTTTTTAAATATATTTCTTATCTATTTTTTTAAATAGATAGCACTAACAATCTAAACGAAATTATTTAAAAATGATATATTGTGGAATAACACAAATTAATCGCATGAAATGTTGATAGGTACTTGCGCACGCCGGAATTTTAACTCGCGACCTCCGGATTCGTCTCCTTCTCCTCCTCACTACCTTCAGCCTCACAACATACCCCATTTGGGGTATGCGGGGTATGCCATAGTTTCACTGGCTCCAGACGGGAGCAGCTGGGACTCTTGTGAGGTATTCAACACATAATAAAAATAAAAATCTCTCACTAGGTATTTATACATTTTCTGAGGTCTATATACATCGATATATTATATCTTTATGTCTACATTTTACAATCTGAATTCTGAAATGTGGTCTTTCAACGTCTTTCACTAGGGTCATTTGCAATGAAGCACAAAACATAGGTACGACTGCCATGTGTCATGTTTTGTGAATGGTGAGCCAGCGTCATCACGTAACGGCCATGTGGATAGGTAGGTAGGTATTATGCATGTGTTTGTGACTCAAAGACTGCGTTTGTCGAAAAATGAAGGGAAGGAGTTGGGGAAGAGGAAGGTGGGTAAGTACCTGGCTATTCAGATCCGGTCACCCAACACGGCTAAAGCCATTTCGCGCAACGTTCCGATTTTTTTTTTTAAATTTATTTCTTTAAAAAATATGTAGTTACCTATTTTCAACTTTTGAAGATTGTTCCCACCAATGTTATATATCATTGAAAAAGAAGATAGCACTAATAATCTAAACGAAATTATTTAAAAATAATATATTGTGGAATAATACAAATTAATCGCATAAAATGTTGATAGGTACTTGCGCACGCCGGAATTTTAACTCGTGACCTCCGGATTCGTAGCCAACGATCGTAACCGTTCAACCACCGAGGTCTGGAATATCGATACGCTTTCAAATGTTCTAGTATTATTATTATTCGTGATTACGGTTGCTTACCCTTGGTCGGAAGTCTGCCACGTGTAGACATGTATACTTGTATGCAATACGTCTCAATGGAAACATCAAATGTTTTTATGGTCGTTTTTTATTTTAGTTATTTGCTAGTAGAAGTGTCGACTGGTGTTCAAATTTGAGCGAGAGGTTCAAATCCCAGGCCATCCAATTTCTTTTCTAAGTTTTTAAACGTTTTTGAAAGTAGATGGTAAAAACCTTTTTTACGGTTTTTTGTAGGTTTTGATCAAAGAAAAAAAATATTTTGTGGACTGATTTTATAAAGTTTCTTGAAATATAATTTATTTATTTACGCCTTGAAGGCTTTTACAAGTAACATCGGTAAGTTGTACAGTAGCATCATAACATAACAGTTTATCATGATCCATTGTTAGTTTTTTACGGTTTTTTTGTAGGTTTTAAAAGACATTTTAAAATAGGTGAATTATAGAAAAGAAAGTTTAAGTGGACTAATTTTTTAAAGTTTCTTGATATGTAAGTAATAGCTTTACCTACGATAAAAAGTTATAAATGTACATACCTACTCGTATTTTTATTTTTGTTTGTGATTTTTTCAAATAGGTCCATAGTTAGGTACCCATTGTCCTAATACAATCCTTATTTGTATCTACCTACATTATATTTAAAACTTTTTTTTTAAAATTTGAATCAATCACAGATGTTGGTAAATTAGAGTTAAATTTATTTACATTTTCTCCTAATTTTATTTGCTTTGGTATAATAAAAATAGTGATGAACGGGACGTAGTAGGTAGTTACTCCCATTATCGTCCTGGTGTAAGACCACCAAACACAATTATTGAAACGTTACTTGAAATAGCTTTAGACGTGTTCGGTTACTAGAACTAAATCACTAGGTACTTCCCCACCTTCCTTTTTCCCAACTCCTTCCCTTCCCCGCTACCTTCAGCCTCACAACATACCCCAATTACCAAACACACAACATACCAAAATATACAACTATTATAATGACTTCAAACATGCTACGGGTAGTTTTTTTCTGAAAACATTGCCTAGTGGACACGTGCGTGCATGGCACCCCTAGCCGGCCGTATTCCGACCAGCGACCAGATGCGACATTTTGAAATAAATACACATAATATTTATTTTTCTAGTGGCATCTTTCGGATTTTAACGAAACTTTTTGAAAACAAAATAATCTCAAAATGAATGATAGAGACCGCTTTGTCCGCCAGATTGCTCTGATGCTGTTTTGTACTAATATTATACCTATTCCTCTTCGCGTTAATGCATTTGCATGTTCACAATCATAAATGCAGTATCTAGTACAATAAAATAGACTTATGTCGTGTAATAACCATCCGGTAGAGCAGACACAAAGAAATTTTCATCAGTGGACAACAATCACACTGCCTACTTACATGGTAATATAATGACAAAGAGTAGACTCCCATTAGATATACAAAGCTCGAATATAATGTGCTGCATATTATGGGACAGAAACACAAGGTTGGGTTTCTTAACCCGTACTACGCCTCCCTCAACTTTCACTTGAATATTTTGATATTATGAAAACTAATCTAAATTAAATGAAACAGTGTTATAAACCACTTGTATATTTGTTTAAAGCCGACCGGTTTCAGAACGACCGTTCCATCCTTACTCACGTTTTGAGAAACGCCAAAGATAAAGACCATAAATTGACTAATTCCGGAATATATAAATTCAAATGTAATGACTGTCCCTCATTTTATGTTGGAAAAACAACTCGTAATTTTGAAATAGAATCAAAGAACATTTAAGGTGTCTTAATAATAATAATTTTTCATAGTACGGTAACCATATCATTGAAAATAACCATAGTTTTGAAAAAAAATACGGGGATAAATATTCTTCATTTTAACAATAAAGGAAAACGCTTAGATAACTTAGAAGCCTTGGAAATAAAAAAATCTCTTAAAAAGAATGAATCTATTATCAACAAAAAAAATATTATCTTACAGCCCGATCATGGATATGTTCCCTCACCCACTCTTCATTAATCCCTAGCAACGCCTCCACCCATACACAATCCTTAGTATTTGTTCCCACCCACTATTTTGTAATTGTTAAATCAGTATACGTTTTGCCCTGAGGAAGGAACGGTCGTTCTGAAACCGGTCGGCTTTAAATAAAAATACAAGTGAAAACAAATATACAAGTGGTTCAAACAAAGTGACATTGTTTCATTTATTTATAATGGATAACCAAAAAGTTATAGCAACAGTCAAAAGTATAATCTAATTTATTTTGAAATATTGAATACGCACTCATTTTTCAGCAGAAAAAAATTCTTTAAGGTATTATCTATTTTATATCGCCGAAGACGAAATAGCTAATAGCCAATTTAAAAAAAAATGATTAGGCCCCTAACATTTGAAAATAGGTCAGTTTAAGTTAATTTGGAAAGGAGACATGCATTTAACACACATTGTTACATTTTTTCACTGAACGTGCTTATTTGAGCGAATATCGCGCACCTTACAGAAAGCCATCTTTCATTGCTGAAATCCCGAAAGCAAAATCTCGAATGACTAATTTCTCGATTGACAAATTTCCAGACAGGTATCTTTATTTACGTTTTTATAAAATACCTATGTGGAAAATAATATCTGAGAATCTAAAATAACTAGAGTATGAACCAGTTTTATTACAAAACGATCTCTGGATTTCTTGTTTTCTCTTGCCACGTTCCTCCCAAGTGTGCCGTATCTTTTTATCTTATGTAACCTCTCATACATGGTTTCACTTAGTTCAAATTTAAAGGGTTAATGTCAGCCACACCTGTGAACATTGAACATCCGCCATTTCGGTACCATGTTGTGACTCAAAACTTCAGGGGTCGCTTTAAACGGGCTCGTTATAGTCCTGCCAACTGAAGATTCTGTTAACTAACTAAATAAATACTGATTTTTTTTTAAATATCATTCACATACGTGTTGAACATACATTAACCTAGATTTTATACGTAATATGTTATAAGATACCAGGTCTGGATTAGTGAAGCAGATTTTTAAATTTGATCGAAACAATCTGAAATCTAACTAACTTACTAACTAACTAACGCCCAACATATGTACAAGGTTGACATTTTTCACATGTGAACGGGTCGTTTGTACGACTCATTCTTGACTTTAACAGCTCGACTGTGGAACGATTTGCTGGCCTCTGACCCATGTTCACTCCCTCTTATCAAAAAGACCCCTCCACACAGCATCTTCAATGATGACATAGGCCCCGAGATAAATTATTTTCAGGGCCTCCTGCGTGGAGTTAATGTAAACCAAAGACAACGCCGTTTCCAGTAGAATTAGGCAGAGAGGTCGGACCGCCAAACAACTCGGTTTTGCACACTCTCCTTACTTCATTCACATTCATACATACTCTTCATCTCATCACTCGTACATACTCTTATTTTGTTCTGACTCTTGACATGCCCAGACTCAAATATCTGATTCACTTGATCTTGCCATGTCTTCCTCGGGCGTCCCCGACTTCTTCTACCATTCACATTTGCGTCATATATTCACCTTACATTCCTTTCTTCATTCATTTGCTCTACTTGCCCAAAAGAAGTGTCCCTTTCTGAAACCCATTATTTATATTATATGTATATATGCACATATTGGCAGTGGTGATAACGGATTGCGTCATTTTAGTAGGAAAAAGTAGCTGATATCGCCCACACACGAAGTGAATTAAAGGCACAAAGACAAGCCTCTTTGGATGGGTAAGAGAACCGCTAATTAACAGCCAAACTTGACATATTTGACGGAAGCATATGTCCAAAGCTGGAAACCTTCTGCAAAAGAGGTGAACGATATAGGTGGTCTATTAGATGGCTAAATGTGTTCTAAAATCTTTGGTTGTCCTTTATTGTAAATACCTCTTACATATGAATATATTGATAAATTGAATATTTTCTCCTCGTTGGCAGGACTATAGTTCACTTGAAGTCCGGACAGCACATTTCCATAAGGCAGATTCTTCACGCCAACGCATTGCGCCTGCTACAAGCTAGAAATTATTTAATTCCATAAATTATTCAAATCACTTTGCCTCAATTCAAATTGAAAAATTAATGGATTGTATAAACTTGCCAATAAACTATACAATTAAATCATTGTTAGTGCCTTCCTACGCATACAAATAAAAATATAATTTTAAACAAAAAAATAACAATTACCATTATAATATTGGAAATGTTTAAGTAATGTTTTATATTTGTTTAAACATGATTATGATTATCAAAGAAATGAACTCCTTTAAAATTTTATAATCTATCTATAATATAAAAATGAATTGCTGAATGTGTTGCTTAGCGCATAACTTTCGAACGACTGCACCAAATTGAATAATTCTTTTTTTTCTGTGTTCGTTATTGTCAGGACAAGGTTTTTATAAAACTTCAGGTGAGCTATGGCATTATGAAATTTGTATAAAAAAATTGCTATTGGTGGCACGCGAGGAAGCGGCTATTGCTATGGAAAGCGGGAGGGAGAGAGAGATGGGGGAGGGGAACCAGGGAGGGGGAGGGGAACCTGGGAGGAGGGAGGGGAACCTGGGAGGGGGAGGGGAACTTGGGAGGGTGGTTCGCGGGACGGGGGAAGGTGGGAGAGTTGAGTGGGGAGAGGGAACTCCAGCTTCACCTACACCTTCATACAATGTACATTCTTAAGTAACGTAAAATACCTTTTCATTGTGTTATTTATTATACGTTTTACACAAAAATGATGTTAAATACTTATTACATTACATACATACGTATTTAACATCATTTTTTAAGTGAAAACTTCTTTAGCACCGTTTTTACTTGAAACTCGATGAAACGAAAACGAACGACACTAAAAAAAATCTAGACTAATTAAAAGCCCGCTTGGGTGTTAATTGGCGAATAAAATATTCTTATTTTGAAACGTTTAGAAACACAACCTAGTTAGGTAACACCCAGATAATAAATTACGATTATTATTTAATTGTACTACAGATATTCTCTCGTATTATGTATTTTATAATAATGCTATGGACGGACAACTACTGCCACGCGTTCCATAATGAAAACCCTAGCAGAAATTGAAAATTTTCCATTCTTTTCTTAATTTTTGAATATTTCCAGGCGATTATTACGTGACTTATTTTTATGATAATGTCTTCAACTGTTTCAAAGATACGTATGTAGAAACCGAAGTAAAAAATACAGTACCTTAAATTTAAATTCGAGAGGAACTATAGTAATATATTACAGCCGTCAGATTAGCCGAGGAAACAATGAATATTGTGATACGATATCTCTGAAATCTCATATGCATTTTAATAGGAAGACCAACGCGTGGGAAGGTTATTTATGATTGGTCCGCTATTATACTAAATATTTATTATAATATTAATGCTCGTATATTTTATAACATTTTCAATACACATACTGAAAGCACAGAAAACAACTGACATAAAATAGCAATTTGACGTTGTTTTAAATTTACGGACAGTGAATAAATCTTCTAACTCAGATCGTTTAGATTAAGTTACAATATATTCGAAGGTGACATTCTAAAAATGGAATTAATTTTTCATGTTTTCCCCGTTCCCAAGGAGTGAATAAAAAAATAAAAAAAATATCGAAATAAGAAATAGAAAAAAAAAAACACATTTTATACCAAATTTTTTCTGTTTCTGTGTTTAACAAATACTATACATTATTACCCAAAGCATCTACAGCCTCCATCTAGGTATACAATTTTGTTATTTAGTGAATTTTCTTTCACGATTAATGTCAGGATTTCACAAATGACAAATGTTAGGTTGAATGAGAAATGTGATGTAAACAGGGTTAGAAAGAGAAAATACAACGCTTATTATTCAAATCTAAAAGTTAACAAAAAAAATTAAGACGTTCACCTTTATGCAACCAAAGTTTCTGATTACAATTTGAAAATAAATTAAAATTTTGTGAAATTTTTACAAATTATTTTTACATGAAACCATTAAAAAGTAAGGTCACGGTAACGTTTATCTAATAAAATACGTGCGTGTTTTTATTTATTTTTCATTATTAGTAATTACAGTGAAAAAATTTAAGGTGAACAATTTTTAAATCAGAAAATTTTTTTGGGTTCCATAAATTATATGTTTATTCATAATAAAAACGAGTGTGCTTTAGACCACACGGCTGAAGTAAAACTTCACTAACTTATATCTTAGGCTTGTTGAAAAAGTATCGATATATCGATATTTTTAATTCAATATATCGATATTTTTAGCCGATATATATTGATCCGATATATCGATACAAAATATCCAATATCGAAAATTGTATCAAAAACGATATTTTTTTAAATTTATGTATTTAAAGTCACTAGAATCCAAAACCGTATAGAAACGAACGGAAAAAAGTAACTAACTGCATTGGGTCATGACATCTGGCGGTTGAAATTTTAGCTAGTAATAGCATACAAATCTATTGTCTTTGCATTAGTATTTGTGATCACCAATACTATCTCATGTGTATAGGTACATACATAGAAATGTATGCTATTTTTCGCCATTTTTTTCTAATCCACTCCAATGTGTTGGTTCCCAATTGTCTATGATTATTGACTTTACCTTGTTCCAAACACGAATTCCTTTTTGACAGATTAATACGCCAATAGAATGTTACTGAGACGCATACAAACTTTGTATGCATCTCAGTATACATATAAGTTAGAAGACAGCTTTTTAGTTTTTGATATTTTTGTAATTATTACGTAATAAAAATGAATAGTGATATAAATACCTTAATTTTTATTGAGATTGTTGTACATTAAAAAAAGCAAATTGTGTACAAAAATTACTATTGATAATATTGAGCTGAATAGACTATTATTTTAAAAACGCAAAATCTCTTGAAAATTTGACCGATTTATCGATATTTTTTCCCCGATATATCGACGTCGATATTGATATTTTAATAAATATCGATACATCGATATATCGATATTTTTTTTCACTTTCGACATCCCTATTATATCTCCCTCTCAACTTCCGTTCGCCTCGCCCGACCGTTCGCCTCGCCCGATCACACTTTTCGTAACGCTCTCGTCACGCGTTCACCAGCTTACTCCCCAAGTCAAGCGTGCGTAAAGAAGTTTTACTTCAATAAAATTTAAAAGCGATTTTCATCACTTGTAAAAAAGAGTTTGTCATCGGATACATTCAGAAACATTCCATTTATTTGAATTTTATTGCAAATCGGAAATACTCTGACCATCTGATTGATGCCTGAAGGGTTAAAAAATAACAGTTGTGAACTGTTAGAATTTTTGATTTTCAATGCTAGTTTTTTTTAATAATAAATGAATAATTTCTAGAGCGCCGTTTTTGTGAAAAATCACCTCAAGGGCGCTGTACAATTTATTATGATATCCAAGGCTCTGTTAAATTGTATTATTTACAAGTGGATACAGAAAACATACTTATCTGGCAGGTCACTTCCGATAAACACACTTTAATGAGAAAGTTTATGCTTGGAGAAGATACGACTTTGCACGCGGAGGAAAGTATACTTAAAAAACTGAACATTGCAAGATTTTATATTTGTTAGCATTATATTGTCACCCACCATCACTGTTAGTATTATATTTGTGAGAAGATTAGTGGCAACAGTAGAGTTGATATTTATTTAAAAAAACTCAAGGATTTGGAATTTGATTCTTTAGGGCTGGATAAATTTTATGAAATGACCTTTACAAAAGCTTACAAAAAGAAGTTTATTTTACACAATGTTAATCCTAGTGACCTATCATGACCCAGCCGTAATTCTCAAAACTTTCCTTCTCCTTCTGGCCAATTCTTTTTCATTTCTTGTCCTGTTGCTCCCACGCACTTCATTATAATGAAATATTTATTTTTCATCGCTCATGCAAACAAATGTAGCTATCAAAATCGCAAAGCTTTAACCTCAAACGAACTCTGTTTAAAGAAGAAACTAGAATTAGAATGTGAATTTAAATACCTACTTACTCAGAAAGTCCACAAATTTGCCTTGAAAATTATTTTTTAAATTGATGCGGGTCTCTTTAAATTGCTGCAAATATTTTTTTTTTCGTTCAAATATTTGATTATTGCTAACGTTTATGTAAAGCGATTAAGCGGAATTATATGCCCTAAGGTAACTTACATTCCTTACGGCCGGGAATATAAATAGCTTTTATGCTCATGCAATTTATGTAGAGGTATGAAATGTATCGTTGAATTTCTTTTAATTATTCAGTAGTTTTTTCGTTATGCAAACAAATCTTATGAACATGTTGTGAATGTCAGCTTTTCGTGTTTAATACAATTAGTTGGGGAAATATTACCATTTTCATAAAATTATGTTCCTGCAATAAATTCTGCTGGTTCCAAAGGCATACCGACAATTTGCTTCCAGTCCGAGACACGAAATCACGAGGAACGCCATTACCAACAAACGATTAAAATTAATATACCATATTCATATTCGCTCATCATGCGGTCAGCGTGCTGGGTATCTATCTACCCTGCCATCGTGTGCATATAACATGAATAAATAAATACTTCAATGTATTTTCCGATGCTTCTTCGCAAGAATTTATTTCGCAGGGACGGCAAAGGACATGAACTTGCACCAGCCCCCAGCAGCTTGAGTTTTAATGAAAAATGCATACATGAACACTTTTCGTGATAGAACAAAAATGCAAAAAATGTGTGAAGCAATTCCTTGACACCACGTAGCAACGATTTGAGGGTTAAGGCTCGGTTATAAGCGTTCGAAAAGAAAAAGAAGATGGTTTGAAAGGGAGATAAGTAAATACGAACGTTAGAGGAAAAGTGCTAATATTAAAAAACGATTATAATTAAGCGAAAATTGTGAACATTTTTAATAAAACACGGCTCGTTTAAAATAGAGAAAAAATCTATAGGCAAATGTCTATAGTAGCATTTAATACACTGTGACTTTTTTCATTCCTGTAATATTTTAAATGATAGAAAAAATGTGTTTTTAATAATTTTTGGAGCATTCTTTGCGAATTTTTTCTATCCAGGAAATTTCATAAAATCACCGTTTAGGCTCAGCAAATCTATAGATATTGTTTGATAAAAATAACATAATAATTTTTGAAGAACTAAGGAAAGTATGTTATAAATCGGAAGAAGTTCGGAATGCCGGGTCTTAAACCACTCATCGGTTGTCACAATAGCTCAGTGGTAAGGCGTCGTCCATTAATCAATTGAGGCTCGAAAGGGGGGGGGGGGGGGTCGGAAAAAATCACGAAATATCACGGGGGGGGGGGGGTAAAATGTGATATCACGTGTATTAATTTTTTGTGATAATATTCTGAAAATTTCAAAATACTTTGTACTAAAAAAAATACACGTGATTTTGGGGGAGGGGGGGGGGGGGTTGTCTAAAACCTCACCACATATCACCAGGGGGGGGGGTTAAAAATTTGCTCAAAAAACATCACGTGATTAATGGACGACCCCCGGTTTGTTTTAAGGAAATGAAGGAGAGGAGAGTTCTGAGAATGAAAAGGGTTTAAGGGGTGGGTAGGAATCTGGGGTTCAGTGTGTCCAGATCATCCGCCTCCAAGATCTAGACAAACCTCACCCCATGGACCCGGGCACCCCTGCTAAATCACCAAACGTAGCCAACCACTTGGGGTGAACTATGGCAGAGGTGTTGGTTATCCAATAAAGGTTCCCGGGGTGACGGTACCCATTCCCGCCTCCCATATTGATGTAGGAAGATAATAATTTTTATGAAAAGTGTCTTCTGTCATCACATGCGTGTTTGTAAAGAATCATTTAAACCAAATAATATTATTTACCGTAATCTTAGTTTTTATGTGGCAAGGTACAGTCAAAGTACTCAATGCATTATATATTCTTATTCTCATTTCAATCATGAAGCAATACTCAGTAAATAAATTACTTCTCAACTCTTCCCATGATGTATTCGTGGGCTTTGCTTTGAGGAACCCATACTTGACTCTTAACTGTTTCCCACATTGTATTTAATACGTTTGCGTCAAGAGAAGTGTGTGTTATTAATATTTAACATTGCCTACGTAGAATTCCTACGTTTCTCTCAGTGCCACCATCTGCCAGAGCACGGAGAAGCCACGTTGAGAAATTATTAATTTACACCAACTTCTCTGTACATTTTGCGGGTTCACTCTTAAAATATTTAGTCGCAACTAATACTTACTCTGAAAACTCAAACCCGGGAATTAGTTGTAGTTGGATTCATAATTTACCAGAAAATTGTTCAAATTCGTAGAAATTCCTAAATTCCTCTGTCAAACAACTTTACTTTTATCTTATTTCAGTATGATCAAAATTTTAAGATTCAACGAATTTTCGAATAAGGTTGGATCTATTAATTACTGAAATTGTTTAGACGTTAGATTTATATTTTTTGTGGAAAGTTATTTCTTTGAAGTTTAAAATTATATTTTTAATTGAAGCTACCACATTGCGAAAACAACTAATTTATTGAAATATTTTTGTCATCTAGCAGTTTTGCTGATTTCAAACGTTGATCAATAGTGTTAAGGGACGTACTTGACTTACTTTAACCAGTGATTCCTGAAACTATTTGGAGTACAAAATGTAAATGAAATTTTGGTCTCCGGTGACATTTTTGATGTTTTTTTTATTTATTTTTTCTACAAAAACATAAAAAAATGGTAGGTATTGGAGAGTTAGAGGCGGGGTAAGGGGTTGGTCAGATTCTCGGCTGAATGACCAGTGACGAAGTGCGGAAGAAATTTTTTTTTTGTTTGATTTTTAAGAAAAAAAATTTGAAAAAAAAAAAAAAAAGTTGTCAAAAAAAGTCACCGGAGACCAAAATTTCATTTACATTTTCAATCACTGGTTAAAGTAAGTCAAGTACGTCCCTTAACACCCTGTATAATAGTTTATTATCAACACTGGGCTGCATATTTCCAAAAGCTACACCGGTTCAGTCGCTTTACATTTTCAATATCAAAATTTAGCTACGTGGAAGTGTGTAGTACGCTCCTTGACTTTCAACCCAAACGAGGGTAGTATTCAAAACCGGGGTGTGTTCATATACGAAAGTTTGAATTGTGTCACCATCATCATCACTATTGGCTCTACAACCCCTAGTGGGTCTTGGCCTCCTCAAGAATCTTCCTCCACTCATCTCGGTTTTGTGCCAGTTCTCTCCAGTTTAGAAGCTCCAAGATAGATATATCTTTGAGGACGTTGTCGCTCCATCTTAGTCTTGGTCTTCCCAGGCTCCTTCGCCCTATTGAATTGTGTCACATAGGTTACAATTTGGGAGACGGATATGGGTACTGCCGACTCGGGAACCATTTATTGGATAACCAATACCCCTGCCATAGGTTATCCCAAGTGGTTCGCTACGTTTGGTGACTGCTTTTGACTGCAATAGCAGTCACATCATTATTAAACAATTAAGAACACGTTAACATTTAATATTGGTAAAACAGATTTCAAAATACCCCACAAAATAGAGAATCTATTGTCACAACAAATTATTTATTTATTTATTTATTTATTTATATTTTATTAACGCCCTAGTGGGCTTTTACAAGAAAAGAAGCAAATATATAATTAACAATATTAATTACATGTATTACATAAACAGTAAAACAGAATAAATATGAATGCAATCGACTCGTTAGGTAAAGAATATTACAACATAAAAAAGAAATGAAATGAAATAGTACAAGTTGTACTTACAAAAAACTAAAACAATTCAGCTTTAAATATTTATACATATTATTAACAATAATAATAAGACCCGACATAGAACAAAGCGTAAATAGAACTGCAAAAATATTACAAAGTAAGTATACATTTTACTGGTGAGGTTTAGATGAGAAAATATTTTATGAGAAAAACAAAAAAATAATAAAAGTTAATTATTAGCAGATAGAATCGAGATTAGTTGATTTTTGAAACATTCAAAACTGTCAATACTAAATATATCTATAGATTCGCAGTATTTATTCGCAAGGTTATGGATTCTTGGAATTGGTAAGTATATAGAGTAATTAGTGTTGAGTTTATTGTTGCATTTAAAAATATCTTTACTACGAGTTTGTCTAGCGGGTATGCTAATGCAAATTAGTTCCAACAAATTAGGGCTGTCAATTAAAGATTTTATAATTTTGTATAAAAATAATAAATCAATTAACACTCTTCTATCTGATAATTTAAGAAGTCTGGTTTCAGCGCGTAAGTAATTATAATTTATGAATTCGATTGGTATTTTCATTTTAAAATTGATGTACCGAAGATATTTGTTTTGTACCTTTTCCAATGATTCAGAATGAACATTGTAGTATGGTGACCATACAGAGGAATTGTATTCTAATCTGCTTCGTACTAGTGAGCAATACAGATGTTTTAATGTTAACATACTTTTAAAATTTGCCCCCATTCTCAAGATAAAACCTAGTATTCTCATTGCATCGCTTGTTATTTCATCGATGTGTACATTCAACTGTAGACTCTCGTGGAATATAACACCAAGATCACGAATCTGCGATACACGAAGAAGATTAACACCATTCATATTATAAGAAAAGTTAAAAGGATTTTTACCTCTGTAAAAACTAATAATCTGGCATTTACCAATATTTAGTTGTAAATCATTGACAGAATACCACGCGCATAGTTTGTTCAGGTTTAACTGCAGAATGGCGCGATCGTCATCGTTTCTAATTGTTCTGTAAATCTTCAGATCATCAGCAAATAATATGCTCTCAGTAAATCGCTTTAACCGGTAACAAATCAATTTAGGCTCCTTCAAAATTGAAATTTAGAATCGTACGAGAGACCCTCCTAGTTGGACAGTCAAAGCCTCTTTATACTGTTAGGGTTGGTTTCTTCATTTACCGAGAATGCTAAATGCAATGCTAATTGTAAAAATAAACGATCGAAATTTAAAAATTTCTATATATTTGACCGTTTACTTTTACAATTAGCATTGCATTTAGCATTCTCGGTAAATGAAGAAACCCACCATTAATGTATTATTTATAACAAAATAAAAAGATGAAATAAAATATAAATATGTCGTCATAATGTGTGGTCCAACCAGAATTTGAAAAGAGCCCTGTAAACCGAATCAGCTATCAAAACTAAAATACAGAACTTAATAAAAACATTTATAATTTTTTACTTAAACGGAGTTCTACGAATTAATAAATACAAAAACAATTAATAATGGTGTACCTATTTGAAGAGTTAGCCATCTTTTCAACCTTGTAAGTGCTAGTACTACCTAAAAATCACATACTTACTATCTGACACATAGTTTTTGTTAAATATTATGATAATAAATCGTATTATGGTAATTCTGCGTCGGATCCCCGCGAGTTATGTACATTGGACAAGTGTGTGCTTCCATAAGCAGGTGATAAACAAATTGTAGCAGTGACACATCGTGCAAAACACAGCAACAACAATACCCAGCGAACACCGTATCTCCTGTTTCAACACGGTTTATGCAAATTTAGAATAGCCAAGAGATTCATTCACACATACATACATGTTGGTGCTTTGCTCGCAGAATTATTAGTAACAATTAATTAGTTTTGATGGTGGATATGTTTGCGCATTTTCTGCCTTGTACACAAATTTTACATGCCAACCTTGCGGGAAATCCGAAGTAAAAGCTACTTGTTACGAATACATTAAGGCACGTGAGGAAGGTACCATACTTCACGTTAGTATAACATGTTTGTGAAGTTAATGTAAAGTTTTAGATCTAAAACAGGTCACCTAGGATCTGATGTGATTTTAGATTTTCGCGGCCAAAGTTATTATAGTAACCTCCCTCTTTAGCTAATTGGACAGCGTTACGATGTCCTTCATCAGGGTAGGTGTATAATTGATAATGGTAAGGTGTGTGCTTATCTCTGTACAGAATTGACGGCTATGCCAAAACTAAATGCAGAAAACCATTTGAAATTATACTGTAATACCAACTAGTTGCGGGTTGGAGCTGGCAATACGATATCACATCTACATACATAAGCACTATACCACTATCGATTACATCTATTGATTGCATCCACGATCTGCCCTGATGTTGGACACTGAAACGCTGTCAGAAACGTTGGTAGAGAAGGAGGTAGCGCAACATGGCATAAATAAATCACTATAACACCTAGGATGCAGTTTCATCGGTGAAAATCATTAATTACATGAAAACATTAAATTTATAATTAGTTGGAGAACATTTATTTCGATAACAGAATTGGTTTGAGTATCACTTACTGAGTATGTATTGATATTTGATTTATTTTATTCAAATTGGGAGGTGGGTTTGGGTACCGTTATTGATAACTTCAGGGTTCATCGGGTGAAGTGTGTCTAAGTCTTGGACACGCATACCACGTGCGTGGCAGGCCGAATCGGAAGAGGCCGGTTTCGGGGAGACCCTTTGACCTTCAGCTGATCTCTCTCGACCCATCGTATTGCACCGCAGCGGAAGGGATGGATTCGTCCGTCCGTCACTCCTAGACACAGAGATTCTTAACCACCTCATACCTTTTTCCTTCCCAGAACTTCCCTTTCTTAAAAAGACCCTCCACGTAGCATCTCCAGAGATTGATCTCATTGTGTAAAAAATAATAAATTCTAACGAAAGTTGTTCAAATGATTTTTTTTGTAAATTCATGAATGTTTGCAGATTTCTGGGAAAAGCGAGTTTTATGTTATTAAAAGTTGATGTCTATGGTCTTAGATAAAGAATTTTTTTGTAAATGGCTACATTTTATTTTATTCCACAATTCCACTAAAGCTAAAAGCTAAATTTCTTGTTGGATATTCCTAGATGCCATATTTCATAAAATATTCTTAGAGGTTCTTTTAAAAAGATTTAACTAAAACGAATTTTTCAAAACAGTATTTATTCAGGCTATAAAAATATGAAGGAAGTAACTGCTATTTTTGTTGGTGTTCAAATGGCGTAAGCCAACTGGCAGTCTCACATTAAGATTAAATCTGTACCAAAGTTTGATATGGATTGATTCATATTTCTCTGGCCAGACGTAATAAATTACCGGCAGTTGTTGTTAAAATCACCAAACTTGCAATAACTCTTGCCGGCCATAACCTGATGTCAATCGGACTGTAATAATTTTTATGACTTCCATTGAACGTATATTTTTATTATGTTCAAAGTTCAGTTTGTTTTCGAGAAGCGATAATAAACCCGTTAAGAAATACGAGGTGTTTGATGAATTATGTTTGAAGAAAAATATTAATAACATTAACTGCCTTGCGAATTCAAATTTATTAATATTTCTTGTAACTTTACACCTCTCATATTTTGTACTGTGCTAGAAATTACATCGGCTTCGTCCAGATTTCAAAACTTATGCCGAATTATCGTATCGTTTCACAGTTAAATAGATAATTCCAAATTTAAAGCAAATAATTAAAATGTCGAAGCAAACTGGAAAGAGTTAGGGTGATCTTGTTATCAGAAAAAAATATAGGACGAATTTCTAAGCAGAGGTGACTGAGTTCATGGGGTTTTATTGGATAGCTGCATTCAACAACACTGCAAGACTGGTCACCCCGAGTGGTTCGCTAATTTTGGTGACTTATCAAGGGTTTCCGGGTTCATAGGTTTAGGATTGTCTAAGTCTTGGCAGCGGATGCGTTTGCTGACCCACTGCATGGCGGGCCGGATCTAGAGAGACTGGTTGAGGGAGAAATTTTAACCTCTCCAGCCAGACTCTTGACCCATCGCGTTGCACCGCAGTGTGAGGGATGGATTCAAACGTCCGTCACTCTAATACATTGATACATTGACCCACAGATTCCTATTCACCCCTCATACCTTTTTTCTTCCAGGGCTTCCTCTTCCTCTCCTTATTCTAAAAAGACACTCCACACACCATCCTCAAAGATGACATAGGCTTTGGGGTCTGAGGGCCACCCGTGGGGAGCTAATGCAAAAAAAAACATCTCGATTTACCGTTCGACTTACTTCAGTTTTGCTGCATCAGATAAAAACGTTATAAATAAATAATAAACAGACCTTTTAACGATTTTTGATTTTAGGGTTTTGAAAAAAATATTACCCGAAAAGGTAGATACTAATTGCAGGGTCTCGAATAATATATTGTGCAAATTTTCGATAGATTTTGCTGCATTAAATATTACGAAAACAGATGTCTTCTGTGAAGTACCAATGAAAACCCAGGTCATGTTTATATTTCCAGGTATACGCGCTTGGTGGCTATTCACTATTTGCATTAATTTTTAAATCAAACCTTCAACGCTCCCCTGTTTTCCGCAACATTCACATGTGCCGAAAAGCCTTTCTACCTCCTACTAGACATTCTTTCATAAATATTGAAATGCAACCCGATGCCATATTTCCTTTCCGTGTCTGCGAGCTCTGCAGACGGTAAATTTAATTTCCATTCCTTCGACTGCGCAAAACACAAGACGGCCATAAATATTTTTCATATTGACACGGGGGTAAAAAAACGTGGGATAGATACGGGGGGGGTTGTCGGTGGTGCGGGTGATGGGAATGGTAGTAGGGGGGGTGATCTGCGCGATGCAAATATTGATGCAACAGTGGTGGAGTGATGTTTGCCATCACCCGTTGTGTACACTAAGGGGGTTCCTAAGTGGGTGGCGAATACTTTGCTTTGTGATTGCGGTAACCTTTAGAAAGGATTCTGCTTTTTTTTACACTGTCTTTCACACAATTGTGTGAAAAATTCTTGGTTTATCTTGGTCTTATTCTGGAGGGAGAGTTTTGTAGCAGTTTTTATTAAAAAAAAATGGTTCACAGAAGAGTTCTAACTTCAAGAACTGGAAATATAGCTCCTATCCCTATTTAACTAATGTTGTGAAAAAGAAAGAGTGAAAGGAGAAAAATTGTATAACTTTATTATTTTTTTTTGTATGAAAGAAGACTTGCACTGTACGTAAGTATGTATGAATTTTCTTATATTTGATCCTCCTTGTTTTATGAACGTACTTTTAATATAATTTATTATTATGTATTACATCATATTAAGAATGTTGAGATGAATGGTGTGCTCACCTTTGGTTGGAATTGTCACTGTTACCGTATTCATTTTGTAAACTTAATGCAATGTATTCTGTTGGCGAGCCAACAAAAACAACAAAAATGAGTTTTCTTAAGGCTCTGCAATCTGCAACTGGGCCCGAAAAGAAGAAGATGGAGAGATACGAAATTACGAATGTTAGAGGAGAGCGCTAACATTTACAGCGGCAAAATCGATGCGAAAATTGCGAAAATGTTTAATAAAACACGACTCGTTTAAAATAGAGCAAAAATCTCGCGGGCATTATCTTAAATAGCATCTAAAGAAACACTGTGATTTTTTTCATACATATAACTTGTAAAATAACTGAAACAAACGTGTTAATAATAATTTTTGGAGCATACTTTACGATTTTTTTCTATCGAGGGAATTTTATATAATTTGCGTTTCGGCGCGGGCAAAGTCTAGATATTATCTTCAAGAATAACATATATATTTTTAAGAGCTTTAAAACTTACCGTGTTTAAGGGAAATATGTAATAAATCGGTACAAATCCGGGTTGCGGGCCCTTAATGTTAGCAGTTTTGTTTCCGTGCATAATTTTTTGTGGATGTTCTAGATATCTTGTGAAATTTACACTTTATTTATATTCTTATCGCAAATCACCAATGTAAGTAAAATAATTGATAATTAATCACCTCGAGTTGCGAACCCGCGATCCCCAGTTCCAAATTATATGTTCTACGGCTTACCACTCTGCCACAATGTTGCATTTTTTAAATATGTATAAATTTGAAAATTTTAATCTGCCTATATTCACTATATTAATAATAATAATAATTGGATAATTTATAAAGCGCCATTTTTGCGAAAAATCACCTCAAGGGCGCTGTAATATAATAGATTATCCACATGATCCGGCTTGCAGAACCGTCATGACGGGTCGGATTTTGTGTAAGCAAAACCGCCGACCGAATTATTTGGTTAGAGCAGTGGTTCCAAAGTATTTTGGCCCACGGACCCCATTCCTAAACTCTTAGCCCACGGACCCCTTTTGTGGGCGGGAGTTTCAGACTTTCAGGGGGCTCGTAGGAGACCCAGAGAAACCCATCTCACCCCATCCCATCCTACCCCATCCCATCCTGCCCCATCCCATCTTGGCCCATCCCATCCCATTTCGCCCCTCCCCCGTTGTGGATTGGGCGGTGGGCAAAAAAATGTTGAGAATCTAGTATGGACGTCGTTGTTCAGGGACCCCAACTCAATTTTAATTTTCCACTGACCACTTGAATTATCCTGGGGACCCCTGGGGGGTCCGTACGGACCACTTTGAGAACCACTGAGTTCGAGGTTCGGTGTGTCGGGAACTGCAAGTTGGATCGTGTGGAGAGCCTGGGTTAATTTAATAAAAGTCTAGTCTAGCCCGCCTCTAACTGTCCAACACCTACCATTTTTTTACGTTTTTGTAGAAAAAATAAATAAAAAAAACATCAAAAATGTCACCGGAGACCAAAATTTCATTTACATTTTTTACTCCAAATAATGTCAGGAATCACTGGTTAAAGTAAGTCAAGTACGTCCCATAACACCCTGTATACACAAGAGTTGTACACAAGAGATGATCAACATCAATTTTCACCCATTTGTCCTTAGAATTCACGTATACTATAACTCCCTTTTCGTGTACCTACACACATACATGGGAAATGTTTTTTATGTATTTATTCTTTTTCGCAATAAAGGAAAGAAAATGCGAGTGTTCCATCTTCTACTTATCTAAGAAATTTATTTATTGTTTGCTTTTTCGGAAAGCTCTCAAAGGTCATGGAGCGTCAGGATATTTTAAAATATTTATTCACTGGCTGCTCAAGAATATTATCCCCGAAAACAATATCGCAAGAAAAATAAAACACCTTCCAAAATTTTACATTTCTGTAAATTTCAACAGAGCTTTTTAAGAAAGTGTTTTTTTGATTTTCTCAATGGAATAGTCTTCCATTATTGTAGCAAATCAATTGAAATAAATCCTGTCAATTTCTGAAATATATTACTTCCAGTATCCCTTTGTCCTCCGCAGAATTTTTTCCGAATTAAAATTCAGTCGAGGCAATCATTCCGTTCGATTCCTCCCATAATCGCCTATCAATCCAGCTGGAATAATTCGGCGGCTTTCATTTCATTACGTCAAAAGCCACAAATCCGCCGGTGGAGTTTTTAAAAGAAATCAGGTGCAAACACACCGCTCGCTGCGGGAAATACAAAATCTATTATGACAAAGATTTTCATTTACATTTCCCCCGTTCCGAATTCACTTCTATCCGTTCTGTTTGCTCACACGAAATCCACGCCGACTCGCGAGATTTTTACATGTACAGATTGAAAGCTTTTTACACGGACATATTTTTGTATACGGGCGAAAGCGCACGAGGTATTTTTTATTGCTCTTCGCGACTGCTTGCCATTACACTCTAAACTGATAGCGTTTCCTGCATTCCTGGGAAAGTGAATCTTATTCGGGCTCGCTTTAAGGATTATTATTAAATGCGGGCTTTTGGAAATGGAATAAATTTGTAAGATGAATTGAAGTACTCTTCCGCTGCAAGCAGAGGCGTCCTTCTGATGATGGCATCTTATTTTATTTCATTCAATATCCGACTGTATCCGTTGCATATCAATATAAAGCAGCCGATGCACACCGCAAACCGCACACTACACAGTGCACACTCTAACGATGCACACCGTCTGTGATATCACCGATCACTTCCCTCCTCAAATCGGTTTGCGCAAATTCAGATTGAGTTGAGGTGTGCCTTCAAGGGTATTTAAATATTTACTCAGAGTTGCGATGCATTTCTCTGTGTTGATTTAGTATTTCGAAAGGCAATATCTTTTTTCCGAAATTCTATT
The DNA here is from genome assembly GCA_929108145.2 of Limnephilus rhombicus. Taxonomy (NCBI): domain Eukaryota; kingdom Metazoa; phylum Arthropoda; class Insecta; order Trichoptera; family Limnephilidae; genus Limnephilus; species Limnephilus rhombicus. The sequence continues at coordinate 45,124,632 of OV815278.1, forward strand.
TATTTGATTTCCAACATACTTTCCTGTAGCTATATCAACCCTCGGAAATTTCCTATACTGATTTGAAACAATTGATTTATTTAGCTGTTTACTAAAGCATGTATCTAATTTTTTATTTTTTTCATTTATTTTCAGGTGAGTACCACTATACAAAGAAACACTATTTTGAGAACTGATTGAGACTTGCTGATTCATCGCGGAAAATAAGGTATTACAGATGTTTAAATTTCATATTTTGTTTTTTATATTATGTATTTCATGTTACCTATATTTTGTATTTTCGTTATTTGTTATTGGGGCGTTATGCCGTGTTACGCTACCTCCTTCTTTAGCCAACGTTTCGGACAGCGTTACAGTGTCCATCATCAGGGCAGATGTGCAATTATTACAGTATTACCAGCTCGTAGTGGAATGGAGTTGGCAACACGGTATCGCTTCAAAGTACATAAGCAAATATTTCACCACTATTGCATTTAGTGTATTACATGTTTTTGACAAATCACAGTAAATACCATAGAATATAAAAACAAAATATAAATACATTTTTTGATTTTCACGGCCAAAAGCATATTTGCTTTTGGGGAGTTATGCCGTGTTGCGCTACCTCATTCTTTAGCCAACTTTTCGGACAGCCCTCCCCCCCCCCTCCGAACAGGTCACGTAGTATGGGTACGTTCCCTTACATGGCCGTTAAAGTATTCAACAACCACATAACATTAAACAAATACAAGATACACACAATTTCAAATCGTCACCAAACACTTTCCTTATAAACAAATGTCATTACACCTTAAGTGAAGTATTTTATTTGTATATTTGTATTATTTGTATAAACATTATAGTAATATTCTTCTCTGTATTAACATTATTATATAACATGTATGTGGTTAGCTGGAAGAAATGGGGTCCACCCATAAGCTACACATTTTATATTTGTACGATAAACATTGTTAAATTTGTTTTGATTTGTTCATGTCAGCTTTCAAACAAGAAAAAACGCATCATAATTGGTCCATTCGTTTAGGAAATACGGTGCCACAGACGGACACACAGAAAGTCAAATTTAAAACACCGCTCCTTGCGTCGGGGGTTAAAAAATTTATTGAAGCGAACTAATTTTCAAATCAAAAACACACGATTTTTGTGTATTTTGTAGTAACATAACCGAATAATGTATATTCGGTTAAGTATTTTATGTGCAATAAATTTACTATATTTAATGCCACAATTGATTCCCCGATTCCATACTCTGGACATAAACGGCTTATTCCGAGAATAAGTTCCTGAGTTATGTACTAATGTTTCTTGCGGACTTAAGAGTAATGGAAGTAGATACCCAGTATCCATAGGTAACGGCTCAGTGTGCACGGAACTCTTAAATCTTTCGGATGGCTTATTGGAAGAGCGTCGCTATAATTTATAACTGAGCTAATACTAAGATATATTTACCTACATTTAATTTTAGAAATTTCGTTGCTTTAGCATCGTTAAGTAATCGCTTTCATTCGAATCCTCGCCACTTTTCAGCAAGTCTTTAATATTTTTGTTTGATTAAGTGAAGGAATATTCCAAGAAATTATAATAAATATTTATTAAATTCTCAATCTGTCAATCAAAAAGAGACGTTTGATGGCTTTCTTACTGAAATATTTAGGTTAATTATTATAGTTAAACCCGTCTGCTTTTTTAGGAATAAATACATCCCACGTAATCGCGTTATACTTTCATACGACCAAAAACGACCCAGAGCGATCTTACATTTTAAAAGCTGTATATCTCTCTTCCTTTCATGCAAACATATGTATTTTTCCTTTAACTAGAAAGAGAACGAAATAATCCTTCTTACTGTCTTTGAAATATGAAAGCTATCTTGCATAGATATTTTACAATCTCGATCCAAAGTGACGGTTTCAGAATTTACGCGCGAAACCGAGGCTTATATTGAACCAAGCAGACGAGTTAAAGCAGAAAAAAACCGGTTACCTTGAATTTGCATTACTGAATTCGATTACAATTTTTATTGTCTTGTATTTAAGTTCTCATATTTTTCCACCTTTTTTACTCTTTTTGATATTCACAATTGTGTGTTCTTAAATGTCATCTTATTTGAAGTTCAGTAATTTAATTTTTATTGCGTATGCACCCGTTTTTAAACACATCTATTTGAAAAATGAAACAATATAACTTTGTATAAACCACTTATATAATTTGCAAATCCGACCGGTTTCGGAACAAACGTTCCTTCGTCAGGGAAAGCTTATACTAATTTGACAGTTTAGAACAATGTTTTATTATGGTAGGGGATATAATGGATAACCACAAAGTAATAGCTACATTCAAAAATACATCTATTTGAATTTCGCTTTTGCTTTCTTGGTAGAATGAATGAATGAATGACTTCCCGACATCCGATCGAGCTGAAACTGGGCAGATAGACTCGTTGTTGGTGACAACGCATTCTATCATTCTAGTTAGGCGGCACTTGCGCATACACATGCACAAACACACGCATTACTCTGAAATTCGATGAAATGATGGCGCAACTAGGTCTTGACGTTGGAAACTGTTTCACAACATAATAAAAATAGATTTATTACAATAAAAAATTTTGTTTTTACGGGTTGATTTTTTTCATCTTTCAATTAACGTTATATATTTTACTGAGCCGTGTGATCCAGTAGGTACAAAATTATTCTCGCGTTCGTTAATTTATCAGTGTAGATACCTAATCTTATGTATTGCTTCATAAATTCAATTCGTTGAAGATTTATGCCAAATGCATCTGGTATATTTTGTGCCAAATGTACTTCGAATAAAGTTTATTTAAATTATATATTCATTATTTAAGCTATTTATAAAATTATTTTAATAGTTAGTGTAGACATCATTTAATCTAAATTGGTAAGAATATGGGAATATATATTATGTTTTAGTTTGAACCAATCACATGAGTGTAAGTTCTTACATCATAATCATATTTTATTTTCTATTTTTTTGTATTAAAATTCTTCCACCCGCTAAGAATTAATAAATATTTTCGTGTGAACTTTACGGAAGCCTTTTGAAAAGCGGGTTAAAACAAACGTATCTTTTTTTATATCGAACGCGAAACGAGTCGGTGTCTTCCTTCATAATGTTTGATTAATAGCTACTGTAACGCCTTTTCAAATCTCTTTTTAATAGTTCCTTTGTGCCTGGCGCAATTATCTTCGGTGTCCTTTTCGTATTCTTATTCGTCATGGGATCCCATGTTTCGAAGTTTGATTAGGACTGTACAGTTTGATTAAAAAGATGCAGCAAATGGATGAAGTAAAATGCTAAGCATAATAAAGAGTTTCGTTTTATACGTGACGTTAAGTACCTACCTGATTTGATATTTTTTCTTTTATTTGTCGTCACTGGTCACTCCGTCGAGTAACCGCCCAACCCCTCACCTCGATCTTAACTGGCTTCTGTTTTTTTTTGTGTTTTTCCTTGAAAAAAACACTGGAGACCAAAATATAATCTACAATTTTTACTCCAAATAATCTCAGGAATCACTGGTTAACATAAATCAGGCACGTCTGTAACCGGTTCCTACACATTTTTGGGGAAAGCCATAACTTTTTGGTTTGGCGAACCTAAACCACACTATATTAAAGTTGTTAATATACTTCCCTGATTAATCTTACATTTTATTGAAATCGGTAGCTAAAGTATTAAGATAACGTATTATTATTTTCACTTTCTACGTTTTACTATCGGTTGCTGTCTGGTGTTTTCCGAATTTTCAATATTAGCACAGCGCAATTAAATTGATAATGTGTACTAATATCAATAATACGGGGATCTAAAAATAGTTACACTGCTTTTGAAATTCCAAATAGTAGAGCTGTGCAAATTTCTTAACATCTGAAAATAGATTTCTGCGTTCTTCTAAAAATAAATTGGTTGCTTAACATTTATTTTAACGAAGAACAATTAGGGTAAAATAACGTAAACGTTAAATATTTTTTTTTTGAAACTCTTAAATATTTTGAAAATTCCTTTAGGGGGCGAAACGTGTGTCTGAAAATTTAAGCAACTGGACTATGGTTTCCTGAACAACTCCGGGTTTTTTTACGGCTTTTTCACACGGTAGACCAAACAATACTTGTATTATTTGGTCTACCGTGACAGCAATTCATAACCCCTACCTTAATTTCTCTGCGATATGAAATAAATCTCATAAACTTTCATCACACATCCCATCCTTTTTTCACCATCAATTCCGACATTCCGAGCCAATTATTAGCATGAGAAAGAAACATCAATTATGTTGTAGGTAGTTTTTTCACATTTCCCAAAGTTTGTCCGCAATGTTACGAAGAACGACGGTGTACAATGTACAAGGCAAAAGCAATTCATCATCTTCCAGACGTTCTGCTACTTAATTCGGTACATCTGTTTACATTACCTCGCCTGTCGGATCGGGAGATTTTTGTGCACTTAGGTGGGTTTTCGTATGTATTATCTTGTAGCAATGGCAAGCTGTTTCCAATAATGGTTTTAAATTTAGTGCAGGACGATAGAGTAAAATATGTTTTTGTAGTAGCAGGGAATTTCTTGGATTTAATTTTGGAATTCCTAAATTAAATGGGGAGGGGAGAATAATTGCATAAAAATGCTTCTGTTGCGAACCTACCTAATGATTACAAATAATGTTTTGATTCTTAACAATTGTCTGTCAATGTACTTGTGTCTTTTTCTCCAGGTTTTAGTGTAGTTTGTCGGAGCCAACGGAAGATATTAAGAACATTGTAATTCAGTAGATTAATAAATGATATCCGAGTATTCTTTAGAGACAAAAATACTTCTATCTTCTGATACCATAGTATAAAATTGTCTGAGCGGATGAAACATTAAAGACATTAACTCTCAATCGCTGAGTTTTGAGGTCATAAGATTTGCACAGCTTTCGGAGTCTGACATTTCAACACTAACTCCACAACTTTCCATAAAGAACTTTGAAGCGTATACATATTTATCAATCTGTCAAAAAATGTTAAATTACCAAGCGGTTGCCTCATTAATGGTTTTTGCATATAATAATGATAAAAACATGTTGATAATTTGTATACCGCCGTTTTTGTCAAAGATAACCTCAAGGGCACTGTACAAAAAAATCTAGACTGTATCCTTTTGCTAACTGGTTATTAGAGTAATCTTTTACTAGCAGTTAAAAACCCGCTTTGCAGGTTTTTGCTGCTAGGCCCTGCGGGCGGCTTTTAGTCGGCTTCGCCCAGTTTGAGTGTAGGTAACCATTTTATAAATCCGATAAGACCTGGTTTCAAAAAATGCCAGTTCCTCGGATCCAATGTCATCCAGTGACAGCTAGTCAACGAGTTAAAGTAACCGTGACAGGCAATGACTCCATATGTAATTTCTCCATACCCGGAAAGATACTTAAATTCTATAAATCCGTAGTAGTTATACCTGGGGAAGAAACGTCCACATGCGAGCTGCTGATGGAAGTAGCGACATCTTGTGTCGAATTCTTGATTTAGAAACCGAATTATAACAGTAGCTTTGTGTGAAATTCCACGTACGCAGATGTTATTTACGGCGCGGCGCATATGGCGTGGCGTCCGACATGCACTCGTAGCTGGGTTCTGAAATTCAACAACGCAGACGCAAGCCTATTAATGCTGTTCGATAACAACGTACAACTTACGACAAACAGATTGCATGCACTAACTCATCGGTCAATATTTACAGTGTATTTATTGCCAATGAGCGTGAGGCTGCATAAAAATATACATATTATGTAGGTAAGCACAGGTAGATTATATCATATACAAAATCATACATACACGGGTCTATTACTTTCTCTATTTAATATAGAATGTTTTATACAGTTTTGCACGCAGTTAATATACTATTGGAAACACTGCGCATTGCATGTTATTGATATATTTCATTTTCAGATAGTAATTAGTAACTCTTAACTTTGGATTAATGCATAATCTTCGAAACCTAACATTACTTTTTCATTCAAGCCCTTTGGTATCTACATACGAGTATATAATTCGTGTGTGTTTCCGTCTCGCGATCTCATTACCCCGACGGTAATAGCGGAATGTACCGACTGCCGACGAAGGGACCCCTGTCAACCCTTGCCGAAATAGCAGCCACTTAAATGTAGTCCCTCTGCCGCCCCATTGAAACGCCGTTTTGTGTCCCTCGTCAAAGGACCTTCCTGCAATCTCTGCTGCCCTGGTACCTAGTACTATTCGATGCTGTTTGTCTCCGACCGGCGGCTGTCTTGCGCTTGCTCCTGTGGAATTCTTAAATTTATTGTGTCAAGGAGATTGTCTTATGCTTCCGTCTCGCGAATACAATTGAACATCTGTAACTTTGTATCTTGTAACTTTGTGTAGTTTCATATTGGCATGTCTTTCTTATTATATATCACTTAATTAAATATGTCAGTTCACAAAGCTTTTCAACACACTGTTAAAAATTGGTATAGCGCTCCATGCGTAAAATTTCTGCAAAAAATTTCGTTGATTAGAGACAGTATTAATTTTTTGTGTGTACTACAAATATTGTATATTCTGCAATATACAGTTATTGATTAGAGATTGTATTCATTACGTGGTTCGCAATCTAAACATTTCTCTCAACAATGTATTTTTTTCTAAATAATATAGAGTTGGATGATTAGAGATTGTTTTTTGGGTCATCACCATTGTAGATTTTTCAATAGACTAATTCAATTTAGCCTGGATATTAGTCACAGGTTGAAAAAAGTATATTATCATTGAAGAACATATTATTAACATAATATGTTCAATCAAACATGAAACAGAAATACACACAGTACCTAACTAGAAAAAAAGGTAACGGTCGCATCTTCTTCAAAGATGAAATATTTCATCGAAATGAGTTCTATAATTTTTTTATTTATTTAGTAACTACGTATTTATTATTTTTTACATTTTTATTACCCCACAAATTGAAAAAAAAAATATTTTTAATTATTTTACATATTATGTTATATTTTAAAATACAAATAATTCTTAAGAGGGAAAACCGGAAATATGTCATTTTTAAATCAAATTTTAGACGTATTGAATTTTTTCCACAAAAAAATATAAATTGATTTCGAAAGGTTGTTCTTTTATGTAGTAAAGGTATGTTTTAAATTTTGAGAAAAAATTTTTTTTTTAGTATAATAAGGTTAAATTTTCAAACAAAATTTTGTATTATACAACACACATTTCAAATCATGTAATCGTGCAGTAAAATAAATCAATAAATTATCTAGGAAAGCTATGTTTCAGAATTTTAATTTTATTTTAAATAAAATCATTAAAAAAAGATCCCCGCACGTGTTTTGTGACGAAAATTCTTCAGTGTGTCTATTTACGGTCTTAGAAAACTAATATATTTAAGTTTTTTTTTAACATTCTTATTTTGCTTAGACATTATTGAAAAATAATGTCTAAATAATTACAAAAAGTCAGTACATAATTTTAATAGTTTTTAGGTCTTTTTCACGACTTTTAGAATTTTTGGATGTAGGTATAAATTAAAGCAAATTTTGAATGAAATAAAATCGATATTGAGTTATAATTTTAAAAAGCTGGTACGGAGAATATTTAATCTTTCTCATTGGAACCGCCCTGTACGATATTTCGATAAAATTTGGATTCTCTGCCGCTGGATGGTTAAAGGTCCTTAAAATTAATTACAAAAGTATATTTTTTTAACCAACCTACCCAAGTCGATAGAAAAATCTGTTTATTATTTTTATATTAGGGAAGTATAAGAATTTAACATCCAGATATTTTATCCCATTTTTGCATTTTATGGATAAACATTCTTTTTCGCACTGCTGTGAATGAATTGTAATAGTACCTAATGTATAAATATTGCACAAGAGTCCCAACTGCTCCCTATTGTCTGGAGTCAGTGAGACTCTGGCTTCTCCAATTGGGGCATGTTATATGAGGCTGAAGGTAGTAGGGAGGTGAAGGAGATAGGAAAAAGGAAGGTAGGGAAGTAGCTGGCTATTCAGATTTGGTCATCAAACACGCCTAGAGCTATTTAAAGCAACGTTTCAATTCTGAATGCTAGCCTTACACCGGGGTGACACTGGGAGTATCTTCCACTCAGGAACGTGCCGCAAATGTATTGTGGTATACCTAGCACTAATTAGTTGCTAGTCGTTAGCCTTATCCCTTGACCGTCGAATAGTAAATTATTTTAATTGATTATGCATGTAATCAATTTTCCAAAGTTTTTTCAGTATTTATTAATATACTTGCTAATCGAAATTCGTAATGAAGTAAATTGTTAAGCAATATATTTTCTCTACTCATTCACTGTATGAAATGTGTTTATTGATTTCCTTTTCCTGTATTTCCCAAAAAGCGTTTCCAATAAATTATTATCATTTGCAGTTAGAGAGCGCCACGATGAGATTATTGTATCGATTTTTCATTTCTCCGGTAAATTGTATGAAAGGATTTCCAGTATTGGTTCCGCCCATTTGTCATCTGCGAATCTTTGGAAAAATTGCATTGGACCTGAGCCAGACTGAAGCGCCAAAGCAAAGCCAATCTGGACTTCAATTTGTTTTCATACAATTTTGGCATTTGCTGATATTTGTTCGAAGTTTTACTGGCTTTGTGAAAAACATCTAATACGCGAACGTGGGTTTCTTTTGTATTTACAAATCTGTGAAATATTTACGAGCATTAATAATATTGGCAAAAGAAGAGATTGTTGATTGACCCGTGTAATAGGATTTGTTTTGAAAAAATATTTCTGATGAACAAACACATCATTTTGAATAATATTGTTGTTGGAAAAGCCAAGTCATATTGGATATTCCCCACAAAAGTTTCCTTCGAAAGCTACGGAGACTTTTTTTACATTAGCTCCTCACAGGAGGCCCCATGAAAATAATTTCCACCAAGGCCTTCGTCATCTTACGAGATGCTGTGTGGAGTTTTTTTTAAGGAAAGGAAGGAAAGGAAGTTCTGGCAAGGAAAAAGGTATGAATCTAAGAGTCTGAGTGTCTAGGAGTGACGGACGTATGAATCCATCCCTCCAACTGCGGGGTAAGGCGATGGGTCGAGGGTCCGGCTGGAGAGGTCATATAGCCTCCCTCAACCAATCTCAGTCTATCCGGCCCACCACGCAGCAGGTGTGCAGACGCATTAGCTGTCGCATAACTGTCTTCTTCCTCATTACTTATTTTATTTTCAGAAGATTTCTTCGACTGGTTATAGCCGTTATTTTTCTTTTTCTTTTACTAACTCTATTATCTCTATTTTTTAAGGATACCTATTTCAGAACAACTATTCCACGGGCTGCTACTTCTATTTATCTTTTGTATAATGTTAATGTAGGTACTTGCATACTGATTACTAGCCCCTTATGCATGGACATTGGAAGGTCTAGAGTCGTTCAAATAAATGTAGCTTCGTTAAAAAAAGTGGAGTATTGACGTGTGCGGTGAAGGAGGAAACCATATATTTCCTTATAACGCCGTTGGGAAAGTGGTGGGGTCCCCTCGAAAAGACGCATCAGCCACCAAGACCCGGACAATCCTCACCCCATGAACCCGGGCACCCCTGCTAATTCACCAAACGTAGCGAACCACTTGGGGTGACCTAGGGCAGAGGTGTTAGTCATCCAATAAATGGTACCCAGGGCGGCAGTACCTACCCAGACCCGCCTGCCAAATATTACTATTTTACAGTGAAAATTGCTGCAAAATATTGTTCTAGTTTTTCGGGTACAGCTTTCCCTAAAACGTGCGATTGATTAATTTTATCTGATCTCAAGTAATTGATTTAATGTAAAATAGTTTCTATCGAATAGAAGTAGCTTAATAGTGTGTACAAGGAAGCAAATAATTTCAATTCTCCCAAGTGACTTGTTTATTCGCCATTATATTCTTAGTTACTTTCCACCATGACAAACGAATATAACTTTAGTGTGTTCAGTTTCACCGCATACACGCTGTGTACTTTCTCACAAAACAATCGCGTCGTACATCAGTAATGTCTACATGAAATAATCACGGTCATCATCATCATCCATCTTGCGCAATCAATAGCAGTAGTTAGAACCTTGTAATGGCGGGGTTGGGCGGACAAAAATCCTAATTACAGAACATTCCAAATTGCCCGTGACGGACGCCATCACGTACAGTGACATGGCATTTTACTTTGAATTGTATTTGGTGAACTTAAGACATAGCCTCCGGTTTGGATTATCACAATTCATAGATAGCTTTACTACATTATCAAAATCTTCTCCCTTTCATTTTGCTGTTACTGTAATTATTATTATTATTATTATTACAAAATTGTGGCACAAATTATATTTATTAACTTTAAAAGTTCGTCATTTAAAGTTAATAAATTTAAGTCTTAGGTCTTTCGGTTTGTAAGTCTGAATTAGAATTATGAATTAGAGACCTCTTTAAAGTAAAATAAAATCACATTTAACCCTTAAACTCTTTTTTTCGGTTTTCGGAAAAACTCATGTAGGTCTCCTAGAAATCGTTGTTTCTCCCTTCCTATCATGGTTAGAAATATGATATAAACCGTGTTAGAAAGAGAAAATAATGCGCTTTACATTTGAATTAGTTAATTGCAAAATAATTTAAATGTATACCTTTAGAAATCCAAAGTTTCATTGAAGCAATTTGAAAAAAGAACATAAAACTTTGAGAAATTTATTTTATATTCTTTTTTTTATTTTTTAAAGAAAGACAAACATTCCCGGGTTACGAATAACCCAACAATATTTAAAAATCTCCTACTACCACCACAGAAAGCCGAAAATGTTGCTTGTGTTGTGATGGAGGACTTAGCCAGCCGAGGAATCGAACACGCGACGCTCGGGTGGGACCCTAGCGCTATGCCCACTGAACCACTGACCGGTATATTTATTAATTATTTATTTTTACATTAAACGACCAAACAGTGAGTTGCATTTGCCTAATAAATTATGTGTTAATTTATTTTTAATCGCTATCAGTAATTTTAGTTAGAAAAAACGTAAGGTGAGCCATTTTACAATATTTGTTATGTTTGCTTGCAAAAATTTTATATTTCAAAAAAATATGTTAATTTAGAATTATAAAATTTGAAAGCGTATATCATCAACTTTCTAAAACAGTTTTTAGTTTTCGGATTCATTAAAAAATACTCTATTTATTTTCCAAACGAAAATATTGTGACCCTCTGACAAAACAAGTTCGTTGTCTGAGGGGTTAAAACTCAAAAAGCAATAAAAGTATATTAATGATGGCTTATAACTTATAACCTTTAGTTATAAAAAATAATCATAAATTCTACTGTAAAATACTTTTAAAAATAAATCTTCCTACTTAATAGAACAAAGTAATAATTTGTTTTCTTGTAATTTATTTTTCATCCAATACTTTTTTTATCATCGGCATAAAGTTTTTTACGAACTGCCGTATTTCATTTTATTTCAGACAGCCTCCACATAATTCGAGTAAGGCCTTAAACATTTATTTACAGAACGAGTTTAACTTTCGTTTGACCGTAAAGAGTGAATCGAGTTCGGATTAATATTTTGACTGACAAGACCAAAGCTTCCGACTGAAAGATCATTGGCTGAGGGGATATTGGGGTCATCCACACAGCCTCCGTGCGCTGTTGCAAAACTTATAATACTGACAACGAGATTTTTATATCATTCAAGATTGACCGAACAATTTTAATGATTATCATTAATTACGGTTTACTTTAATAAGTCCGGTACACCTCTGACTAAGTGAATCAGATACTTGAGTCGGGCCATGTCAAGAGTCAGAATAATAGAAGAGCATGTAAGAGACGATGTATGAATGTGAACAAGGCAAGGAGTGTGTGCCAAGACCGAGTTGTTTGGCGGTCCGTGCTTTCTACCTACCCCTGCGGGGAGACGGCGTGAAGGTTAATAATAATAATTGGATAATTTGTAGAGCGCCGTTTTTGTGAAAAATCACCTCAAGGGCGCTTGATTAGTTAATAATCTTATGCGTCCGAGTGGTTAATAGTTGTTGATCTCTTCGGCGCTGGTGCACTAGTCGGGAAACACGTCAAACGCGCCCCTAACATTTGTCACCAGTGTTGAGAACAGGTCGTTTCTACGACTCGTTTTTGGGAGTTCTCGTTCGAAGGTCAATGCCCACTCCTTCCACTCCTAAAAAACCCTTCACACTGCATCCCCAAAGATGTCATGGGTCCTGAGCAAGTCCAGAGGGATATTATTTCACTCAGTGGCGTTAATGAAAAAAAAAATTTAAAGCAAATTTTCCAAACTAAACAAATTCGTTACCATATGGTAAAGAAAAAAACAAATACAAACATACTTACTACATACTGGATACCTTTTCTGGAAAAATATCAAGTAATGGTATTGATTAAACAATCAGTCTTGAACTGACTAAACCATATTTCGTGAATAGATCTGAATCGTTCCAATACCTTCAGTTTCACAACTCACAACGTACTTACTCTTATTGGGAAAGTCATAGTCACATTTACTCCGTGCAGTTGGGACTCACGGTATTCAAAACAAAAAGTAGTGAAGAAATCCACCAGTTGTAAAGGTTGGTGAGTTCCTGCAATACTAGAGCATACCTAAGCTTTGATGGCGATAGGTCCCGGGTTCAAAAGCAAAACCAATCATAAATCCAAAAGCAATTTTTTTCATTTTTATATATGATTAACGCAGACCCGTGAGAAAAATCACGGATAGCCTGAATTCTCGGCAAATGAGTTCCCATTTTGAAAAAGGAAACCAAAATAATTTTCTGTTGAAATATTATACTATGGGTGGGTACTTTATCGCTTGTCAGAATTTGTTCAAACAAACAGTTTAAAAATTACCCTTAAAGTTACTCGTAGTAAAAATTAGGGTTCTGGAGTTCATTGATTCGGAGTTACAGATACACAACTATTTATATATAAAATTATTTCGTTTCAAAATTTACCATTTTATGACTGATTTCTCTTTTTTCTACAAACGCAACAAGTTTAATGTAAGATTTTTCAGGGCCATACTGTTAGCGGTTCTATCATTACCAGGATATTGCTGAACATAAGTTGACTGGCCAAAACGCACGATTGCTTTCTTTAAATTAGAAAAACGCCTTTGACAAGATCCGAAAATTTCAGAAAAAATGACAACTTTGTTTTAAATTTTTTTTAATATATTTTTTTATTCCTTTATTTTTCCCAAATTAAGATTTTATGTATACATATTATGAAAATCATAAGAATAATGGAACCCACTAAAGCGTAGCCTGTGTGTGGGTAATATAGTTAAATATATTTTGTTCTACATAGGAAAAACAAAACAGTGGGCATATTAAGCAACAACATGATTAAAATTTATCTAAATAGTTTGTACAAAAAGTGTACACAATGGTGTACAGTGTAATAATAAGTGTAAAGTTTGTGTGAAAAATAAAAATGATGTAAATTAAATAAATAAAGTTTCAACATCTGCGTTGTTTAGCCATATTTTTAACTCTTTTAAGTATTGGGGAAGTTTAGTTGCCACCTGAATAATTTTCGGTAAAAGATTGAAAGTATGAGGTCTGGTGTTTGCATTGTTTTGGTATTCGTTTGGGGGGTATAAAATACATTATTATTTATAATGTTGATTCTGTTTTCATTTTTTACGAATTAATTTTGTTTTTAAAAGATATATTTTATAGTTCGCAGTATAAATAGTTTACAAAGACTGAATATAGATTAGATCTCGAAGTTAATTCATATAATGCATGCAGCAATGTAGACAACATTTTTTCAAGTTTCCTCAATTTCCTTCTGTTAATATTCCACACCGTTTCGGGGTATTTTTACATCCATTTTCACATCAATGTTGTTGCGCCCTCCATTGTGCAATTCTAATTACCCCTTTCAAAATGGAGGGTTAGTTTGAATGCACTATTCTATTCAATCGATTCTATTGTTTTAATTAGACCCTTCACTTGGTGCGGTGGCGCTGGGCGGGGCTTGGCAATTTGAAGGCGTTGATTTTCAAGAGAAACCCATAGAAATTCCCCTATATTTTTTCTAATTTCCAACATATTCAAATTCGCTCTTGCGTTCTCGCTCACAAAGATATTGTTTTCGAAATGGCTTTGTATAAAAAATGTCCCGAGAATTCTAATCTCGGGAAGTCAAGTCTCGCGGAAAATGGTTGAGAGAATTATTTTAAGTTTCGGTAATAAAAATAAAAACAGCCTCAACTACTTTTTTCTAATAGTTAAGTTCTCATATCAATTATTTTAGACAAAGCTTTGTTTTTATATTAATTGTGCCGGTATTCATGAGTTGAGGTTTGTCTAGGTCCAGGCGGGAGAGACTAATTTTTTTTAAATGAGCTCCACACAGGAGGCCTTGAGGAAAATAATTTCCCTCAGGGCCTATGCCATCTTTGGGATGCTATGTGGAGGGTTTTTATGGAAAGGAAGGATAGGAGAGTTCTGGGAAGGAAAAGGGTTTAAGGGGTGGGTAGGAATCTAGGATTCAATGTGTCCTGGTCATCCGCCTCCAAGACAGACAAACCTCACCCCATGAACCCGGGCACCCCTGCTAAATCACCAAAGGTACCGAGGTGTTGGTTATCCAATAAAGGTTCCCAGGGCGGCGGTTCCCATTCCCGCCTCCCAATTGATAGGTACTGGTTGAGGGAGACCTAACCAAGACCTCTCCAGCTGGATTCTTTCGACCCATCGGCTTGCACTGCAGCGGGATGATTGGATTTATACGTCCGTCACTCCTGGACACGTTTCTACCCTTATACGATTTCTACCCTTATACCGTTTTCCTTTCCATAACTTCCTCTCCTTCCTATCCCTAAACAGACCCTCCACATATCATCCCCAAAGATAACATAGTCCCTTAGAATTTTTTCCTTATGACCACCTATGTGAAACTAACGTTAAAAAAATCTGAAATAATAATTATCATTCTGAAAGCTTTGAAAAATGTGGCTTTATTGTGATTTTATTAACCCACGTAAATTTACAAACCCTATGTTTTCTCTGTGCAAAGCTGAAAAGGGTACTTTATTTGAATTTCAAATGTTACGAATTTTTTAAAGCGGCGACTGCATAGATTGGTAGCTAAAATTATTTTTGAATCAACTGTAAAAAGCTTTTATTTGACTGTTAAAACATGTTCGTACACATCATACTTACATAATGTAGGTATCTCCCGGAAAATGCAATATACTTAAGTAAATAATATATTTGAGCTGAGAAGTTATGTGGGAATGTATGGAGGTACCTGCCGTACGTAAACCGTAGGTACGAGTATGTCAGGGAATCTGAAATTCAAATTTTCTGTTCTTTTTCATCTTGTAAATAGCTGTGGAATTTACGTCGTGCTTTTTATAGTATTCTGCACGCCATGTTTTGATATTATTTTTCTCCATTCTGAATATTTTGAACGTATTTTTTCATTCTTGTTATGATAGTTTCAATTGGATGAAAAGAAAATTTTGCCGAATAAATATTTATATTTTTGATACTGACAATAATTCATGATGGAATTCCATTATAATAATAATACTACCAGTTAAAAACCCGCTCAAGCCCTGCAGGCGGATTTTGCTTCTACTTCGTCCAGTTAGTGTTGGTGACCATTTTATTAATCCAATAGGAACTGGTTTAAAAAATAGCCCGTTCCTCGGATCCACTGTCATCCAGTTATAGCTAGTCACCGGAACGGGCAACGACGTCATATGTAATATATATCCGCGTGATACAACTAAGTAATACCGTCACTCTTTCAAGGGAAACCAGAGTACCAGAGTGGGTGGTTTGGTATATTTATGGTACCGGACCTAAGCAAATTTTTTATATAAATCAGAATGTTGGAATTTATTCGTGTTCGAGACGCGGATGAAAGTGGCGCTATCTATACGCGAGTTTCGTAACTTATCCGTACGAATATAACGTCAGAAAAAAACTCGCGGGAACATATTTATTACGCATACCTACATAGATTAGATAATTAATACTGTTTGATGATAGATGGCAGCACTTCTGTTGGTATCTATTTGTGAATAGCGTGTTGTGTACGTAGACGCACGGATATTAATACTGTTTGATAACACATACAAAACTTATTTCCACCTAATTTATTTTTGTAATCAATGTAAGTATAAGTAAGTACTCCTAAGTATAAGTAAGGTATCCTCCAGAGAACATTAAAGTAATCTATAAACACGAGATAATTATGTCTACTGCAAATAGCCAAATACGACATGGCAGTAAATATGGAAAAACCCTATAAATTGAATAAAATACTTTTAGATTACCCCCTTCCTCTCCCTCAAATGTTATGTATATCAACTGTAGATTAAGAAAAAAATGTACCAGTCTGAAGATGGCTTTAACAAGCTGAAACCGGTTACGGTCAAAAATAAATTAAGTGGAAATCAGTTTTATTGTATTATTTTACCGAATGTTTTATTTATTTTTGTGGTGAATTGATTTCTAAAATAATACCATGCAGTCTTTATTTTGAAAACTGTATCATGTGCAAAATAAAGTACCTATCTTTGAAAGCATCTACA
The DNA here is from genome assembly GCA_929108145.2 of Limnephilus rhombicus. Lineage (NCBI taxonomy): Eukaryota > Metazoa > Arthropoda > Insecta > Trichoptera > Limnephilidae > Limnephilus > Limnephilus rhombicus. The sequence goes on from OV815278.1 coordinate 45,141,225, forward strand.
TTATGCGTTAAATTATTTTGCGACTCTTTAAGCCGCTCTAAGAGATTCTCCTTCATAATGATTTTTACGCATTTTGGATTATCTCAAAGCAGAATTGGGATGGTGAAACATGTTCGCTACAATGTGAAATACCCTGATATGCCGGAAATTGCTTCTCCGATCATTCATGGTAGAAAAGATTATTACTTGCAGCATTGTGATGCCTTCGAAAATGAAGTCATTTCATAGCGAGGTCGAAATTTTTGTTATAAAATCGTATTTGTTGCTTTCTTCGTAAAAATAAGAACGACAAAAATTATTTTGGTTTATTGTTTTGATTTTGGGATTTTCTTTCTCTACGCTGGCGTTTTCTTAGTTTGCTAGCATAGCACGCTCTACCATCTTAACTAGAAAATAATTTACCGCAATATCACTTCTGTCCAGGGGTAGAGAGCATGTGTCAGTGGAGACATCTTTTTCATAATAACGCTTACAATGGTAATACGATCTTACATAGTGTAGTATATTGATTATCCGTGTAGTTTCACCTTCTTTCAATAGATTTCGGTAGGTTAGTTTGTAATACGAAGTTCTGCCGTATCCCAACAGATGGAAGGTATGTTGATTATCAGAAGAGTACCATCTATCGCCTTTCGTGTCTTTGGTACGAACGGTTACGATGATGGCCGAAGGCCCCAGTGAGATTGGGCGGGCTTCCTCAGACAACCCGCCGCCCCCGCCGGATCGACAGAACTACTTAGCATTTAGCCTAAAAGAACGTCTGTCAGGTCTAATATTCATAGTAAACTTTCACAAAATAGTATTAATAAATAGTAACAAACTAATAATACTAATAAATAGTAATAAAATCGAACCTTAAACTTATTGGAAGATACCCAACACATCTTAAGTAAACACATAGTTAGTACAATACAGCGCCCTTGAGGTGATTTTTCACAAAAACGGCGCTTTATAAATTATCAAATTATTATTATTATTCACTTCTTCTAATAGTGCAAAATTATTTTGTGGTAAAATTATAAATTCAAATTAATAGATAACTTTGTATTAACCACTTAATTAATTTAATTAATTAATTTAGTTTTAACAGTGGAATAGAATTAATACATTGTAATGTCAATGGCTTTCAGTTGGATAAATAAGAAATTTTAGAGATTAGAAAGAGTTTTAATGCAAATTTAAATATTATTAATATTCAAAAATTGTTTTTAAATGACCTATTATTAAATCTATTCTCCTTTTAAATTTAATTGTTCTATATTGCCCCTCGTCCCTTACACATTATTTTCTTTCAAATTTTATTATTGTTTATGTCTATTATTTTTCTCTATTACCTATGTATGTCTATTTTTAAAATTAGTTCTGTCAAAAGCCTGAAGAAGTCAGCTTTGCTGACGAAACATGTCGGTTTTTGTAAATAATTAAGTGGTTAATACAAAGTTATCTATTAATTTGAATTATTATTATAATTAGTAGCTTGAAAACTATCAAGTTACTTCTTCAAACTTTGTAAATACACTTTGCGGTGTCATTTTTGATTAAATGAAAACAAAAACTTTGTTAAAACACCACTGTATAACCAATATTATTAATATGTTTCAAAAACAAAGTTTTAATCGTCAGGTAAGATTAATACTAAAAATAACAAAAGACAAACAAGTTTAGTATAGACAAATTAGAACTATAGACAAAATATTGGAGGGAGAGGTGATTAATTACTTGAAAACATCATCAAAAACAATGGTATTAAAAGAAATATAAAAATTATTTTAGAATGTGTGAAAATGTTTTTACAAACTTATTTGTTTTCATTTAACTGTCAAATTATATTATTAAGATTCAATTCGTATCTAATTTAGTGTTTTCACGTTTGTTAAGCACAACATTTATGATTGAATGTAATTGCTGTCATTTATCACAATATGACAAAGTCACAATGGATACATCTAACTGGATACACGCAGATCAAACAGAAGACAGTGAGCCATTAGGCAGAGGCACAGCGTTGCCCCTGCCTATAAATCCACTCAGCGAGACGAGATTTGAGTCGTTTCCATTTCCTCGATTCTTCTACAGCCTGGCATATAAACAAATAATCTGGAATAAAATTTGTCTCCAAAGTCGTTTATACTAAATCGTTATCCATTTGTTATTCAGGTTTCGTATAAAGATAAAATCTCCGAGCCGCTCTTGTACTGGCATTAGGTTTACGTGTTATTCATACATATTTTAATACAGAGCGAACACGTAATGTATCGCCTACATCTCTCTCTAAACCTAAACGTGCTCCCTATTTACTTATCCCGGATAAAATTTCCCTTTCTTGTGATATTCTGATTGTAGGGTCATTGATACGGTCTAGTTAGCAGGCGAGCTTACGATATGCGGTCGTATCAAATGTTACGTATTTTTTTACCGTCAATCTTTCAATCTTAATGTCAAACATGTTTTTTATGATTTAATTTCTGTCCAATTATATTACCTATTGCTCTCGTATAATAAGCAAACATGCAATTCTTAATAAACTGAATTAGGTTGTTGCACGTAAAGAAAATCTTTCATGTAAAGTATCGCTTTAAATATGTTTTACACCATTATTACTTCCAAATTAGTTAAAACGAAACCGATCGGGTTGAACAATTTTAAAATATAAAGTCATTATGATGTCATGCAGGTAAAACACCGGTGTTTATATAGGTACTTAGCAAATTTAGTTTTTTTTTTAGTTTTACTATTCGTCACTTTGGTTTAACAGGGTTCTAACTTCCCTGTTTCTTTTTCTGGGGCATTAGGTGACAAAGTTCGCAAAGACGATTTCTCGCGATTTTTTTTTACCATTTTTTGATTTTGAGGTTTTTTCTTTTAAAAAGGACAAACATTCCCGGGTTACGAATAACCCGACAATATTTGATAATCTCCTACTACCACTAAAGTAAGCGAAAACATGTGCTTGAGTCGTGAAGGAGGACTTAGCTAGTCGAGGAATCGAACACGGGACGTCTGGGTGGGACCCAAGCACGGTGCCAACCTAAACGTGCATATAGAACCATATGTAACATGCAATCAGCTAGGGCAGGATATTTCTTTGAAAAAAGTTCTAATTATATTACCTAATAATAAATACCATTGAAATTAAAATAAATTAAAATATGTTAAACTAAAACACAGGACTGAACCTTAAAATCAAAATTGTTAATATATCACAAGAAATCGTATCCAACTAAAGTGACAAACTGCACTGCGCCTCTTAATAACGACCAACGTGTTATGAAGATATTTGCGTTGGACGTCAAAATGTTATGAAAATATTTAGCTTTCACATTCTAAGCTAAAATGTTAGGAATATAATACATGGAGAGCAAGAGACAAGTGTAATTATTACTGGAGAATTTCTCAGGCGTGGACCTTAAGCAGGCGGCTGTGTAATACTTTGTATGAGGATAGGTTATTTAAATGAAATAGTATAGTGCTTTGACACAGTTAAATTAATTTATTAATTAAGTACAAATAATAATCAGGGCTAGACTAAATTCTGAATGGGCATATTATGGAGCGTTAGTACCGTTTAATCTTGAGGAGTTGATGAATGGGTGAATGCCATATGTAGGCGATCCATGATGCTGCTTTCTGCCTTCGGAGATGGGCGGTTAGCTCCCTCCGCTGCTGACATGTGCTAAACGGGCAGGCTGGAGCGACGAACAGGCCTCCAGTCCCGCGGTTTCCCAGCGACGTCCCGTCCAAGGGCGGTTGCCAGCCAGCCGACTATGTTGATGACGGCCAAGGTGGGCGATCTTCGGCCGCATCTCGGCGAGCACCTCTGGCTCCAGGTATAGTCGGAAGGTCTTGTGATGACTGCGTCTGCAGATGCTGGATGTGGTTTTAATCCAGCAGAAATAATGTTCTCCCATGGTACTCCGCTGCTGATCCAGGATTTTAATGATTGTCCTGATGGTCTTCAATAATGGATGTCGCTGGTGGGCGCGGATTTATCAATCTTCACATGTTGTTAAAATAATGGCGAACTACGACTATTTGATTACGTCGACCCGCCACAGGGCCGGTGGCCGTGGTCACCTGTGGCTGCTCAAAGAATGAAGAGCTCAAGGCCAGTCCTGCCTAGTGAACCCCTCTGTGCAGATCCTCAGTATCACCAACTGAGCAAAGGTAAACATTTCAATGCTACCAATATTGAATTGAATGTTAACAAACTTCACACCAAAAGTACCCATAAACAGATAATTCACTTGTTACATTATTTTTATGTAACAAACGGTCAGATGCAAACAAAATGACAATTGCTAGGGGATCAAAGTGAAGTTAGAACCTTGTAAAATAAACAGCTTCACAAACCTGACGTTAGAACTTCGTCACACGGAAATACAACACAGATTACTCGGAAAAATATTTTGGTTATAGAAATGTGCAAAAGAAATGTTTTGGCATCCAAAGACCATTTTTGAAAAAATACAAATTGAAATCTTGTCCAAATAAGGTGACGTCATATTGTTAGCCTATTTAAATGTGGTAAACATATTTTCTACTAGTTATAATTTTATTACTAGCAAAATGGTATGTAACTTGACCCTTGAAACCTGTTTTAATGCACCCCAGTAAAAACTTCCAGTCATAATAATCGTCATTCTTAGAAATACATTTCTAAGAATGACGGAAACAGTTTAAAAGAAGGATGCAATCAATTTCAATCGAGTGTCGCGTGTGAAGACGAATATAATTGCCAGGTATTATTGAGATAAAAGTAATGACGTAGTTAGGTTTAAATGCCTAGAAGCCTATTCACTCAGGCTGATGATCTCGTGGGAACCACTTTGGTTGACAATCTGCGGTCTACATCTCAAAATACCAAGACAAGATAAGTCTTTGACGGTTGTTTTTAACCACCCACTCAAAAAGTTGCTTTTAATCAAACCTTATGTCTTTCATTGTGGGCGTCTTAACTCTCTGCTTCTTACAAACAACCTTAAAACTTACACATTTTTTCTTGAGGCTTAAGATGACATCTAGAAAACTCAATTTTATACGAGTCGTAAATATAAGCACACAATTAAAAATACCAGTCTGCGATTCATCACATTTTAATACGCGTTTTGTTCGGTTGGTTTTTGTTGAGTTGCCTTCGTCAAGAGTTTAAATTATGTAGGTTAGATTATATTTTAATTTCCAAAAAAAATATGATTGAAGTAGAGTTTAATTTTTTATTTATCGCAGGCTAAATCCTATAGCTCCTATCATGTCATCTATACTTACATATATGTGTCAAAAAAAAATTAAATTAAAAAATCTTAATTGTAAGCGTTTAAAGGTCATTTCATGAACATTCTCCAACCCTTAAGAGTCCTAAATTCTCCAGTCTTTAAAAAAAAAAATATCAACTATACTTTTGTCACTAATCTTTTAATAAATGTAATACTAATAATGATGGGGGTAGCAAATGTAAAATCGTGCAATGTCCAGTGTTTTAAATAGAATGTCCTCCGCGTGCAAAGCCGTATCTTCTCCTAGCATAAACTTTCTAATTAAAGTGTGTTTATCTGAAGTGAGCTGCCAGGTAAGAATGTTTCTGTATCTATTTTTAAATAGTAAAATTAGATAGAAACTAAGAATTCTTCATAAATTGTACAGCTCCCTTGAGGTGATTTTTCAAAAAAACGGCGCTATACAAATTATCCAATTATTATTATTATCTATACGTATTTAATCAATCTATAATCAGTCACCTTTTGGTGCTTTGTAGCCTTCCCACTCTTGTGTACTTTAGTTTTCTAAAGGTTTCACTTTTGTCGCATGTGAATTGCACACTCTGATTTTTGTTTTAAGATATCAGGAATCAGCAATTGTTTAAATTTAAATCAAGAGATTAGTTACAAAGTTTCTCAGCAACATCTACAATTTAGATACCCCTAAATCAGCCCGCCTCCCTTACAAATTTCTTGTTTTAGTAAGATTATTTCTTTGACTATTGCTAAGCGGATGTAGAAGGGGAAAAAATATTATATTGAAATAAACATAAATAAACATTGCTCAACCCATCCCATTCCGACCCAACCTACTTTCCAATATTGGCTCATTAGGTTGCCATGTATACCGGCTGATTAAACTCCAACTTCCCACCTATCCTTAGAGCACGTGTTCCAGTCCTAACAAATCAGTGCCCCCTGGTGTACCGGTCTCATCGGGACAGGATTACTCCTGGCTGGGGTTGTACAATCGTATTGTATCGTATCGTATCGACGATACTATTTATTTACTACAGTTCTCATTATTGCTAATCAATTATTTCCTCACCCAGATAAAGGCGTTATATTTTCTTTGTATTTAATGCCAAAGTAATATTTATTAAAATGCTTGCATTTGTTGCATCCACACGTAAGTACGAGTAAGGTATCACAAAATCTGTGATAAAACTTAATAAAACTTTTTTTATCGTTACTACGTTTCAAGAGAGCATTCACTATAAACCCCATTCTTGGCTGATGGCCTGCGAGCACCTATTCGTGTGGTGAAATTTCGCTGAGAAGAAACCTCCCATGGAGCTGTCTTAAGGCACAAACACACCCACACAAGTCTCCCTCATAAGATATAAGATTTATAAATATTCCGAGCAGAATGGACACGCTAACACAATTATTCCGCAATCAGTTATTTAAATCCAAAAATCAATTCAATTAAGTGACACAGCGCGCGGTCGTTTGTGGTTTTAATTTAAAAAAACGCTTTAATGGCGTGTAGCCGGTCTTAAACCAAGAGGGAACATGACGTGTATTTGATGATTCGATAGTCTCCATCCCAAAATAAATTAAAAAAGAATCATTACGCTTCAGCGGAACCGCAAAGAGACATCAAGTAACCCTGAAGCGACGAAGTATGATGGTGGGGTATAAATTGAATTAAAAAAGAAAACAATTAACTTACATTATTTGTTTTTTTTTAGACAATGTCGCACGCAGGCAAGAAGTTATTGTTCATGTTGATATCACCAATAGCAGCAGACAATTTCAAAAGGATGAAGACACACCATTATGTTGCCAATGTCTCACATTGGTTTGGTAGTAAGAAGGCAAAGATACATTACTTTTGATTTTTTGAATCACGCTGTGGAATCAAGAGGCATCGTCAAACACCCAATTACAACCCTAGAAAACTTCCGAAAAAGCATCGAACTTCTGTCAAAGGCAAAAGCGAATCATTGACTATAATACGAGTATAATAGGCAAGTGGCGCGAGTTCTTGCGGCGTAACGCCGACTATAAATATCAAATACCCGAGGTTATATAGGTTATAAGTTTGTAGGTACTATGTAAACATGACGAGTTTCTCAAATTATCTAAATAAAGTTATTTGTAAAAAATACGTAAAACTATCAAAAAACTAAAGCGATGTTAGCGTGTTGCCCTAGGTGCATACTCTAAAAACATTCTTAATTACTTAAACAACATAATACGCGTAGGTACATCACCTATACCCAGAAAAGGGTTGTCAATCACTATTGTTAGGGTTGATTGAAGTTGATAAAAGATTTGGCGTATTGTTTCTGCGCCACACCCGGCTGTGCATTGGCCATTAGCTCCCCGCTATTTTAAATAACAAAACTATTGTGTGTGATTTGTAGAAACTCTGCTGGGGTCCACGAGACCCGTTCGACTTCCCACTTTACGATTTATTTAGCGAACCCGATCAGAAGACTATCTATACTTTATCTCCGTTTCCGTAGGTAGATTTTTTAAAAATAGTTTGTATGCTCCTCTTTATCGCCTATACAGCATTTCTTTTTAAATCTGTGGGATACCCTTTTATTCATAGTAAATGTTTTTAGTAATCTAGATAAATTTTTGGAGTTTCCAGAAGGTAGCCCATAATATTTATAACTTCAATATTTTGTTGATCGCTTTTATCCGAGCAAAAACGTAGATTATTATATTCAGAGGAAATAGAGTCTGAATAAATGATATTAAAACCTTTTAAAAACATGTACTATTTACTGATAATATTTCACGTAAAAACATAACGACAATTAATTACTAATCTGATCAAATGTCTGTATTTTGTAGTTTAAAATTGTACGGACTTGCCTGGCAGTGATTCTATCCCCCGTGATCAGGCCGCGTATCACAACTACTCCCTGTCCTTACGATTGGTCCCCGCCATTAATCACGTGACATAACACGGCAGCAGGCTTTATTTCGGGGAGGAGTATTCGGGAGGGGAGGGGGTGGCGGCCATTTTTCGTTTTATAAGCAGGGGCCTTAAAAACGATCTTGCGATCGCGGGGCCAGGCTTTTTATGTGAGACAAAAATGGGCCCATCAAAAAATAAGTTTTCCGGAACGTGTGAAGTCTTTTTGTCTTATTTTACTTCTGAACTTCGAGAAGTAACGTTAGCACGACTTTATTAAAAGAGAAACCTTTTTATATAAAAAAAGTTAATCCCCTCTGCCTACTCCAAGAAAGCTTGTGAAGTAAAATGTAGTATTAAACAACAAGAGGGGACATTTTTTTTTAATAATTGCCAATTTTTGCGTCCTTTTACTGTGTGTAACGAAAATGAATAACTTTATATATACCACTATTTAATCAAAATAATCAACGTGTTTACAAAACAAATGTTTTCTTTTTTATTTATTTTCATTATACGTTTGCCCCGACAAAAAAAATATTGGTTTTGAATCTTGTCTTGAAACTTGATTATTTTGATTAAATTGTGATGTACACAATGCCATTTATTTTTATATAATTGAATATTAAAAAAACATATTTTAAGTAGGTACCCATTCCATAATTTTATGTCATTTTGTAACGTCTTAATGAAATCACGTATATTTATGAGCCTAACACTTACTTTATGAAAAGCAATGTAGGTACCTACTAAGAATTGATGCATCTAACAATTTTTTTGTATTTTAATGCCTTTGAAAGCACACAATTTTGTTTGTTTGTCAGCCTACTTATGGAAATTCCAACATCATATTGGATTAGTACTTACAATAAAGTGAAATAACACTTAATTATTATTATAAGCAAAAATTACCAGCCTGAAACACTCATCCACATTGAAAAATCTTCCGAGAAAAGATACATGACGCCAACGGGACTTGAACCCGTGCCCTTCTGATTGCCGGTCAGCTGCTCTCCCAGTTGAACTATGGCGGCTTATCTTATACCCGCCAAATGATTCAATATATACTATTGTTTCATTCAACAATTATTGCTTATTATATTTTTTCCACCTGAAAACAACCAACTTAATTTTTGCGAGAGAGACACTGTTAGTGTTAAATCCCTCGCTAGGTGGCGTCGAGACAAATTATGTCTTCATTTATTGGGGAAATACTTAAACTTGTCAAATATTAATTATTATTTTTAATTGTTAAACTAACCGGCAATCAGAAGGGCACGGGCTTAAGTCCCGTTGGCGTCATGTATCTTTTCTCGGAAGATTTTTCAATGTGGATGAGTGTTTCAGGCTGGTAATTATTGCTAATAATAATTGTTACCCTTTGTGCTATGCATAAAAATCTTGTATTAAACGTTAGTTTAACAATTAAAAATAATACTTAATTATTATTATTAAATGTGGATACATTTCTGTTGTGTTCACACAAATAGTTCTCCAACTCGGCTTGGGAGGTGATTAGTTCTTGGGAATGAATAGAGTTATTTTATGTTAATCTGGAATTTATTTAATATTTCGCGTATGTGGTGACTACAATAGTCGGCCTAACTGGAGGTTGGCTAAATGAGATCTGAATTGAGTGATCTCCTGTTGACTGCACCCAAGTCCTTGGCCTCCCTGGTGCCTAAACTCTGAACTATACTAACGGCCATCTAGCGGACTTTCGGGACAGCTCGGAAGCTTTTAGATAATCCACAATTACGTAGGATACACGTATGTTTTTTTGCATGTATTATGTAAGCTTTAAAGAAATTATATATTGAATGAACTTCTCTAATGTAAGTGATATTTAAAAAATATCATATTATAAACTAAAACCTACTTTACTGTAAAAATGCAAAAATTCCATCAGCACCACACTAAATGATAGAGAATTAGTGAATGCCTTCGTGTGGATGCAATTTTATGGAACATTTCTTATGATTTTCCTATGCAATTAGTATTCAATCATCGTCAGTCAAGGGGTGCATTGATGTGATGAAAAGCAATCTGTCAGGACTGAACCGCAAGGTGCTATATCATATTTGCATATCCTGAAGGGCCTAAGGCGACACGGGACGTGTTTTTGTGGTGAAAATGTTAATTTTGCTGGAATGTTCTTTACACTGCAAACCCGTTCTTTCAATTAGAATACTAAATTTTGTTCATTAGTATTCGAAAAAAGGCAAAAGGATCGAGGGAATGACGAAAAACATGAACTTTATATTTATATGGATATTGAAGTAATCGTTTTTAAATAGAATTTGAGTGAAATTGAGATAATTTCTTCAATCCGATTAAAAATTATCAAGACTTACAAAATAAAAAGGTCCCAAAATTAGAATATTTATTTTTATTATAAGATGGGTTATAGACATTATATTTATCATATGTAGGAACTTTATTTTTATTTTTCTAAATAAATATTATACAAATTTATTAAAAAAGAAAAAAATTAAGTTTACATGAAACGTTCTTTTAATTTACATCATGAAAAATAATAAATAAAATTTCGAAATTAAAATATCCTTCAAACCATAAATACAAGTCGAAAAAATGTTGGGAGGCAAACATTAATTACGAGAGGTCAAAAATGGGGGGTCCAGCAAAATCTCGCGTTACTTAAAAAGAATATACGAAATGGCCCAAATTTATCTCACCAAGGGGGGGGGGGGTCTAGATTGGAAGATAAACTGCTCACGTAATTAATGTATGCCCCCTTGGTATATATAAACCCACACGAAGGTAAAAAAAATAGAAAATTACGCCGAAATGTTAGTAAGATAGCAAAGAAAATTTAAGCACATTTGAGAAAACACATGGTAGGTAGTAAAAATATTTATGTAGAAACCTGTAAAAACCGTTTTAATTATTTTTATGGGCTGTTTTCACTGCAGTTCACATATTTAACTTTATATCACCAATTTCCCGCAAAGAAATATTATAACCGTGTTTCTGAACCTTTTCAAAGTGATTTTTTAATATATTTGAAGTACACATTCCTACTTTGTAAGTGTTGAACTGAAACTCTGGATTGTGCTTTGACTGCATCCCATCCGAGTATAAAATCTATATTTCAAACATCGAGCGGTCCCTTTGAGAGCCGTCAGGGTTTGTTAGCGATTTACGATATAATATTACAATAATAATTTAAAATGTGCGTTTTAATGGACGCGCCGTTTATTTATCGCTAAATTATACGATTTGTACTTCCCTTGATAAATAAAGACGATGGAATCCTTAGCTCGCAGACCTGGACCCGAAACATTGAAGGCCGGCGGAACCATCTCCTAAAGGGGAACGGGATCATAAATATTTTGACCACATCAAGATAAATTGGACGAATGGCAAAAGGCACATTTTTCTTTGATTGTGTTGAAAAAAATTCTTTAATATTTATACGTAATTCTTTTACTATCATGTACCTAATATAATTATCGAATTTGTATTCTGGTACCTGGTAAAGGGCTAGTTGTTTCAAGGATTCATTAAGCCGCCGCAACCGGGCTCAAAAAGAAGAAGATGGAGAGATATGAAATTACGAATGTTAGAGGAGCGCGCTAGTATTTAAAGCGACAAAATCGATACGAAAATTGTGAAAATATTTAAGTATACACGACTCGTTTAAAATTGAGCAAAAATCTCGTGAGGGTTGTCTTAAACAGCATTTAAAGAAACACTGTAATTTTTTTCATTAGTGTAACTTGAACTGAAACAAACGTGTTTATAATAATTTTTGGTGCATATTTTGCGATTTTTTTCTATCAAAGTAATTTTATATAATTTGAGTTTCGGCGGGGGGAATGTCTAGATATTATTTTCAAGAATAACTTATATTTTTTTAAAAGCTTTAAAACTTTTCGTGTTTTAGAGATATGTAAAAAATCGGTAGAAATTCGGGTAGCGGTGGCTTAAATTTCAAAGATGGTGTTCAATTTCTGTGAAAGTTCTATTTAAATTTTGTTTTTACTCGAGTTCTGTAAAAGCACTGGTCCTTAGAATCGCCCTGGTGAACGAACGTCATTCAGAATCGAAATATTTCTTAAAATGACAACAATCATGTTTATTGACCAGCTCTGAAGAGCCAAGTTATTCCCAACCTTCCTATAGGCTATATCCTTCCCCGACCTGCTCCCTTCAGCCTGACAATATACCCGAATTGGGAATGCCATCGACCCACTTGCTCCAGATAGATTGCTTGAAATGGCAACACCATGTTTATTGATGAGATCTGAATATCCAGAATCTTCACAACCTTCTTAATTCCCATTTTTCTCCCCACACTCCCAACAACAAAAGCAACTTTCAATTTGGGAGGCGGGAATGGGTACCGCCGCCCCGGGAACCTTTATTGGATAACCAACACCTCCGCCATAGGTCACCCCAAGTGGTTCGCTACGTTTGGTGATTTAGCAGGGGTGCCCGGGTTCATGGGGTGAGATTTGTCTAGGTCTTGGAGGCGGATGACCAGGACATACTGAACCCCAGATTCCTACCCACCCCTTAAACCCTTTTCTTTCCCAGAACTCTCCTCTCCTTCCTTTCCTTAAAAAAAACCCTCCACACAGCATCCCCAAAGATGACACAGGCCCTGAGGGAAATTATTTTCCTCAAGGCCTCCTGTGTGAAGCTCATGTAAAAAAAAAAAAAAAAAACTATTGGGGATGCCATAGTACCATGCCATAGCACCGGAAATATTGCTTGAAATAGCAACAGAAAAGTTTAGTGACCAGTTCTGAACAGCCAGCTTCTTCCCCTCACCACTGCCGCTAGCCTCACAATACACCCCATTTGGGGATGCCATAGTTGGGATTCTTGTGCGATATTCACATAAAAATAATTTAAAAAATCAGATTTTGTACTTACTGAAAAAATAATTGTGTTAAATTAATTAACTTGCTGGAAGTTTTCAACTTCATAATTTAATCGCTATTCGGTCTTCAGTTTTGATCCGAAAATGTGAGATCTGATGCAAAGTCAACAACATATCGTTACTTTTTTTGTTAATATTAGAATGAATACAATATATTAGGCAATTTGGGATGGGTCGTTTTATGATATTTCTTACACCGGTAAAACGTTAAAGTTCGTAAAATCTATTAACATATCTGTTTTTTGGGTCGAACATCTTTTGCTCGCTGTCTTAAAAAATAATTTTATTCAGTTCGAATCGCAGTCTTATTGAATTTATCTCCTCAATACATTATTAATAAATTGATGGGTTCATTGTATGCTAAGTCCTTCGAATGCGAATGAAAAAGAAATTCTTCTTATCCCAATCGATCGGCGGATAAGTTCGAGTAGTGGTAGTGGATTTCTGCCTACTTTAGTCCCTTTAGAGTCGCTTTAAAATATTTCGCTAATAAAAATATATGGGCTTTGAGCCGGTCTGAGCGACAGCCCCTCAATGGTATCGAGTGTAATGAATTGAATCTTTGATCTGACTGACAGAGACGGATTGCTGCCTGTGTCCCTGTTCCTCGGGTAAGAGTAACTCTGATTCGAATTAACGCCTTTAGTTCGGAGTTCAAACAGTTAATAAAAACAAGATAAAATCTAATGTTTATTACAATTCACCTTGTCTACGAGATTTTCAATTAATTGGGGAATTCAAACACATCGATTGCGAAAACCTATGAGAATCTTGATCGATTTGTATTGGAATGCTTCTTTTATTGCCTCTTGCTTAAAAAAAGTTATGATTTTTCGATTTTTAATCCTTATTTATTTTATATGGTGTAGTGAATTTCGCTTGCCACGATAAAGATAGGGCAGGCCTCTCCTTTATCTTCATCACTGTAGGTTCCTATATCTTTTATAATAATAGTTGCCTGTTTTATCTTTATTTCACTTAAGGCCCCACAACCGCGCACAAAAAGAAGAAGATGGAGAGATATGAAATTACGAATGTTAGAGGAGAGCGCTAGTATTTAAAGTGACAAAACTGATGCGAAAATTGTGAAAATGTTTAATAAAACACGACTCGTTTAAAATAGAGCAAAAATCTCAGTAGGGTTGTCTTAAACAGCATTTAAAGAAACACTGTGAATTTTTTCATAGATATAACTTGTAAAATAACTGAAACAAAAGTGTTTATAATAATTTTTGGAGCTTATTTTGCGATTTTTTTCTATCGAGGGAATTTTATATAATTTGCGTTTCGGCGCGACGAATGTCTAGATATTATCTTCAAAAATAACATGTATTTCTTTAAGAGCCTAAAAACTTCAAATGTTCAAGGGAGGTTTGCAAAAATTCAATTGAAATTCGGGTAACGGCGTCCTTTCTCAATTTGCTTATTTTATCGTACTGCAGACTAAAAATATTGTAAATGTAGTGTATGAGAGAACATGAGACTTCCAAGTGTTAAACCAATATTTACTTAACTTAGCTTTATCTATAGAACGTACTTAGTTTTGACCTCCCACACAAATATATTGTAATTCCGCGAAATTGTAGATAATCTGGAATTAAAAATAAACATTTTAAATGAATGATATGGTTGAAATGTCTTGCTTCAGGCTGTAAGAGTTTCTTCGACATTTCTATTTTATTTTTAAGCCTCTGCTTTGAAAACTTACGTAGATTTCAACTATCATATCGATTGTTAATTTTGAAAGCAATAGCTGCTGAAAAGTATTATTTGAGCAGTCAAGCTCTTTATTATCGTAAAAACTTCCCACTCCGCACTCGGATTTTTATGAGAGTTAAAGTAAATAAATACCATATCTAGCTCCCCGCATTTCACACTCAAGCTTTATAATGACCAGCTGAAGGCAAACAACAGTAACTGTTTCTATAAAATATTGCAGCAGCAATAGTATTTGCTTTCACAATAATGGCGCCATGAAAATGTGAAATGCGAACTGCATCGCAAATCGCAAAGTCTGAAGTTTAATTTTCATCTATCACGGTTAAGCAGTGGTAGTGTACCTGTCTGCACATCTCGGGTTACGGGTTCGATTCCCGGCGCTGTTCCGGTGCTCTGTCAATGTCCGGAGTATTCCCGCTTGACCGAACATTTGTTCGGCCAGAATTCTAAATTCATCTCGGGTCCCGCGCAGACTTCTGAACTGTTATTGAGCTGCAGTACGAGGATTTCACCAAAATAAATGGAAAAACTTCTCTCAAACTTTCAGACAACTTAACAAAGAGGGTTTAATACGCATTGATCACATAGTTAAGATATCTCTATCAAAAATTTCATTCATAACCTATGAAAAAGGTGGCAATGATGTGTGCCATAGGTGTGATTTGTTTTGTTAATCCTAGGTTTTTTTTTTACATTAGCTCCACACAGGAAGCCTTGAGAAAAATATTTTCCCTCAGGGCCTATGTCATCTGGGATGCTGTGTGGAGGGGTCTTTTTGAGGAGAGGAAGGAGTGAACATTGGTCTTGAAGAGACCCATATTGTAGGAAGGAGGAAATACAGAGGCCGGCAAATCATTCCATAGCCGAGCTGTTGAACACAAGAACGAGTCATATGACAAATGTCAACCGTGTACAAATGCTGGGCACGCGTTTGGCGTGTTTCCCAACAATGCACCGGTGCCGAAGGGATCAATGACGCTAGTTTCTCGGAGCATCTTCCATTATAATACCGGTAGAATAAGGATAGCATTCCCACCCGAAGCCTGTGCTCTAAAGATAGGTTACACTTTAATGTAGATAGTTTAGTTGGGTCTTGTCAAGAATAGGTATAATAGCAGAGTATGACGCACGAGACACAAAATAATTCGAATAAAGCCGGCAGTGTGCCCCAAGACTGTGTTGCGTACCTTCCCTAATATCTCCGTATACCTAGAAAAAAATAGCGAGTTGGTTAATAGTTAGTAAGTTAATGTTGTACCCTTTCCGAAATACTTAATCTTTAAAACGAACTTTTTTAAAACAAAGCGTATTTCGTTCAAAATTGAGTTTTCGACTACTGCTTCTGTTCGGGTTCCGACCCCAATCCCAGTTGTTATTTGTGGCCCGCCATTAATATACCCGTTGACACAAACTCCTGATACAGTGTAAAAACTTTGGTAAGTAAGGACGATTGCAGGCTGTGTGAAAACAGATGGTGCGGAACGGAACGAAAAACCATCAACGAACTACCAACACCCACGTAGGACGTACTACTTACTAACTATAGCCTTAAACGTAGCGAATAGAGCCCTTAGAATTTTCACAGCTGTTGGTAGTATTGGGAGGGTTATTATAAGGCTAAACATTATATGTTTCTTTAAGTCATCTTTTTTTCCGATAATCGCGATTTTCTAAATTGGCTAGAAAAAAACCACTAACGGTATTATTATCTTTTTATATGTTTTTCAGAAAATATTGCATTTTCAAAGATTCTGAATGCATGCCACTGTTTTTCTGGTACTCTGTTATAGTTACGTGGGCTCGTTGCCATTGATCATGCATAGTTATTATTGTAATTGTAAAAAAGTCTTGTCTCTTGAAATGAACACGAAAAAGGTGGTATTTGTGTACCATCGATCAATCCATATGTATTAAAGTGTTCACTATATTATCTACCTAATGTTTATTTGAAGCATTGATATTCATTTGCTAACTACCTCCGTAAAAGCCATCTGTTTTTTTAACACTGCTTAGTGCCATAAATTTCGTAGGTGTACCTTACCACGATTTCAGCAAATACATAAGTTTGTTTGGCGCCATGATATTTGTACAGCTTTTTCCACTTCGATTTTCAAGGTAAATGTAAATATTATCAATCGGCAAAGTCAATTCAATACGTTGCTTATGAAAACCATACGATTAATCAAAAAATATGATAACCCACCAGACTACCTATTTGTTCTAATATTTTAAATAAACCAATCAGAAAATGATTTGGATAATACATCGCACATCCCGTAGAAAAGTGCCGTAAGTCAAAAAAGTAAATTTTACAGAGAGAAAGATACTTTTTGAATATTTTGACTTACGACACTTTTCTACGGGATGTGAAAAGATATTCAAATACAAAAGGGATGTGCGATATATATAAGAAAAAAGTGTTGAATACTATTTTGTAAGGCCAAGTCGGACTAAGCGAGTAATTAAAACATGGACAAAATGTATATAATGAGTTGCTAATCGAAAACAGGCTTTACTCGTAAACATTCATCCATTTACGGACGACAGATATCCGAACATCCATTTGGTTTGTAGAGTTAATTTGTTGTGCTGCCCCTTGTCCCGCTGCGGACGTTTTGATCCCCAATGATTGACATTGCAATGCGATCCAAATCGTGTAATAAGATGTAAAAGACTGAATGGATCGATTGAACAAGAACACTGCATTATCCAACGAAATGCCTGATTTAACATGGAGATATAAATATTTATTTAAAATGTTGCGGTTTTAAACTAAAGCAGAGTTTTCAACGTACCTATTTATTTAATTATTTCGAGTAGGTACAAAAAATAATTAGTACGCTATTAATGAAAACTACTGTTTTGTCTAGTAAGATCGTGGCATATATTTTAATTGTAAGTTACACTTACCTGCTTAATTTGACCTCTGTTTATTCCCAAAAATTAACCCTTCCTAAAAAGGCGGACGCAGGTTTGACCCTTGTTTTGGGTTAAAAACTTGACTGTTAATTGATTCACCGAGCAAACCTTTTAAGGGCCAATACCCCACTTCCGGCTGATCCTTTGAAATTGAATAGCGGCCAATCGCGGTCAACTTCGCCCTGAACCGGACATCCGGAATGGCGGGAAAGCTCCGGGGATTCTTTGCACTTCTCTTCTAACCTTTGTACTTTCTCATCTCCCTTTATGGCCACATTTACTATGATTTTCTTTAAATCCTCGCCGACTTAAACACCGTTTAAGTTAACGATACGTTTTGCTGAATATAAATTCTTCAACTTTCTAACTTCCTTTACTACGCTAGGCCTAGAATGCGTTTAATGTGTGGGATCCTTTGGTTCATTTTCGCAACTGTTGAGTGACATTTTTATTCAAGACTTATGAATAATTCTCACAGCTAAAGAAATCCCCTACTTGTGTGAAAGTACCTGAAAATCAAAATATATCTAACGCCAAAAAGATTAATTTTCGTAAAATTTGAGAAAACTGCTTCGTTCTTTTACTTTGATAATACAATTTATTTTTCAATTATTATAAGCAATAATTGTCAGCCTGAAACACTCGTCTAAATTGAAAAATTTTTCGAGAAAAGATAATTGCCGCCAACGGGACTTGAACCCGTGTCCTTCTGATTGAAAAATGTAGACATAATTTGTCTCGACGCCACCTAGCGAGAGATTTAGCACTAACAATGTCTCTCTCACATAAATAAAGTTGGTTGTTTTCAGGTGGAAAAATGTAATAAACAGTTATTGTTGAATGAAACACTAGTATATATTGAATTATTTGGCGGGATACGCCGCCATAGCTCAGTGGTCAGAGCACCTGACCGGCAATCAGAAGGACACGGGTTCAAGTCCCGTTGGCGGCAAGTATCTTTTCTCGGAAGATTGTTTTTCAATGTAGATGAGTGTTTCAGGCTGATAATTATTGCTTATAATAATTGTTACCCTTTGTGCTATGCATAAAAATCTTGTCTTAAACGTTAGTTTATCAATTAAAAAATAATAATTTATATTTCGTTACAATTTTATTTCAATATGGCTTCCGCAAAGATCGTAGTGCCGCAGATGCAATTGCAACTTTTACAAAAGCAATCTCTGATAACCTTGATAAAGGCCGCAAGCCCCTCGCTGTTTTCTTGGATCTAGCCAAAGCCTTTGATACTGTCTCTCACCGCATACTTTTGAAGAAACTCCTTCAGGTAGGAATAAAAGGTACTCCCCTCAAATGGTTTGAGAACTATCTAACAAATAGGTCACAATCGTCTCTTGTAAATTCTGCTAAAGAATACAGAAGTACAAGTTTACCAATCACGTACGGTGTGCCTCAAGGCAGTGTATTAGGCCCACTTCTCTTTCTAATATATATTAACACTTTATGTAACTTGGAAATTGATGGAACTATAATATCTTTTGCCGATGATACGGTAATCATCTTTGAAGCTGAAAATTGGAACTCAACTATGGAAAAAGCAAATAAGGGCCTAAATAAAGTAAAACATTGGTTAGATGACAACCTTCTGACTCTTAATGTTGACAAAACAAAATATTTACTTTTCTCCGTACGTATAGTCACTCCTCCTCAAAACTGTCCTAATCTTATCATTCACTCATGCTCACAGAACCATATTACCCCTACGCCTCCCCACAATAATTGCTCATGTACCAGCCTAAAAAAATCTGACCAAATAAAATATCTGGGGATTGTTATAGATGACCAACTGCGTTGGGAGGACCATGTCAATTTTACAACAAAAAGACTCCGCAAATTGTGCTATATATTTCTCTCTCTCAGATCAATCCTGAAACTTCAAACAATTAGATGCATATATTTTGCACTATTCCAATCAATAGCCACATACGGTATCGTGGGATGGGGAGGCTGTGCAGCTTCAATTATATATCCCATGATCTTAATTCAAAAGCTGCTACTAAGGATTATATTAAAATGTCACCCATCTCACCCATCAGAGCCACTTTTTAAAAAATTCGCAATCCTAGACATTAGACAATTATACGTTAAGACAATTCTCATACACTTAAGGAAAAATGATTTAACACTCAAAACTCAACAAAATATTTACACCCGCTATTCATCACACCAAAAATGCAAAATTCCTCCAACAAAAACAGCTTTCGCCCAACGACAGTTCTCTTACATCGCGCCTAAAATTTTCAACTTACTGAGTATTGATATTAAGACATCGAAAACTGCTGATCTTTATGCTATTAATATACAGAACTGGTTATTTACTCAGGGAAGGAAATATTATAAAGAATGCCTTACATCTTAAAAACTGTTCTTATTTTTTCATATTTCTAGAGTAAAAAATCTTATCTCTAAATTAATTTTCAACCAAAACTTTATATTATGCTGATGCTTTTTTTCATATTTTTTGACATTGTTCGTCCATTTCATATGCTGCTTAGGAATACTTGCTTTTGTTTTTTGGGGTCAAAGACTATCATTGTTCATCTGTATAGATGATTTACATATTTATTCTTATTTTGTATTTCTATTATCCTTAAAATATTATTATTTTGTTACTTTTATTTTTATTTGTTATTCTATTTTATTTTTATTTATACAAGATTCACCTAGTTTAACTCCTTTCCTGTATGTGATCATGTACCTAATACTAGTATAATAGATATGCTATATGTTTGTACTTTCATCTACATATATATGGATGATTATTAATATTATATTAATATCTTATGAATCTCGACTACCATAATACGGGCATTTGCCTAGCTTGGTAGTCGAAATACCATGTAAAACAATCCTGTAATAAACAAAATGAATAAAGAAAATTAAAAAAAAAAAAAAATAAATAAGGGGGTATATTTTCCCATCGTCTTAATACCTGTGCTTTTTAATACTTAAATATTCGCATTAGTTAGCATGCTCGGCTAACTTATTTGATATTATAATAGAGCCAATATTCATAGGTTCGAGTGCCGAATAGTAAACTCGGACATTATAAATAAATAAACCGTTAAATCGTACATCGAAAATAAGACGTCACATAACAGGAAATACCCCCTAAATGTAATGACATTCTATAATAAAATCATGTATAAGTTCGTTCCATATTCCTGGCAGGACGGTTACAAGACTACCATATTATTTTAACAATTCTTCTTCAGCGTTGCAATATTACTCGCCTACGAGACGAATTCAAAATGTCGGAATCATTTACTCCGAGGCTGTAGATGTATTTAGTTCAACAATATTGCGGCTGGCTTTAATATCTTTTTTTGACATCGAATAGAACTGATTTACATAGTGAATTTGTTTAATTAACATTAGAAAACATCTCGTTTATGTAGAAAACATACGGATATCTATGTAAAAAGTCTATTTAATGGGAGAAAAATTAATAAAATTATTCACTTGTCGATCTCCTTTTCATATATTTCTACGCTAATGTAATTATAAAGTAACAAAAAATATTAATTATTATTTTCTAATTCATAAACTAATATTTAAGACAAGATTTTTATGCATAGCACAAAGGGTAACAATTATTATAAGTAATAATTATTAGCCTGAAGCACTCATCTGCATTGAAAAATCTCCCGAGAAAAGATAAATGCCGCCGACGGCGACGGGACTCGAACCCGCTATTTATTTAAAGTATTTCACCAAAAAATGTAGACATAATTTGTCTCGACGCCACCTAGTGGGATATTTAGCACTTATAATGCTTTTCTAATATAAAATAAAGTTAACAATTATTGCTTATAATAATTGTTACCCTTTGTGCTATGCATAAAAATCTTGTCTTAAACGTTAGTTTAACAATTAAAAATAATAATTAAAATAAAGTTGGTTGTTTGCAGGTGGAAAAATGTAATAAGCAGTAATTGTTGAATGAAACACTAGTACCTATATATTGAATTATTTGGCGGGCAGGAGATAAGCCGACGTAGCTCGAGCAGTTGACCGGAAATCAGAAGGACGCGGGTTCGAGTGCCGTCGGCGGCATGTATCTTTTCTCGAGAGATTTTTTCAATGTAGATGAGTGTTTCAGGCTAATAAGTATTACTTACAATAATTGTTCCAAAAAATACTTATTGTACATATTGATATTTATTGTATGTACTGATATAGTTTATTATTTCCGCATTATGTTAAATTTAGAGTTGTAGTATGTTTTGTAAAAGCTCTACGGGCGTTAAATAAATAAGATCTATAAATCTCCTTGAAAGCGCTTTTGTTTTCATAATTAAAGAGGGTTTTTCTCTCATAAAATTATATTACGTGGTCTTTCTCTGAAAAGATACAGAGTTGTCACGTAAAACCCGATGTCAGTAAAAGTGCTAAGTGATTTAGAAACCTATTATCCTAACGTTAGTTCTTCTTGAGTCGTTCCCTCGTTGCCGACGATCGTGACCTCCGCCCCAATTGCCCTGAGGAAGCTGGACTCTTCACGGTCCTGCGGTACGAGTTTTAGAGTTTTGGACACAAATGTTCCGGACGCTTGAGAAACCTGATCAGTCCGGTCCATCTGTTACTTCACCTTCCTTCCGCTTCAACCGTGACTATGAGTTTATCTGAGCTTTAGTTTTCGGTTTGCTGAACGTTGTGCCAAATATTTCCTTGGATTCGCTTTAAACAGATACCCCTTTGTCTCAGAATCAATTGATTGATTGGTTCTATGATCTTTTTTTTTTCAATCTTACTAAAATTTTGTAGGCAGCATTTTATTCAAAGTGTCCCGGAAATCTAGTAAAGGAAATCAGAGCTTCAAAGATTTTCATTTGAAAAAAAAATTTATTATATTTACAATAAATTTATTTTTATTTTATTTATTTATTAATTTGTTTATTAATTAGAACATAACGTGTTGACATAATAAACAGAAAAAATTGCATCAGGTTCATTGCCTTTTAAATGAATAAACTTATATTTTGATTTAAAGCAGTCACTTTGTGGTTTGACATATTAATGAAATAAATCATAAAATAAATGTATTTTTATTTATTACGACCGACCGGTTTCGCTTAATACAAGCGTATTTTTTTCTTTCATCAATAATTTTAGTTACAAAAAACGTAAGGTGAGCCATTGTTGAAACTTTTTATGTTTGATAATCACACCGATAATGATTCGAACTCATTCGTCACCCACTGTCCTACGATGCAGTATACCACTACGCAAGCAATGTGTAGTGTAAAATGTTTTTTCTATATAATATATCGCTTTAAAAATATGTAGGTACCTGTAGTACATAGGATTAGACATATAGTTTTAACATCCTTCAACATATGTCGTTAGTATAGATAGTTATATGTATCTCAACAGATGTCAGTTAAGTTATACCTTAGAAGAGTATCATCTATCGTCGTTCGTGTCTAATACATAAACGGTTACGGAAATAGCCGATGGCTTATGATATACCTCTGGGCTCCGACAGTGTTTTGACACCCAGGTTCAGAATAACGTAGATCCTACTATAGTATAGACGTCTAGTCCAGTTAAATATTCACTGTAAACCTTACGAAAATGTAAATAAAGCCACTTGTAATCTTGACGAACCTCCATCTTTATTAAAGTTTTTCCGAACATATTTCAAGTAATATCAAACACTGGGATTAAGGAACATTACAGTACCTGTGTCATCTTAATAGTATGTATAATCTACTGTTTACCTATCTATCATTTTTATTGAGACAAATAAAATCGCCTTACTTGTTGAACCCCCCTAGCCGTGCTCACTGCTCACCACAGACTGCTTTACTTCAGATGACGTTCATGAATTTTTCACTGCGTCGTATGTCGCACGGATGACATTCTCTTGGTCTTGTTTATCTACGCCTCCTGCCTCCCTCCCATCACCCACCACCCACCACCCACCATCCAGCCTGCCCAACAGCCACCCGTCCGAACCCAACTCCGTCTTTGCCTCCGTTTCTGCTCAAACCGAAAAAAGATAACGTGAAACTACCTATTTGTTTTATTATAAACTGGATTAAATTTTCTTTAAAAAATACATATACATATTAACGCAGACCCCCGAAATATTAGAATTAGTAAAGCTGAAAGAATTTAAAATCATATATTTGCCTCTGGATCCTTGGCTTTCAAAAACAAACATCGACTATTTTAGAGACTATCAAGAGTTTACTTTTCGAATGATCATCGTTAGTAAACTTGAAAAATTGCGACATCCATCAAAAAATTAAACAAAATAAATATGAGTAGAAGAAACTGTCAATATCGCCCTTGCATAAGACCGCTATTCAGAGTTGAAACTTTGCTTGGTGACCAGACCTAAATCCCAAGGTACTTCCCACCTTCCTCTTCTCGCTTCTTCCCTCCCCAAAACCATCAGCCTTACAATAATATATCCTACTTGGGGTGCTGTAGTCTCTCTAACTTCAGATGGCGAGAACTGGCGAGAACGTTTGGAATTCACGTGTAAAAAAAATAACTTCTTCAAATTTAGCAAATTCACTTTGTGGCACCATTTTATTAATGAAATAATTAAAAACACTTTGTTTTTACCACAGTAAACTTTATTTAAAAGTCAACATGTTTCAAGAACGATGTTCTCTTCATCAGGACATAAAATGTACTGAGTACATTTTATGTCCTGATGTACTAGTACATTTTATGTCCTGATGAAGAGAACATCGTTCTTGAAACATGTTGACTTTTAAATAAAGTTTACTGTGGTAAAAACAAAGTGTTTTTAATTATTTCATTAAAAAAAATAACATTTGAAATGTAGAATTGTGATTCAATTAATTAAAATAAAATAATTTTGGTACCTATTTATCGCTATTATTGAATAATTGTTCCCACAATTTTGAAAATCAAAGCAAATCCGGGTTCTAGAGTGCATTGAACCGGAGTTACAGTCACAGAGACACATAACCAAAATTAGTAGGAATTTTAATACCTTAACATGCCATTACGGTTTCGGCACCTTTATTCAACGTCGCGTCGGTTGAAGAAACGGATGAAACCGGTTTGTGGGTTTCAATTAACCAAAGAGATTCACGCAAAGTTACTAAGTTCAAACAAAGTTGCAATCTTAGTCAGATTACAATGTTGCATAATATATATTTGCGGCATGTTCCAGAGTGGAAGATACTACTAGTATCGCCCTGGTGTAAGACCACCATTCAGAATTGAAACGTTGCTTGAAAATGGCTTTAGCCGTGTTTGGTGACCAGATCTGAATAGCCAGGTACCTCCCAACCTTCCTCTTCCCCACCTCCTTCCCCTCACCACTACCTTCAGCCTCACAACATAGTCTCACTGGCTCCAGACGGGAGCAGTTGAGATTCTTGTGCGGTATTTACTGTAAAAAAAATAAATAAAAAATAGCAAAATACTAATTTCCAATATGAATAAGGTAATTTATTACATTACAACTACTCGTATATCAAAAAAAAACTTTGTAGGTACGGTTACCGGTTGTGCCGAAACCGATTAGAATGCTCTTAAAATTTAAGGGTGTGAGATCAAAGTTAGTGTTTTTTATGATGTGCTTTTTTAATACGTTACAATTGAAAAGTATATAAATTTATTTTCAACCATAGCCGAACACAACAGAAGAACACAAACACGTTAGGAACAGAAGATTGTGTAATCTACGTAAAATATTTTTAGAATTTTGTAAATTAAAATCCTCTTTTACCAATTGAATTCCTAGAAAATTATCTGACCATCGAAATGAATTGTAGAGCAAGGTTAAATTAGTTAAGGTTTCCTTGTTAATTTCAGAATAGTATGAGTCATTGATTAGGTTCATTCAGAGAAAATCAATGTGGAAGTTTTCAACTATTTGTCCATTTATTTTAAAATATTTTTCAGGGTTAAATAATATGTGTTCACTATTACGTCTTCTGCGTGCGAACTCTATCTAAATTTCTTTAAATAGACAATAAACAGTGTTATTTTCAACCGACCTTCCTTACCTGGGAGGTCGGTTGAAATGGTCCTGTTTTCATTCATTTTTAGGCTGCATCGCGTTCATTGGTCAAAAAATTGTACATACCTATATTTTCGTATCGGTGATCAATGAACCGGTGTATGCAATTTTTAGCCATAAGTTGTTTTAATTGTTTGTATAGCTTGTAGTTTTTTTTAGATTTTAGAAATGTATATAAGTTTGTACAGCGCCCTTGAGGTGATTTTTCACAAAAACGGCGCTATATAAATCATCCAAATATTATTATTATTTATTTCCTGGTTCAAATACCGGCGTGCGCAATAAATTTTATTTTATTAATTTGATTATTTGCGGCACGTTCCAGAGCGGAAGTTCCTATCAGTTTCGCCATGGTGTAAGACCACCATTTAGAATTAGGTACTAATTTGCATATACTACACGGATATATGTAATACGTCTCAATAGAGTCCATGTCAGTAGATATACGAGCATACTTGAAAACGTGAGAGACTTGAATCTGACTAAAAAACTTTTAATAAATTCTCTAAACGACCCTAGTAATAAGATTACGTAATTAACATGACACAGGCATAAATATCATCCCACAGAAACGACACGGATTGTATACCTATAATGAGTGCTTGCAATCATTACGTAGAAAATTACGCTATTAGGTACGTCGTATGACCTTTGCTGTCGTTTAATTTTTATTTCTATTTTTTTTTATCTCTCTACACAGCAGTTTCCTAATGCAGCAAAAGCAAGTGGAACGGTTAGCTTTGTGGTTATGAAATTTGCCAGCGTAGGTATAGTATCCGGATTTTCTAGGTCAACGCAATTTATTAACGTTGACAAGCACCATTTCCCCCATGAGCTACAGAGCTTTAAAAAATCCATTATTCTGTCGAAATTAAGACAATGCTGTCTTGGTTTCATTATTTTTGAAAAAAAATTTTTTTGAAAGACTGAAAAACATATCCGGTTTACGAATAACTCGACAATATTTGAAAATCTCCTACTACCACCACAATAAGCCTAAAATTTTGCTTGAGTCGTGATGGAGGACTTAGCCAGCCGCGGAATCGAACACGGAACGCCTGGGAGAGACCCAAACGCGATGCCCACTCAACCGCTGACCGGTCAATTTGATTCAAAACAGATTCGGTCGGAAAATGTTTATTTACATAAATATTCAATTCTTATTATTCTCTCATGTATTTAAATGTAGATACCTTCCAATAAATCGATAAATGATAAGAAAGATAGCCCTTGTCACGTTAGATTTCCCGTTGCAAACTTAAGATACTGTATTCGTATACGTTTTTAAGTAGATACCTCCCTACTTAGTATTTGATGAAACATTGTAATATTTAAAGAAAATTTTGTACGTGAACTTTTTACGAGTCTTCGCGGGCCTGCGAAGTAATATCATACTCTACGCGAGGTACGGCATAGGTACTTTTGTTTAAAAGAGATCATATTTTTTTCTTCGCTTTTTTGTTGTCATAAATTTATATAATATGACCTCTGAAGAACAGCCATCTTCCCAAACGACTGAACGAATGAAAATCATGTCGAAAATTCTCTTTACCTCTAGATTCTAAAAGATGCAATATATTTGTTAGTCAATTTTGGAGAGACTGGTTCAGGGAGACGTAATCTAGACCCTTCTGGCCGGCTCTAGGCCTCTCTGGCCTATATTCTCCTTCCCAGAACTTCCTCTCCTCCCTAAAAAGACCCTCCACCCAGCATCCCCAAAGATAACATAGGCCCTGACAGGTTTTTTCCCCATTGTCTCCTGTGTAGAGTTAAATGTAAACAAAAAAAAATCTGACGAGGTGGGAATTTGACTATTAATGTTGATAAAGCCTAAGAAAATGGCGCTCTAATAAGTATTGTGTATCACAATGCCGTTTCTTCTTATGGTAGTTAGCGGTGATACAGAGTGATACGACGATACATGCACAGTGTAAAGATAATAATTGTGTACCGACGTAAAATTATTAGTATTTTAGAAATAATTCTTCAAATTGTGTGTAGGTTTAAAACCTCTATGCTTTTGCATGT
The DNA here is from genome assembly GCA_929108145.2 of Limnephilus rhombicus. Classification (NCBI taxonomy): domain Eukaryota; kingdom Metazoa; phylum Arthropoda; class Insecta; order Trichoptera; family Limnephilidae; genus Limnephilus; species Limnephilus rhombicus. The sequence goes on from OV815278.1 coordinate 45,168,962, forward strand.
TATATGAATATCCAAGTATATTGCCTGCAATCCACAAATAACACGAACCATAAAACGCCCCTACTTTCTTAAAGGGGAGATTAAGTTTACGGCTGCAGAAAAGTTTTCAATAGATACTATATTAAAACAATTTCAATGTATAAATTGATTTTACGAGATTTCCTCTAATAATTGCGATTAAGCCAGGAAAGTTATAATAAGTATCTACTAATGTTGGTTGTGAATCTGCCTGTAAGTATGGCTCTATGAACTACGGTACTTTTGCTTTGAATTTAATTGTCATTATTTTCAAATTGAAAGTTTTTTTTATTTTTTTATGTGAATATCTTACAAGAGTCCACCTGCTCCGGACTGGAGTCAGTGAGACTATGGCATCTCCAATTGGGGTATTTTGTGGGGTTGAAGGTAGTGGGAAAGGGAAGGAGGTGCGGAAGAGGAAGTACCTGGTCAGATCTGGTCACCAAAGACGGCTACAGCCATTTTAGACAACGTCTCAATTCTGAATTGTGGCCTTATACCAAGACTATCGTCAAGATATATCTTCCACTCTGGAACGTGCTGCAAATACACTGTATATTATTTTTTAAATTAATTAATTATGATATAACATAAATTAATCAAATAAAATTTCGCGGCCTTCCGATTGCGAGTCAAGAGCCTTACTCCTTGACCACACTGGCCGTCAAGTGTTTGTTTGGAGAATTAAGAGAAGCGATAAACTACCCTACCCTTTTTTAACAAAAAATGTATTTTAATTTCCAATTTCAAAATTGGGACTGATTCGTGTAGACTATAGAATCACATATCTAAATATAAAATTTGAATTGGAAAGGCAGCATTCACCATAAAGTTCTTTGCACAATTTTCAGCGGGCTTTGTTTTTTTTTTTTTTTTCAATTTTAAGAATGTGTGACGCTCTTGTAATAAAGCTGACTGTTCTTCATACACACGAGTAGTTCTAAAAGTCGAGCAATACAAGAACAGGCATTATGGAGCGGCTCAATCCACCCACGCCTCGCATTGCGTGATGCATTATGTATTTTTGCAGTCGTATTGTCATTAATAAAAAATATTTCCTGAGGGATACAAGACGAAACGTCTGCAGGTGTGTACACCGTAGGTTTATCGTGCTCTCTTCTTGTCGGTGCCATGTAAGAGTACATACTAAATTCTTCGTGTTGGAGCCAACTCCCGATATCCAGTCTGTGAAGATGAAAGTATAATATACTACGTGTATGTACCCAGATCTCGTAGGTATATGTACAGGTTCTAAATAATAATGTGCCTGGTACCAATGTTCCATGTCTAAATGTTTACAGTAATAATGTTCCTTTGCCAAAATGTTCCCAATTAGAAAAAAGTTAAATGTTAATATATTAGCAAGGTCAGTCAGCACACTCAGCATGTCCTAATCTAACAACCGACTGAGGAACGTTTTGACCGACGACATTTTAACGGAGGCGTCTACTAATAGCTACAGTAATTCCAAAAATTGAACAAATCGGACTAATATCTATGAGAACCAAAGTGAGGACGAATATCTATAGCTCAAACTGTTGACTAATATCTCTACTAGAACCAAAGTGAGGACGAATATCTACAGCACTGGCAGAGGTTGGATTTGCAATTATGTATAGCATATTGGAATAACGCAATATTGCGTATGCAGTTTAAAAAACTTAATTTATGTATGTATGTATGTAAAAATCCCTAATATCGGACTATTGGACACATTTAGCTGATTATTAAGGATTTGGGTTTGTTTTAACAGCTTTCTTTATTTCGAGTGCTTCTAAATTATTTAGCCTGTTTCCGTGACCATTTCTATGTCAGTTAGGTTAGGTTAGGTTGTGGTGACGTGTATCTATTTCGAAATAAATAAATACCTTTGTATTATGACCTCCATGTTTGTTCAATAAATTATTGTCCTCATAAACTGCAAAATACGTAATATTATGCAAAAACTTTATGTGCGTACTTTAAATGTTAAGCCTTTACGTAATTAGTAATTACGTAATTAAAGTAATTTATGCTTTTCCGTACAACCCTTTGCTCAGCTGTCCTCTGTAGATATTAGTCCAACCTACGCTCCATAGATATTAGTCACCACTGGCACCGTCATAGATATTCGTCCGACCTTAGCTCTGTAGATATTAGTCATCACTCTGAAGTTCATAGATATTAGTCCAACATATGAGCTGTAGATATTCGTCCGACATACAGGCTGTAGATATTAGTATCTGGAGTCCATTTTAACTGGTGACATTTTTACTGAAAACGTTTTGACAGGGAAAATTTTTACCAGGAACATCATTACTGCCACGATATGTACCTACTACCTGTAGGTATTGTATTAGTTAGGATAAGTACGATCTGTAGGTAATTAGTCAAGATAATCTCTTGACGGTTCCTTGTTGGTGTAGATACTACGTTCTCCGCAGTAGACAGTACGAATACCTAAACATACCTGATGGGTGTAGATTGTAGATGTAGATGAAGATGCCTTTTACATGGATCGCACACTATTTACCCACCTTTCGTCTGAGTATATATATATATATATATACCTGTAGGTATCTGATAGGATAAGTAGAATCAAATCTGTGAAAGTACTTCCTTTCTGTGGATGCCTTGTACGTCTGAATAATACCCTCTGCTTGTAGATACTAACTGCCTAAAGGTTTCCATTCGGTGTATATGAAGATACCCTCCACGTGTACGTACCTCCTATTCGTAGGTTTCTGACCAATATGTATTCAGTGTTTATAGAACCTTCTCCATGTAGTTAGCAACTCTCTGTGAGTAATCAGTCAATGTAGATGTCTTGTCCATCAGGATACTTGTAATTACTATATCTAGTCACATATTCCCCTATGGATAGAACCGTCTCAATTTTATATGCATTACAGTATTGTAAGGAATGACAAAAATATCTAACTGAAAGAGCCATCTTTAGACAGATTTCGGTTTTCGGTTGTGCAAATGTCAACCGAAACCTTTTCTCTTTTTCCTGTAAAATTGCGAAATCTTTTTTTCTAAAAATTTCTGTATCGGTCAAAAGTCACGGTACACTAGTTCAAGTAGGTATTAGAATCCTAATACCTGTTTCCTGTGCCCTACTCAGGAACGGGTGATGCTTATTTATTCTTTTTTACTAGGTTCGTCTTTTCAATCGTCAAAACAGTGGTTACAACTTACATCGTACCGAATTGGGTTTAGTAACCTTTCCTAACTAAACATGACGATCGTCAGATCTCAAGGTCGCGGGTTTTTAAGAGTCTTCTACTATTCTTCTCTTTCATCTTACTTCCTTTACCCTCTCAACATTTCAATTTTCCATAACCACGTCGTCTGGATCTCTGCGACAAAAATTCTGGTCGAAATTTTTTATTCTGGGTTGAATTTTTCATGCGATCATTATTAACAAGTATTGTTCTACACATTAAGCGCCGCCGTGTAGAACCTTCTCCGTGTCATTACGTATTGAAATTGTTCAAGTATTTTATGTTGGAACGGTATCGTGCGCAGGGGCAGTACGCGGAACACGAAAGAAAACACAGCCTAATTTATTGCGGAATTCATTGAAAATGCTACCGTCTGAGAGGCTTTGCATCATATTTATTATGACATGTCGAAAATCTAACTGCTGCAGTAAAACATTTAAAGATTTTGAGAGAATTTGTTGATGATTTTTATCCAAAATTAAATAAAGGAAAATCAAGTAATGTGAATAAATTTTATTAATGATGTCGAGAATAAAAACTACTTACGTAAAAACATTATTGAGGTTGAAATTTACATTGTGTTTCCAAAATTACTAAAATTAATTCATGATTAGGGAAGTGATAAATAAGTAGGTTTTATAAAATATCTGTAATGGACGAAGTTGGTCTGATTTTCCAAGTTTTTCAAAGCTATTCCAGGTTTTATGCGTGTTTCCTGAAATCCGACCCAATAATCAACATCGGTTTCCGACTTTCTTAAGTTATGGTTTGGAAGTTTGGCCTTTTCACTACTTGCACATACGAGTAAATCACGTTCTTTTTAATTATTTTAAATAGGTTTTGAAAATTCACACTTTTTTCGAATGCACTAAACCGAAATTTAAAGCCAACACTATTTTTTTCTTGATAAAGAAAAGGAAAAACAATCAATTTAATCTTTCAAATAACTTCCATCATGAGCTACTAAGTTTTTAACTATCTATAACAATATAACTGTCAAAAAGTAAAAAGTGACGCCATTTTCTTCATTACCTATTTTTCAATTGCAATTATTCAAAGGGGTTCAGTGTTGCCTACATAATTAAGCACACACTTTCTTTACTCTGCAGTTACAATTAACAATAATTGTTCCAGAACTTAACTCTATTTAAAAACGTACAGAATTTGCTCCCTTCATGTCTGCTTCAGAGTAAACATTTTTTGGTTTCACAAAATGTCAAAAAATAACAAACTTGCACTGTGGTCTGTCATCTGCCGGTAAATCCCCTCAACTTACTGGGTATCGCTGTGGATTTGTCTGTTTCAGGGGTCGTACACCGACGAAGCTCACTTTGCCATCACTGACATTGCGATATTATCTAGTGAGCTTAAAAGGGTATCAAATAAAATATTATATTATGTTGTAAGGCAAGAGGTTTGGTCTTGACATTAAATTAAGTACTTCTCATTCAACCCATTTCTGTTGTTGTTATATCTTCAACCCGTTCAACATTGTTTTCGTCAACTTTTTGGTACTTTTTTTTGATTTTTGATACTTGATACTGGGAAGACCCAAAACGCATTGAACACGCCTAATTATGAATGAAATTGAAATCCACAAAAACCCCATTATTATAATTAGCGACGACGGAACGAAGCTTAATAGTTCTAGGTATTCGGTACTTGACGGTTTCACCAAAAGTAAACGCCGAATACCACATTAATTTAACTAATTATTATCACACCGAAATACCTACCCTAAGAGGATTAGCGCGTCCAGCACGGTATCACTTCTACACGACGGCCTCTGTGATCGATTGGTAAGGCTCTCGACTAGCAATCCGAAGGTTGCGGGTTCAAATTCCGGTGTGGGTAAAATTAAAAAAAAATTGTATATTCGCGGCACATTCCAGAGTGGAAGTTACTCTCAGTATCGCCCTGGTTTAAGACCACCATTCAAATTTGAAACGTTACTTGAAATGGATTTAGCCGTGTTTGGTGACCAGATCTGAATAGCCCGGTACGTCCCCACCTTCCTCTTCCCCATAACCTTCCCGTCCCCACTACTTTCAGCTACATACCCTAATTGGAGATGCCATCGTCTCACTAGCCCCAGATGGTTGGGAACAGTTGGGACTCTGAGCGGTATGTGCTATTTACATAAAAAAATACATAAACACACACTTCACCACAATCTACGCATCTACTCTGATGATGACTTCCACTGTAACGACGTCCGAAACGTTGGCTAAAGAAGGATGATGCACAGCACGACATAATAACCAAAACATTAATCTTTTTATTTTTTTATTTAGTAACTATATAATATTTTTTACATTTTTATATGAAACATGTTAGTTAGATGTATATATATAAAATATATTCGTAGTCCTCCTCACTAGGAGATCCTGTGCTGAGGGGGACTATGCTTTGGATAAGTTTGTCAGCGACTTCTATGGTTTAACTATTGATTGGATAAGGTTTTCCAGAAACTTCTATGATGTTTTAAGTATACTAGTAAGTTCATTTTCCGATAGATTCTTCAGCCAACATTTAATGTCATTAATGTAGCTATTTTTTATTTTTATTTGTTTGATACTAAGTGGGAGTTTGTTATATAACTTTACTGCTAAAAATGCAGAACTTCTTTGACCAGATGAAGAGTTACACTTTGGTATATTAAGTATGTATGTTTGTTTGGCTCTGGTTTTATGAGCGTGTGAGGTGTCTGCCTCTGAATCATTTTTGTGGTGATGTACTAGAATGTTTTTGGCATAGATTTTCTGTATGCTTGGAACATCAAACTGTTTAAAAATTTCTGTTGTTGACGTCCTTATGGGGACCTTTAGAATGGTCTTTATAATGCAATTCTGAGTTACCTTAAGTTGTTTTAAGTGATTAGATGCTGCTGAGCCCCATCCTATTACTCCATATTCCAATCGAGAGTGGCATAAAGCATAATATACTCTCTTTAGATCCCTCATCGACAAGATGTTTCTTAATTTTTTGAAGAAGTAGATGAGTTTTGTTAGCTTTTTTGAGGTAAGATCAATGTGTGAATTCCACTGTAGATTTTCATCAATTTCAATCCCAAGATATTTAATACTTTTGGTTTGGGTTATAGACGGGCAGGAACATTGTGGAAAAGTATTTTGACATTCATGTAATTTGAGGGTATGCACATTCATTGGTTGTCCTCTTTTGTTTTTGGAGAAAGTTAGATATTTAGTTTTACTAACATTTAATGTAAGGGAGTTTACTTTTAGCCAGTTTTGAAGTACAGCCAGGCCATGTTCCGCCTCCTTGTAGGTTCTTGTCCAATCTTGTTCGTGGAATATAATAACAGTGTCATCTGCAAAGCTCATTATGTTTCCATTAATGTGAAGATTCATAAGGTCATTTATATATATCAGAAATAGTAAAGGTCCTAATACGTGATAATACTTTTGGCCGTGAACATCTCAATCACATTCAAATTATTTTTTATTCAATTTCATATCGCTCAAATATTTTAACTGCTCAAAATCTGTAGAACTATGGCATCCCTACATGATTTCTATTGTGAGGGTGATGGAAGTGGGGGAGATGTACATAATATGGTCACTTAATATTAGCTAAAGCCAATTCAAGCAAAGTTTCCCATCTGAACTGCTTTATTTCACCAGGGGGATACCGAAAATAAGGATGTTCTATAAATGATACATGTGATAAAATCAATGACAAATAAATGACAGCATGTTTTAATCCCTCGACTTCAGAATCCAGAGAAAGGAGAATTGTGCCAGAATTGATCTCATTATAGCAAGCACCACTTGACAAAGCGTTAATTAATTGATCTTGAAAAGCTCTTCAACATCACTGGAGAGTGGAGGGAGAGCACTGCTCTGTTGCACGAATCAAAGATATTATAAGATAATCGCTATTGTTCGGGCATAGCTGATAATCATTACTTCAATGTGTACCTACATCCCATATTATCCTTTTGTCTGACCTGTTTGTCATCAGGAGCACAATTTAATTCCGACCGCCAGTACCTTTTCTAACGCGTCACTGGACACAAGTACCGGGTATACCGTTCTTAAAGAAAGTTCATAGTCGACACCGAATTACGCACAAACAGTAATAAATACGTCGCGGAGTTTTTGTGCATCCCCGGGAACAAATAGGAGATCAATCATTAAAATAGGACTATGTTTTGTTATTACACTACTTTGGTGGCATCCTCTAGCACAGTGGTTACCAACCTTTTTCTGACCCGGGACCACTTGTACGTTTATTTTATCGACAGGGACCACAAGCAGTGGTGTAGCGACCGAGTTTCACCCCCAAGATCACAATTCTCTAGCCACCCCCCCCCCCTCCAGGACTGACTCTGATCAGGTTTTGTGTTTTTTCAACTTTAATTAATGTGGGAGGGGGGGGGGGTGGTAGTGAGATAATAAATAATATCCATTGTCAGTGGCGTAGGGCAGCATGGGTGGCACCCGGGACGGATAGCACAACGGGAGGGGCGTAATGGGATAGGGTAGGATGGGTTCTAGGGTTCTAGCAGCATATTTACCTCAACGGAGGGGGCGGAATGGGATAAAGTGGGACGGGTTCTAGCAGAATGTTTACCACAACGGAGGGGGTATAACGGGGTAGGATGCGAAACGGAATACCATAATGACCACTTACCACAAAGGTACAATAATGATAAACTGAATATTGTGCCGATTTTTTTAATTCAGACTTCTCGACCAAGGACCGCCCGCGCTGGCTCATTTATTGACCGGTGGACCATTACGGACCATCTTCTAGCCTCTTGCGGACCACTGGTTGGGAAACCCTGCTCTAGCAGTACCATTTTCTGTTCCATATCTCCTTACATTCGTTGATCAGAGACAAAACTCCGCGGCCCAATTTGCCACTTTTCAAGAGCTACAGTTGTGGTTCGCATTTTTTAAAAATTATTTATTTTAATAAATAAAAAAATAAAATCAAATACATTGCAAGAATGCTTTGTGTATCCAACAAGGAGATTTCTCGCTTTAACACAGTCAAATTGCATGGTTTAGTTCACATTAGATAGCTCGCAGTAATCGTAATCACAGTATTAACCAAAAATATTTTCATAATGCTTTCATGCACAAAAACAAAAATGCCAGTTTTTGGTCCACCTCGTAAAGTTAAAGGTAAAAGGTATGATGTCTGTTATAGCCTACTATTTATAGGATATAAGTAAGGAAAGGTTTGTCTATTTCACCATCGCCCCACCAAGACAGGTCTCACCACACACGTAATTAAACGTCAGCTAAAGTAACATTTCCATCCACTTTGATAGTTCACAAAAAGTTTTATAGTGCTGTGAAAATTTTCGTGTTTTATTCAAGAAGTTCACCGTTTATTTTCGCTTCGGATCGTTGAGAACTTAATGTTATTTTTACTGCGTTTTGAAGGGTGGATTATTTTGTAGAGGATGAAATAATTTCGAAATTCTTTTAAAAATGTATTTAAAATTTTTAAGGCCGATAAACAATTTCACAGAAACCTTATATTGTACTCCTTGGGTGTTAATATTTTGTATGCTGACCAGTTTTCTGTGGATTGTTTTTGAAAGTTTAGCAACGGTTTTTTGAACTTTTGATCATTTTATGATTTAAATTTTTAAATTGTTATTTTGAAGCCTGATCATTTCCAATCGTTTTTGTTGTTGTTTAAATTTTTCTTCTAATTTATGGCCCAGGGAATAGCACTAAAAACAACCAAAAATCGAATTTCTTTTTTTTCCACTCGTTTCGTTTGATTTTTTTACACTCGTTACATATTTTTTTACACTCGTTACATGGGATTTATAACTAGGCTAACTAGAAATTTTAACAATATTAAGTGTATAAAACTGTTATATTTTGCATATGTTAGAAGTCAACTTGAATACAATTCTCCCGTCTGGAACCCATATTACAATATACATGTACAAGCTGTTGAAAGAATACAAAACAAATTCTTACGTTTTCTTAATTTTAAAATGGGTATTCCAGCAATTATGTTGAACTACAATACTATTTTGAATGATATGAATATGCTTAAATTGTCAGACAGAAGAACTTTCACTGACTTGGTATTTCTGTATAAAATTCTAAATGATTTAGTTGACAGTCCGGTATTGCTCGAATTGATAAGCTTCCGGATTCCACTACGTAATACTAGAAGTCAGGATTTATTTCAGTGCAGTAATTCTGGAACTAACTACCATATGTATTCCTCTTTACCCCGAATACTAATGGAGGGAAACAATTATACCAAGTCAGTGGACATATTCAATTTATCTTTAAACAAATATAAAATATTGTTACGAAGGCAGTTCAGTTATGTACAATAAATACTGTATATTTCTTACTATTCATGTGTAAAAGCCCCGAAAAAGGGCGTTAATAAATAAATAAATAACGTTTTTACTATCATCATCACGAAGATACATACTCGTACCATAGAGATTCGACCTCCTCCACAAATGTTTTCCATTAACTCTGTTTTGTTTTTACTATTTAAATGGACATATATTACTACCGAGAGAGCCTTGAAAATGATGGCTGGAAAAACAATTTATAATAAATTAATTAAATTTTGACATAATTTTCTGTAGCTGCATCAGAACTTCCCCACGGTCAATCGGAAACAGAGTTTAAAATAAATTGAAGTCTTTAAAATAAACGTTTTCCTTTTAATGCCGTTGGCCATCATCAGCCCAGCGGTAAATAAATTCCCAGGTGAGATCTCCGGGGTGTTAGTTACTTAAACCACACTTCCCAACAGTTAGACATTCCCGACTTGCCAGTTAACTCTCGGCGAGCTTGTGCCCTTGTAGTTTCACAACTCGCGTGGTTTTATTACGAAACCCATTGAAAGTGCCCAATACCCGGATTTCCAGAGTTATTTAGGAAACTGTTTAATTTAACTATATCGAGAAACTGGCATGATCACAAATATTTACATAATGTTATTTTTAATTTTTCCATTCGTGGCCCAAGTTATCTGAGAACGCCTCCTAATTACTCTTATTGATATTCTCCTTAATAATATTCGGTGATTGTGTTATTTAAGTGAATAAGTCAAGGAACGCAGATAAATTATTTACAAATATCAATTGGTGACCCGTATATAATTATGATGAAATTATAATTTTTTGTACGTTATTTCAAAATTTCGAACCTAAAATCACTTTAAAAAGTATCCACCTTTATTAATAAAATGGCATGGATACCAAATGAATTTGTTGACGGTGTCGATTTTTTCTTCTTAGACGATTATATATAGCTACTCGTCCAGCATATAGACAAGTAGTTTTATTCTTGATGTATTTGAACGAAAATATATTTTATATTTTGTTATTCAGCGGAACATCTTTTCTGTACACCCCTTCGGGAACACTTTGTTATATTTTGTGAAAGTAGGTATACCTACTGCATTTTCCCGAAAACAACTGCATATTGTATATAAACACTCAACTGTTGCAGGATAAAATACCATGGAATTGATTTTTTTTACTTCGTTGTAAGTTTTTAATGTACGGTAACTCACGTGCGTTTTTTATTACGCATAAAAGTTACGTAAGAGATTAAAAACACAAACATTACCGGGTTACGAATAACCTGATAATATTTGAAAATTTTCTATACCATCACATTAAGCAGAAAAGGTTGCTTGTAAATTGTGTGATGGTGGACTTAGCCAGTCTAGGAATTGAACTCACAAAGCTAGACTGGGAACCAAGCGCGATGCCAACTCGACCGGTCGGACCGAATAATATTTTAGAATAGGAATTTCACTAATAGGGACAACAAAATTTGTGATCTTTTCCAAAGATTTCTTTATTGGTCATCAGTCATCAATTAAAAAACATTATTTTAGTCGATCGTCGACTTGAAGAGCTACAATAAATTAAATTAAGGTTACAATAATTCAGCATTAACCAGAATTATACAAAGATAGTAAGTATTATGTTGGTCAAATTGAATTTATTATTTTCCGTTCTGTGTGCACGTTACACTAAATTATTTCAAAAGCTCCCGATGACGCCCGTTTAGAGTATTTTATTTTAATTACGACGCGTGGTGTTGACGGTTTGAGTTTTAATCTGCCGTTACAGAATTTAATTGAATTACTTTTGATATAAATACGTTCTATTTAATGCTTTGAACATTCCTCCCACTTTCACAGAAAGTTTTATGGACCTATTAAAATGCGGCAATGTTTACGTTTAGCATTTGATGTGCATTAAGGACAAGCTTTTGACCATTTATAGGATTTTTTCAGTGAGTAAAACTATAATTATAAAGTTTATCATATTTTTATATTTCTGACACTAACTTGGAATTTAATACCTCGTTAACAACCCTCGAGCGGAAAGATATTTGTTTATTATGATTTAATGTTTTAAATGTCTTTTAACCTGTTGTTGATTTTATTCCGTGTTGCCGCCTACACTCTTAGTACACATATTATTTATTAAACCATCTCGAGTTTACTTGAAAAATAATCTGAAAATCTGACAGATGATTTTCCATTTATAATCATTTACCTGCATCTAACTTTGCTCAGCTTAGAGTTACATTGCGACAGTCTTCAACGAAGCGTTATTTGTTGGTACGTATTTCCCAAAAATAAGTGGATTTTGATCAATTAGTCAAACGAGTCACGCGATGCCAAGTATCCACACTTTACAAACAATCTCACCAGCGCACAAAAATGTTCAAATTATATTGATAATAAGATATAAAAAAGCACGTGTAAATGAACTGCATTTTTTTACTAAATGGTCTTGTTTTAGTGGGGGATGGGTGTTAGTAAATAGGGGAAAGTTGGCAAAGCGTAGCGTGTGGCCACCCTGAGTTATGGGCACGTCAGTTGGGTAAATCTACTCTTACAAACAGTCATAATACGGGTACGTCGTATGGGGCATGGGGCGCATACCGGCTTCCCGTTCGGGCAACGTGAAACGTGTTACATTAAAGTTAATCAGGTTAAGTTACAATGAATCTTGCTCCGAAATTGCAAATTCCTGGAAAGTTCTTCAAACAGATTCTGTTTTATCTAGCCTGCATGGGCACTTAGTTTTCAAGGTAGAAATTAGAAAAAAATATGATACTTTTTTGTTGAATAATTGTTATAATGAACTTTCTGATTATCTATTACAAAAAGTCGTCGTAACATTTTGATCGAACATGCCGCCGTGCCAAAATGATTTTTTACTCTTTCCTATTTTGAATATCATCGTAACGGAGGGTACCTAAACAACATCAATGGCCCTGAGTAAAATAATTTTCCTCAGAGCCTATGTCTTGAGGGTCTTTTTAATGAAGGGAAGGACCTAGGAAGGAAAAAGGTATAAGGGGTGGGTCGGAATCTGAGGGACAAAGTGTCCAGGAGTGGCGCATGTATGAATCCATCCCCTTAACTTCGGTATAAAGCGATGGGTCGAAAGAGTCCGGCTTGAAAGGTCTCCCTGAACCAGTCTCTCTCGATCGCCACGCAGCAAGTGGGCAGATACATCTGCCGCCAAGACCTCGCCAAAATCTCACCCCATGAACCCGGACATCAATGCTAAGTCACCAAACGTAGCGAACTACTTAGGATGACCTACGGCAGAGGTGTTGGTTATCCAATAAATGGTATCCGGGGCGGCGGTGCCCATACCCGCCTCCCAAATTAAAAACTAAATAAATAACGCCTTCCTACCATACACAAGCATAGCCTTTTATGGGAAAACATCTTTAAAAATATGTACTTAGATACAAATTAGAAAGATGAAATGATTATTGAAATAATTCATGTAATTATCAATTATGTTTATATTTTTTAAAAATATTTTTTTTAATAAATAAAATAAATAAATAATGCAACTTAAGTGTTTTAGTTTGTATTTCATGACGGTTACTAGTTACTAACGCGGAAACCCCAACTTTTTGTTAATCTCATACACTTAATTTCCATTCGTTGTGAAATGGGTGGGTATGCAGTCAAGTGGTTTTATACAATGCTTCTCGAAACAATATCTCTCCACAAATCTACTGACACGCAAGGCTCACTAGTCGAAAATATGAATAATAAACATTAGTTTTGTCGCTTTTTCAATTCAAACTTTTCAAAACAAATTCACTAGCTATACAACAAATAATTTCAAATGAATACTTTCGAAAAAGCCTCCACAAGCGTTGCAATTTTATTTTAATCACAGATATATCAATAAATACATCCGTGAAAAATTAACTAAATCAGCGTGGGATACGTTTTTAGCTATTAGCTATAAATGTTTTATTTTCCTTTTAATGGTTTAAATATCATCAACATGGTGCTATTGTATGTGCCATTAAATCAGTAATCGAATCACGTTTATTGCTGCATAATGTATTATGGTTTACTATGAAATAATAAATCGCTAATTTCAGGAAGAAACTGAAAGACACCTTGAAGACTGCAAAATTGCACTAGGAGTGGAAAATAAAATTTTGATTGATTTTGAGTGATTAAAATGACTGTATTTTGTGTGTTACTGATGGAACCTACACACGGTGTCCTAAAACTCGTAAAACATGAGGGAAACTGGTGAATCTACATCATATCCCAATAAACCTTTTTTTTCTATTTTCTTCGGCAACTGATGCCGCATTGAGCAAGCTCGTGCTACCTTTATCCGCATGAAAAGGATGTTCTGCAGTCATGATTCCAACCTTGGATTACGAATACAAATGGTCAGATTCTACGTGTTTTCGATATTATTTTACGGAATGGAAGCATGTATGCTTACTGAAGAACTAATTAGGCGACTTGAGGCATTCGAGATGTGGAGCTGCAGAAGAATACTCAAAATCAGCTGGATGGACAGGGTTACGAATGAAGATGTTATGGTTCGGATGAATAAAGAAAAAGAAGTTATTAAAACTATAAAAATCCGAAAACTTTAAAATATTTGACATGTGATAAGACACCCAGAGAAGAATCAGAGCTTGCATCTCATAATGCAGGGAAAGATTTCCGGAAGACGGGGCACTGGAAGAAGGAGAACCTCATGGCTGAAAAATCTGAGACAGTGGTTTGGCCAGTCTACCGTAGAGGTGTTCCGGGCCGCAGTAAACAAAGTCCGCGTAGCCAATGACCGTTGAACGGACAGGACAAAAGAAGAAGAACTAAGGGGTTAAAAAGTTTTGGAACAAGTTCTATGCTTCGATGCATTGATGCATTAAACTACTGATATTAACTAACTTGCGAACGTATTTTTTTCAATTTTGAGTAGTAAAATCTAACTTTGTACTCGATTTACTCGAAAACAAAAGTTCCAACCAAAAAATTCTATAGGTACCACAAATTTGACTTCAAATGTGATGTTGATTTACCAGTTTCCCGCTTGTTCTATCAACTTCCGAACACCGCTAAATAAAAATTGTAAAAAGTACCTTTTTTCAGTCAAAAACTAAAAAATGTTTGATGCTTCAATGAAATAAAATATTTGCGTGTACTACTTACTAATTTACGCTTAGTGTTCAACGTGATTCTGTCAAAATAACTATGACACTGCATAGTTTTTAATGAAAGAAAAATAGCTTTATAAGTGCATTTATAATGATAATTACTTTTCCCCCTTATATCAAATCAAGATTTTTGTTATTGTATTTGGTAGTTAGCTTAATCTTAACGTGAGGTGACAAATGACATTCTTGCCTGAGCGGGGGAAGTGAATGCCATTAAGTCTGAGTAATTATAGTTTGACATCTTAAGATCATTTGGAGGGTAACCGAAATACACCTACTAGATTATGTTCGTTGATTAAGATAATGCGCTCGCCTTAAAATTCATTAATTCGTTTATTTTTGTACATTTGGCATATCGTGTTCCATTAACATGATTAAATTAACATATGAAGAGTACAACAACATAAAGAATGTAACAGTATAAATCTTCTTCTTCCTTGCGCTGTCCCAACTCATTGCCTAGGTAGGCTGTTGGGGTCGGCTCTTCTCGTTCTCAGGTTGTAATATCTTCTGTTCTGGGTATCGCTTTCATCCAGGCCGTTTCTCTGAAGAATTTTGGAACATTGAGTCATCCAGGAGTTCTTCGGTCTTCCTCTGGATGACTGTCGGTGAAGCTCCGTAGACATTGCCTGCCTCACTGTGTGGTCTGATGGTCCCCGTCTTATGTTTCCATTCCATCTCAACTGTCGTTCTTCCAGCTTACTATTTATGTCTGTGACACCCAGGCTACCACGAATGCGTGAACTTTTGATCTTATCTTTTAGTGATACTCCTGCCGACCATCTAAGCATTCGCATTTCTGCTGTTTCAAGTTGCCTAGTGTAGGAGTTGTACATAGTCCAGCATTCGGAGCCATACTTTATTGCGGGTCTTACAATAGTCTGGTATATCTTTCCTTTCAGTTTTATAGGCATTTTGGAGTCACGTAACAGTAACAGTCATGTAACAGTATAAATGTAAAGTTAAAAGTAAAGTAATAGGAAATAACTACAAAGTAATGTGTTAGGTAATACCTAAGAAAAAGTAAAAAATTATAAAATAAAAAGGTTAGCATAAAATAGTAAAAAGTAGAATGCACAAACTATAAAATATCTTGAAAAATATAAACAGTACAAAATGCATTAAATAAATCATATAAAAAAATATATAAAAAGTAAGTAATACTCTAAGTAGGACCAAAAAAAGGTAAACTTCCGAGAGAATCGTAAGCGATAAAAATAGGTAGGTATTATGGATTATGACGGTGCGATATGATAAATTTTATACTCTACCTATGATGTATTTCTAATGCATTGACGATGTACCTACCCGTGAAGTAATAATAATAATAATAATAATAAGCCTTTTTATTCTGGACTTCTGTTAGGTATGTATTAGACATGATCTTATTTGTTATAGTATATCCCGAAGCTCAGTTTGCCTCTTGGCATAGGCCTCCTCTAACATTTTCCATTGGGACCTGTCACGCGCTACTCTTCTCCATTGATGTCCAGCAGTGAGTTTTAGGTCATCTTCCCATCTCATGTGTTGACGTCCTCTACTTCTCTTGCCATCTCTGGGATACCAGTCAGTGACATTTTTGCACCATTTCTCTTGTGGATCGCGTATCATGTGTCCTGTCCATCTCCACTTTTGTTGGTCTATTCGGGTAACTACATCGGCAACTTTAGTTTTCTCCCTTATTGTGCTACCTCTCACTCTGTCCTGTTTCCTTGTTCCTGTCAAACTTCTCTCCATGGCTCTCTGGCAGCGTTCCAACTTTTCTCTGTGGCGTTTGGTGAGTGCCCAAGTTTCACATCCATAGGTGATGACTGGAAGTATACACGTGTTGAAGACTTTCCTTTTTATTTGCATACTTAGCTCCTTAGATTTCAAGACTTCTTTCAAAGACCAGTATTTCTTCCATCCATTTGCTACCCTTCTCTCGATTTCTTTAGTGGTTTGATCTTTGTGAGATATTATCTGTCCTAAATAGATGTAATCTGACACATATTCGAGTGGTTGGTTGTCAATTTTTATAGTTACTGGTTCAGAGTTTGTAAGCAATTTTGTTTTGTCTTACCTACCCGTGAAGTACTAGTTAGTTATATATTTAAGTAAGTTACATAATAATGATAAATTATGGTTGCTGGTACCTTCCTATAAACACTTATAGGTTATACAATTATGGTTACATGATACTATTAGATACAGTTATGATATTATTAGTTACTAATCAAAGCATTTCTTGTAAGTTTCGTAACTTTCTGTCATTTTCGTTAACTCTCGACAGGCCAAGATGCCAAACAAAACGTCCGTAACCATGTGGGTCGGCCGATGACCCCGTAAATTCTTCTGTCTTATGGACATTTAAACCATAGAAATCCCCTTTTATTTTTTCTTTTTTTTTGTTATTTGTCAATTTTTTGTGCAGGGAATATTACCTATATTTGACAAAATATTTTTTCCTGCGATCAGATGTATTTTTTTAAACGGCACATTATGTATTCATTATTGGCGCAGGAATACCTGAAATACTAAAAATATGAAATAAAACAATAACTTTGTAAACACCACTTTTATTTTTATACTTTATGCCGACCGGGTTTCGCTACAACCGTAGCTTCATCAGGGCATAAAAATCTCCCATCAGAAATCAAACCAGCATTTACACTAATAATAATATAGGCAAACTTTTAATGAACGGTAAGGATAAGGAAGACAGTCTATCTCACTCGGGAATTTACTCACTTCAATGCAGCGACTGCGCATTTTTTTATATTGGTAAAACAGCGCGCAACATAAACACCCGTGTCAAAGAAGATCTTAGATGTTTACACAGCTCTGGATTTTCAGAATTTGCAAACCACTTGATTGAAAACGATCATAAATTTGACAAAAACGCTGGCGCCAAACTTATTCATAAAAACAACATCGGTATAAGGTTGGATAATTTAGAGGCACTTGAACTTAGGAAAGCCATAAACACTAATAGTAAGGTAGTAAATAACCAATTTAATTTAAATAAAAGTCCCATACTAAGATTGTTCCCTATTGATAAAGAACACGTCCGTTCCCTTCCCAATTCTCCATCTATGCCTCCTTCTTCCTCCTCCACTTGACGAGTCCAGCCCATTTTTGGTAAATTATATATTATAACACAAATGTAACCTAATGTTAGTTGAGTATTATACTGCCCTGATGAAGCTACGGTTGTAGCGAAACCCGGTCCTATACCCGGTATTATACCCGGTCGGCATAAAGTATAAAAATAAAAGTGGTGTTTACAAAGTTATTTGTTTTATTTTAAATTAATAATGTCACATCACAAAGTATCCGCTTCATATGAACAAAAACTAAAAATATGTTTCATGTATTTAAGTAGATATAAGAAGGATAGTAATTTTGGGTCCACCCTCGGCCCCAGTTGACTGCGGGAGAGTTAAAGAACCTGACGTTTTAAAAACAATTTTATAAATTAGTCACATAATATACCTACTTACATATTTCGGCTTCAACACATCGTTTTTTTTAAATAAATGTTTAATAAAATCAAACAAAGTGATAAATGTTTTTGTAATTATTAAAAGCTGCATAGCTCTTGATGGATGTTACATAGAGCATAAATGTTTTCTTTGACCTAAATAGGTGTACTCTGTGCAATATTACGACGTCAAAGCTCATGGTTCGCGAGTCTCATCAGACATGCACACAGAATTTCTGCGTTATGTTTCAGAAAATATGTATTTTTAATTTATTTTAATTTTATTTATTACCGTTATAAATAGTCAGTAAAACGGTAATATTTAAATTCAATCTATGACCTATCTGGGAATCAATGAACCTAAATTTAACCTTAATTAAACTTTTTTGTTCAACTTCCGAGTAGTCCTTAATGTTTGAGCTATTTTCAAATTGAACATTGCTTATTATAAATAAATATTGTTTGAAATCGATGCGATGATTAAAATATTTTTCTAAGAACGAGACTCGGAACCCTCGAAAGTTTTCATTAATAATTTTCTTACAATCTGACACTTTCAAAGTCGTCGAGAACGACTGAAATAATAAATCTTCCCGTCCCGTTTTATTAATGAAATTCAATACTCTCCGTATAACTCCATTTGATTCGTTCGATTTGAAGTAATTGATTGAATCTCTCTTAAAATGATTATTCTTCTATAAGAAGTTTCACAGCGTTTTTCTGCAAACTTTAAGGTTTTAATTTAGAACGTCAATCACTTGCACCTTGTGTTCGCGTTCAAAGAAAAGTTTCGCTCCAAGCTTCTTTTTTGTTCGTTTTCTTCTTAGTCATGCATTTTTCATACCTGATCTGCATAAACAGATTGGTTTGTTTACATTATTCATGATGTTTCTAAAGTTTTATTAATTTTATTTTTAATACTTATTCCCATGATTACTTAATTCATTTTGAGGCCTTTTTCTATCTAAACAGAAGTGATGTGAACTTTTTTTGTTTATTTTGTTTATTGTTTTTCTAAGTACAATCCCGTTAAACTGCAATTAATCAGCTTGTCAATGTTCATTTATAACGTTAACAAACAGACATAGTATTATTACTAGTTATAATATAAAAATACTTTATTTATTTATATATATATATATTACAATACATTACAAAATGATTTGTCTATCCAACTGGGAAGGATTCCCGTTTCAGGACAGCCAAATTGTATATTTAGTTCATAATATTCTTAACACATGAATGGTTTCATTCAAGAGATAACAGGAATAAGATTCTGTTAAGAAAACTTTTGAGAACATTAATAATTGCATTCTGAATGAAGGGATGGTTTCTTCATGTCCTTGAAAGAATCGCAAAGACATATTTTTTTCAAGGTCATTTTGGAGAACATTAATAATTGCAATCAGAATGAATGAATGGTTTCTTTCGGGAGATCACAAGGATGAGATTCTTTCCAGGTTATTTTGGAGAACATTTACAATTGCAAAATTAGAATTTACAAATTTATAAACCAAGATATGACATATGAATTCTCAATTTCCCATATGACTATTTAATTGATATAAAGTGCTATAATTTTTAGAATTTCTTAAGTAGTATAGTATTCTGTTACTATTATATTGTAGCATATATCTGAATCTATTTAGTGAATCGTAGTTTTTATATTATCTATTTATTTATTTATTAACGCCCTTTTTCGGGGCTTTTACACATGAATAGTAAAAAATATACAGTATTTTTTGTACATAACTGAACTGCCTTCGTAACAATATTTTATATTTTTTTAAAGATAAATTGAAGATGTCCATTGACTTGGTATAATTATTTCCCTCCATTAGTATTCTGGGCAAATAGGAATACATATGGTAGTTAGTTCCAGAATTACTGCACTGAAATAAATGCTGACTTCTAGTATTACGAAGTGGAATCAATTATTGGGTAACATGTTAAATATTTTGGGCACGTTTTATTTCATTGGGTTCGCAGTCCGTATTTATTGTTATATTTTGTAACCATATTTGTGAACCTAGTATTATGTTCATGTTCCACTTTTTTCTTATATTCAGAGTAAGATATATGCTAAATCAATATATTGTACCATAATAAGGCCTGCACCGTTTGTAATCATTCCTTTAGTGAGTTTTTTTTTTAAATATTACAAACACTGTACATATCCCCAATTACAATTGAAATATTTAAACTAAATATAATGATTTTAAAGAATTCCTTGTTCTAATAATTTTTTAATCATTCTCAGATTAAAATAACTTATTTATTGTATCGTTTTAGTAAAAACAAATCCTCAATAAATAGAAATAACGCTGTACAAATAGAAAAATTGCTTGCATTTAACAGCCTTAAATATAATATTTTATGCATTAAAAATATAATATTTTATGAAAGAGTGCGCAACAACGAATACTTGTGAGGGATAAAGCAATCGGAATTCGAAACAGAAGATCATTAGTTATACGACGTGATTGATTCTTCTTCTATAAGCGTATGCTGAAACTTCCATAACATTAATCAAATTCATCTCAAATAAATACATCAGCCGAGTTGATCATGTGAGAAAATTGATAAACTTTGAGTTGAATTTTAGAATACATTACTTATGAAAAGGTCGATGCTCAATTACTTAACCTATGATGTGCCAAGTTAACAAAATATTCTTTCTAAAAATATAACAAGTTATTAATGAAAAATGTTTTCTTTGTTTCAGGTATGTAATAAAACAATATTTTCGCCTTCATTTCGGGTCGCTGCTTGTTTGTAAGTTCAACCACTATCAATCAAATTAACCCTCAGGTATCTAGTGACAAAAACATGTTACAGAACAAATAATTTCCAATGCAACCTTTAACTTTCATGAGAAAAAGACACTTTGGTAAACTTTCTTTGTAAATATGAAAATGATCTAATTTTAATGTAAAATCGATTGAATTATTTGTTGTCAATATAAATATTGCTTTATAGTATTCACGTTGAAATCGATAAGGTAAGTGTTGAATTTCCAATATCACCGAACGGAAGTTAGCTTGAATAAACAAAATGCTCACAGATAGTGCACCTGCGAAACACTTTGCAAAGTTTACCTTACGATCCTGTTCATTCGGGTGCAATTCCCCTGCAATTTACTGCAAGTTCGACGTATCATATGGGAGGGCTTAGCGTCCTGAATTTATTATTGGCTTGACGCTTAATTGTTCGTAATAATAATGTAGTTTCATAATCGATTACGTTGAATGTATTCAGTGAACAATTAAGTGCGACATATGGGCGTAAACTGATCAAGTCTTAATTTACGTTGTGTTATATAGGTATTATGAGCCATGCTTTAAGGATCAAGCACCATGTTCTTTAGGCCGCAGTACTTCTTCAACAATTAAAGCTGCCTAAAAGCGATGAAAGTTCATATTACGCCTCTAGGTAATCGATCTGTTTGGATGAGTGGTGATTGAAAATATTGTGCCATTTTAACATTGCTGCTCCTGCTCTTAATCTACTCAAATCATATCTTAGCAATAGAAAGCAATTTGTTAGCATTAACAATCAAAATAGCAACTACGTTCCAATAAACTATGGAGTTCCGCAGGGGTCCATAATAGGTCCACTACTGTTCCAAATTTACATCAATGATATTTCGCAATTAATTTTAAATGGTGAAATCTTTTTATATGCAGATGATACAGCATTTTTTTACTTGGGTAAAGATTTAGATATCTTACTAGAAAATGCACAAAGAGATCTAGAAAAAATCAACATTTGGCTCCAATCAAATATGTTAACAATGAATGTTAAAAAAACAGGATACATGATCTTAAGCTCATCCCGTAAAATAATTCCTCCTCACGTACCCTTAAAAATTGAAAACAACGAACTTCGAATCCTGATCCAGGAAAAATATCTTGGGCTGTGCATTGATCAGCATTTGACATTTAAACAACATATACAAGGCATTAAAGATAAAATCATCCCCTTAATTAGCGTATTTAGCCGGATATCATATCTATTGCCAAATAAATTTAAAAAGGTGTATATTGCAGTCTCGTACACTCACATTTAAATTATTTGATCGAAATCTGGGGAAACGCATGTGAAACATACATAAATGAATTACAGGCAATATAAAATAAGGTAATCAAAAAACTATTTAACTACAAGCCCAGAACATCCCAAAAAAAATTATATATGGAAACAAAACTATTAAGAAAATTATATGAATACAATACAAGTCTCCTTATATACAAAATAAACAATAAACTCGTACACCCAAACACAGAATTCATTAAAACGTCCCAAGTACACAAACACTTTACAAGACAACACGATAACATACATTTAAACACCATCCACACTAACTATGGTAAACAATCCATTGGTTACGAGGGGGGCAACTTATATAATTGCCTCCCAAAGGACATTAAAAACGAAAAGAATCTGGGTAAATTTAAAAAAAATTATTAATATTTGTTCTTGATAAACAAAATAATGAAATTGAATAGCGCTGTACTGAAATATTTACTTTATTTTAATGTGTATAATTATTTCTATTTAAATGAGTGAAAATGTAATTTTCTTTTAACTGGAATAAAAATAAAATAAAACATATAATTAAATTGTTGTTTGAAAGAGAATATATATTTATTTAGGCATTATTCCATATCGAGAGATTTCCTCTCTTTCTTGATAAAGGGGTGTGTAGGGTTTTTAAGTACTGATAGAGAAATTATAAAAGGCAGACATTAAAGGTTTAATAAATGATTAGTACCTAATGGTAAACGAATACTTTATTTATAGAATTTTATAACTGTGGACGGCCATTGTAATTCTGTCTACTTAAGTATCGGTCCACTATATATATCCTACTAAATATTTTTATGCAATGCCTTAAAAAGCTTTCGTTATTAAATGAAAACAAATCAATTTGTAAAACACCACTTATTAACAACTGATTAGTTGTCTTGGTTAGTATTGAACAAGTGATTAGTTGTCTTTTAATTAAAATGACGTCACAAAGTGAATATGCGAACATTGAAGTAGCTTTCGTTATGTTTATCGACCAAATATAAAAAGGTAGCACTCTCTTAACCTACAGTTACCTACTTCCCTCCAAGCATTTCTCATTACTAAAAGTCCCACAGACTTCGGGCGGTTGTGACACAAAAACAATAGTCAATTAGCTTGTTAGTTTTATAAAGCACAAAGTGCTTTATCGTGTTACGAAATAAAAGCTTAGTTCTAAACAAAGCTGGCTAGCGATAGTAAACTGCATTCAGAATAATAAATTCTCTAATTCCCTGGCTTTGTCGTAGCAAATCGGTCTTCTGTGCAAAGCCACTGGCTACGGTCTCAAGTCGGGCGTGTAATGAAACGGAGAATATTAAAAGGGACGTGAAACTTTAAGCAAAACGATGAGTGAGAAGAAAATATATGGGCATTCAAGAAGGAGGAATGGAAAGAAAGATGCCATCTGCTGTGCTCGTAAACCGAAAACTATTTAATTAAGTATTGAATATGCATTAATTCAAGGATTTTCGGTGCGAGATTAAATATCAAAGATGGCAGAGTCCATCCAACTTACTTACAAGGTACCTATTGAAATTTACATCATGAATAAAAGCATTTTTTATGAACTATTTAAATTTAACCCAAAACATTCTCCATAGTAGAAATGTATTCGATTGCTTAAGGCTCTGTAGTAAGCGTTCAAAAAGAAGAATGTGGTTTGAAAGGGAGATGTGTGCATGCGAATGTTAGAGAGAGTGCGCTAATATTAAAAAAAACGATAATATTTTAGCGAAAAGTGTAAAAATATTTAATAATACACGGGTCGTTCGAAGTAAATCAAAAATCTCTCGACGAATGCCTAAGTTGCATTTAAAGATACTCTGTAAATGTTTTCATTCCTATAACATGTTAAATAACAGAAAAAATGTGTTTTAAAAATTTTCGGAGCATGCTTTGTGATTTTTTGTATCGGGGGATTTTTATATAATTACCGTTTCGGCTTTACAAAAGTATTGATATCATTTATATAATTAGCTTCTTCACATTCTACAACTTAGCCAAACATTTTGAACTTGTGTTATATTATGTCTTTATATTGTATGCTATAGTGTATTTAAATAATTTTTTATAAGTTAACCAAACTGATAATCCAGAGGAAAATTTTCAGAATGTTTGTTTTGAATAAAAAAGATATATATATATATATATATTTTTTTTATATTGGTAAAACAGCGCGCAACATAAACACCCGTGTCAAACAACATCTTAGATGTTTACACAGCTCTGGATTTTCAGAATTTGCAAACCACGTGATTGAAAACGATCATAAATTTGACAAAAACGCTGGCGCCCAACTTATTCATAAAAACAACATCGGTATAAGGTTGGATAATTTAGAGGCACTTGAACTTAGGAAAGCCATAAACACTAATAGTAAGGTAGTAAATAACCAACTTAGTTTAAATAAAAGTCCCATACTAAGATTGTTCCCTATTGATAAAGAACACGTCCTTTCCCTTCCCAATTCTCCATCTATGCCTCCTTCTTCCTCCTCCACTTGACGAGTCCAGCCCATTTTTGCTAAATTATATATTATAACACAAATGTAACCTAATGTTAGTAGAGTATTATTTATAATACTGCCCTGATGAAGCTACGGTTGTAGCGAAACCCGGTCGGCATAAAGTATAAAAATAAAAGTGGTGTTTACAAAGTTATTGTTTTATTTTAAATTAATAATGTCACATCACAAAGTATCCGCTTCATATGAACAAAAAAAAAAAAAGATATCGTTATTGCCGATGAATATTTTTGCCAATAAAATTTTAATCGTATATTTCACATTTGTGAAATATCTATACAATGCAATGCATGGTAAATAATGTAATAAACAGTTCATGGTCCATTAATGGATATTTTGCAATTCTAGGAAAAAACGTTAAATATGGATTTAATTCTCTGAAAACATACAACGGATTAAAGTTTCAATCTGCTGGGATAAATCTTATTGAAGTTCGCTGTAAAATTCATGTTTATTCGGTGCAGCAATTATTTTTTCAATTACATTTTTAATTCACGAAATATAAACAAAATGTTCGAGGTTAGTTTGAATCCTTTTGAATCGTTAGTTTGAATGTTAAAGGTTTTAGATAAAATACGGATTTATCCATTCCATAAGCAATCAAGTAGTTCTATAAGTTTCGTCTTTAATCTGTAATAGTACTCGGATGCTGTGATATAATTTTCCTCTCATTAAAATGACACGTACCATTTGGTCGCCGTTTTCACAACGTTCTTCTCTTAATCTCGCCTCTCCAATTAAAATATCGAAATTCTCTCTTTTAAATTAATAAGTGAATGAGAAGTTTTAATTTGGTTGGAAACGCATTAAGACGCCACGAAATCAGTACTAATACAAATTCTTACTTTCTGCTAGATATAATTATTTTAAAGAAAATTTTCCTTCAACATAATTGAAATGATCGGGACGGTTTAATCGTACTGAATGGTTGATATTAAAGTAAGATAGTAGGAGAGGAATTAAACTATGCGGGGTTAATTTGTTTGTTATCTGGGTTTATCAGTGTTCTAGATTTTTTTAAAGTTTTATTAAACTACGTTATTTGATAAATTAAATTAAAATATCTAGTTTGCCTTAACCCTTAGTGTGCCACCGTGGTTGTACCCGCAGTGTACCGATAAATCCACCGGATTCGCTAGCAGTTCATCGTATTCTTGTATTCTGTATTCTCATTCTTTTGTATTCTGTAACATAATGTCATTAAAGTAATTAAAATGCAATAATATTATTCTGAACTTAACGATCCTTCACGTACAAATACGAGTATTATTGAATTTTTATATTTGTGAAAGTGAAAAATATTCCGATTGTCAAAAACTTATTTATTTACAGGAAAGCCTCATTTATTTTATTTTTACTGTGAAGATCACTTATATTTTCTTATTTCTTCATAGTAGAGAAAAAAAAGATTTCTCTGAATATAATATATGTAGAGAAAATAAATAAGACATACATATATGTTTTCGTTATTTGTCTTTGGGGGGTTATGCCGTGTGCGCACCTCCTTCTTTAGTCAGCGTTTTGGACAGCGTTGCAGTGTCCATCATCAGGCCCGATCCGGCAGATGTAATGTATAGGTACTTTTGGCCGTGAAAATCTAAAAACGTATCAGACATACATAGATGCATTTCTTTATAAATAGGGTCTATTTGCTTTTCATTCGGTACATAATGTTTACATTTTTTTAACGTAAAGGTTAGTAATATTTTAAACATTTTTATCCACTCGTTGTGGCCACACTGACAGCCCTAGTTAGCACACGACTTGTCGCTGGTGGCGGGGGAACACACCAGTTTGGTTTTGTCGCTCGACGTTTGCGCTGTAAGAACTTGCGACGCACTCCCCCAAGCCTTCTCCGCCGCGTCAGGACCCGCGCAAGTCAATCTGGACATGTACTATGGAGTACTAGTTCGCGGGAGGTTGGCGTTACAAGGGTTAAATTTGATAAAAATAACTACCTTTGTATCATTTCAATTCAATTAAATACTTCGTAAAACAGTTTTACAATTAAATAAAAATAATAATAACTTTATTTTAGTCATAAAACTATGTACCGCTTATTTATATTCAAATTTTCTATTTTCCTCGCTTTAAATTATATTTACGGCTCAATAAATAAAATTATTATTTGGATGAAACAATTTTCGGCTGTTTCGTTGAAAACACAGCCTGTTTTAGATGAGTAACAACCACTGTGGAATACGTTTGTCATCCTTAGGTTTTTATTGAACCCGGCCCGAAATCGGAGTAATTCAACCCTCTACGGTATAAACTTTATGATTATTTATTCCCATTTTGGCCGACCCTCGAATATCGTCACAACTTAAACTTTCGAGAAACATTATATTCAATTATTCCCCTTGTTCCGTACGAAAATCTTCGTACACCTTGTACTGATTATGCTTATATGAATTGTTCTAATATACGTCGGTATATGTTGTACTTATACTAATATTCGCTTACCTTTAGATTCTTAATACACTAATATTGGTGTGTATCTTTTCACTTCCAGGTGTGTATGTGTGTGTAGTTTATACAATCTATAATACCTTGTTCCCTTTACGACTGTTTGTAAAAGACGCCGCCAGGTGGCAGTAATGTTAAAGAGGCGAAACGTGCAAAGTAAACAAGAGACGCGAAAATATCATTTTTATATTAAAAATAAAGCAGACTTGATATTCAAAACGGGTGCGGAAAGGGACGGATACTAACGAATATTAGACTGCTGTGTTTTAGCTTTTCGTACGAGATAGTTGGTTTCAATGTGTATTTCGGTTTTGAAATTATTTCAGAAGACAGTGCATATTTGTGACGTCACGTGTGATATTTTTTATGGCAGTTTGTCTACGTATACGATTTTATCCATTTGATTTATATAAAATAAATAAATCAATAGCAACCTGAAGCACATTGAAAAGTTCTGGATCTTGATATAAAAATTGAAAAAAAAAAATTCGGCATTTGGAACTAACCATTATGGAACTTAATGATGTCATTTTACAGCTTATGAGTACATGTATTACATTATCTGATTTTTTAAAAAAAAATTTCTCTGAAGTTCGAAACAAAAGAAAAACTAATAAATCTTCAAAGTGAAGAAACACCTGATTACGTAAATTTATATTAAACTAGCTGTTCCCGGCATGCGTTGCTATGCCATTTAATAAAGAAATTGTGTCCCCCTGAGTGTCCTTTCCCATTCGTCCCGTTCCCCTTCCGCCTCCCCTTCTTCTCCTGCTTCCTCTTCCCCTCTCGCGTTCCCACTCCGTCACCTCCACCTTCCCTCTCCCCACTCCACTCTCCCCCCCCTTCCCCCGTCCCGCGAACCCCCCTCCCGAGTTCCCCTCCCCCCTCACACGTCCACTTCCCCTCCCGCGTTCCCCTTCCACCTTCCCCGCCTTCCCTCTTCCCTTTTCCGCTCCCTTGTCCGGCCAACCCTCCTCCCACGTTCCATATATTCAATTCCAGTACATTCAGTTTTTAAACAGCCCGCGTGCCACCCTTTACAATTTTTATTCAAATTTCCATTTTTCATGTATATTAAATTTGGTACCTAACATAGATACCCATTTAAAATTCTTGATTCGATTCAAACTATTAGGGGAGTACCTACTTTTAATAAATTTATCAACTTTTCAAAAATAGAATCCTGATTGAACAATCATTGTTTTGCAAAATGTCATTTTCAAACACGCGAACTGTCAAACGTGCGATGTTTTCTGAAATTATCCAATTTTCTGCGCAATTTTCTTAATTTTTCTCTCCGTAAGAACCATTCTCGCACTTGAAGGAATATTCTAAAAAAGAATTAGCGAAATCGGTTCAGCTGATCCCGAGATTTGCGCTTAGCAACACATTTAGCGATTCATTTTTATATATAAGATAGCAATTAACTCTAAACAATTGTTCGTGGGTTAAGTAAGACCCCGTAGTACCCGCTCAAAAAGAAGAAGGAGAGATATATAAATACGAATGTTAGAGGGAGCGCGCTTATATTAAAAACGATAATATTTAAGCGAAAATTGTGACAATGTTTAATTAAACACGACTCGTTGAAAATAAATCAAAAATCTTGTGGGGAATGTCTAAAATTGCATTTAAAGAAACACTGTGCATTTTTTACCTTATAACTTATAAAATAACTAAAAAATCGTGTTTATGATAATTTTCGGAGCATACTTTGCAATTTTTTCTATCGAGAGATTTCTTATAAATGCCGTTTCGTCATGGGGAATGTATGTACATATATATTACCTACCTTAAAAATAACATAAATTTTTAAGAGCTTTTAAGCTTAAAGTGTTTAAGGAAAAAATGTAATAAATCGGTAAAAATGCGGGAAGCCGGGCCTTAAGGTTAAACGTCACGTTATAAGTTATAATCTAAATCCACGCATTCACAGATGGCGCCGATTTAATAATTTTAGGTTTTTAATACTTTTTGCTCGTATCACTTTAAAATATTAAGGTAAATTGATTGTTTGCTCCTGTACATATTTAATATGAATATAAATAAATAGTTTTGTCCATAAACAAACCCAAATCTTTCAAAAAGGCTGAAAAATACAATAATGGATCGACTCACCGATGCAAAATTGAATTTTTCAGCCTTTCTTGGAAGATTTGGGTTTGTTTATGGACAAAACTATTTATTTCAAAACTATCTATAAAAACCTAAAATTATTTAATTGGCGCCATCTGTGAATGCGTAGATTATAACGTAGTGATGTTTAACCTTGTCGTTATTCCACACAAGCCCCCATTTATAATTAATACAGTTGAACCGTTCACAAAAAATCCTCGTAGATAATTATAATATCAGGTATTAAACCCACCAATTTTGGCGGACCAGGACGAGAAAGTGTTTATTTTTGGATCGAACAAGCTTTCTATCAAAGCGACGACGTGAATGTATATTTGAAGCCCGATGTGGGTACCCGATACGCCCAGATGTCGAGATATAAAACGCTAAACGATTATGGTCTCCGGGGATAACAGTGCATTTTATGCCATCGTGTGCCCCAAAAGCTATACACTTGCTGAAATAACTGCCATAATACCATAAGTGCACGGGAAACTTTAATCTCGAAACAAATATGGTCACAACGCAACGGCGGACTTTCTTCTTGGAGAGATCATTAAGTGGTGTTTTGCCAGAAGCGGGGGAAAATATTGGCCTTTAAATTCATCGTTTGAAGTTTTCTTATTATTTAACTTTTGGATGTTATTTTAAGTATATTCACACATTCTTTCGGTACTTTCTATTTCCTCACCTCACCCGTGTGACTTGTTGGATTCGAATTTCTCATAAATAGTATTGAAATCGAATTACCGCCATACATTTAAAATTACCCCAAAATATCGTTAGTGCGTTTTGTATAACTGTGTTTTAAGAAAATGCAATAGAAATTAATACAAAATCGTGTGTTTTTGTTTTGAAATTTTGATCGCTTTGAAATATTTTAGATTATTTTATTATATACTGGGATTATTTACTATTTAATTATAAAACATCTTGGCCTCTGAAATAACCGAGTATTTTTTTTTATTTCATTCTTCTAGCTTTTTTATAAGCCCAGATAAAATGAAGTATCAAGCCCATAAAATTGCTTTAAAGTTCAAAATCTCCTACTTGCGAACCCCCCTTTCGGTTATAGTTTTATTTCATAATGCGGAATATTAAGTTATTTATGAAATGATCGCCAAACATTTACATATTTGTGCCTGAACTTGGCAAAATAAATTAAAACGCTTTTTGGACATGTTTTTTGGATTATCAAAACAGGCGGATTTTAGTGGGAATTTAAACCTAATCGTCATCTACACAAGGAGTGTTATTGTCAGCGGCCCGATTTCGAATGTTGAAGGACGTGCGAAAAACCTATAACGCGTGATTGGTTATCATTTGACTGAAGCTATTTGAAAATTAATCCTAGTTGTCCAAAGAATGACACATTTTTTGACAGTCTTTTGCCAGTGGTTACAATAAAGTTGACTGCATGGCAACATTTTCTCTAATGTTGAAAACCTCACTTTTTCTTGTACTGTTAAAATGTCAAATTCTGAGTAATATATTATGCAATATCCCGTGTACTCTACTTGGACGTGAGTCGAAAGCATGACCCAAAAATAGATGTTTTTTTTTTTTTTTACATGAATACCGCACAAGAGTCCCAACTGCTCCCGTCTGGAGCCAGTGGGACTATGGCATCCCCATTGGGGTATGTTGTGAGGCTGATGGTAGTGGGGAGGGGAAGGAGATAGGGAAGAGGAAGGTGAGTAAGTACCTGGCTATTCAGATCTGGTCACCAAACACGGCTAAAGCCATTTCAAGCAACGTTTCAATTCTGAATGGTGGTCTCACACCAGGGCGATACTAAGAGTATCTTTCACTCTGGAACGTACAGCAAATATACTATATAATTTTTTTAAATGAATAATTGTGAAATAACACAAATTAATCAAATAAAATTTATTTGCCACGCCGGGGTTCGATCCCGCGACCTTCGGAGTGCCAGTCAAGAACCTTACCTCTGGACTACCCTAGATATCAGCCAATCAAACATTATTTACACCTCTATTTACCTGTACCTAAAATTCAATATAACACGGCCATAATATTTTGTAAACGTAATCTATAAATTATCACTCCAGACCTACCTTGATTTATTTTGTAAAGTTGTGTCTAGATAGAGCCGAATATATAGGCAATCTACGAAGGTAGGCAATATTTAGTTTATTCCGATGCTGGGCCTTGTAAATTCTAAATCCTGGTACTCAAGTTATATTCAAATGCTGAATAAGGGCCGTGTTCTGTGTAGGTACTATTCTCCTGATGCGATCAGACAACCGTCAGTGATTTACATTCAACCCCAGAGGAGGTACCAAATTAAATCGGGCCATCCCTAGAATAAAAAAATACAACACCAATTTCACAAAAATCTACCCACCTTTCTAGCATTATTTCACATTTAACCTCCCTCCAGGTCCGTGCTGAACCGAGTTAAAAGTGTTTGGAGGTTTCTAGCAAACATTTATTAAACTCTCTCGCAGTTAAATTTTAGGAAAAAATTTCGTGATTTTTTAAAAACATTTTTGTTAATTCAATAAAATACTCTTTCGTCCGTTAGAGGCTTTGTCAATCTGTTGGAATAATTATTATGGTGCATGACTAAAGTTTCATGTATTTAATATGCGCAGTGTCTACACTTGATATATAAGCTTGATTTAGAACTTTAACGTGTCTGGACAGTCTAGACACAAATATTCCGCATTTTTAGCACCTTGTGAAAAAGGAAAAATGATATTTTAAAATATTATCATAGATACCTTACTTTACTTATTTTGGGAGGCGGGTATTACTATTTATTGGATAATC
Organism: Limnephilus rhombicus; assembly: GCA_929108145.2. Taxonomy (NCBI): domain Eukaryota; kingdom Metazoa; phylum Arthropoda; class Insecta; order Trichoptera; family Limnephilidae; genus Limnephilus; species Limnephilus rhombicus. Next base: position 45,201,107 of record OV815278.1, read on the forward strand.
AACACCTCTGCCATAGGTCACCTCAAGCGGTTCGCTACGTTTGGTGACTTAGCAGGGGTATCCGGGTTCATGGGGTTAGGTTTTTTCAGTTCTTGGTGGCGGATGCGTCTACCCGCCCGAGACGGGTTGAGGAGGTCTTTAGACCGCTCCAGCCAGAATCCCTCGACCCGTCGCCTTGCACCGCTGTTGGAGGAACGGAATCATACGTCCGTCAGTCCTGGACACACTGAACCCCAGATTCCTACCCACCCTTCACAGAACTTTCTCTCCTTCCTTTCCTTAAAAAATTTCTCCACGCAACATTCCCTTAGATGACATAGGCCCTTTATTATTTTCCTCAGGTGCTCCCGTGTGGAGCTAATGTAAAAAAAAAACATCATAGCAATAGTCAATTCCTATTTATTTATAGTAGTACATAATATTTCGAATAGGAAAAAAGAGTATTACAAAACCCGAAGCAGGCAGAGTAATTTATTTTATAAAGATGTCAGCTTTTGATTTGCAGTATGACTCAAGAAAACAATCAATACGAAGATTATTTTTCGTTTAGAATTTAGGAGGTAAAAATGCTCACGACATGTTTTCTAGAAATCTTTCAAAATACGATCCTTGGAGACACTTTGTTGGTGAATTGATCATTTCTCGTTGTGTGGGAAAAGATGCCGATAGCTCCTTGACTCCCAAAATGCAGGGCGTCCGCACCGCTGTTTCCATTGACCATTCGTGATTCGTGTACAGATTCTGCTGCACCCATAAACTTCCCGAATGAATTTGTCATGATCCGAGTTGTTTGTCGCTCGAATTCCAAACACAATTTGTTTCGGTGGAACGAGACGAGAGAAAAGGAAGACGCGTCGTGAAATGATTTAAGAACTTTTCTAAATCGGAATGTTGACAAAGGTTCGGAGACTGCGAGGCAAGCATTTAAATATTTATTCCCGCTGCTACCGCCATCTATTCAGCGAAGGAGACAATGATATATGGGTTTGGAGAGCTGATATGTAAATAGCCCCTATTTCAAATATGCATTATGGCGCGTCCAGAAAGTTCACACGTTCGGCTGCGTCAAGCGAAGTCGGTAATCAATAATGATAATTACTTATCTCTTTGACTACGTTTTTTGGACAGAATATGAATTAAAGTCTGACGAATTTTGTGTATATTTTAAATCATGTATATGTAGTGCTGTGCGGGACAGTCTTTTTTCTCCGATTGTTTGAATTTTTTTTAAGGTTAAACGTCACGTACGTTATAATCTACACATTCACAGGTGGCGCCAATCAAATTATTTTAGGTTTTTATTACTTTTGGCACGTCACGCTTTAAAATATTAAGGTAAATTAATTGTTTGCGCCCGTACATATTTAATATGAATATAAATAAATAGTTTTGTCCATCAACAAACCCAAATCTTGCAAGAAAGGCTGAAAAATTCATTTTTGTATCGGTGGCTCAATCCAATATTGTATTTTTCAGCCTTTCTTGAAAGATTTGGGTTTGTTTATGGACAAAACTATATATTAATATTCATATTCAATATGTACGGACGCAAACAATTAATTAACCTTAATATTTTGATGCCTAACGTGCAAAAAGTATTAAAAACCTAAAATAATTTGATTGGCGCCATCTGTGAATGTGTAGATTATAACGTACGTGACGTTTAACCTTAATCCCTTTGAATATTTTCCGCCCACATTAAAAAAAATTCATACCTCCGAATTTTAATATGGAGAGATACAAACTGATTATAGTTCTATATAGCCAATGAATTTGCCTATCTTTTGTCGATTATCACATATTCATAGGATTTATAAAAAAATATTATAAAATTGTAAACTTGTACTTAATTATTTTCATACAAGGGAAAATTTTCCAAAATAGGCTGAAAAGCAATCCGAGGTATTTTAAATAGTGCCATATTGTGGCAAAAAGCGCTCCAATGGTTAAGATTAATTTAATAGTACTTAAATGTCGTGAGAACGGCTTCTTAAAACAGTTCGGGATAGTACCCCCCCGAATGAATGAATTTTGACTACCATTGAGAAACGACAATTTTCTTAAACGCCTTCTGAATTTTAATCAATACTTGTTTATTGTTCACGCAGTGGTCACTGCTATGGATTCATGACTTCTCTTTTTATTTGAACTCCATGATGCTTATTTATAGATCATTATTATAAAACAGGATCTATAAATAACCACCAAATATCAAAGGATACGTGAATTTGTAGATTTACCTCAATAATAAAGAAAACGTACTTTAAGTTTTGAATAACAGATAAAAAACATTTTTTTAAAGTAAACGGTTGTTCATCAGGAGTGAAAGATTTTAAAAGCGATTATTGGTAAGACCATTTAAATTTAAAGAATGTTATTGAAATAATGATATGTATGTAGTAAATATCCATGTTTTACAAAAAAATGATTATTTTTTAGTAGTGAAATAATCTCGAGTCTAACCGGGGAGCTAGTCTATGTACTATTACATATTTAGAAATAATACATGTACAACAAACTACTTATAAATAGTTGGTACAGTTACAAAAAAAAAACAGTTGTTAAAATATTAAAAATATTCGTTTTCGTTAAAAACCTAGTTAGTAACCTTATTTTTTTAAAGTTTGAAATAGATTTTATAATATTTTTTTATTAACCGGGTAAAATTTCAGATTTATTTTTTATTTTTTTAATATTTATTAACCAAGATATTACAATATATACAAAATACAATATAACAAATAATTGTTATATACCACCTCACTGGGTTGAGCCTGTCCAAGGTGGAAGGAATTTAAAGATGCCGATCAAATTTTAATGTTATGTAAAGTGTTTTTGTTTGCAACATATTCGATGAGATAAATTCGTTGCATGATCTGATCTGATTAATATTAATAACATGGCCATAAGAAAGGTGATTTAAACGTAAACACCACTGCGGGAGTAATATTAAGTAAGAGGAGCGCCCCTAGAGTTTCTGAGAAAATATAGCAGGCAGGTACTGGCAGGTTTACAGTTAAGCCACTGGGGTGAAATATCACTAAAGTGCACTCCGTGAATGTGTTATCGCTTTTATTATAGTTCGCAAAGTGATTAATAAATGGTGGTGCACCCAACTGTTTAAAATATCACACCACTTAGCCTTTGTTTTCTAAGAAATTTCTAAATAATTAACATTATCGTGTCGTTTAGGAGGCTAATCAATACACATGTCGTTTTTGCACATTCCTATCCTAGAATAGAAACACTGAATGACATTTCCCATACATTCTGATGGTAATATGCTACACTAGCGCCTCCTAGCGGCGTTAGTTCTGCGGATTGGTTTTCATTCATACATTTTAATGAATTTTATACGAAATTTTTTATTTATTTTACGTTTATAATTGTGGAAATTTCTGATAATTATAGTTAACCTACATACGACCTCAGTACTTTTTTGCTCATACATAAGGTACTAGCAATCCAAAGGTCGCGGGTTGAAATCCCCGCGCCCGCAAATAAATTTAACTTGATGAATTTTTGTTATTTCATAATTAATTAATTAATAATAAAATGTACTATATTTGCGGCAAGTTCCAGAGTAAAATTCAATTCAATTATTTATTTTTTTATTCTTCCAAAAACATTACAAAATTTAACATTTTAGTACGTTTTTTTTTTTTACATTAACTCCACACAGGAGGCCCTGAGGAAAATGATTTCCCCCATGTCATCTGGGATGCTGTGTGGAGGGTCTTTTTGAGGAGAGGAAGGAATGAACATTGGTCTTGAAGAGACCCATGTTGTAGGAAGGAGGAAACACAGAGGCCGGCAAATCATTCCACAGCCGAGCTGTTGAACACAAGAACGAGTCGAAGAAACGACCCGTTCTCATGTGACAAATATCTACCGTGTACAAATGTTGGGCACGCGTTTGGCGTGTTTCCCGACTATGCACCGGTGCCGAAGGGATCAATGATGCTAGTTCCTCGGAGAATCTTCCATTGTGATACCGGTAGAACAAGGATAGCATTCCCACCCGACGCCTGTGCTCTAAAGATTGCAATCCGTCTCTTAAGATGGGAAAATCTATCAAACGGACCGCCCGTTTCTGCACAGAGTCGAGGGTATTTTTCAGGTATTTTGGAGCTCCAGACCAGAGATGGCTGCCAAATTCAATCGTGGGGCGTACTTGTGATTTGTACAAGGTTAGCAGTTGTGTACTATTAAAGTATCTGCGGGCCCTGTACAGTACGCCCAGTTTTTGGGAGGCTAATTTTACTCTGGCTTCGATGGAGCCCCCATACCTGAGCTGGTCACTTAGGATTACACCAAGCATATCAATGGGGGGCCTGTTCGGAAGATTGCTTCCGTTGAAAGAGACTAGATTTTCATTTCGTTCCCTTTTAGAATCAAGATTGGGTCTTTGAAACATTAAATTCAATGAGATTATTTTTACCCCAAGAGAAAACACTCTCGAGGTAACCGTCCATTCTTTGCTTCAAAGCCCTACGAGCTGTTGGAGTTTGTGAGCCCATTGGGGGCTTGTCAAACAAAAAGCTATCATGAACTGTACTGTCATCCGCATAACAGTGAATTGGTGCACATGACAAAAGGTCGTTGATGTGCAACAAAAACAAAGTCGGAGACAGAACCGATCCCTGCGGAACGCCAGCATTTATCGAGTGTGAGGAAGAGGTGAAACCATCGACTACCGTCTGAATCGACCTCTCCCTCGAGAAGTCGGCAATCCACGTACACAAGGATGCTGGTTTGTTGACAAGTCCTCGGTGCCAAACCCGGTTAAAGGCCTTGGAGATGTCCAGTGCAACCATTTGGGTCTCACCGAAACGTTCCAGACATCGCCCCCAAATATGCCTCACATACGCCAGAAGATCACCGCACGAGCGGTTCCGCCGGAATCCGTTTTGACGGTCGTTAATAATTTTGTTCTTCTCGAGGTATGTGAGCAGTTTGTCGTTGACGTTCCATCACCTTAGACAGAACTGATGTGATCGCTATGGGGCGGTAGTTGGCCGGGTTGGAGCGGTCACCCTTCTTTGGAATAGGATGGATAACCGCTTTTTTCCAACCAGAGGGCACAGAGCCAGTCTTCAGGGACATTTTAAAAAGCTTCGTCAAAATTGGAGCTATTTCTGCAGCGCACCTCTGCAGTACCAGGGCAGGTATTCCGTCAGGCCCACTAGCTTTATTAACATAAAGCCCTCGTAAAACATGGAGTACTTCCCGATGCCGGATCCTCAGCCTTTCCATACGAAAACCGCAGTGAGGAACCGACGTCGGGAGAGCACCTTGGTCATCGAGGGTTGAGTTATCCGCAAACATTTTACCTAGTAAGTTAGCCTTTTCGGTGGCGGTGTTTGCTAGTGAGCCGTCAGGTCTGGTAAGAGGTGGCAGACTGGATTTGCAGAAATTGCGACCTATTGAGCCCGCAAGCGACCAGAATTGCCTGCTGCCATTCGGGCATGCAGTCAGCTTTCTGCTGATCTGCTGGTCGTATTTATGATTCTCTTGGTTTCCTTTGCCATTTTGTTGTAAGCTGTTCTGTCTTCGGATGTTCTAGATGTGTTGTAGGCTCGGTAAGCCGCGTTTTTTCGTCGCACTGCTTCAGCGCATTGTCGACTGAACCACGGCTTTGAGCCTACACCAGTTTCCTTAACAGTAGATATAATACATTTGTAACAGTATTACATTGAACTTGTGTGGTAGGCGTACAAACTATAAAAGCATTAATAGAGCTTGCCTTTTAAAGGCTAAATATGTCGACATCTGAATTAATTCTGCTCAACAGCAAGATTGCTCTCAAGCATGGAAGATACTCTCAGTATCGCCCTGGTGTAAGACCACAATTCAGAATTGAAACATTGCTTGAAATGACTTTAGCCTTGTTTGGTTAGCGGGTCTGAATAGCCAGGTACTTCCCCAACTTTTTCTCCCCAATCTTCGTCCCATTCCCACCGATTTCAGCCTCCCATACACCCCAATTGGGGATGCCACAGTCTCACTCCAGACTGGAGCAGTTTGGACTCTTGTGGAGTATTGACATAAAAAATATACATGTATATTAAATCGGCTATTAGGTTTATATTTACCGCTACTCATTCAGTGAGTCATTCACTTCACTTTAATAAGTCATTCTTGCCATTGTCTGGAAGGAATGTCAACATTCTACACTAGCACCTCTAGCGTTTGGTAAATTCTGCCAATATTTCACAGGAGTTGGGCAATGGCAGTATTTCACATTATTTTCATATTATTCTAGTGTTAATTGGTGGTAGTAATAACGGTATCGTTTGGGTGTATGACTGTATGGGTGTTTAAGTTGTGTGCGAATTTACTCGCCTCGTTAATAATTGTGCACATTGATTGGACGCTATAAAAGCCTTAATACCTCTGGGGATTTTATGGGCCAATTTGAAGAACCTACTGGTTATGATGACGCCATTCGCAAGGGTTCGCTTCCGGCTGGTACGCGGGCTATAAATAAGGAATGCAAATGCCTTGCTTGAACTGTACTGGTAATGAACCCGCTCGTAAATCCATCGGCCTTTACCATTCGCCCACGGAGCATCACCCGATACCCATACATATTGTTATAATACGAAATGTTAAATGATGTCGTCATGATCAAAAGGAACAGTCGTAAATTATATAGAAGTGCTGGTACAAGTTATATAACACGAGGTTTTGTGTTACTTAACACGAATGTAGCTTAGAAACAAATAGGCCGCGACGTTTGACTTTCTTTAAACATTTGTATGTCTTCTTCATCGGGATCCGTTCCCTGTACACAAATGTATAAATGCATGGCTAGGCATCATCCATCCATTGTCATAATACGTATTTCCATCTCTCTCATAACTCTTTTAATGTAATATATAACGTGATACTCTATTAACTCCCAAAACAAATCATTAAACTTAATTAGATTTGACGACCTCTGTAGTTGAGGGACCAGGATCAGCAATCCGGAGGACGCGGGTTCAAACCCGACGTCGACATTCAAAACCGAAATTTTATTCATTAAAAGTAATACAAGACAAATTTTCTGCACTTTTCTCAAACTTTCAGAGTGGAAGATACTCTCAGTATCACCTCGAAGTAAATAATTAATTAATAATTAATTTAATTCAGAATTAAAGCGTTGCTTGAAATGGCATTTTTGCCGAGTTTGGGATGTCATAGTCTCAGTTGGGATTCTTCTGAGGTAATTACCTAAAAAAATAACCCTTCTTCATATTCTCCGGAAAGAGAATCATAGATATTACCGGAAAACCTGCGAAAGTTTGTGGGTAAGTACATTATTAGATTCGTTTAAACATATAGGTACCTTGTTTGGCAATTTATTAAGATTCTGATTTACAAAGCACTCTTCTTATTTAATAAAAGCCTATTTAATAAAATATTCTGTCTGCTCTGTCACCAGGTTTCGCAAGGAAAATGAAAGGGGGATGTATTAGCGGGAAAAGAAAACAGTTTATCGGAAACATTTTAAGATTGGGACTATCGAACGTTAAATCACTTACTTTTTTTATCGGATCGTTTTGCACAGTTCCCGAACGTTTTACACCAGCGACCTTTTGTCCCACATCATTCATAATGTGTGCACTGAGCATGCGTACATACTATGAGCTTTTCCTAATTCGTTTACATAGATACCACGAAAGCCATCCATTATCCTACATTACATCATTGTCACACAGTGACGTGAATCCGGGATATTAGTACATTAGAGCTGTCGACTTTAATTAGACAATGGTAATGCAGGCACTAAGGACCTTTGGGGTATTTGTAATTTCAGAACATTTCTATTATATAAATATATAAATTATATCATATCTAGACTCTAAACTTTACATGAATACGGTTTACCTTAGGTGCTTTAAGATAGTGATTTTAATAAAGTATAATATTTATTTGTTCATATGAAGCGGATACTTTGTGATGTGACATTATTAATTTAAAATACAAAAATAACTTTGTAAACACCACTTTTATTTTTATACTTTATGCCGACCGGGTTTAGCTACAACCGTAGCTTTATCAGGGCAGTATAATACTCTACTAACATTAGGTTACATTTGTGTTATAATATATAATTTACCAAAAATAAAGTATAAAAATAAAAGTGGTGTTTACAAAGTTATTGTTTTATTTTAAATTATAATATTTATGTTATGTGTTCGCGTTAACCTTTAAGAAAATATATGTTAAAAAGCAGCCACGCATTGCATAAACCATTTAAATATCATATTTACAAAGCATTATTGTATAATACGTGCCATTACCTGCTAAGGTGATTGCGTAATTCAATATTTTGCGCCAATTTATATAATTATATAAGTATCTTTCTGCCTTTGATCTCAAAATGACATTTTAAAAATCAATTTTCATAAAAAAATCAAATACCAGCCTTTTTTTCTTTTAGAATCTAAATTCGCGATTAGCTACTGCCTCGTTACGCACGAAATTCAACACACTTTTAATCAATCGTGTTTTTCCTTTTGGTTAAACATTGAAGAGTACGCAACAAGCAATATCGTATTATCGTATATTGCCTTATTTTGTGACTTTGCTATTTGTCTCTTATTTCAATTTTAAATCTCTTAATCTTAAAGCTCCACAGCTCACATTGGATATTTGATGACGCCAGAGCTCAAGTCTTAAATTTTTGATGCTTCAATTATCGCACAAATGGATTTTCTGTTTCATATTGATGAAACTGCCACAAATGGGTTTTCTGCTTCATATTGATGAAACTGCCTTAACACGTGCACCTACGTGTATCTGCTCTTGTCGTGTGTCTGCCTGTTTTTTTTTTTCAAAATATTATTACGCGTACTCATTATTCATACTCTGAATATAATACGTGTAATGGAGCTTTTTTACGACCTTTATTCCAAGGAAATACCGTGTGCTTTTATGTAGATTTTTCTGAATAAAAAATTTAATTTGACGTGACAGAGAAACACGAAGTCAACCGAGACGATCATTTTATACGTTTGCGTTTATCTACACACCTCTATATTTTGTTTTATATTGGCAAAACTCGTATGCTGAAATTGAACAAACTCTAAACCTTTCTCCTTTAGAAGACCGTCGGATAAAATCTGATCTCATTTGTTTCTTCAAAATTATTAACTGTTTAATCGACTCGCCTACATTACTACAACTCATCACATTTAATATACCTTCTCGTAGACTCAGAAATAAAGACCTGCTTTTCCTCAATCAGCACTCGACTAACTGTTGTAACTCACCACTGTCCAGAATGTGTAGACTGGTCAACTCACGTCAAGACCTTGATTTTTTTGGTATTAGCTTAAATGATTTCTGTCGCTCTTTAAACAAATGAAGATATGTAATATTCACCCTAATTTTTGCAAGGTCTTGACGTGACTTGACACTTATTTTTCTTCTATTTTCACTGTTTGTCTTTGCTTTCATGTACCATCCGAATCCTTACATTGTTCATTTATATACTTCGTGATACTTTGTTTTAAATTGGACGTAAGTCCGTAAATAAATAAATAAATAAATAAATAAATAAACCTCTCCCAAAAAATCCCCCGAACACCATTTCGATGTACTCACCTGGTAAGAATCACCTACCAGTGTTTTGAAACCATTATTTTTTAAAAATTAAATTATTTTTTGTTCACTTTCAAGCAATTTTATTCTTCGTTTAAAAGCTTTTAGCCTAAAACAAAAATTCTTTAGCTACATTCTATCAAATCATTTTGCGGTGGAAGTGAAAAATCACCATTTTTTATAGAGCCAATTGTATATGAATATGTTTAGGTTATTTGTAGATTGTTTCTGTGTAGGTACTTCTATATTCAGTTAGTGCTCTGATTTGTACACAAACATTTATTTGTTAATCATTGTTCTCCGCCAAGTTGTAAATCAATTTTTGCTATGAAAGCACAATCATCATTTCTATACTCAGACCTTCCCTACACGGTAAAAAATGAATGTTTACACATTTTGCATTAATATCCTTACTATAATAGTCCTAGCGATAGATCGTATGTGACGTCATCGATCTAGTATCTTCCATCTTTTTCGTTTTCAACGAGAAAGACGAAGACAGAGAGTCGAAGACGTCGGTGACTTCAGTACGAGCTCTTGCTTGGACTAGTTTAGGTACCCTTTTTCGTCCGAGTTTGAAAATGTATTTTGAAAATTACCAACGGAACAAAACAAAGGAATAGGCTTTATGGCGCCTTGTCTTATCTTGAACAATTAAGTGGATACGAGTATTTGAAAGCACCGTATATAATTATTATAGAAATGATGTTGACAGCTAAAAATAGTTACGTTGATCTTAAATTATACACAGAAAGAGACGTAAAAAATTCTCATGTTCAGGGGTTTTCGCTGTTCGGTAATGAAGATTTTCTGTTTCATAGTTAATCCGCGGATATCGTACCCGCGACTTTCGGATTCAAAATCATGCCTAGACCATTAGGCTACAAAAGTTTTTTGAGAAAGTGGAACATCTACATGTTTTGTAGGTTAGTACGAGCAAACAGACTTTAATTTTTAAGCTTTTTATTATAATTTCTTATTTGAAAATACCTGTGTTAATGAGACACTAATAGTACATCAAATTATACCTTTTCAATTTGTTATTCTCGAAATCATCCAGTGACGTGAATGATGGTCTAACTGTACAACGAATTGAAATCGTGTGTGTAACGTGTTGAATATTGATGAATTATAAAATTAACTACCGACATAACTTTTTACGCCCAAACTCTAGGGGGCCTCGTTAGTATGTACGTCTTGTTATTTGATTCCTGAGAGGTGTAAATCTTTTTTCTTTTGATTGTTTAAAAATGTTAATCGATAGAGTAGACCTTACAAAAGGGTTCTTACAAATATGGCCCATTGAAGCAGCGTCATTTGATTAATAATATACATGTCTCTATCAAAATACGTTCATTATACACAAGCAATTAAATTGCTCATTCTCCGGTTATTCTTATATATAAGCGCAATTACATTGCTCATTCGTATACACGCTATTCTTATATACAAGCACGATTACATTGCTCATTCATATACAGCGGTTTCACGCTATTCTTATATATGGTTATTATATACAAGCACAATTACATATTATTTACAAAAATATCTATGATATTGTGTGTCTTAGCAAGGTCGTTGTATGACCGAGACATTCTAGACATAGAATTTAAATATCCAGTATTATTGGTAAAAATTTCGGTCCAAAATATGTTAAGGTTTCTGTTAGATTTGGGCCTGGCGTATAACTTGATTTGATTGACTATGTAACTCTACTCGATTATTCACAACCACATAAAGCATTAAGAGATCATTTATGTTTATTTATATTTATTTATTTTATTTATTCATATCTTTTAACTAGACTCTCTAAATTAAAATATGTAAGTTTTTAATTATACCAAGTTATACCATCTATATTTATATGTGTTTTTATTAAAGAAAATGAATTAAAGGAACGCCTATGAACTAATATGAAGATCAAAGATTTGGTTAGGCAGAGAGGATTTAATCACGGTAGACTGGAACTTTTTCCCAGTCGGGATATGGCGGGAAGCGAATACCGCGAAGCAAGAAGCAGAAAACGAGAAGCAACGGAAGCGGGAAGCAAGAAGCAGCGAGAAGTGAGAAGCAGTGGGAAGCTGGAAACAGGTAGCAATTAGTCGGAAGTAAGAAGCAGCGTAAAGCGGGAAGCAAAAAAAAAGTAGCAGTAAGTGGGAAGCAGGACGTAGGTAGCAAGAAGCAATGGAAGCGGAAAGCATGAAGTCATAGGAAACAGGAAGCAAGAAGCAGGGGCAAGCTGAAAGCGTGCAGCGGAAGCATGAAATAACGGGAAGCTGGAAACGCGAAGCAAGAAGCAGGGAGAAGCAACAACAACAAAAGAAGCAGGGAAGGAAACTGGACGCGGAAAGAAAGAAGCTGGAAGCGAGAAGAAACGGGATACAAAATAAGCGAAATACGAGAAACGAAAACCAAAGTTCACAACCGATTCCTTTATTCCTGCCCATCGTACATTCCAATATTGGCTTATTAGGTTGCCATGTATACCGGTCGATTAAACTCCAACCTCCTTCCCATCCTCAGAGCACGTGTTCCAAGTCCTAACAAAACAGTGCCCCCTGGTGTACCGGTCTCACCGGGACAGGAGTCCTCCTGGCTGGGGTGGTACAATCGTATCGTATGGTATCGTAAGATTTATATGTGTTTTTATTAATATTTTCTGCAAGGTTTATTTTTTAAAGTCTAGAAACGGCTTCGACTCGAAAATCTAGGAATTTTTCGGTATTTGAATTAACAGAAATCAACGGATCGATTAAATAATTTTGTTTTATTTCAGAGTTCAAGCATTTTGGTGTTCGTTTATTTAACTGCGTATTCAAGTAGGAAGTTTGTAAATTTTTTTATAAGAACAACTCTCTTTTTATAACTTTTGAAGGTTATTCCCATTGAAGTAATATACTTATATCGAGAGGTTCTGGGTTCGAGTCCCAGTTGCGACCATTATCTATTTAATTTTTCTGTGTCTTGTTCTCTTTCATATGTTCGTTTAAATCATTAGTATTATCTTCATCTTCAAGGAAGATTTTCGTTTATACAAGTATAATAATAATACCAAATAGTATAGTAAGCCGTTTGGCGCAATTCAATTTAAGTCTTCTTGATTTTTGTATAAATTTTGTCAATGGTAGTGTGGATTAATTAATGGATCCTGTTTAAACCCTTCGCTATGAATGTACTTCTAAAGATTAAATACTAAACAAATTTTACAAATAATCAATTTAAAAGCTGTTAAAAAACAATAAAAAATATTAATTTTTCAAAGAAGAAGAAATATTAATATTGAAGCGTAAAGTTAATTTTTTCCCACCTCTCTCCCCCCCCCCCCCCCCTCACTACTTTCATTTCTACCCACGCCTGTCTTTCTATACTTGATAATTTTGTTTTAGTACATATAATGTCCTGATGAAGAGAACAGCGTTCTCGAAACATGTTGAATTTTTAAATAAAGATTATCGTGGTAAAAACAAGGTGTTTTTAGTTATTTCATTAATTTTTTTAATGATGTGATAAGAACAGATTTGCACTAAGTTTTATTTTTCGTTTCATCTCTTCAGGACAATATAGCTGCGTAATTCCAAAATAAGACTTTGAAAGTTTGGTAAAGTGATACGAATGGAGTTAAGTAAGCTCTTTGTATTGAGTTAATTCAACCTATTTACATTATTATGTGGGCGTATGTCCATTGTGAAAATGGAATATTTTCCAGATTTGGCGAGACGGCATAAACGCCGCCATTAGGCGACCGAGAATAATTCAACAGTAAACAGACAATGAAAGGAGCGATAATGAGCTCCCCTATATCCAACAAACTCCGACGAATGAAGAACTTTCTATCTTGGACCTGGAGCTTTTTATTCGCAAAGTCTTGACCTTAAAAAACCAGCCGAAGTGATGGTCATGGTATTTAGTTTTAACAGTGGGTTCATAATTATTCTCGTTTATCTCGAGTATTGCCAACATAAATATCATTACTGGAATAACTTGTTGTGTGTTCACATTTCCAGTTGCCTCTCATTATTGGAATAAATAGCTGCATCTCTGCGTTCAATCATTATTCTTAACTAATATCATGGTATTTATAAACCTTCGTGATTGACGACAAATACATGGTCATTAAACGATTTACGTATTATAATCTTCTTACTTTAATAACTAATCTTATACAATTCAGTACAACAGTAATTGAACTTCTAATGCATTTATAAATGCACATATTCTCCAAGATACACACAAATATAGAGATTAATCCCATCATTTTATCAATACATACAAAAAAAATATTCCTCCAGAAATGAACAGTTGCAAAATAATAGATAATAAACCTAAATTTCACGCACTTAATAAATACATTTATATAATCATTACGATAAAAAATGTTATTCTTTGCTTGGAAAAGGAGTCGTGCAGAACGACAAATTATATTAAAGTTTTTATGTCCATGGTTGATACCTACAAAAACTCCAATACAATTAATGGGCTCGAAAAGGGCAATGTTAATTATTGCAGAATATGACAAGTTTGTTTTTCTTTACCGAAGACTCCTCCAATATCAAAGGTGGATGTTAAACTAATGACTGTTTATAAATTCTTATATTTTTCACGCCGAAGGTCTCGCAGTCGTAAACCCTTTCCGCCTCATAATAATAATCATTATTTGGCCTTTTTTAAGGGAATTCCAAATTTGTTGGCATCAGTTTTTCTTGGTTAAACTGACTTCATAAACTAATAAAATACCTGTAATTTTTTTATCACATGATGTGTTTATTATTAGACAAAAATAACCATTTAACACAAAAATTTGTGTTTAATTTTATGGTTCAGTAACTTTTAATATTTTCAAAAAAATATCAAAATTACACAAATCAAAAATTAAATTTAAAGACACGTTTAAATTTACCCTCAGCGATTAAGACTGAAAGGTCCCTCCGACAGCCATACAGTTTTTTATTTTCTTATGTTTATAAGTAGAGTTTCCGTTTTCTAACAGTGCGACCAAAAATTGTTTAATCAAAATTAAAATTATTTAATTTAATTAAATGATTCCGACTTATTTGTTGATGCATACAGTAGTTTTGGTAAAAAAATTGAAGGCTGTTTTCCTACAAAAAAAAAACAACAACTTTCGACATATTTCGTTCATATATTTAAAATATATATTTTTTTTTAAATTTCTCTATGACATTATTTTTTATTTCTTTTGTTCCCTTTAAACTTTTTTAAAAATTATTTTTTAGAGATATTACATTTCTCTCACTTTTCTAAATCTAAAATAATTTTTTTCACTATTTGCATGTAAAAAAAATAATTGTAAATGTTTATTTTTCTGCAATTATGCCGTGAGAAATAGTTAGGATTCAGGCGAATTCTCTAGTAACACTTTTATAATGTCTTCTTAAATACTCTCTGTATTGTTTTAAAAAAAAAAAACATCGATTTGATATCTCAAACTTCAGCAGAGGCATGCATTTAAGTGACATAACTCAGTTAAAATTATGCGTGCATTGAGTAAAGTGACCCAGGTTTGAGCTTAATTTTATCCTAGCAGATGCTCAATTCGATTGGTGAAAACGATTGCAATTGTTGAGTCGAAATCTTTAAAATTCAGCTTTTTTATTCCCAGCGATTTGTTGAAATTGTATAAATCCCGAATATTCGTTATCTAGAGGCATTTAATCTTAATCCACCTTTCAAAACATTTCTATGAACGGAGAGAAAGAAGAAAAACGTAAAAATTACAAACTGTGGCAGTTCTTTTGACGCATTGCTTATTCAAACGTCCGATTTTTATTTCCCCCTTTTAATGTTAATTATGTCCTTTGCGGGTTGTTCATTTTCAACAAACAAAATCAGGCTTATTTGTTTTAAAGGATTGCCCGAAGGTTTTTTTCTAATTTTCTACCTGCTGACCTTAAACCTTTATGGTGGCCAGATGGCGTAACATGATTCTAAACGAAGGCTCATTATCTGAATAATTTATGCGTCGTGCTTTTAATAAGCTTTCAGCGATTCTCCACTGGAGGAAGTGCAGCTTTGGTTTTGTTTGTTTTTGCCGAAGGATTTTTACTGGCGTTTTTAATTTTAAATTAAAGGAGATCCTTTTATACTGCTTCTTTTTTCTCCGATTGAGCATTTGCATATTTTAATCACGGTTTAATGTCTTGTGACATTTTATTATCTATCCCAGGTAGAAATTTATGTTAAATGCAGTTAAGTTATTTGGAAATAAGTACATATGTATTGTAAGAAAAAACCTGTAATTACAGCAGTAATTTGATGTAAATGTAAAAAAATCAAATTAGCAGAATATATTAGAATTTTAAGAACCTGTTGACTAACTGATAATAGCAGTTTAACGGAACTTTTTGTATTATATGTATTTTTTTTTTTACATGAGCTCAACACAGAAGGCCCTGAGGAAAATAATTTCCCTCAGGGCCTATATCATCTCTGGGGATGCTGTGTGGAGGGTTTTTTTAAGGAAAGGAAGGAGAGGAGAGTTCTAGGAAGGAAAAGGGTTTAAGGAGTGGGTAGGAATCTGGGGTTCAGTATGTCCTGGTCATCTGCCTCCAAGACCTAGACAAACCTCACCCCATGAACCCGGGCACCCCTGCTAAATCAGCAAACGTAGCGAACCACTTGGGGTGACCTATGGCAGAGGTGTTGGTTATCCAATAAAGGTTCCCGGGGCGGCGGTACCCATTCCCGCCTCCCAAATTATGTAACATTATTTGAGATAATAAAGGATTACTTTACTTAAGTACTTATACATACAGTATCTGTATACGAAAGCTATATGTTTACTTCTCTTCATATAATAATAATAATAATCTTTATTCAATGAAATAACAACAATATAACTAAAAAAAATAAAAAAATTACATACTCAATGTAGTTTACAAATAGATTACATCAATCAGTACAGAAAAATTAACAAACAGAAAGTAATGTAAGAAAGGTTACACAGGAGTAGTATAGTTATACAGTATTTTTAGTTGTGCATTGCCTGCCTCACTAGGTGAACCTGTATTGAGGCAGAAATTTTGTTAATTGTTTCTCGCAATTTTATCTATGGTTTTTTTATAAATGTGTAAAGTAGGTTTCCATACAGCAAAAACTTTATTTTAGTTAACATTATTGTTTGCATATACCTACACAATTCATAAACTGCAAGGTTATTACTACAATAACAACTGTCAATGACTGGGCGTTTGGGTAAGGGCACCAGTATAGGCTCGATCATTAGAATGTATCCATATTTTAACATATTTTTTAAACTCTCTCTGTGTTTGACTCAGTTTGATGTTTTCTGGGAGAATGTTGAATATTTTTGTGGCAAAGTATCTAAAGCTACGTTGACCAAAGGTGGAAGAGAGTGCTGGAACTTGCAATATAGCCGGTAAACTTCCAACTATGTATTTTGACTTTAAATTCTTCATGGTACCGATACAATATACTACCTACATATATCTACATTATGGTGTGCATTAGCAGTTCTAGCTTTTAGCAGGAAAAAATCATGTCGTTTTCTTGTAAATAATACTTAATATTTATTTATAAAAAATACAAAAGCAGATCCTTTAAAAGAAGAAAATCCTTTTTAAAACGATCTTGTTCAGTTTAAATTGACGGACTTAAGTCTCCCAACCATCTGCCAGCAGCGACTGCAACTTGCAGCCCCAACAGAAACAGCCGATTGCCCTGTCTCGAAACAAGTCACTCGTACAAAACAAATCCAATCAATTGATCTGCGGAACATTTCTCCCTTCCCATAACTAGAAGAATTCTGGAAACCCGAGAGGGAAGGAAATTTCTTTTATCGTCGCGACAAAGCACCTTTAAAAGGATTTTCTTTAAATCCCGCCCGCCACCAATTGCAGTTCTCTTTGATAAATACGCGTCTTCTCATCCGATGTGACAGCGGGATGCAACGATCAATACTTAAGCATTTCACATCGGTCCTTCACCACCTACCAACTTCTCCTGCTCAACCGGCTATCGACTGACAATATTGACAGCATTTTATTTCGTTCTTTGTTTTTCGATTCTTTTTGATACCCACTCAGCAGTCGTATTAAATTTAGTGTATACATAACGTATTTGTTGAGCCTTGTTATGTAGTAAGGGACGCTTAGACCAAGTTGCTTCATCTTTTAGTATCATATTCTACCCTACTTGTTTTATTACATTATTATAATGGAATTCCACCATGAATTGTCAATATCAAAAATATAAATACTTTGATTAATAATTTTTTTTAGAATTTACCTAGTAAAATTATGAAATTTTAACAAAATATTAATTTCTCTAAACCATTATCTATAAGAAGAAAGTGGGTACGCCTCAAAAAACAGGCACGATCAAGAATGAAGATCCTGAATTCTTCTCTTGACGGGACCTTCAAGAAGTGAGCTTGTGCAATGTGCAATTAATTGCATGATTGTGCAGGTACGGGTTCACACAAAAGCAACTTCTTCTTCTTATGCCCTGTCCGTTCAACGGACGTTGGCTATCATATTGGCTATGCGGACTTTGTTAACTGCTCTACGGTAGACTGGCCAAACCACTGTCTCAGGTTTTTCAGCCATGAGGTTCTCCTTCTTCCAGGGCTCCGTCTTCCGGCAATCTTTCCCTGCATTATGAGATGCATGATCTCATACTTCTCTGGATGTCTCATCACATGTCCAAGATATCGAAGTTTTCAATTTTTATAGTTTTAATAACTTATTTTTCTTTATTCATCGGAATCATAACATCTTCATTCGTAACCCTGTCCATCCAGCTTATTTTAATTATTCTTCATCTCGAATGCCTCAAGTTGCCTAATTAGTATTTTATTATTTTATTTGTTAGCGTTATAAACAGTCATTACAAGTTCATATACAACAGTGTTAAAGACAGTCATATCATTGACCAATAAAATAACGACATAAAAATTTGAGACCATAATAAAAAGAAAAACAAACAAAACAATATATGTATGTAATATAAACATGTTCGATTCCTCGGCTGGCTAAATCCTCCATCACAACACAAGCAACATTTTCGGCTTTCTGTGGTGGTAGTAGGAGATTTTCAAACATTGTTGGGTTATTCGTAACCCGGGAATGTTTGTCTTTCTTTTAAAAAAAAAAAAAAAAAAAAAAAAAACAGTTCTGAAAAAGTGCATCTACTCACTTAAATCTACAAAAAATGTATTTTTAAGGGTAATATATACTGTAACATTTTTGAAGAGGTTATTTAATGCAAACTGCTGAAATCAAAAAAGAAAATGTAATGCAAATGAAGAAAAATGAAAATGAAAAAGAAAGATAAGGAATTAATGAAACATTAAGTTTTCCGTTGAATATCACTTTTTACGAATTTTATGAAGTTAGCAAGGTTCGTGTTAAACATGTCAATGTCTGTGCATAATCTATTGAAAGTGCTACAGCTTCTTCTTATAAACACATTTTGAAGATAATTAGCATTGGTCTTAGGAATATAAAATATGTCTGGAGATCAAGTGACTCTTATTGGACATCTAAAATTTATATTTTGTAATAGGTAAGGGCTATCAATAAAATTGTGGATTATCTTGTAAAGCATTACTAGGTCTCTGATATATCTGCGTTGATCAAGGGTTTTGACGTTCATAGAGACATAATTTACATCATTTCGCATGCGAAACGAAACATATTTCAAAAAATTTTTCTGGATTCATTCTATATTTGTTTTATATGTAGAACAATGAGGGTTCCATACTGTTGAAGCATACTCTAGGTGGCTCCTGACGTATGATACGTAGAGAATCTTAAATATTTGTGGATTTTTGAAAACAGAACTTACTCTAAGTATAAATCCTAGCATTTTCAAAGCCTTAGACGTGATGTGCTCGACGTGAGATTGAAAGAGAAGCTTACTGTCTAATAGAACTCCAAGATCTCTAATTTCATTTACCCTATTTAAAAGATTGCTTTTAATTTTGTACGGATATAGTTTAGTGTTTTTCTGTCGAGAATAAGATATGACGGAATATTTATCTGCATTCAAAAGAAGGCGGTTTTCTAAACAATACACATTGACCAGGGAGTTCAGGTCATCCTGGAGCTCTATACAATCCATCTCAGATTTAATGATTTTGACAATCTTTTTGTCATCCGCATATAGGAACAGCTGAGAATTACGAATAGTTTTGTTAACATCGTTCATAAAAATGTTGAATAAAAGGGGGCCAAGGTGAGATCCTTGGGGAACTCCTGAGGTTACGGGGACAAAGCTAGAGCAGAACCCCAGTACAGTTACAGCTTGCGTACGATTGTCGAGATAAGAGGCTAACCAACGAAGGAGGTCACCGTGTATACCCATTGCTTCGACTTTCTCAATTAAAATGCTGTGTGGAATTTTATCAAAGGCTTTGGAATAGTCTGTGTAGACTAAATCGACTTGAAAACCGTTATACATAGCAACAAGGACTGTGTCAACAAATTCGCATAGATTAGTTTCTGTTGATTTTCTGTTCACGAAGCCGTGTTGATTCGAAATGATGTGTGGTCGTATACAAGGAAAAATGATATCGAAAACAATCTTTTCAGTAAGTTTACCCATTACATTTAATTTAGAGATCGGTCTGTAATTTTCTATGTTGTGTTTGTCGCATTTTTTGATATAGGCACAATATATGAACTTTTCCATTCTAGTGGAAAAATACCAGAAGACAAAGAAGTTTTGAATATTAGACTTAGCGGGTAACATAAAACATTAGCGCAATTCTTTAAAAATACCGGGTGTATACCATCAGGCCCACTGCCTTTGGTAGGATCTAATGATTTGAGATATTTACAAACTAATTCAGTGTCTATATAAACATTATTAAGATTTAGTACTGAGGTGTTTGGATTATATATTCGATTGGTAGACGAGGTGGACAGGGTGGGGGATTCAAAGGAGGATTGAAAATGTATGTTGGATAAGTTACTTATAGCTTCCCCACCCGATACACGCTGGGAGTTAAGAAACATATTGTTAGGTAGTTCAGAGCTTCTTTGCTTAGATTTAACAAAGGTCCAGAAGTGTTTGGGATTGGTATTGATATTAATTTCGGCCATATTAATGAAATTATCATAGCACAAGTTTTTTAGTACTTCAGTAAGCGTCCTAACTAAGTCTTTAGTACTTCAGTAAGCGTCCATGCTTCCATTCCATAAAATAATATCGAAAACACGTAGCATCTGACCATTCGCATTCGTAATCCAAGGTTGAGATCATGACTGAAGAACATCTTTTTCATGCGGATAAAGGTTGCACGAGCTTGCTCAATGCGGCATTTGATTTCAACCGAAGGGTCCCGTTTATCATTTACATTGCAGCATAAGTATACAATACTCTGTACATTCTCTAGTTTTGCTCCAGCAATATAAAGATTTTCATCCAATGTGTGTATATATTATGTACAAAAGCAACGCACACGTCAAATTATAAAATCGAAAGGTTTCATTAAATAAAAATCAGCAACTTTTTTAGAAACTCTACCCTAATATAAGATTTAAATAATGAATGTGGGAGTAGGATTATTCGGTACTGTAGAAATAAAAGCATAAAGCCAGCCGCGGAAAGTTGTGATTTTCTCCTTCATTTTAAGAAATTGAAATAAAATTTATAAATCAGCAATTGTTTGACATTTAAGGCGCCTTTTCGACCATTTATAACACAGATAAGAAATCCCCTGGTTCATCGTTAATTCATTTAAAATTTGCATTGCAAATAAAATGATAATAAAGAGGTCAATTTAGTTCGAGAAATGATTTTAAATTATCTAATTTAAAACGGTTTGAAAGATAACGCGATTTGCGCTTCGCTTTCAACCTCCTTCAAGGCTTTGTTTCAATGTGGTTTCTTATTAACCCTAAAATATTAACCCTTTGATAAACAAACAAAGAAGTATGCAGTCCATGTCTTGTTAATCCGCTTTGGTTTAAAATTTCTTCAAAGTTTGGAATAATTATTTTAGTATTAAAAAAAATAAATATTTGGTTTGGTTACCATGTAATTCAAATGACATCAAAAATCATTATTTGCTGATGTTTTGTTTTTAATACATAAATACAACAGATTTAAAATAGATGGTTCTTAGAGCTAATTACAAGATTAAAAAAATTGTTAACAAAAATACAAATAATAATAAACAATAAAATAAATATTTCACTCAAAAGAGAAAACATTTCTTGTGTTTAAATTGGGGAGTTGGGCCATTATAGAATACGGCCAAGGAATTATATTATTTTGAGTGAAAAACAATAATAAGCCCACACAATGAACTTTAATCACACCATAACATGGTTTTATTTATTTTAAAATTTATTCTTTATTTATTTAATGAAATATATTTGTGGTATATTAAATATTAATATACGGTTGACATTCGTGTTCTCTTCAAGACCCATGTTCATTCCTTCCTCTCCCCAAATAGAGCATCCACACATCATCTCCAAAGAAATCCACATCTCCTGTGTGGAGTTAATGTAAAAAAACCCCTTTTTTAAATAAACAATAACTTTGTAAGTTAAGTTTTAAGTTATAATGTGACATCACAAGTATCTGCTTCATAGGAACAAAAAAAACATTTAGTTTTCATTATTTAATATACTCGTATTTGCATACAAAGATTACGTACTTTATCTGCGTGATATAAAAAATACACATAGAAATATAGTATTACAAATAAGCAGTTCATGACGCTAATACATGACGCCAACGGGACTTGAACCCGTGTCCTTCTGATTGCCGGTCAGCTGCTCTCCCAATTGAGCTATGACGGCTTATCTTAGCTTATCAAAAATAAAGTTGGTTGTTTTCAGGTGGAAATAAATATAATAAGCAGTAATTATTGAATGAAACACTAGTATATATTGAATTATTTGGCGGGTACAAGATAAGCCGCCATAGCTCAATTGGGAGAGCAGCTGACCGGTAATCAGAAGGACACGGGTTCAAGTCCCGTTGGCGTCATGTATCTTTTCTCGGAAGATTTTTCAATGTGGATGAGTGTTTCAGGCTGATAATTATTGCTTATAATAATTGTTACCCTTTGTGCTATGCATAAAAATCTTGTCTTAAATGTTAGTTTAACAATAAAAAAATAATAATTAATTTTATGTGTTTGAAAGTGTGCATTTATTTTTGTTCTTGTGTTTTGCGAGTTAGGCATTTGGGGAGGTCATGTTTTGATATATTTTTTGTAGATATTCTTCCTTATGAATAGTTTAATTACGTCTAGTAATTTGTTTTTAATCATTAACTAATCCGTCGGATGTTGGTAAGACTATTTAAACATGATTTTAATTGTTGTTTTGTGATTATATTGAAGTTTGATGTAAATCCTCGAATCTCCTGCTCCTGCTAGTTGATTTAATGACATGATGTTTCGTATTGTTTTGATGATGTATGATGTATGATAGTTTCCGGATTTTTTTTGTCAGTAAATTAATACGGAGATACCATTTTAGTTATGATCAACAGTTAGTTAAGTCGAGATATTTAATATTATGCGCATGATCAATTTTATCATAAACACAGCATGTGTTATTTTAGGAAGATTAGTACAGGGGTGAAGATGTAGCTGTAGATGACTGACCTGTTGTGGTTGACCAGTCTTTGATTTGCTGAAAGTTAATTATTTTGTTTTAGAAATATTGAGGGTTTTCTAGCCCTTTATTTACTTCACCCGGTTTACGCATTGGCTTTTGTTCCATACCACATTCGCACCTGTAAAATATACCGGGCAGTTAGAACTCTCGTGCGGTATTTCAATAGAAAATACGCGTTTGAGAGTTTTCTATATCATAACATTATTAACAGATTTAAATGCACTAATACATTCATAGGTTTGGTGAAAATAATAGACAGGATCTAAGTAAAGCTGTACGTGCTAAAAGAATATACCTTTGCGCTTCAAAGACCGTGTCGCAATTATTATCCTCAACCTCCCCTTTCCTTTTAAGCAAAATTTCTGGTAGGGTATTCTCCCCTGTCTCCTCTAAACGTTTTGTTAAAATCTCTCCAGCCTAGCTTTCCCCTTTTTAAAATTTCGTCTTTGTTTTCTATTTTCGAGTGAGACGTTACAGAGATGTCTCGGATAATTTGTTTGAATATTGAATGACATCAAGCAAATGAAATTTTCGCGATAATCCAATTTTTGTGACATTGTGAATGTTTTAAGCTTCGGGGTTGATAAGGAAACATCGTTTTAAAAGATCTGCTCATCAAGAGATACAGAAATGCTTCTGGTTTTTAGCAAATTCATTTCTATGGTATGTAATCTTTTGAGAATTACTTTTTTTTTAATTCTTATTACTAAACTAAAATTTCAATTCAACGCTAAAGCTAAATCTGGTAGAATTTTTTTTTACACATAATTTATTAAAACAAAAAAGTAATCGCACCAACGATAAGTTTTGTTTGTTTTCTCAGAGGGGTAGAATATTATTAACACTGCTAACATTGTTGAGATTGTTCGACACGTTTAATCGCTTCGCTTCCCGCATTGTTAGATGTAATTATATTTTCCGTTTTCCCTCTGGATCTCTTTGTAGTTAAAAAGGATTCCCTTGCATTTGGTAGGGGTGCACGAACTCACTGCAAAAACAGAGAAAGTCTCAAGAATTTTAATCTAAGGGACGTAAGCCCCCAAAAGCTTCCGCATCTTCCGGGAGGCGGGTTTTTTAAGTGGATTAAGCGCCCGGCTTCCATAAATAGGTAAAAAGGGTAGCATCTGAAAAGATAGGTGGAAGGGAAGTCCCGTGAGGGGAGATTCGTCTACCACTTGACCCACCAAATGAACACCCGCCCCATCAACCCTCCGAACATGCTTAAGTCAAATTTGCAATGTAAATTGTTTTTTATTCAAATGCGATTGTAAAGCAATACAAAAATCGCGTTTTGCCGGGCGGACGTGTTGGGGAGCTTTCATTGGAAAGCGGCACGCGATATTTTGCGCCAAAGTTTGTTTTCCTTTAACAGTTTCCACCCCAGTTTGTTTACGACTCAAACTTTTTTAGCCTCTTGACACATCGAGCATTCGGATATGGATATTTTCCTCGTACTTTTCTAGCGCATTTATCCGCTGAGGCGGATTTAATTTATTTGCTTAAACGATCAACAACATGAATTAAAACCGGTCGAGGTTAACCTTTTTAAAGTAATACTTAAAAAAATACTGTATATATAATTTACAATCTGCTCTTTTGTAGATGGCACGGAATTAATTATTTTGGAAAAAAAATCTTTTTGCAACTTATGCTTTAATATTAAAATGAATTAATTGTTTACACCCATACATACGAAATATGAATGTGACTAAATAGTTTTGTCCATAAATCAGCTCAAGTCTATCAAGAAAAGCTTACAAAAATAATATTGTACCATTTAATCCAATGTTGTATTTGTAAACCTTTCGTGAAAGATTTGGGTTTATTTATGGACAAAACTCTTTATTCATATTCATATTCTGTATGCACGGGCGCAAGCAATTTATTCATCTTAATATTATAAAGCATAATTGGCGAAAAGTGTTTTATTCCTAAAATGAAAGAATATATTATGAATTATTTTGATTATCATAAATCTTAAATAATAACCAGATAGCTATTTATAAATACTGTATCTTTATTTCGATTGAAGTAATCTATGTTTTACTATATGCGTTTTACGCTTGTCTTCAGATATTTTGATAACAAATTTAAAATGAAATATTAGCTTAAGGTTAAAGATTAGAATATCAAATCGTTTGCTTGATATATCTGCATGAATATATTCCGTTTTTATCATATTTACAACAGTTATTCCTAAATTCCATTTCATCTATTGAAATGGTGGATGAGATCGGAATGGTTTTTTGGTGAGATGGTGTTCGTTTTATATTTCTTTCTTTTTGCATTCTTTCTTGCACGCAGAAAGAAAAATCTGTAGGATGTGATAAGTTGGTCACAGATGTGTGTTGTTTATCACGTTTACCCATTGCTTTTCTAAAATCGATCTAGTTCTTTAAGGCTGTGCAACCGGGCCCGAAAAGAAGAAGATAGAGAGATACGAAATTACGAATGTTAAAGGAGAGCGCTAACATTTACAGCGACAAAATCGATGCGAAAATTACGAAAATGTTTAATAAAACACGACTCGTTTAAAATAGAGCAAAAATCTTGCGGGCATTAACTTAAACAGCATTTAAAGAAACACTGTGAATTTTTTCATACATATAACTTGTAAAATAACTGAAACAAACGTGTTAATAATAATTTTTGGAGCATACTTTGTGATTTTTTTCTATTGAGGGAATTTTATATAATTTGCAAAGTCTAGATATTATCTTCAAGAATAATATATATATTTTTAAGAGCTTTAACACTTACCGTGTTTAAGCGAAATATGTAATAAATCGGTACAAATCCGGGTTGCGGGCCCTTAAATGATGTAACGTTGTAAATTCATATTAAATCAAGTATATTTTTAACGCCACTATTATTAAATTCTAATATAATGCGTTTTTGTTTAACGATAGGCGGAACACTTGTAATGAAAAGAAATAAAATAAAATTACAAAAAAAAAAAAACATACGGGTTCTCGTAAGTACCTATGCAAACGATGTATATTTATCGTGATTTTTAAATACATACAACTGAATTTCGATTTTGTTTTCTCGAATGAATGAATGTCTGAATGCAAATCTTGGCAATTAACTCTCCGTTATCCAATCAAGCTGAAACTCGGCAGATAGACTGGTTACCTATCGATAAAAATGCATTTTAGTGGCACTCACGCACACACATGTGCACACATACGGATTTCTCTGAAATTGGCTACTACCCGTCCCGCGAGATTGCCCGAAAATCGAAAATAGATGTATTATAGTAAAAAAACTTTGTTTTCGTTACGGGTTGATTTTTAATTAAGTTATATATCTTATTGCGGCATCTATCTCTTCAGTTATATGGTCGAAGGTTTTTACGAGAGAAGTTAGCAGTGCTCGTTAATACAAGTTTTTATTCTGCCTTTCCGACATTTCCTCGAAGCTATAACGCTTCTATACACATTCCTTCGATTATAAAGACATGATATAATTTTCACAACTGCTGCTTCCGTGGCACAATTGGTACACGTGTTTTTCGTTCTGATAAAATATGGAAATAAAAATAACCCATTCATCATATATTATTATTTACGTGTATTTTCTTTGAACGAGTGAATTCGGAAAGGTAAGGAAATTTGAAAAAGAAATGTCTTTTTTGTGAGAAGGTGCCTTACATGTTTTATTCCTTTTAACAAAGCCCGAGGCAGTATTAAGATCTTCTATTTCTAAGCTCCCATTTTTTGAAACCCAAATATCAATTTCATCTTCTTAAAATAAAGTTACATATATATATTTCTAATTTTTAACACACAACTTTGAACGCCGAAATGGCTGTCACACTAATAAAACCTAAAATCCCTGCAGAACTTAATAAAAAAATTAATGGAGTTCTACGGATTAAAAGCAATAAAAAAATACAAAATATGTACGTAGGTTCCTAGAAAGATAACATTAAGAGTGTGACGTAGGAAACCGATTTATCCAATAAATGGTGAATCGTGCACAGGGCACGGGGGTTTAGAATAACCTGTGGTTATTCCTTGCTAAATAAAACGCTTATGGATTTCGATAAGAATTATGCCCAATCACCAAACAAGATCCGGTATACACAATTAAGCAAAACTCACTGTTGTGTCTCGTAGATTGATCTTCATTCGGCGACGGTCATAGGTATATCCAAGGCGTACGATAAGATTGTTCGGTTATTAGAACCACGATGGAGTTTGAGTCACGATACGATGAAGCGGTTCACGAGATAATACTTCAAGAAAGACGGCGAGATAATACTTCACATTACACGCTTCCGATTGATAGAAAATAACATTTCAACGTCGAGCGAAATGACACGTTACTATTTGTTACGATGGTTGTTGATAGACTGACGATATTGTGGTACTTGACTTAGTCCACCGTATAGGTAAGTACACTTAACGTGCGGAAGTCCAAAATCTGGGTTCCTCCGATCTGCATGGTAAATTGGAACACAAATACGTATGAAATTCATCAGCGTTATGAAACAAATGGCGTTTCTTATTGATCTATAAATGCATTTTTCATGTAAAAGTGGAAATGCTTGCACAATTTTTATCGATTATGTTAATAAAGATTTCCTCATGTGACGCAAGTCTAAAAAAATATTTCAAGCTCCTGAAGAGTTCAATAAATTATTCATACTTATTCAGTAAATAATCGTTTATTCGACATTAAAAGTTAACAAAGCACAACAATATTTCTTATGACTTATCGATATTGTGGGCCATAACATTTTATTGCCATTTTTATTCACTTACTTAGGAAACTTCGAATAGGGTTCTTTTGACAAATAAATTATGCATATGATGCCATAAATCGTGCGTGCAAGTGATACGCCCTCTCGAAACTTTTCATAAAAAACAATATCGTTCAATGGATGTAAAAATGTTTTCTTTACAACCAATGGAATGCCGAATTTGGAATGTCTCGAAAAATATGAGGTTTTAATTTATACAAACTTACATATTGATTAACTATGGTTTGCCCAGATTTGGAGAATGTTGTGAGATTTGATGCTGAAAGAAGTGGGGTGAGAAAGCAGCGGAATAGGATATCTAGCTGATTACAATTCATAACTGATAGATGTTACTTGAAATGCCATTTCAAGTAACATAACGCTAATAATTTTAATATATCCCATAACCCTAAGTGAACGTACCCATACAACGTGACCCGTTTAGGGGGAGGGGGAGTTCTTCAAAATACCACGCTTGGTCACAATGGAGGGGGGGGGGGGTTAGGTTTTTATCACATAGTCAATCTAGAAATCTTTTAATATTTTTTCCACTATTTAATAATAGGGATGCATGCACTCTTGCCGTCACGCAGCAAGCGCCGTATTGATAAAGACAAATATAAGTAAAAAAAAAAAAAAGTTTTTGTTAGCAAGAAATGATTCAAAACCATATTTATGACTTACTACGTGAAAACTGTAGGGGGTGGGTGGGGGGGTCTTGGAATATACCACACGTGGTCACCGGGGGGGAGGGGGGGTCAAAAATTGTAAAAAGTGGGTCACGTAGTATGGGCACATTCCCTAACCTAACGTAACCTATTAAACCAATTATTTTTTTCATAACTTTTAATGACTTTTTAAAGGAGGTTCTGAGTTGATTTCATTCTTAGTTGTCCGGTCACCACGCTTAGAAACTGATTTGATTTCACACCAAGATGAAAGAAAAGGTGAATTACGCTTAAAAACGAGACGAAAATGTAATTCATTTGAAATTTTTTTTGTCCTTCTTGGTTTTTAAAACTGATAGATCTTGATAGATTACGGAAGTAATCATTTTTACTTTGACTTATTCATTCTTTTAACGAACTTAATTTTTGTGGCCACAATAATTATAGCAGTTTTTTTTCATTAATTTATTTTGCACCTAATTTTTTACATTTGAAAGTGCGCAATATTTATACAATAGTTCTTTCAGAGTGTAATTTTTTTCCTCTATTCCATTCATAATAAATCTCCTTCTTTATTTTGCACCGATTTTTCTGAAAAACGAAACTCTGACTGGAAAAAAAATAAAAGTAACAGAAGCTCTAGTATCTGTGTGCGCAATTCATCTGAATGCCTTAATGTTTTTCATTTTGTTTGCACCGCGGAATAAAGCACCCCGTTCCTTCCTTCCACTGCGGGAAATACTTAAGCTTCTTAGGGATGTACGGAGCAGATACTTTCTTGGAAAGCATCCGCGATTCCTTCTCGTTATGCCCAATTATTTTCCCGACATTCAGTAGTTTACCCGTGGAAAATATTGAAGTGTCAGACGTAAACGAGGGTTGCGAAATGCAACAAATTAAATTCTGAATATATTATTTTGGCGTATTTAAAAAAAATCATTATTTTATTAAAAACAAAATTTGGGTTTTCGGTGCTTTAGGAACCCATTCATAAATCTTACAACACAATGGTTTCATTTTATTGCTTGACTAGTTTGACTGCCTGACTTTGCTTGCGTTTTAAAATATTGTAATCATCGCGTTTTAATTTTTTGTCAACACATTTTTTATTATTTTTTAACCTTCGAAAGGAACAAACAAAACCTTTTCTTCTAAGTCCTCTTTTCATATTTGACGTTAAATGGATATTCCTTATCTCATGGCTTATAATGGTCGATATAAAATAAGTTTCTTTTTCATATTTGGTGTTCATTCATATTTGGTGTGTGAAATGTTACCGTTCTTACAAACAACAAAAATTCTGTTTTTTTATAGTTGAAAAACTTAATGAGTGAAACCTCAAATTGTAGTATTCCATAATTTTAGGGAATGTTGACAACTCTCTAACGAAAAATGTTTTACAGAAAAAAAATCAGTCTTGTCTAGGAATTGAACCTAGGTCCTCTTCCTTGCCGGGGAGGTGGTCTGACCACTGAGCTAATTCGACCGTATGAACTTGTCATTTTAACTGTATCATACATCGATTGACAAAGGTTATCTTAATATTTTACCGTATTTTTCTTGGCTGTTATAATTCATTATGATTTAAGATTGATGCAAGATTCCACCAGTTTTAAAATTTTGTTAAAAATTGACTTATGTCTTTCCCCTAGCTTCACGTGATCAGTGTTTATTTTTTATTTAGAGGTCAAAATGTTCTCCTGGAAAGTTTGAGGGCAGCACTTCTTAACTCAATATTGACAGAAGGCGCTTTGTCCACCTTATTCAGTTCGCATCAAACTTTAGTTCATTAAAACTGAACGTGAGTTATTTACGAGCTTTGCGGTAACTTGGCGCTCTAAACTTGTTAGAAAATCCACAACTTTTTATACAGTTTGGACCTCCGAGTTCAAAGACACCTGCCGTTACTAACGATGTGTTCTCATAACGAACTTAGAGATGTAACTAAATTTCGTAAACAAATGTTGAAGAAAAAGTACGCAAAAACAACACTTCTTTAATGTGTTATAATTTTATAATAAAATTACTTTTAAGATACATATACCCTTTATACCGTCATCAAAGCTGCTTTTGTGCTTTAAGAGTAAACTTAAGGTTTCTTATAATCTGTTCGTTCGTGGATGGCGTCAATTTTATTATTTAAAAAAAATAAATCTTTTAGCAAACTAAGCTCTACAATAATAACATGATTTTTTTCTTTGCGGCGGTATGTACGGAATATGAATAAATAGTTGTTTTCATATAAAAAACTCACTTCTTTAAAAAAAAGCGTACAAATACAATATTGGATTAAATCACCGATGCAATCTGGAAATAATTGATTTTTTAAACAGAAGAAATCATTTATTCATATTCATAATGCATATGTATAGACGCAAACAATTTATCTTTATATTTTAAAGCTTGCAAAAGGTGTTTTTTCCTTAAATAATTAAATTGACCTTTGAACAAGCAGATAACGAATATTTATACCTTTAATCATAAATCATTTTAAAAAAATTGTTTTTTTTTAGGTTAAATTTTTTTTAACGTATAAATGCGATTAGGTTTATTCCGCTTTGGAAGGTTATTTTAAATGAAATACTGTAATAAAATTGTTAGAATGAAAACACATCAGGGATTCGCAGAATAAAACTCTCCACCTCAAAAAATGACTCTCTTCGAGTACCTGCCTACCCAATACACTGTGCACAAGTTAAATAATTTGTAAACACCACTTTTATTTTTTATACTTTATGCCGACTGGGTTTCGCTACAACCATAGCTTTTAAGGGCAGCATAATACTCTGCTGAGTAGTATACTTTTCTACTCGGCAGAGTATTTATTATTCTGAAGAAGCTACGGTTGTAGCGAAACCCGGTCGGCATAAAGTATAAAAAATAAAAGTGGTGTTTACAAAGTTATTGTTTTATTTTAAATTATAATGTCACATCACAAAGTATCTGCTTCATATGAACAAATAAATAATTTATATTGACCGCTCCAAGCCAAAAGAGCGTAACTAATACTCGTGTATCGTCTTTTCAGGAAAGAAAAAAAAATATTCCCTGAAAGAATTATGATTAATTTCCATCCAAGAAACGCTAATAATTCCAAAATATAATTAGAAAAACAGATAGTTTCCACGAATATCGCTCTTTTGATATTTCTCGTTAAGAGAAAATGTAATATCCTTGTTACATTTAACGAGGAAATTACATTTTTATTTTACATAACAGAAAAATAAAATACGGTTAGCCATGTATTGTGTATGGGCAAGTATAAATTATGCATCAGCTGCACCTGTGCATTATTACATTCTTCACATTTTCGATATCCCTTATCTCGACTTAATGCAAGACGCATCCCTTGAAGCTTCGTCCGACGGCGTACCTGAAGTTTCATTAACGGGGTCCTAGTGGCGTCTGGCGTCGGAGCAGCGTCGTGGCGCCATTCCTCCCTACAGCCTGCAACCAACCTACCACATACAAGTCTTCAAACTCGGAAGGCTTTGTTCTGGCGGCCAGTCGTGTCTTGTCTTTTATTCCTGTTACATTGGGAAATAAAACATTAGGCCGTATAAAATAAGAACATAATTTTTTTTAAAATACTGTATTTATTATATTTTTTACTTTTATATGATCATGATGTATAAACAAAATGAATATACAGTACAAAATGCAAATGTTAAAGAGTATTTTAATATGTGGTGTTTGGTTATTTGAAAAAACTATGTTATTTCTGCATTGTTATTGTTATTAAGAATCTACCGTACTGAGAAATTGATGAATCTGTCATTTATTACTTATTTTTATTTTTTAAAAATTACGTCGCGATTTAAAAAAAATAAAAAATTTACTTAAAAAAGAGTCCCAAAATAATTAAAATACGGCAATGCGTATTTACTTATAGTTATGTGTTTATAGATATTGATGTATATAAAAAAAGAATTGCTTACTGTATAAAGCATTCTAAATGTTTAGCAAAATAAAAATAAAATGTAACAATTATTATAAGCAATAATTATCAGCCTGAAACACTCTACATTGAAAAAATCTTCCGAGAAAACGGGTCTTGAACCCGTGTCCTTCTGATTGCCAGTCAAGTGCTCTGACCACTGAGCTATTGCGGCTTATCTAATACCCGCCAAATAATTCAATATATGCTAGTGTTTCATT
The DNA here is from genome assembly GCA_929108145.2 of Limnephilus rhombicus. Lineage (NCBI taxonomy): Eukaryota > Metazoa > Arthropoda > Insecta > Trichoptera > Limnephilidae > Limnephilus > Limnephilus rhombicus. The sequence continues at coordinate 45,233,896 of OV815278.1, forward strand.
CAACAATTACTGTTTATTACATTTTTTATGCATAGCACCCTTTGTGCTATGCAGAAACATCTTGTCTTAAACTTTAGTTTATCAATTAAAAAATAATAATTTTAAAAAATGTATCTGGATTTAGAAATTTTAAAGAAAAAAGGAAAAATTATACATGTTATTAGTATTAGTATTGTAAGTTAAAACTTTAAAAAAGGCGCCAATGTATATTAGACTGTATGAACTGGATCTATTAAGTAAACAAAATAAATAAATAAAATATAATGTATAATTTAGTGGGGTTAATGAGATTTGAGGTCATTGGGAGCTTTATGTGGGGTTTATTGGGAGCTTAAGGCCTGTTTCTCCGAAAACACGATCATACAACAAGGTAGCTCTTCGCTTTGGTTCCCTCAACCTTCGGAGTAATCTGCTTACGTCAAGTATGTGAGGTTAATATGATTTTGCCTTCTTGACCGCTACTTAATAGTTGATATATAAGCCTGTATATACATATAAGCCTTGACGAAACTTGAACTAAGCGTATATTCTATTATTATTAAATAGTGCATGTGTCTATTTATAATAAAGCGGAACAAATGGCCTAAAATATATATAAAAATTGTAGGAACTACTCGTAAATGGATTTTAAAAACGTGCAATTTTCATTAAGTTGGCAGTTGTTAAAATTGAATTACGAGTAGAATTTACAAAATAATTAATATTAACTCTATATTTGTTTTTGTTTTAAATTAGCTCCACACAGGAGGCCCTGAGGGGAATTATTTTCCTATGTCATCTTTGGGGATGCTGTGTGGAGGATTTTTTAAGAAAGGAAGGGTGGGGAAGTTCTAGGAAGGAAAAGGATATTAGGGGTTGGTAGGAATCTGGAGGTCAGTGTGTCAAGGACTGACGAACGTATGAATGTGATGTTGCGAGAGAGTGCGGCTGGAGAAGTCAAAGGGACTCCCTCAACCACTCTCTCCCGATCCGGCCTGCCATGCAGCTGGTGAGCAGACGCATCCGCCACCAAGACCTGGACAAACCTCACCCCATGAACCCGGACACCCCTGCTATGTCACCAAATGTAGCGAACCACTTTTGGTGACCTATGGCACAGGTGTTGGTTATCCAATAAATGGTTCCCGGGGCGGCGGTACCCATACTCGCCTTCCCGTTTAAAGTAATCCCTGATAATGTGAGCATTGCTCATGATGTAGGTTGTGTCTGAACCATAAAAATGGGAAAAACCAAATGATTATTATTTTTTAATTAAAATGATGCCAATAAATAAGTTTGCTGTGGTTGAAGATGTGTATATATTTTGTGTATGAATTCGACTAATAAATATATTTGTTTACACAGGATGGCGATCGGGGATATCTAGAAGGCCTCGCTTCTCGCTATGCCGACCTATTCTCCACCCACTACGGCGACGTTCTGGACCACCTCGAGGAGCTGCGCCGTAGGGAGTGGGACGAGATGTCACCGCGCATCCGCGTGCTGGGTGCGGGCACTCCCGGCACCCCAGGCACGCCGGGCACGCCGCCGGGCACGCAGGGACCCTCGGGCAGCTCGATAGGCAGTGCGGGTGAGAGAGGGCCCATGTCAGGGCACTGCGGGCAGATGGGAGGGTTGACTACCTCTCTATCGCAGCCGATCTACGTGCCGGGGAAGTATTCTGTGAGTACTGAATATTTTGGTTTATGTGTAATGTGGTTATTATTTATTGTAGTTTCAAATTGTATGTAGAAATTGAATTGAATAACTCCTATAAAGTGTTTGGCACTAACGAAAAAATCCAAAGAAGCGCAACCAGTCCACAATGGACTGCTGGTAACTACCCTGATGTATAGCAGTGAGGCATGGAACTGACAAAGAAAGGATGAAAGCAGACTAAATGCTATAGAAATGAGATCTCTAAGGCATATGTTTTGTAAAACCGTGCATGATCGTATTAGAAATGTTCAGATTTGCAATACAAGACTCATGAAAGCGTATTGAGTAAGATTACGAAAGGAAGTCTCAGATGGTTTAGGCATGTAGAGTGAAGAATGAAGAAAGAAAGAAAGATGTGAAAGTATAAGGATAACATATGACGTGAATGGTAGAATAAGTCGAGGACGCCCGAGAAAGATATGGCACGATGAACTAATGTACTAATGTACCATGTACTTGAGTCGGGCCAAGTCGGGCTATGTCAAGAATCAGTATAGCAGAAAAGTTTCTATGAGACTGTGTGTGAATGAATGAGGCGAGAAGTGTGTACCAAAACCTAGTTGTGTCCGCCCGTCCTCTCTGCCTACCCCTGCGCAAAAAAAGAGAAGGGGCGTGATATTAAGAAAGTTAGTTAGTCAATTGGTACATGTTTATTAGATTTTATAAAAATCTCATCCTGAGAATGACATCAAGAAACCACTTTCCCAAAAAATAGATCATTACCTATTGATGAGAATTTCTATTTTAACAGCAATTTTGTAATTTTTTCAAATTTTGTTTAAATTTTATTACAGGAATTAGATAAAGAGAATAAAAACAAGGAGAAATCACTGAAGACGACATTAGCGACTCTCAATCAAAAATTTAATACAAAAAATCAGAAAATAATATGGACACAGGAGTTGAACCCAGGGCCTTAGCCTTTTCGGGGCGATAAAAATTAAAATATATAATAAACACTAAGTTAAAAAATAAAATAAAAATTCATTATAGACTCATCGTAGAACAAATGTTGCATGTTAAATTAAAATTGATAAATTTATCCATGACGCTATCTAGGTAGCTTTTAGTTAGAGATGAAACATAAATATAGCAGGCAATAAAAATATACGTTAAGAAAATGAAGATAATGTTGGTAGTTCTTAGTCGAAGCATGATACAGTTTAATAGACCTAAGGGATGGGTCAAATCAGCTTAGCTGTAGAGCAGCGCCCCGGCAAGGCCAAGGACATTAACCTAGATTTTCATTTTTCTGTTTCAAAATTACGATTGGTAGTCACCAGTTTTGTCTTCAGTGATTAATTATTTCAATTTGAGATTTTAATTAAGTTTAGTCATTAAGAAAACTATGTTTGGGGATTGACGTCATTGCTTTTGTAGCCCTAATATGTATTGTTTTATTCATTAATATTATTTTTCTGCTTATAAAATGCTGTCTGTACTCTACTTATATGAACAAAATAAAGCCCGATAAAATCTTTTCGAGTAGTGTTGTTAGTTGTTATCATACATTACTTTTCCACGTAATAGAATAAAACTTCTGTTATTGCCGTCCCATCACATTCCGAAAAGATATTTTCCACTTACGTGCAATTTAATTTCGCAACGTCGAGACGCTGCCGTGTTTTTAATCTCCCTCAAAGTAGCTATGATGCTCTTAATGAAAACACTTTCAAGTTTCAAGACCTTGAGCTCTAAGGCGGCTTGCTGTATTCACAAAACAAACACCTCCGCGAAGGAAATGAGCGAGAAAAGAAAATGCTCACCGCTCTTTAGGTATTATAACCGCCATTTAAAACGAAAGAACATCAGCTTGGAGGACGGGGGAAGTAGATTTTCCAACTGGGTTTGATTCTGAGAAGATTGTCTAGAAATAATATCGGCTCCATCTTGAAAACCACTGTTTTAGCTAAGGTCAGGATTGCTCGCGGTACAATCGAGTTGGAAAATAAAATTCCCACCGTTCTTTAAGTATTACAATCACCATTTTAAACGAAAGAACAACGCCTTCAGAAAGGTGGCAAGATTTTCAAATCGCATTGGATTCGATTCTGAAAAGATGGTGGTGATTTTAGTCGCGATTCTATCGGCAAAAAGCGCTGCTTTGGCGAAGGGAGTCGGGTCTAATATTGATGATGATTTGATTGTTTAATGATTTCATTGATCAATATTATCTTAAATTGGACTCATAAAGTGATTGTGTTATTATATCCAATATTTCCAATTACTTCTTCCATTTCCAAACTTTACGTAATTTTCTTACAGTTAACTTTTATTTAATTTTTAATTTTTTCACATGTAAAAAACACTTTGTGGGTAAACATAATTACAACTAACTAACTAACCATCACGCCGTTTCCCCGCAGGGGTAGGCAGAGAGGACGGACCGCCAAACAACTCGGTCTTGGCACACACTCTTTGCCTCACTCACATTCATACATCGTCTCATACATACTCTTCTATTATTCTGACTTTGACATGGCCCGTCTCAAGTATCCGATTTACTTGATCGTGCCATGTCTTCCTCGGGCGTCCCCGACTTCTTCTACCATTCACATTTGCATCATATATTCTTTTAACACTACTTTCTTCGTTCATTCGCTCTACGTGCCCAAACCATCTGAGGGTCCCTTTCTTAATTTTGCTCATTATACTTACATCAGCCTTACATTCTTTGCGGATATCCACATTTCTAACACGATCATACATGGTTTTACCACACATACGTCTCAGGGATCTCATTTCAACAGCATTCAGTTTACTTTCATCCTTCCTCTGCCAGTTCCATGCCTCACTGCCATACATCAGGGTAGGTACCAGGACTCCATTGTGGACTGCTAGTTTCGCTTTTATTGAAAGTTTTTTATTAGCTCCAACGGCATTCAGTCCTCCATTAATGGAGTTACCGGCATTTACCCTCCTTTCAATATCTCTATCAGCCTTCCCATCTCTAGTAGTTACAATAATTACATTAAAAAAAACTTTGTCTGAATACCACTTTATTATATATCTTCAACCATCATGAGAGGTGTGTAAAACTTATATGTACCTATATAATATATCTACTTTTATGTAACATTGTAACAATATGTTTTATAAACCCCTGGCTAAGGTTCAGGTTGAACCGTAACCGATTGGTTAAAGATATGTAATAAAGTGGTATTAAAGCAAAGTTATTTTAATGTTAGATTAGAACTGTTATTTGATTATAAGCGGCTTGTTCATTAAATTTTAGTTGTTATTTCATTGGATTAATTAGGTTTATACACATAACCTTACCAAAACCTCCCATTCTAACCTCTTGTAAACAAATGAACAGCGACCTGCAGTTACTGAGCGATAAAAGTATCGTGTTAAAGTGTAATTACGATACCAGTGTGCATGTTCCTATACTAACTGGCAAAACGCTTGTTTATTTATGCTTTTTGTAAGTTCGCTAACAGCAACTTTCAATAAGACATAAATTAGCCCAAGACGTTTATTGAAATGCCGTGGAAAGGCTATACTAACAAAATACTTGTTCAGGTTTTCCTGGTTGAAAATCATCTGACTTAGGTATATGATTCTAAAATTGATCTTGTAACTGACAAAACCAGTTTTTTGATAAATTTAATCTGGATATTTAAAAAAAATTACAGAATATGTTTTTTTTTTAAATCTTTTATATATAATAGATTCATGATTCATTAAAAAACAAGAAACACCTAAAGAAATAAACTTAATAATCCACTCTGTGACAAATACAGAAAACCACAAATGTAATATAACATGTTCAAAAATAGAAAGCAAAACTGATATTAAGTACCTGGGCAAAACAATAGACCAGCGTTTAAAATGGTCTCCACACATAAATATTCTGAACAACAGAATAAGGAAACTAACATATATATTTAGAAGTTTAAGAGATATTTTAAACGAAAAATTACTTAGAACCACATACTTCGCTTTCTGTCAATCAATTATACAATACGGCATTATAGGATGGGGCGGTACATATACAAATCAAACACAAACAATTTACATATCACAAAAACTAATAATAAAAACAATTTTAAAAAAACCCTACTCATATTCGTCAGAACTTTTATTCAAACAATTTAAAGTCAGAAAATTAAGTGCATTATACTTTTATCATGCAACATTACAAATTTATAAAGATAATATTAAAAATCAAGTTGCACCATTTAAAAATAACAGAAGTCTTATACAAACATCAATACTTCCCACTCCAAAATGTAAAAAAAAAATTGGACAATTGAGTCATAAATATCTCGGAGCAAAATTTTTTAATTCATTACCAGAAAAAATTAGAAACATGAATACCAATATAAAAAATTTTAAAACTCACCTTAAAAATTATACTGAAAACTTCGTTTAAATGGTAAGTTAAATGTGATATAAATAAACTGAATGATATAAAAAAAGCAATACAATAACACCCCCCCCATACACACAAGCCTTGCTTAATTATGGGGTTACATCAAATATATCTACTATGTAATTAATTACTGTATAAAATTTATTTGTAATTTATGTACCTTTTATTACTAATAAAAAAATAAAAAATAAAAAAATAAAAAATGTTTACTGTATATTACATAATATTTGTGAAAATTAGTAGAAACCAACCAAAAAGTAAACGTATGAAATATAAGCCGTTTTAAAAAACTCTTTCAAATTGTTGTAAGCGAGGTCGAATTTTTGAGTGTTACCCATTTTCGATGTGATATTTTATGGACCTAATTCTGTATTGTATTTATGGTTTACCAGAAAATTTTGTAGGAAAATATGGAACATCGTCTGGCGAGTATAAACCGGTGTACAAAGCGTTGCAGTTTGGTAAGGTGTTCATATTATTACTAGGTTAAGTTAGGTTAAGTAGATTCAATAGTTTTTGACACCTGTTTTAAAATAAAATTAAGAATATCCGTTCTCCCGTTCCGCAGCCGTCCAGTTGCTTGACTGACAAGGAAGAGGACGAGATCTACGGTTTCGGTTATGGGGTCTTCGGAAGGAACATGGCGGCCAGGCAGCAGCACCAGAGAGCCCTGGTCAGTTCAGCTCCTCAGCACATGCACCAGCCCCCCCAGCAACCAGGACATGCGCAGCCGCTGGTACACCATCATCATCACAATTATCAAACGTGAGTTATCTCTTTCATATTTCTTTACTCCGGGTGACTGTGATTTTTGCACGCTTATTTGTACTCCCATGTTGACATAAGCAACACCTTCCTCAATAAAATCTTAGATTAGCTCCGTGATCTTAGATTGGCTCCGTGATCTTAGATTGGCTCCGTGATCTTATATTGGCTCCGTGATCTTATATTAGCTCCGTGATCTTAGATCAGCTCCGTGATCTTAGATGGCTCCGTGATCTTAGATGGCTCCGTGATCGAGGGGTAAGGCTCTTGAATAGCAATCCGGAAATTGCGGGTTTAAATCCCGGCGTGCACAAGTAAATTTTATTTTATTATTTTGTGTTATTTGGCTTTGTATTAATTTAATAATGAATAGTACATTTGCGGCACGTTCCAGAGTGGAAAATCTCAATATCCCCCTGGTGTAAGATCACCATTAGCACCAAACTTCCTTGAAATGGATTTAGCAGTCTATGGTGACTAGATTTGAATAGTCAGGTACTTCCCCACCTTCCTCTTTCCAATCTCCTTCCCCTCTCTACAACCTTCAGCTACACATCATTGGCTTTTTTCTTTACATGAATACCGCACAAGAGTCCCAACTGCTCCCGTCTAGAGCCAGTGGCACTATGGCATCCCCAATTGGGGTATGTTGTGAGGATGAAGGTAGCGGGGAGGGGAAGGAAATAGGGAAGAGAAAGGTGGGGATGTACTTGGCTATTCCGATATGGTCACCAAACACGGCTAAAGCCATTTCAAGCATCGTTTCAATTCTGAATGGTGGTCTTACACCAGGGCGATACTGAGAGTATCTTCCACTCTGGAACGTGCCGCAAATAAAGTACATATAATAAACGATTGTGATTCGTTGGGACTCTAGTTCCATTTACATAAAAAAGTCAAAATGGCATTATTTTCTTCGATTATTTTCTTAAGATCTTTAATCTTTACTTTGCTACTGGTCAAAAAGAAAAAGATCTCTATTTTAATGATTTGTATTTGTACCCAAACAAAGCAGCTAGAAATTGTGCTAAATTGCGTTGGTATAAATTCAAAAGTGTCAAGTTATGTTCTGTTGATATTTTTAAACCTTTCTGAAAATATCTTCAAAATGTTCACAATCATTGATTATTATTTTAATGATATTGTGAATTTTTTTTGTGATCTTGATTTTTTATTTGACGAAGGTAAATTTTAATGGTTGTTGACAAAATTCTACCAATCTGCCTAAAGCAAACATGTTTGTTTTTTTTTTTTTTTACGTGAGCTCCACACAGGAGGCCCTGAGGAAAATAATTTCCCTCAGGGCCTATGTCATCTTTGAGGATTCTGTGTGGAGGGTTTTTTAAGGAAAGGAAGGAGAGGAGAGTTCTGGGAAGGAAAAGGGTTTAAGGGGTGATTAGGAATCTGGGGTTCAGTGTGCCCTGGTCATCCGCCTCCATGATCCAGACAAACCTCACCCCATAAACCCGGACACCCTTGCTAAATCACCAAACGTAGCGAACCACTTGGGGTGACCTATGGCAGAGGTGTTGGTTATCCAATAAAGGTTCCCGGGGCGGCGGTGCTGCTGAAGTAGGCTTGTGGAAAAAGTATCGATATTAAGATATTTTTAATTCAATATATCGATATTTTTAGCCGATATATTTTGATCCGATGTATCGATATATCGATACAAAATATCCAATATCGAAAATTGTATCAAAAACGATATTTTTTAAATTTATGTATTTAAAGTCACTAGAATCCAAAACCGTATAGGAACGAACGGAAAAAAGTAACTGTATTGGGTCATGACAATTGGCGGTTGAAATTTTAACTATCAATAGCTTACAAATTATTATTGTCTTTGCATTAGTATTTGTGATCACCAATATTATCTCATGTGTGTAGGTACATACATAGAAATGTATGCTATTTTTCGCCATTTTTTTCTAAGCCACTCCTATGCGTTGGTTCCCAATTGTCTATGATTATTGACTTTACCTTGTTCCAAACACGAAGTCCTTTTCGACAGATTAATACGCCAATAGAATGTTACTGAGATGCATACAAACTTTGCATGCGTCTCAGTTTACATATAAGTTAGAAGACAACTTTTTAGTTTTTGATATTTTTGTAATTATTACGTAATAAAAATGAATAGTGATAAAAATATCTTCCTTTTTATTTAGATTTTTGTACATTAAAAAAGCAAATTGTGTACAAAAATTACAACACTAATATCGATATTTTTTCCTCGATATATCGACGTCGATATTGATATTTTAATAAATATCGATACATCGATATATCGATATTTTTTTTCACTTTCGACATCCCTATGCTGAAGGCTAGTGCTGAAACTATTGATACAAGTCTCTTCACCGCCAGCTAATTCTTGTTCGTATGGTTATCCTTGTAGAACTCCATCTAGAATTATTGAACTATTTCTAAAACTTAACCCATGGCTCGACTAATGTTCTTGAACTATTTAAAAGATAATAGAAAGCCCGTACACACTACTTCATATTATTATTTATTGTCTCATAATTTATTACTTCGGTGAGCATGTACTCGTACATGTTCATAAGCTTTGAAGTATTTAGGTAAGCTGAGAATGTTCTGCGTGTGTATGTTTTGTACATGATTAAGCATCCATACTGAGTATAAAAGTTTTGAGATTCGCGTAAAATAATCACAGATTATTGGAAAAATTGATGTTCCACTTGTTCGATAAAGTTTATGAGCACACAAACAAAATGTTTTAGTTTATTTCATAAGCATAAGTTGATACTTAAAAGAATTCAAAATCTACTCTTTCACGGATGGCGCTGGTTTAATTATTTTAGAAAAAGCACACTAATGCTTTAAATCTCGTAAATTTATCAGATCGCAGAAAAATCTGTGATCTATTAATCTATAATATAAAAATGAATCGCTAAATTTGTTGGTAAGCGCAAATCTCGAGAGCGGCTGAACCAATTTCGCTAATTCTTTTTTTAGAATATTCCTTGAAGTTCGAGGATGGTTCTTACGGAGAGAAAAATTAAGAAAATTGCGCAAAAATTTAGATAATAACAGAAAACATCGCACGTTTGACAGTTCGCGTGTTAGAGAATGACATTTTGCAAAACAATGAATGATTGCTCAATAGGATTCTATTTTTGAAAAGTTGAAAAATTTATTTAAAGTAGGTACTCCCCTAATATTTTGAATCGAATCAAGAATTTCAGATATTTTAAATAGGTACCTATGTTAGGTACCAAATTTAATATACATGAAAAATGGAAATTTGAATAAAAATTGTAAAAGGTGGCACGCGGGCTGTTTAAAAACTGAATGTACTGGGATTGAATATAAGGAACGCGGGTGGAGGGTTGGCGGGACGAAGGAGCGGGAAAGGGAAGAGGGAAGGCGGGGAAGGTGATAGGGAAACGCAGGAGGGGGGAGGGGGGAGGAAACTCGGGAGGGGGGTTCGCGAGACGGGGAAGGGAGGGAGGAGTGGAGTGAGGAGAGGGAAGGTGGAGGTGACGGAGTGGGAACGCGAGAGGGGAAGAGGACGCAGGAGAAGAAGGGGAGGCGGAAGGGGAACGGGACGAATGGGAAAAGACACTCAAGGAGAAACAATTTCTTTATTAAATGGCGTAGCAATGCATGCCGGGACCATATGGGACGCAGGAGGACGGTTGGCGGGATGAGGGAGCTGGAAAGGGAAGAGGGAAGGCGGGGAAGGTGGAAGGAGAACGCGGGAAGGGAAGGGGAGGTGTGAGGGGGGAGGGGAACTCGGGAGGGGGTTCGCGTTACGGGGGAAGGGAAGGGGCGTGGAGTGGAGAGAGGGAAGGTGGAGGTGACGGAGTGGGAACGCGAGAGGGGAAGAGGTCGCAGGAGAAGAAGGGGAGGCGAAAAGGAAACGGGATGAATGGGAAAGGACACTCAGGAAGAAACAATTTCTTTATTAAATGGCATAGCAACGCATGCCGGGACCAGCTAGTATTATATAAAATAATTCACTCGGTCCTGGATACCCCTGATTTAATAAAACTAATACGATTTCATTGTCCTGGTCGCGCTAACAATAGACTGACTACCGTTCTACTATAATAACACACATACATTATCACATTATTACTCACCAATCAGTCGATTACACATTTTGGGAAATGAATATGCTAACATCGGCGACATTTATTTCTTAAAATTAGCGCAATATAAACATGCACTCAAAAATTATTTTTCCATAATATAACTTTATATACGCAATATGGACATGTTGAAATGAAATGATGATATTTCTCACTGTTCTTTTTTGTTATTTATTGTTGTGATACACAAAATAATTGTATATTATTTTAAAGTTTAAAACTACTATTATGTAATGATATTATTTTTCTTACTTTTGTACTTTATTATATGTTTATTTATAAAAGGCAGTATAGCCGTTTATGTATTTAAAAAAAAAAAAAAAAAAAAGTGTTTCCCAAACATTGTTCTGCCGTGACCCGGTAATTTTCACACGGCCCCTTCGTGACCCACTTAATACTTTTAAACCCAAGCTGGTTCCATTAGGTAAAATAATACACATTTATTAATAGTAAAAATGTTTTATTAATACTACTTATTTTGGTATCGCCTATTTAGTCACTAAATTTTAGTGCGAAGTATGAAGCTGCTGCTTAATTATTACTAAAGAATCCAAGTTCGCGGAAAATGACGAAAGTTTTATCCTAAGGTCTGGTTCCACTCCAAGTCGGCTTCTATATTTATTTTTAAGGTAAACTAGTGTTGAAAACCCAGCTTCACATTTATAGGATGTGACAAAAGGCATTAAAAAAGTTATTGCTTGATGAGCTAATTTTGTGTATTCTTGACGACAAGATAACCAAAAATCTATCAATGGTCTTAGTCTTGTGTTAAATATATCCTTGAGTGATGTGTCAGTTGACAGTTCAATTAACGAGTCGACATCTGAATCTGGCAATTCGTGGCAAATTAGTTTCGGAATCTAACTTGAATGTAAAAGGGTTTCTTATCCAAGCTTTGTTGCTGTCGATTGGAGGAAAATATTCTTGAAGATTCCTCTCCAGTCCTAATAAATGTTCTTTAATTTGAGTTAAGATGTCTTGTGGTAATGCAATCATGTTGTACTCTTTTTGTATTTTACTTAAATGACTAAATGCTTTGAAGTTCCCTGTTTCCGCGCGTTGTGCCCACACATTAAGCTTTTTTTCTTGCAGCTTCCACCTTGTCTTAAAACAAGGCGGGAATGTTGCGACCCGGTATTTTATTTTGATGGCCCGGTACCGGGTCGCGACCCGGCAAATGGGATACCCTGCTTTAAAATATTAAGATGAATTAATTGTTTGCACCCATAATACGCAATATAAAAATGAATAAATAGTTTTGTCCATAAACAAGCTCAATTCTTTCAAGAAAGGCATACCAATACTAAATTTTATTTCTTGAAAGGATTAAGAATACAAAATTCAAATATTCAATATGTTTACTGTCAAAACTATTTATTCATATTCATATTGCGTATGTACCGCCAAAAACAATTAATGCATTTGAAACGGGCGGTCCGTTTAATAGATTCTCCCATCTTAACAGACGGATTGCAATCTTTAAAGCACAGGCGTCGGGTGGGAATGCTATCCTTGTTATACCGGTATTACAATGGAAGATGCTCCGAGGAACTAGCATCATTGATCCTTTCGGCACCGGTGTATAGTCGGGAAACACGCCAAACGCTTGCCCAACATTTGTACACGGTTGACATTTGTCACATGAGAACGGGTCGCTCGGATTGATTTGCCGGCCTCTGTGTTTCCTCCTTCCTACAACATGGGTCTCTTCAAGACCAATGTTCATTCCTTCCTCTCCTCAAAAAGACCCTCCACACAGCATCCCAGATGACATAGGCCCTGAAGGAAATCATTTTCCTTAGGGCCTCCTGTGCGGAGTTAAAGTTAAAAAAAAATAATCTTAATATTTTAAAGCACAACTTGCAAAAATGGTTTTTTCCTAAAATAATTTTACTATCGTCATCTTGGAAGAGGAGATCTTGAATTATTGTATTTTGATTAATTTAATAGCTAATATATATATTTGTAAGGTGAATATTTCGTTCTGATAAACTCGACTTTTTCCATAGTCAAAAATGATGTGTCCATTTAATAATCTTTATTACGAAAAATCTGCTTTTATTGAAAAAAAAATGTTTATTATTTAAAAAAATAATTTTTATTTTAGTAATTTGTATATTTAAGTTTACAAATTTCTAATTGATAATAATATTTCATATTCACTATATTTTTTCAAGTTTTATGTAGCTCCTACAATACATCTTGAACTTTCCAATTGGTGTGGACTTTAAAGTTTCTGGTAGTGTGTTATACAACTTCATTCCCTTGTACAGTAGACTGTTCTGCCTATTCGCTTTGTCATTTTTTTGTAGCCTAATTTCCTTGCACCTTCTTGTGTTATATCTGTGAATGTCTTTATTGTATAAAATTTTATTTGAGAAGTATTTTGGTAACGTGTTGTTCAATATTTTGTGGATAAATACCATCGTGTTCAAGGACAGCATCTGTTTCACGGTCAACCAATTAAGTTCCTTTAACATTTTAATTATTTTTTAAAATCGGTTTCGACGAAGAATTATTCTCATTGCCCTGTTTTGGAGAATTTGTAACTTATTTTGTTCTCTTTCGTTACATAGGAAAAGTATACTTGAGCAGTAGTTGAAGTGTGGAGCAATAATTGAATTGTATATGGTGATTGCAGTTTTTCTAGATATTCATAAACCATAAACCAAAAAACCAAAAAACTGCGTTCGGTGATCACCACGGATTAATTATAGAATTGTTCAATTTATTTAAATGTGTATGACTACAGTATTGATGTGTACAATTTGATATAATAGAACAGTCGCTAAAATTTATTTGTTTGTTTTTCCCTCCTCTTGTCGTGTTCATGCAAAATTTCCGAAGGAAATTACTAAAATCAACTGAAATATGGTAAAATATAAACCCTTCTGCCAGCAAAGGGTAAATTGTTATTTAACAATGTCTTTGATTCAATGTCTTTGATTAACAATTCCTTTACAATAACTACACACTCTCACCTACTTGCGAATCGCTTCTGATTACTCAATTCATCTTTCATAACAAAGTACCTTACCGTATACATATTGCTTCTGTAATTTGCTTTTAAAACAGCTGTGAGTTTACCTTGGCATAGTGGAGTCAGGAATTAATCCTGTCACTGTTGTATTTAGTGCGTAGTTGTTTGTTCAATGGCTTCAATTATTTATGGCTTAAATTAACGAGTCGTATGATGATGATGGGTAAAGCCTCGCGCGCTGCGGTGGTACTCGCAGAGGATTACGTTTTCATTCCGGAATTGGAGCAAAACCAATCGATAAGGGGATTATCTATGTAATCTCACGGCCGCCCTGTTGATTTTTAACCTCATTAGCTCTGAATCCGGACTAAAAGTTAAATTTGCCAGTCGCCGTCACTCGTAATGATTCAAATGTTTCCACATCACTGAATGCAATATTTAAGAGCGCATTAATTATCGTCGACATTATATTTAGATTTGACGATTATTCGTACAAAGATATACGTGAAAGGTTATTTGTTCTTTAACTGTTATTTATACCGTGTCATTAAATGGATGTGTAGTGCCTTTGTGAATACAAAGTGGGTGGATGAACATTCCTATATTGATAAATTCATCCCATTTGCTTGCTTGTATAAACAAGACAAAGCATTACACGTTCTTCGCGAACTTACTTACCTTCTCCAAACACAATTATTCTACCAAAAAAGCCGGCATAGTTCGAAGGAAATGAAAAGAAAAACAAATACTGTTATAATGTGTTTTGTTTTCAATTCCGAAAACGATAATTAAAAATGGCAATTCAAATCCTTTTGGCTTGATTGTTTGCCGACGTAGATCCTTTGTTTTGAAAAGTTTTAATTTTTCATGTACATTTGTTACTTTAATTTTAAATTTTTGCGACCGGTTTCGACACGTCTGTATCACTAACGAGCAAACTTAAAACTAACTTAAAAATACAAGTACAAAAATTAATTAGGCGGGGGTAGTGGGAGTGGGGAAATTTGGTGGAGGGGAGAACGGTGGGAGGAGTCAAAATTACATGGAAACATCGTAAGTAGACGGGATTTACATGGTGCTATTATTTTATTAACTAAATTAATATTAGATTTAATTTTTTTGTTAATTTCTAAAGTTTCTAAAGCGCACAAATTTCCCCACTCCCACTACCCCCGCCTAATTAATTTTTGTACTTGTATTTTTAAGTTAGTTTTAAGTTTGCTCGTTAATGATACAGACGTGTCGAAACCGGTCGCAAAAATTTAAAATTAAAGTAACAAATGGACATGGAAAATTAAAACTTTTCAAAACAAAAATGTCTAGAAATTGTTACATAGTCAATGCCAAAGAAATACAAAAAAATAGATCCTTTGTATTTGGCTTAATCAACTCAATTATTTATACGCTGTGGAAAACCTAATTTTGCCCATTTTCCTTTTAAAAAAAAAAGATGATTTTAATACCGTGCTTTCAAGCGAACTTATTTGTTTGAATAATTATCCTTTTGATGTACTTGGTAACAAACAAATAATGTTTACGCTACCTCTCTCTCTTGCGCATTATAGATTCATATTGAACAAAATAACTACTTTATCATTAAGACGTTATATACAACGCATATTTTTTATCAATGGTTCGATTAGATAGATTAATTTATTTATAATTAAGTAACGAAAGTAATGTCCAATTTGTCTGTGCTTTTTTGCTTTCAAAAACGTTGTAGACTACAATAATAAAGAAATCTACGTACAAATCTGTGCGATGATACATAACCAGCTTGATTTTCCCATAAATTTACCGACGAGTATACATTTTGGCTGAGTGTGTAACGCGCTGGAGGATATCTCAAAGCAAACAAATACTTCTGTTATATGTAATTACGTAAAAAAACCGTTCATTTCCGAACGCTTATTGAAAATAAGTTACCTGTTTAATATTTAACTAGATTTAATTTTTAAAGTATTATATCGTGCATTAAACAAGTCATGCCAACAAGTAACTGCTTAATTACGTGTCAGAATATATCTTCTTTAAAAATAGTATCTAACTGTAGTTGATAGCTCTAATACACTTATACAGAACACGTAGATTTTTACCTCGATTTCTCTAATTTTCTGCTATCTTCCGTAGAAGTAGAAATAGAATTTAATAACTGGGTCCCTCATTCATGGAAGTTTTATTTCTTTCTCTCGCCTCCGGTATTAATCTCTCTTTAGGATGCTGAATTCAAATGTTCAGATCGGATTACCTATCGCGTGCGAGTGACTCGATTATAGGCTGGCTGGCTAGCAGTTCTACTATGTATTAAATTCCTAGATTTCATAATTCCAATGCAACTATGTATGTGCACCAGTCTGGAAGGAAGCAGGGCTGAGAGAAAATGGTGTACTTCTTTTTATGGATATTTTAAATCACTGTAAAAGCATACTCTGTAAAATTGAGAAGAGTTCTTAAATTGTTATGAATATTTTTTAAATTAACCAATGAAACGAAAAATGTGTATGCAAAGTTTATTTCTGTAATAGTTTGCCATTATAATGATTTTTATTGTATTTTAAATTCCCCGGAATCCTCCAACAAAGCATCGAAATCTTTAATCATATTTACGTTTAAACTTATTTTTGTGATTTGATCCTGCGAAATTTCATTATGCGATATGTTCAAAGAAGCAAAAAACTTAAAATAGATAAAGGACCTTGTAGATATTAGATATTGGAAGGTTCACATAGTATCGCCCTAGTGTAAAATTGAATGTAATTAATATCAGAAGGATATTAAAAATAATTTTAGCTTTGTACGATTGTTGCCAGGTCTTCTTTTTTCTATCTCGTTTTTGTCTAGTTTCATTAAATACATCATCTAACTAAATAACCAATCAGCAAGCCCTTTCAACGCCGGTTCAGGTAGCAAGCCCACACTCTTCATTCTCGCTTCATTCAGATTCACACGTCATATCATTCATTTTTTTCTGAATTTCTGTCTCTTGACATAACCCCACTCAGTATTTGATTCACTTTGATCATATCGTCCTTAAGCGTCCCCGACTTCTACATCAAGGTCTATGTAAAGCAACTGGTAGCACCAACGTTAAAAATAATACAAATATATCACTCACTTTGGGCGCATATATTTATTTGAAGTCGGCCTCCGTGGTTGAGGGGTGAGGCTCTCGACTAGCAATCCGAATGTCGCGGGTTCAAATCCCGGCGTGCGCAAGTAAGTTATTTTACTGAATTGTTTGATTTCACAATTTAATCATTAAAAATAATATAATTTGTGGCATGTCCGTTGAAGATACTCTCAGTATCGCCCTGGTGTAAGACCACCATTCAGAATTGAATCTTTGCTTGAAATGGCTTTTAGGCGTGTTTTGTGACCAGATCTGAATATCCAGGTACCTACATCACCACCTTCCTCTTCTAATCTCCTTTCCCCCTCTACTTTCTGCCTCCCAACGTACCCCAATTAGGTTGTGTAACTCACTGGCACCAAGCGGTTAGGAAAAGTTTGGACTATTGTGCGGCATTCGCATAATTTTTTTGGGTATTTTTTAATTTTTTTATTTGAAATACATACATATGTCAGATTTACAGGAGAAAAACACACGGTGTTTGAATTGGGGAGCAGTGCCATAGGTTGAAAATCGTGTTTTTATCCGACATATTATTTTTTAAATTTTATTAAGGCTCTGCAACCGGGCCCGAAAAGAAGAAGATATTTTAGATATAACACATATTTTTTTAAGAGCTTTAAAACTTACCGTGTTTAAGGGAAATATGTAATAAATCGGTACAAATCCGGGTTGCGGGCCCTTAATAATTAACGCCCTTATGAGTTTTTACATATATTTACGTTTTTATGTTTTAGTGCATACAGGTGTGTTTAGATGACAAAGAAAACATAAATAGGTTGTACACGTGGTACATAGAAGTAAAGATAGTACGTAAAAAGTATAGCGTTATACAATAGAGAGACAGAAAAAACCAGTTTTGGAGCTGTAGATAGCATAATACGTATAAAACAAATTTATCTTTTTTTTAATCTTTTTAAAGAAAGACAAACACTCCCGGGTTACGAATAACCCAACAAAGTTTGAAAATCTCCTCCTAATGTTGCTTGTGTTGTGATGGAGGACTTAGCCAGCCGAGGAATTGAACACGCGACGCCCGGATGGGATCCAAGCGCTATGCCCACTCAACCACCGACCAGTAAATAATAATAATGTGTGGGTTCTTAATATATATATATATATTTTTTTTAAAGTTTCTTTATTCATTGAAAAAATCTTTTTTTACAAAAATTGGGGATTTTTCGACCACCATGCTAGGCACATGCCCGTGTTGTGGTGGTCGATTTTTTATACAGTTAATTATCATATGCAATATAAAGAATGTGTGAGAGTATTAAGAAAATATACATATGCATAAAATAATATAATAGAATACAAAATAGTATAAAATAATTTAATTTAAAAGAGTTACGAGTATAAAATCAAAGTGAGTACTATATGGTAAGCACATGAGAAAGGATTTTTATGTTGAAAATCTACATTATCTTCATTATTTAACACCAATTTTAGTACAATTAAATGTTGGGCTTTATTCTGCAAGTCCGGTAAATTATATTGTACAGCTGTACAGTAGTATGTAGTATATAGTACAGTTGTTCATGTTTCAATCCGACGAATACTAAATAATAATTATTGTTACCATGGTTTAGTGCTGGGAAGTACACATGGGACTTGGTCGAATTCGATACACAGTGGTGCCAAACAGTTTTAAGTATATATATATATATATATATAATTTCTATGTGTTGAATACACAGCGAAGTTGATTTAAAACAAAAATACACGACTTGCACCGCACTAAAATTAATATTCAAAACGATTCCATTTTGACCAATTTCATTATAGTCAGAATTTCTGCTTAAAGAATTTTAAACTACATATCGCAAGCATGTTCACTAAATACATTAACTGAAAAATAAAGGCATTTCGCATCGCTTCTGATTTTTAATCGGATTATAGAACTGCAACCCTGTGTTATACTCCGTTACTCTATTGAGTGTGGATAGAGTCTAGATATTCGCTAGCCCGGTCATTCCGTGGTCGTCTGATAAAGTTCACGCCGTAATAAATTGCACGGTGCCTCCGCGGCAGAAAACCCGGCGAAGGCATTATTTGTTATAAGTGAACAATATCATACTACTTTTCTGTCGGTGGATTAACGGTACCGTTATACTAACTACCAACTACAAGTTACCGCGGTACGTCCTGTTTGCACGATTGCTAAATTTATATCCGTTTTAGAACACACGGGATGTTGTGTGTTGTGTTCTTTGTTCTTGTACGTTTTAGTAATTTAGCGCAGTATTTCCATAAAATTTAGCAAACTTGTACGTTTTTAATCATACTTTCTTTTTTTAAATGTGAATACCTCACAAGTATCTCAACTGATCCCGCCTGGAACCAGTGAGATTATGGGGTACGTTGTGAGAGTACAGGCAGTGAGGAGGGAAGGAGATGGGAAAGAAGACGGTGGGGAAGTACCTGGCTATTCTGGCGATACTGAGAGTGTCTTCCACTCTGGAACGCATCGCAATTATACTGTATATTATTCTCAACGAATAAATTGTGAAATAACACGAAGAGAATCGAACCAGCCACGATGTACACGAAGGCCATCTTTTTTATACATGAGCTCCCCACAGGAGGCCCCGAGGAAAATAATTATCATCAGGGCCTACGTCATCTTTGGGGATGCTGTGTGGGGGGTTTTTTTAAGGAAAGGGAAGAGAGGAAAGTTCTGGAAAGAAAAAGGGTTTAAGGGGTGGGTAGGAATCTGGGGTTCAGCGTGTCCTAGTCATCCGCCTCCTAGACCTAGACAAACCTCACCCCATGAACCCGGCACCCCTGCTAAATCGCCAAACGTAGCAAACCACTTGGGGAGTCCTATGGCAGAGGTGTTGGTTATCCAATAAAGGTTCCCGGGGCGGCGGTACCCATTTCCGCCTCCCAAATCTATTTATATTTATTCATTGTTTATATTCTGGATTTAATGTATACATTTTTGATTTGTGGCCCTGACGCCGGTTTAAAACGCGATGGCAAAAAAGAGTTATCATTCTTTTACATCAGTTGTTTTACAAATAATGATTTGAATTAACGGAAATTTTGTATAGTTTACCTGTTTCAAAAGTGGTCGATACTCTCAGAATCGTCCTCCAGGGAGCTCATCCTTCAGAATTGAATCTTTGCTTTAAAGGTTATAAAGGTTATATACACTGATACTTTTTTTTATAATGACACGTAATTTTTTAACGTGGTATGTATTTTATAATATGGACAAAAGTTTCCAGAAGTAAAGAAATTACTTGATAAATTTATCGAAATGTTGTAACGAAAAACAATACTACTAATTCATTTTAAATAAATTCAATATGAAGGTAAATATTATATACAAAACTTCATAAGACAAAATACACTATTCTACTGTAGCATTCATAAGCGGAACTACATTGCCCACTCTCCGATACAACGATTTCACACTATGGGAAATCTTAGGTGATATTGACATATTTAACATAAACTTGGCAAAATTTGTTGATCTTGTAAAAAACTTATTCCAAAACTATTCCTAAACCTATCTGTTTTTCTGAAAACCTATGAAATCTCTGTATTTTTATGACTTGTGTGCTTTTTTATCAAATTTTATTTTTATTATTTCTGTATATGTTAAATAATCTGTCATGAATTATTTGTACTACCAAAATGTAAAAGCCCATTGGGCGTTAAATAAATAAATAAATAAGATCAAAATTTACCTTTACTAAGGACGGGTTGGTTCGCTGAATTTGAACAATTCGTTAAAGTTCTGTTATTATATCATATTAAGCCATTTGCTAGAACTTTCAGAGAACTTGAAATTGTTAAAATTCCAAGAAACTTTCGCTAGCCTTTTTAAGCCTTTACTAATTATAATTATTTTATAACGGTGTTGGCGTTTTTAAAACGATTCAATTTTGAATTTTATTTCTTAAAAAAAAACATATATTTAATACTAGCTGAAGTCCCCGGCGTTTCCCGGGCTTTTTCGAAATCAGACCTATGTAGAGACCTTTATCTTGTTTTGAAAGAAAAGTGAGCTAAATTTCGTCAATATCTGAATAAAAATGTTGATTGGTACAAAAATTATTTTAATTTTGCCGCCTGCACAGACAATTTTATTTATAAAATTTTATCTTTGCCGTTCCGTGCACACCTTCCTGTCTATAATATTATAATTAAAAAATATTTTTACTTCCCGTTTTTTAAGATTATTACAAAATATTTTCAGCTTATTCACTAATTTTAAATTTATTTGAACGATGCTTAATTATTAATTTTATTATTTTCATCCCACGTCCATACCGCTTCATGTAGAGTGAAATTTTGTATGGCTAAGTCAATGTAAATGAGCAGGAGACATCTCCAGGTTGTAGGCCGCTATTCCCCGCAGGATGTGCCGTAAAATAGAGCCTTATTGACATTAATTGCGTTAATGAAGTGTCGGAACGCACGTTCATTTGCATTGAATATGACATGAATGGAAGGAAAGTTCCACGTAATTATTATTCCCAATAGGCTTTGAAAACTTGTTTTACACGTAAAGATAACCTTGTTCTGAAACAGTTTTAGTTGGTTATTGAAATCAAAATGGACTTTTTTAAACATAATCTGTCGGAAATGCTTGATTAAAATCATGTTTATTAATTTTCTATGCAATTACGCCGTTTTTTTTTAAATGAAACTTTCTTAGCACCGTTAACGATTCGTAATTCGGATGAAACGGAAATGACACGTACAGCACTTGCGAAGCATTATACTCCAATCAAGGCTCCTATTGGTTGAGATATAAAACGGAAAGGACGCGAGTTCCGCGCTCATTGGCCTGCTCACTGCGCTTTGATTATGACCTCACTTTTCAAAGCTCCTTGGTTCTTCATAGTTTGAGATTGTTTTCGTAAAGTTTCGCTTCTACCGCGTGTTAACTGCACTCGAATTTTTTTTACGTAAACTCCACACAGGAGAGCCTAAGAAAAAAAACCCTCAGGGTCTAAGTCATCTTTGGGGATGTTGTGTGGAGGGTCTTTTAAGGAAAGGAAGGAGAGGAAGGAAAAAGGCATGAGGGTTGTGTAGGAATCTGGGGGACAATTTGTCCAGTAGTGACGGACGTATGATTCCATCCATCCCGCTGCGGTGCAAGGCGATGGGTCGAGAGAGTTCGGCTGGAGAAGTCTAGGTTAAGTCTCTCTCAACCAGTATCTCCCAGATCCGGCCCGCCATGCAGTAGATGGGTATACGCTTTCGCCGCCGAGACATAGACAAACCTGACCGTACACACATTTCACCACTAACAATTACACATCTGCCGGATCTGCCCTGATGATGGACACTGCAACGCTGTCCGAAACGTTGGCTAAAGAAGGAGGTAGCGCAGCACGGCGTAACACCCCAAAAACAAATAACGAAAACACTTTTAATAATTATTGTTCTATCGGTTTCGGAACGGTCTTATTCCTTATCTCCTGACGATGGAAAGTCCTTTCGGAAATAGTTTTCAAATGTATGATATAAAGGCAGGTAAAACGTTGTTGTTCTATTGGATCTTAAATCATCACATTGATTAAAATAAAAAATGATGATTTAAGGGCCCGCAACCTGGATTTGTACCGATTTATTACGTATTTCCCTTAAACACGGTAAGTTTTAAAGCTCTTAAAAATATATATGTTATTCTAGAAGATAATATCTAGACTTTGCCCTCGCCGAAACGCAAATTATATAAAATTCCCTCGATAGAAAAAAATCTCAAAGTATGCTCCAAAAATTATTATTAACACGTTTGTTTCAGTTATTTTACAAGTTATATGTATGAAAAAATTCACAGTGTTTCTTTAAATGCTGTTTAAGATAATGCCCGCGAGATTTTTGCTCTATTTTAAACGAGTCGTGTTTTATTAAACATTTTCGCAATTTTCGCATCGATTTTGTCGCTGTAAATGTTAGCGCTCTCCTCTAACATTCGTAATTTCGTATCTCTCCATCTTCTTCTTTTCGGGCCCGGTCGCAGAGTCTTAAGTTCCGGAGATCGAGTCTCGGCAACACAATCTCGTTTTTTTTATTTCGTTTATTTTTCTGTTTTCACATGCTTCGAATATTGAATGCTCTCGTATCTATCTATTCTATTCTATGTATAAATATAAATGAATCGCCTAAATGTATGTACGCGCGTAACTTCAGAACGACTTTCCCTATTACATTCAAACTTTGAGGATTTAATATGTGTGTGCCCGTGAAGTTTTCTATACATACTGGGGAGCTCTGGCATTATGAGATTTGTATAAAAAATTACAATAGGTGGCACACGAGCTGTTTAAAAACTGAATGTACCGGGACTGAATGAATGGAATGCGGGAGGGGGAGCGGAACCCAGGAGGGGGGAGAGGAACTTGGGAGGGGGGAGGAGAACTCGAGAGGGGAAGGGGACGCGGGATAAGAAGGGGAGGCGGAAGAGGAACGGTATGAATGGGAAAGGACACGCAGGGAGAAACTATTTCTTTATTAAGTAGCATAGCAACGCATACCGGGAACTTGCTATAATAATATGTATAAATGGAGCGACCGATCGACGTGATTTTTTAAAACAGAGATAATTGGAGGACTGGGAAATGACATAGGCTGCTTTTTATCATGGAAAAAACATTTCATTCCCATGGGAAAATTCTTTATACAGCAATTTCCCCCTAATACCACGCGAGTGAAGCTGCGGGTAAATGCTAGTTATTTTAATAATTAATGCAGCAATTTTTTTTTTACATTAACTCCACACAGGAGGCCCTGAGGAAAATAATTTCCCTCAGGGTCTATGTCATCTGGGATGCTGTGTGGAGGGTATTTTTGAGGAGAGGAAGGAATGAACACTGGTCTTTAAGAGTTCTGTTCTCCGCTCCCGTGCGAAGAGCATATACATTTTCAGCTCCCCGATATTCCGTCAATAACTCGGTCAATCGTGAAGTTTAGAAAAAAAAAAATTCACCCCCCGGTGTAGTTTTTTAAGGGCTATAAGCCTATTGTATTTTTTTTTCCATAATTTAAAAAAATAGTTACTATTTTAGTGTAAAAACTGTGTAAAAACAAACTTCAATCGTTGTGGGCGACAACGCCATATCTCCTAGTATCCATTGTCGATACCAGGTGTAGTTTATAAAACTATATGTGTATAAAAAAAAAACCGTTCAAAATAGACTAAATTAGTGCATTTAAAATACATTTTAATATTTCAACTTTTTTTAAACTGTTTTTTTGTGTTATTTGTACCTACTTTTAAGTTTTTTGTGACGAGACTAATACTATTCGACGCGGAATTTTCTTCCGGGTCTAGTGACACCCGGATACCCAGAATCCGTGTTGATCTTGGGGGTGTTTTCTGTGTTTGTAATATCGACACGTGCTAAAACTTCTAGAGGCTTCCACAGGGTTCCTCGTGGTTCTTAACAATTGTTTTTTGTGCAATCCTGCGTCAATTTGTGTTTTTTGGAGACGTTACAGGTACTACTCGAAGCGGAAAATTTTCCTGCGTCTAATGGTACCTCGGTACCCAGTTTCTGAGTTGATTTAGTACAGTTTAGTGATAAATACTAGTAATCACATTAGTGATAAACACTATAATTAATTTTTGTTGGTGAACTTTCAGTGCGGTGTGTTCGTTCGTTCCCCCTCACCCCCCCCCCCCCCAACGCCAAAGTTTTTTTTTCCCGATTTTTGGGGAAATTTGAGGGAATTTTCCCTATTTATCCCTTTTTCTCGGGAAAATTTTGAAAAATGCCACCATCTACAGTTTCGTCCACTGAGTCCGATGGTCCGGACGGCGACCCGAAATTACGACCGGATACGTGGAAACAAGCGATTCACTCCACCATTGAGATGCTGAGCAAGTCTCTTACAGAGGGGGATCACCCAAAACCTCGAAGGAAAAACAGGAAATCGGTCAAAATCACTGACGTGGGTACGGACTCAGACTCCGACATGATTACTGAGGAGATTACACCGACACCCGGTACAAGTGGGCCAACAGTGACCCCCGTCAACCCCCCGACGCCGATGCCAGGGTCGAAAAAGCGACCGAGGATAAGCGAGTCCCCGAGGAGTTTGCAGACTTTGGCGGACTTCTCAAGTAAGGTACTCCCAGCCATGGCGAAGTGCGCCAAGATCAGGATGTTGGTCATGGACGGGTCCAACAGGCTCAACAAGGCGGATAAGAGTGCGCTCAACACTCTGTTGGATGAGCTCATGAATGAGATCACCACCTTGATGTTGGAACTTAATACCATGACCACTAAGAGCGCCACCATAGAGCAGATGCTAAGTGCCCAGTCGGGCCTTACAAAGAAGCTGGACACGGTTTTAAAGGAACGCCCCTCTACAGTGAGCGACTCTAGCCGCCCTCGCTCGTACGCGGCAGTGGCGACCAATTTTCCGGACCTCCCGAAATCGAAAAAAATAATGGTTAACGGTTTAGAGCGCCCTTTGCCACCGAAACCCTTGACGGTGCTAGTCTATCCAGAGATACCTGAGGGTAAGACCTCTGAGAGCACCCAGAAGAACATGGAAAAAGTCATTAACCCTAGGGCTGATGACTTTCAAGTGGTGCGGCTTCGGAAGATTAAAGGTGCGGGCATGGCCCTCCAGGCCAAAGGAAAGAAAGACCTGGAAAATATCCTCAAGGCTGCGCCAAAACTGGCTGCTAGTGGCTTAAAAATTGTTAACCCACTGGGTCGCCTGCCGAAAATAGTGTTGTATAACGTCCCAAGGGGGGAACCAGCAACAGACCAGGCCCTGTTCACGGAAGTCTTCACAAATAACCTGGCGACCAACCCCACCCTGACCCTGACGTTGGAGGACCACCTCCGCACTATGCGACGTGTCTCCCTTTTTGGCAAAAGAGACCAGCCAACAATGAACATGGTCCTGACGTGCCACCCGGCCGCCAGGAAGGTACTTCTAGACAGCGGGATGTGCTTCCTTGGTTGGAACGCTTGTCGCGTACGGGATTATACTGGGGCAACTCGGTGCTTCAAGTGCCATCAGTACGGACACATTTCAAAGAGTTGCTCCCAAGCCCAAATGTCCTGCCGCCACTGCGCCGCTTTGGGGCATGATATTGAGACTTGCCCCAGGAAGGCACTACCCGCTGTCTGCGCAACGTGCACGCGGTTCAAGAAGCCGGCAGACCACCCAACGGGTGATAGGGACTGTCCAGCCCAGAGAGCTGCAGTGGAGGTAGCCTTTCGTATGACAGACTATGGCTCTTCGTAAACCCATTTCCTTAGGTCAGATTAACCTCCAGAGATCCAGGATGGCCACGCTGGAGGCGCTGAGGGTCATGTCTGACCTCAACATCGACATTCTGCTCATTCAGGAACAGTACACCTGGGAAGGTAAGACACCCATTAATTTTCCGGGGGCGGTGCTCGAAGTCGGCCGTTCGCCGGGGGCGGGTGTCCTGGTCAACACTTCGTTGATCAGCCCCCTCCTTCTGGCCGGTCTTTCTGATGAGTACCAAACCTGTCTATGTATTAGATTTGGCGATACCGAGATCTTTTTGATCTCGGTCTACTTTAAATTTGGGAACCCGGTAGGACCCCACATCCTGAGTCTGACGCGTGCGCTCAACACGCTTAAAGGCCGTAACATAGTTATCGGAGGTGACTTTAATGCGCGCTCGCCTTTATGGTTCGACACTAGCGACTGTAGGACGGAACGCTCAGACGCCGTTGAGGATCTGATTGCTGCGCAAGGTCTTAGCATCATTAATGAACAGAGTTCTTTTTGTACCTTTTCGAACATACATGGTGAGAGCAACATAGATCTAACTCTTTGCTCTGGATCTGTTGCGACCAGGATTTCAAAGTGGACAGTCCATGAGTGCGAAATAAATTCGGATCATAGGTTAATCACTTTTACGGTCGGTGTCAAGAAAACAGAAGCTCCAAGATCCTCCTGGAACTTCAACACCGCTAGGGCGAATTGGGATAACTTTGGGGAAGCGCTACGAGATACATTAAGGGATTTTCAACACGTAGCAGCTACTGATCCGGATAATTTGGGGAATTTTTTCAACAGGGCGGTTGTATCTGCTGCCAACTCGTCTTTGGGAAGATTAAACCCAAAGACTAGTATTAGGACGCCGTGGTGGTCACCTGAGCTGACTTCGCTGAAGGGGGCCTACAAGAGGGCCTACAGGGCGCTGGGGCTGTCCCGGAGTGGCGGCTGTACGGAGGAGGAGACGGTTGCACTTCGGGCGGGCCTCAGATCTGCCAGGTCGGCCTTCAAACGGGCTGTTCTCTTAGCGAAACGAGCTGCCTGGCATAATTGGGTTAAAAATGTGGGTAACGCCAACCCGTGGGAAATCCACAGCGCGATTGAAAAATCCGGGAAAGGTTCTGACCGGTATTTGTCAACAGTAATTGGGATTACAGATGGGAGGAACGCTGAGACAGTGGATGTGGCCTCCACACTCGAAACACTATTGGGTGAGTTAGTTCCTGTAGAATCAGTAATTGGGGAAAGTGACCACCACAAACAGATAAGAAATCTGTCACGGCTGCCACCTAGAGTCCTCGCCCAAGAGGATAACTTCATTAGAGTCACTAAGGCAGAAATTGATGTCATAATTAAGGGTTTGGGTCCTAAGAAGGCACCAGGGCATGACAGGCTCAATGGCGTAATAGCGAAGCAAGTCTGGGTCCACGCCAAGGAGGAGCTCTTCCAGGTGATGGACACGTGCTTGAGGAGGGGAGTTTTCCCCTCTGAGTGGAAGCGCGGCGTGCTCCGGATTATACCTAAGGGGAACGATAAACCACTCACCGACATCAAGGCCTACCGGCCGATAACGCTGCTTCCCGTTTTAGGCAAGATCCTGGAGAAATTACTGAGGGAGCGGCTACGTCAAACCTTGTCCCCGGCCAGTGACCTCCAGTTCGGTTTCGTCCCCGGTAAATCCACGGTGCACGCCCTGTCGTATGCGCTTGAATGGGTGAAGGCTTGCCCAAAGAGGTATGTAGTTGCAATATTCCTCGATATCACTGGTGCCTTCGATCACGCGTGGTGGGCAATGATACGTACAAAGGTGAAAAACAGGCGGTGTTCCAACTTATTGTTCCAAGCCATCGATGACTACCTTTCTGATCGTACGATTACGATCAGTTTCGGTGAGTTTTGTATCCAGAGGGAAGCCGACATGGGATGCCCGCAGGGCTCCATCCTTGGACCCGACCTGTGGAACATCTCCTTTGACGACTCCTCCAGGTTACCCTTGCCTGAAGGATGTATCGCTGTCGACTACGCTGATGATAAGTTGTATCTGGTCGCTGGGGACAGCAGAAAGGAAGTGGAGAGTAAAGGCAGTGAAGGTTTGCAGATGTTCCTGGACTGGGGTGAAAGAAACAAGATGACCTTCGCTCCCCACAAGACCAAGGGCCTCCTGATGAAGGGCTCTCTCAGTAGAGCAAGAAATCCTACCATCAAAATGGGAGATTCTAACATCCGCTTTTTTGAAACAGTGAAATATTTAGGAGTTACTCTGGATCGATCGTCCTCTTTTCTGGCTCACGTCAAAGAAGTATCCAGCAAGGCTCAGGCTCTTTTCTTGAAGCTGAGGAGACTCTCCACAGCTGAGTGGGGATTGCGTAATCCGACTCTGCGAACGCTATATAGGTGCGTGTACGTGGCGCAAGTCTCGTATGCCGCCTCTGTGTGGGAGCACCGCCTGGACAATTCGCTGATTCTCTTAGCTCTCAGGCGAGGCCAACGAACCCCCTTGCTGGCACTCTCTGGTGCGTATAGAACCGTTGCTTCGGACGCTTTACCCGTTTTGGCTGGCATTTTGCCAATCGATCTGGAAATCAGGGAAGTGCTCACTAAGCAGAAATTAACCAGAGGAACCCCGGCCACTCACCTAGGCGTTGTTCTGACACCGGGCGGGCCGGGGACTCTCCCAGGGCTGCTTCGTCAAATGAGGGATCTGTCGCTCCAAGAGTGGCAGGTCCGTTGGGATAGAACGAATATGGGAAGATGGACTTTCTCCTTCTTCCCATCAGTTAAAGTCAGAATGGAAGGGGTCTTTCTCAAGTTGGACCACCACATCACCCAGCTTCTATCCGGCCACGGGGAATTCAGGGGAAGACTTCACGCCCTCTCCCTGTCCCCCTCACCCCAACTGCGCCTGCGGGTGCACGAACCAGTCGGCGGAGCACATTCTGTGGCAGTGTGAGATAATGACGGACGCAAGAGAGGAAATGCTCGATGGTTTGGACGTACCAATCAGACCAGTGTGGAACACTGATCTGGTTTCGAACAAGACGAACTTCGAGTGCCTGAGGAACTTTACAAGGATCTGGGTTGAGAGATGGCCTGAGCTTAGAGTCGCTGATTAGTAGATTTTGACACCAGGTGTACTTGTTCCTGACTTACCACGGACTTTTCTTGCTTCCATTCTTTTACAAACTCTGCTCAGGATGTACAGTTTTATATATTTTTTCATTTTTATGTTTATTGTTTGCATTTTACATTTTATGTTTTTTTATGCTTTCACACTTTTATGTTTATTTTTTCTTGTTTACACAGGCCCTGCGTTATTCAACGCTCATGTTTATTTTATGTTTTCTTTACTTTACATGCTTATGATTTATTTTTCGTTATTTGGTGCAATTAAACGCCTTGCGATGACTCCCACACGCTCTAGTTTATTTTTTTTTATGTTTTGCGGTTTTCTACGCTTATATACATTTCTTTTCAGTTATGCTGTACTACGAGAACAGAACTCAGTTGTTCGTTTTTGTACCGTCCTTCTCCCCATATAAGGGGTTGGACCCTGGACCGTGTCCCCGCCTACGTACCATGGCCGGTCTTCTAGAACTGGTGGAGCTGCACCTGTTTGCCGCGCCACACCCCGTGACATGAAGAGGCTGGGGAGAAGGCTGAACGACATCCGAAAGCTGTCCGTCCCGCCTCCGGCGAACCGACGCTTCTCTCCCTAGGGTCTTCTTCATGTTTTCCACTTACTGTCGTCTAGGCACCACCGGCTAGCTGGCTTAAGGACGACGCTGCCGGTTGTGGGGAGGCCGGAAAATCAGCCTCCTTCACTGCTTCGGGGACTGCCGGCAGCCAGGTTGCGGTGACACCGGTTCTTATCTGTACATATGTTATTTTACTTTTGTTTCCTTTTTATTTTACTTACAGTGCTCGGTGCCGCCCGTCGGATTATGTATGGTCATGTCTCCTGCTGTCATGAGCTGATTACTCATGACGGCTGCTGTCATTTTGGATTACTTTATTTATTTTTTGTTGATGTTACTAACAACTTGTTTGACTGTCCATGAGGCTCACTGCTTTTGCATCGACACCTCCATGGGCTTTAGAATTGTAGAGATTGACCATTACAGTACAGTCCTGTAGGCGCGCCCGCATACCGCCACCTAACACAGTATGAGGGGACATTGAAGGTCTAGATTCGTTATATTAAATGTAGAGCCGTTTATTCAAAAAAATTAGATTCTTGCGAGAACTCCGAAGGGGCGACCATAAGTTGCCTATACCGGGGTGGGACAGTGGTGGGTACTTCAATGGTCTTTAAGAGACCCATGTTGTAGGAAGGAGGAAACACAGAGGCCGGCAAATCATTCCACAGCCGGGCTGTTGAACACAAGAACGATTGTAAAGAATTGAGTGTAAAGCTTTATTAAGATTCTAATTATTTAAAATACAAACTTTTAAATACTACCTACGCAGAAGGTAAATTTTGTTCCAGATATTGTAAAAATCAGAGTAAATCCGATCTAATAAATAAGTGGAATAAAGTTATTTTGGTACTTTTAAAATTATAATATTTCACAAAAAAAACACCAATGGAATAAGTTGGATTCCGGGGATTCTTCATGCTTTTTATTTGAAGTGAATATGTATTTTATTTTATCATTCCGCGGAATATTTGAATTGTATTTTACCGAAGAGGAATAAAACATTGGAGAGATTTTTGCTTTTCTACTTCTTTTTTATTCGATTGAAATCGAATACGTGCCCAATAATCTCTGGGTAAGCAACTGAATCCCTAGACAAGCAAAGTTTTGATTATCTTTTTCTCTTTGATTACAAAAGTTAACGTTTTGTTGACCAGGGAAAAAAGTCACTGCTAAGTTGCCAATAATTAATGGTTTCTTGTCGATGTTTCTAAGTTTAGATTGATTCCAATGACTTACATTACGATTCAAGTGGTATGTACTTATGTATACATAAAATTGTGTGAATTGGTATATGAATCTTGGATACGCGCCATAAATATATTTAAATCCATTTAGGCATTAATTTCTTTTAAATTAATAATTTATGCTATGAGACCATGAGGGCGCCATCTATGGTTTTTGTATTATATTGAATTTACCTATTTGACATTGAAATTCAATATAATACAAAAACCATACATGTATTTAGCACAGGAAGGAAGTTTCAACAATGAATATAAATTTGCATATTAATAATACGTGCCAAAAATATTAGATACAACAATAATTCAATTATTGGGTGAATTATTTGATAATGACTGACTAGGAGTGACATCTCTTGGCTTTCACTAACACTCACGTCGGAAGTAATTGCCTGCTTCACAGAGGTAAGAAAATGCATGAATATACTGAATTTCAATGTCACATAGGTAAATTCAATATAATACCAAAACCATAGATGGCGCCCTCATGGCCTCATAGCATAAATTATTAATTTAAAAGAAATTAATGCCTAAATGGATTTAAATATATTTATGGCGCGTATCCAAATCTATTAATTAATTATACAGTTTAAAATAGTTAAAACGTACCCACAAATCATCAAGAAATACGTTTTATTTTACATTTATAAGGCAAACATTTATGGAATGTAGGTACCTTCAACATAAAATCAGGTTTATGCTTGTATTTTTGAGCGATTTTAAATCATGTCAGTTGAAACACTAAATTTATCGATGCTTTTTGTTTATTTTACAGATGCCTGAGTCCAAGATCAGCTTATTTCTATGAATTCCCTCCAAGTGGTAAGTGTAATGATTTATTTTAATTACATTAGTCAACACCATATTTAAATGTCCGGGTTAAATTTTCCCCACAGAAAAAAACTAAACCCTTTCACACACTTCCTCAAATGATCATCTAGTCAATCCACTAGATTGCTGTGCAATTGCACTATATAAGTATTATAAATACAAAACAATACAAGAACAACATGTCAACCTACCAGAGACCAAACGGGAAAATAATTCACCGACTCCAGATATTTTCATATCAGAGGGTTCGGCTCTGTGGAACTCCTAATTGGATCTATAAATCCTACTGATCCCTCAAAATAAATATTTAAAAAATCTTTTTGTAATCCTACATGTATTTCAAATTACTGATTTTTGCATTTTTATATATAAATTTTTTGACAAATCTAATATGCCTAAATTTTGAATGATAGCTAGGTATAATTTATTTTAAGGTTATGTTATTTTAAGGTTAATTCCATTTCAATAAGATCCTGATGTGAGAGAATTTTTATGAAATTGAAAAACATTCTTCCAATTGATGTTGCCATAGTTTCACCCACACCTGCTTTCCTACTACTCAGACCTGTGATACCTATTTATAAAAACTAAGTACAAACCAATCATATTGTTAAACCTGCTATCAAATATTTTCGATATCACGAACACAGGGTATGTTATTAAGAGCTATATGTCCAAAATGCAACACCTACTTTCCTAGTTCTCATAAAAAAGTACTGGTGATCCCTATTTTTAAATCCGGAGACAAAATGGAAATAACTAACTTTAGATCAATCACATTGTTAATCACATAAAAAAGGGTGTGTTATTAAAAGCTAAATATCCAAAATCTTTTGCGCTACATCTATAAATGTTAGAAAACTGCGGAATAATCAACGTACACCATTTTATATAGATAATCATGTAAGTGAGAAATGATTTTAAATTAAAAAAAAATCGTCTACTTTCATAAACAGTTCTACTTCTTCAAATATTGCTTAGCGGTTGTTGTAACGTTTTTGTTAATCACCAATTTTAGAACAAAACTTTCCACCGCTTTTCTTCCCCTAACTTAGCCTTTGAGACAGTTTAATAATACCCAGTACCTACCCATCGCATATCGCAATGCCGAAGCGCCATTATGATTATGAGGAAAGTGCAGTGTCTGGAAAAACACTTTAATTAAATTAACCATAATTAAGATGGATTCCAGCGCTTAACGACGCCACTTGCCGAATGAACCATTCAGCGGATCTTGAATTTGGCTGGTCTGAAATTGATTAAAATTCTAAGTGGGTAATTTTCTTAGTTTGGATATAATATTGTTATAAGCCATTCTTACTTCGCGAAATCTCAGATTAAATTGCTTCTTTACGAAATTGCATCCGCTGATTTTTTGGAAATAATTCATTTCTATTGCAGTTTTGGTACTGTAAGAAAAAAATAAATCTTTAACCTCTCAGGTTAATTTATTAGAAAGAACTCACAGAGGTCTCATAGAAATCGCTGTGTCTCCCTTACTACCAAGGTTAGAAATATGGTTTAAACAGTGTTAGAAATAGAAAATATTATGCTTTCTATTCAAACCTAAAAGTTAACCATAAAATAATTCAAATGTACAACTTTATGAAACCAAAGGTTCTGATCACAATTTGAAAAATAATTATAATACTTCGGAAATTTATGAATTTTTACATGAAACGACCAAAAGTGATTTGATGATGTCGTTTATAATACATACACCAAATAAAATATGAATGTATTTTTATTGTTCTTCGTTATCAGTAATTTTAGTTAGAAAACACGTCTATTGCCATTTTTAAAGTTTTTTATGTTTACTTTCAAAGTTTTTGTAAAAAATCATTTATTTATTTCGAATTAAAAAATGTGAAAGCGTACTACACCACCATTCAAAAACAGTTTTATTTGTTTTCGGACGGTTTGGACTTGGACTTGGATATCATTTATGTTTATAGTTCCTAAAACAATTAGTTTAATGACCCTAACGTAATTGCGAGATGGAATTATCTAGTGATACTTTACTTGGATGTTAATGTTTTCGGATGCGTTCAGAATACTCCATTTATTTGAATTTTAATCGCACAGCGGAAATATATTTACCTTCCGACAAAGTAGGCCCGAGTCCTGAGGGATTAATTCATAATGCCACCGTAAATTTTAGTAATTATTATTTCTGTCTTTTATTTTATTTGAGTTTACATAATTTTGTACAAACTTTTGGAATTTAACTCTTGTTCTGGATAACTAACAATCATGCCGTTTCTCCTTGTGATTAGACCGTCATAAACTCTGCCTTGGCACACGCTCCTTGCTTCATTTATGTTTAAACATCGTTGCATGTATGTATTCTGTCATACCGACATGGTTCTTAATAATCTTTAAGAATATTTAGATTCAAATCCCCTATAATATCTACGGCATCGTACTTATAATAAGAACTTCATGAAATAATTGGCTTAAGTTACCTATGTATCCTAGACACAAAGTTGATGGATATACTTACAAAAAAAAACTAATTTCAACATTTTCTTGCACAAAGCCCCGTAACCAAAATAACCTCTCCGTTTTATTTTGTGGTGAAAGTTTTATGTCGTCGTTTCATCTATATCCTTTATTATTATCGCCGAGAGAGATGCTCGCCGGGCCGACACGGGCTGAGTGTACTTTTTTATTCATAAAAACCAACGAAATCACACAAGTTGGCCATAAAACTGAAATAAAAACTTGGGCAGACGAAGAAAGAAATTTTCCCAATACTTAAGGCTTGTCAGTCGTAAAGCCTTACGCCTTGCCGGGCGGTGAAAGAGTTACACAGAATCTTTTATAAAGGTTGTGAGAGAATAGAAGGCTTCCTTGAAGAGTTTTTATTCATTATCTCTTCAATACGACACGTTTCTCCTATTTGCAGGCTTGTCGATAAAACCAACAAAGAATATTATGAGTGAAGCCGTTAATACAATTTTAGAAACTTAAAACCTTAAAATTATGTGGAGAGTGGTGCGGATTAGCGCCATATGACGTCTTAAGGGCCCGCAACCCGGATTTGTACCGATTTATTACATATTTCCCTTAAACACGGTAAGTTTTAAAGCCCTTAAAAAAATGTTAATCTTGAAGATAATATCTAGAAACGCAAATTATATAAAATTCCCTCGATAGAAAAAAATCGCAAAGTGTGCTTCAAAAATTATTATTAACACGTTTGTTTCAGTTATTTTACAAGTTATATGTATGAAAAAATTCACAGTGTTTCGTTAAATGATGTTTAAGATAATTCCCGCGAGATTTTTGCTCCATTTTAAACGAGTCGTGTTTTATTAAACATTTTGGCAATTTTCGCACCGATTTTGTCGCAGTAAATGTTAGCGCTCTCCTCTAACATTCGTAATTTCGTATCTCTTCATCTTCTTCTTTTCGGGCCCGGTTGCAGAGCCTTAAAACCGTAATATCCCCGTCCGATGACCTACCGGACGGTTCTTATGACGTCAGTGTTCGCCCAGGGCACTAATGTTATTTAATAGTTTTTCTTATTCAATAAAGAAGTAGGGATTCTAATTTTTCTTAGCAAATAAAGGAGAAATATTATACCGCGTTATATTTACGTCCCACACGTCACACGTCACACGTCGCGCGTCGACTCGAATCATCAGACATTCAGAGGTTATTCTCATCATCACAGTGAGAGCGACTGCCTGCAATCATTGTAATGTCGCCAGGGTGAACTATACAAATTATGCCCCTAGGTGTATGCAAATGCGACTTGTACGAATTTCTTGATAGAAGAACGCTAGAAGATGGAGCGCGAGCATGACGAATTTGGTTTGAATACATGTAGACCTCGGTTCATTGTAAGTAAAATTATTAAATATTTGTATTTATATTCAATATCACTCTGAATTTATTAAAAGTTATGTCATGTTTGTGAAAACTAAGTTACTATTTGTACAACTGCGTTTCACATTTTCCCTTACAAAATAATTTTTGATAATAACCCACAGGAGTAGAAAATGTGGTTAGAAAAGGAGATTAATACTGATAAAAACTACAATCATTCCTCATAAAATCGTATCGATTCTGGACGTCAGTCCCGCAATAAAGCACAAATTTCTTAATATGTTTTTTTTGTTTTCTCTAATTATTCCTTCCAATTGCAAATGCCTGACATTATGTAATGAAGTATTAGGCATACCTGACTTAGGTGTCCAGAGTCAATTATCTTATTACTATGCCACAGAGGTCGTCATGGTATATTTTTCTTCAAGCATACTACTATACGAACAATAAAAGCAGATACGTCTCAATAATGTCATTTAGAGAACACTCAATTTGTGAGGCAAGTATGGGTACCGCTGCCCCGGGAACCATTTATTGGATAACCAACACCCATGCCATAGGTCGCCCAAAGTGAATAAATAGCTCTACCTTTGGTTCCTGCCCACCTTTCATATATTTTCCTTCCCTGAACAAAATATCTTTTTACTTCCCATCAAAGTACAAATCTTCTTTATATTTATCTTTACTAAGTATAAAATGAAGTAGCTCACGGTGTATGTGCGCTTAGATCTTTAGAACTACGCAACGGATTTTCATAAAGGTTTTCTCCAATAGATATAGTGATTCATGAGGAAGGTTTTTAGGTGTATAACTTGTCAAGATTTTGTGTAAATTGGTTGAAATACATAATATATCTGGCCAAGCGGCAGCGGGCAGCGGGCAGCGGGCAGCGGGCAGCGGGCAGCGGGCGTTGGTTATAAAGGTTTCGTTAGCCACAGCAACATGTGGCCGGTTCTGCTAGTATTAATATAAACAAAACAATTAAACGGCGTGTTACTTAAGTGATCAATAATCATGGCTCACTCATGTTCTTGTGGGTTTATCAAAAACAAAGCTCTGACTTTGAAACTGATTTTGTTTTGGTTTTGGTCATTCTTGCTGGGACTGCCAATCGATTGGAGAGGACTCCCAACCGTTTGCCATGCCCTTATTACTTATCTACTGTGTCTTCCTCCCAAACAGGTGCTTGTAGGATACGCTGGATACAATCACCCAGCGCTTGCCACCTCGTGGACTTTCACCAACCTGTCCCATTGTCTTGTCTATTTTTGTTATACTAACACATATTGTATCTGTATTTCCCGCTAAGCACTTGCATACTGCTTGCTAACAATGTATGCAAGGACATTGGAGGTCTAGTTTCGTTATCAAATGTAGAGTCGTTTTTACCAAAAAATTAGAGTCCTTGCAAGAGCCTTGAAGGGGTAACCATCTGTTACCTATACCAGGGCGGGTATGTGGTGGGTCCTCCAATGTTTTGCTTTCTGCAAGCAATGCAACATATCTCCAGATTTATTCATCGTTACACGATTACGTCTCGCTTTAGTCAGTTCGCTGGTATATCGTCATCTATACAAATTACGTCTGGGCCGTTTCTGTATGAGTGTGCATGGTGTCTGGGATGACTGAAGAGCGTACTGTCATTTTTTTGACGCTTCCCGCCAAGCTACCTTTACCAGCGAAGAAATTAAAACTGAAACAAGTGAAGTGCGAGGTAAATGTAGTAGATCCACGGCGGAATGGCGGATTCCCCGCGCCCCGGAAGACTTGATTTATGATGATGGTTTGCGCGCATTTTCAAATTGAAATTTCGAACGAAAAACAGAAGATTTAAATTAAACATGGACTGTGAAATTCTAGAAATATCTCAAGACTGATTATTCGCACTTGAGTGAATATTAAAATAAGTAAATTCTTTAATATTTTAATGCACACGTTTGCTACTCAAGGCATCATTAAAGTTCAGTCGTTGACAGGAAAGTACCTTAATAATTGTATGGGCAATCTATACAAAAGCAAAATCGTTCATGAACTAGTTGATAATACTGTATTTTAGAAGGGGATTGAATATTAAACAAATTATTGAGCATCAATGCGTCTTTTCAATTTCAAAAATCTACCATAATGAAGGTTACATTTTTCGACAACCCAGACGCCCGCTATTACATTCTGGTTAATGAGCAATTCAAACTTTTAGTTTCAGCACCTATTCATTTCCTCTCGTCACATCCACCCCTCACCACCCAGACTTTTTCAAACATTCCTCATATCCTTAAACCTCCCCTTCTTCTCCCTTTCTCCTTCCC
This sequence comes from Limnephilus rhombicus, assembly GCA_929108145.2. Classification (NCBI taxonomy): domain Eukaryota; kingdom Metazoa; phylum Arthropoda; class Insecta; order Trichoptera; family Limnephilidae; genus Limnephilus; species Limnephilus rhombicus. The sequence goes on from OV815278.1 coordinate 45,272,112, forward strand.
TCCTCCCCCCTTTCACCCTTTCATCTCCTCATTCACACAGCCTCTCCCGTTCCACTTTCTCCCACGAGGCGCCGTCAAAAAAGTACTCATTAGATTTCTGTCACAATAATATTAATTATTATTTAGTCTCTAAAATCCTATTAGTCGTTGGGTCTAATTAGTAGCTGAGTATAAACACTCATATCAGTTCGGTGGCTTTATATATTCAACATTATTTATTATTTTTACAAACATATAATATGATATTAAATAATACATGTAGAACAATAATAAGATAAAACAAGAGCAGGTATATTCGTTAGTTAAACATTGCAAAGATAATTATAGGAACATTGCAAAGATTAAAGTAATGTATATATATCAGGTACAATAGGAACTAATTATTTTTGCCTTGATGCAGGATGAAGAGGTTGTTAATATGTTGAAAAGGTCTGTATAGGTATTGGCAGGTCGATGAATTTGGTAAATGAAATCTCGCCACTAAGGATGTGCTTTTTCATTTACCGAGAATGCCAAATGCAAAGGTAATTGTAAAAGTAAACGATCGAAATTTAAAATTTAAACGAAATGTCTATGCATTTGACCGTTTACTTTTACAATTAGCATTGTATTTATCATTCTCGGTAAATGAATAAACCCACCATAAGTCTACCCTTTCCTCCACAAAAGTTTTTAAAAACTTTATTCACGAAAAAGTAAGGTTTTTTTTTTTTTTTTAGAAATTTAATTAAAATTTAATTTGATAATGTTATTATCGAGTTCTGCAAGTTTTTTGGTTAGTGTTTTAGTTACAGCTGTTTCGTCTGTATAAAATCACAAGGATAGCTATATTAGCCACCTTTTAAAGGTTCTACGAACTAAACACAAAAACAATTAATAAATTAAAGGTGGCTGATATAGCTACCCTTGTGATTTTATACAGACGAAACAGCTGTAACTAAAACAATAACCAAAAAACTTGCAGAACTCGATAATAACATTATCAAATTTAATTTTAATTAAATTTCTAAAAATTAAAATGGAGTTCTACGAATTAAACACAAAAACAATTAATAAAAGGTAAGGTGTCTACCATTTTGGGCAGGCTTTTAGGTATGAAGCGTCTCCAGGATTTTGCCATTTTTTCGTTTACGATCGAGTTATTTTAAATTTGGTTAGCATTGAAAGCTCCATCCTAAATCCTTGTGTTACACATAATTTTGGTTCATATTTTTTCGAAGCTTTTTTAATCATCTACCCCTCAGGGATAATTTTAACCGCCGAAATTTCCTCAATTAATTACTTTAAAGTTTTCGTCGAAAAATTTCGCATTGTGAAAATTGTCTCTTTTTTTGAGGCAGTTTTAATGTCTGCCGGGTGAATTTTTTCCACATTTCCCGCAGACATAACACTGCAGCGCTGTTTTAGACTAGCAAGTAGTTTGAGCTAAATTCCAGCGACATTCACACATGAGCTGAAATTCTTGCAACCTACACGCTACAAAGAGCATTTTGTAGATAATTCGTCTGGAGCGGTTTTTTTCCCCAGCCAGCTACTTAGTTGAACAATGAAATTTTAAGCTTGTTAAAATAATAGTGCTTAGTTTTTTGTTGAACTTTGTTCCATCTAATCTTCTTTTAAATTAATTTTTAAAAATAGGCTCAAATGACAAGCCATAGATCTACTTTTACGTAATTAAGTAACTACCTATCAAATACACCAGTTTTATGCTTTATTTAAGTACGTCAGTAGTTTACTAATAGAATATTTATTATTGTAGAGAATCTGATATAAAGGGTTTTATTACTTCTTGAATTTCCTGGAATTCATGGTTTAACAGAACTGGCTGAAATGTAATTCGCTTTAAAAGATTTAAGAGTCTTATGCCTGAAAGGCTTACAGTACTTATGGTTTTTGTTAAATATCTGTTTAATGCAAGGTTTGCATTTTAAGAAGCCGATTTCCCTTGTTTATTTCAGCGATTCTCAAAATACTTTTGTAGTTAATCGTAATTAGAATTTAGTTTAATTAGTAATTTTAAATGTTTTGACCTTGAATGAATTCTAGGTCCGCGTCAAAACGTTGTAAATTCCAAAAAAGTTGGTATTTAAGATATAATTGTAACAAAAAAAACTATATACATGTTTCGGTTTTATAATGTACGTGGTATTAAGGGACGTACTTGATTTACTTTAATCAGTGATTCAAATTATTTGAATTAAAAAAATGATAATGAAATTTTGGTCTCGTCAATCAGTAGGTACTGGATAGTTAGGGGCGCGTTGAGGGGTTGGTTTGTTACTTGACTGAGTGACCAGTGACGACATGTGGAAAATGTTTTGAAGAAAAAGAAGATATGTAAAAAGTCGCCAGAGACCAAAATTTTAAACGATCCGAAAATTTATCAGTTTTTTTAACATAATAGAACTATGATTAGTTCATTTGCTTTCTTCTGTTTTAAATTGTTTGTTACCGTTACTAGGGAATGCAATCTCGTTCTCGCAAGATCTCGTTATTGCGAGATTGATCTCGGATGAAAAGAGATCTCGCGAGTTTAACGAGATTGCACTCGAGCATAAAAAAATCTTATTCGAAGCGCGGACTGACACGGACGGTGTTGCGATCTGTCGGTTTCGTTCGGTGCGCGTGAGGCGGCGGCCTGGGGTAGCCTGAGATCTTTGGTTCCAACTAGCGTTGAATCCGAAAGGGCCTTCTCAACGGCTGGTTATCTGGCCAACAATATAAGAAGCCGTTTAGCAGTCGACTCTTTGGACATTTTGTACTTCTTAAGGAGCTATTTTCAAAATAATTCGTAATAATGGCTTATGATTTGAACTGAACAAATCTTTCATTTGATTAATATATTTATTTAATTAATCTGTAATTTCTAATATTTATTTATTTATTTATTATAGATAGATACAAAAGAAAGTACAAATAACATATTAGGAAGCTTTGCTTGTCCAACTAGGAAAGTTTCCCGTTCCAATAATCTGAATAATTGGTATATTTTGTTAATTAATCTGTAATATCTAATGGATCTACTTAGTAGATATAGTTTTATTTAATTGATTTAGTTGGTAAAAGAAGTCGGGGACGCCCGAGGGAGACGTGGCACGACCAAGTGAATCGGATACTTGAATCGGGCCATTTGAAAAGTCGGAATAATAGAAGAGCACGTATGAGACGATGTATGAAAGTGAACGAGGCAAGGAGTGTGTGCCAAGATCGAGTTGTTTGACGGTTCGTCCTCTCTGCCTACCCCTCCGGGGAAACGGCGTGATGGTTAGTTAGTTAGTTAGTTTATATCAATATCTCAGTTTAATAGTCAACTCAACTTAGATAATAAGTTTAATTTTTTTTGACTTCTCGGTGTTTTGTTTGTTTTAAAAGAACTGTTTTATTACTAAAAGATTTTTGTTTAATATTAGAAGAAAATACTGGTTGTTTCTTTCATTTGCTATTTGATACATAGATACGTTCGTCAAAGTTTACTACTTAGAAGTTTATTCAAAAATTATAGACAAATACGTCAAACAATGTTAGATGCATAAAAGTCTATTGAAAAATTCTTGAAAATAAAAGTTTATCTTATAATACTTATAATTTTTATTCTTTTTTTCCTAATTTATTCAAATATTGTGACTATTTGCAAAAAAAACACACAAAACTGCCAATCTCGCGAGATCTCGAAATTGGCGAGATCTCGCAATATTGTTATTCATAAACTCGCGAGATCTCGCTTGAGCCCCAATCTCGCGAGATTTGCATACCCCAATCGTTACCACTGGACCTTTGGTTGAATGGCTAAACATCTTTCACATTCAAATAATTAATACATTATTACAAATTTCATTGATCCATGAATTACAATTTTTATATGAACAAAAATAAATAATATATGACTTGATCGAGTATGTAGCCCCAGTGCTTTAAATTAGCTAGAATTAAATGCCAGATATTTGTAGAATTACATATTTTTATAGGTAACCTCGCATTTAATTATTATCACAAAGTATACAGCTTATGCACGTGGCGTGATATCTGTTTATTTTTTCAGGTAAGTTATTTTACTGAAATATCAGACACTTGAAAATCCCCGCTTAGCGTTTTACCTACCAAAGCGTTCCGTATACATAGGTATACATTTTCTACTGAGCCCGACGAGATTCCAGCAAAGTTCTTATCGTAGGATGTTGTAACATCTCTCTTAACGTTTTGCGTCCATTTGTTTATGTCTTCATTAAGTTTAATGCCTCTGGAGAACTGAGCTTTTTTGCCTTTAGTAGGTTCAAAGCTTAATGTAAATAAACATCCCCAAATCCGTTCCCGCTCGTCCGACTACAAGCCAACCCAAATGTTTGAATATTTGCATTTACATTTCCTGCTAGCTAATAGTAGGTCGTATAAAACATGTTGAATTAATGGCATACGTTTAACATTGCCTCCTTGATAGTTTGGTATTCACCAAATTTGTAATGTACATAATATGTATCTATGGGAAACTCTGAGAAATGTTTATTACCCAATCGTATATAATTTATTCCTTATCATAAAAAATGCTTAAAAAACAAACAACTTTATATGGCAAACAAAAAACTTTATTTCATTAAATCGACCAAACTATTTAAAAAAAAACATTTTCCAAAGCCATGCTTTATTTAGGTAATAAAATAATTTTAAGTAAGACTCGCAATGCGAAGGTCGCGGGATCGAATCCCGGCGTGGGCAAACAAATTTCATTTGATCAATTTGTGTTATTTCACAATTAATTAATTAAAAATAATGTGTAGTATATTTGCGGCACATTCCAGAGTGAAAGTTACTCTCAGTATCGCCCTGGTGTAAGACCACCATTCAGAATTGAAACGTTGCTTGAAATGACTTTAGCCGTGTTTGGTGACTACTAAATAGCAGGTACTTCCCCACTTCAACTTTCCCATCTCCCTTTCCTCCCCACTACCTTCAGCCTCACAGCATACCCCAATTGGGGATGCCATAGTCTCACTGGCTCCGACGGGAGCAGCTGAGATTCTTGTTTGAGGTGTATTCACATGTAAAAAAAATATATATGTGTAGGTATGCACATATATATATGTATATATTTTATTTTTATTTATTTACATATACATATATAAATAACAAGGATACAGACGATATTTTATATGATGTTATTTCGCTTATCTCTGCTGGAAAATAATTATATAGTTGCATGTGCCATAAAAAGGGTGATTCGCCATGTTTGCTTTTATTTTTATTTTTACATGCTTTATTTTGCATGACAGAACGTCTGTCATTTTACGCATAACTGCCATCTCCGAGAATCTTCCAATATTTCAACGTCCATCAATTAGTTGGCCTTTTTAAAAACTCTCTTTTAGACTAAGATACCTACTAAAAAAACGAGTTCAAACAAAAATATGAATGTTACGTGAAAGAAAAAATCCTCAAACTATTTCCCAATTTTAAATTTGTGGATCTTTCTTTTCCTAAAAAGTTGTATAGAGATATACAAACACATTCATATCCAATCAAGCAGCCGTTGAAAGCAATACGTGCGCGAAATACCCAACTGCTATTGCCGGAAAGGAAATGTATTTCAGCCCTACTATAAACTGACTATCGAATTTATTGCTTTTCATTTTGACAGAACATGTTCTTTTCCTTTGCACCTGCGAATTTTCCGTGAAAACGGGGCGGTATTTGTACATACAGTTTTCTTTAATGTTCAAATATTCAGTTTCATTAAAAACAATCGTCTGTAGCAATGAATTTAGCGAGAGTTAATTAAAACGATCATTGAAATTATTGCACTGCAGTCTAAAGAATTGATTGATATAAGCGAATGATTGCCTTCTTGTTCTTTTTTCGCGTTCAGGTTATTCAAGAGAGCTTTTAAAGGCTTATGACATCGATATATCTGAAGATTTGCATGGAACAAGCTTTTTGGAGCATTCATTGACTTATATCCAGAGGTTTCGGGTTAAAAACCGACGTGGGCACATAAGTTTTATGCGTTGGAACAAATTATAATATAAATGAACACTAAAATAGTATATCATTGAAGAAGAAGACAATAATAATCTTAGCGAAAATCTGAAAGAGAACATGACACAGAAATCAGAAAAAAGACAATGGTCGCAACTGGGACTCGAACCCAGACCTCTCGTCTAACCGGGACGTGCGCGTTAACCAATTTCGCTATTGCTCCCTTCTGTCAAGTCGTCATAATAGTCAATTTCATATTTCAAATTTTAGAATTAACAATATTCTCTTCAACTAATTATTTTTTCCATATTATGGGCAACTACCCAATTTATTGGTGTGTATCCTGGATAGCGTCTCAGATAAAAGTATCCGAATTTATTCATATGGAACTATTGAATTTTTATAAAAGTCTAAATGAAAATTCATTTTTTTTAAAGAAAAACTCTCTTAACAGGATACAAACCAATTCTTAGAATGATTGTTTCCCATAAAAAGGGTAGTTGCCCATAATATGGAAAAATAATTAGTTGAGTTAATAAGTACTTCCAAAACCTTTCGCATCCTTTGTTTATTAGGATATTCTTTTAAATATAGTCGATGAGATCAGTTCATATACATAAAAAAAATATCAGGTCGAAGAAAATTTTCATCTTTCTGGTTTTCCAAAAAGAGCTAATTGAAAATTGTGGCTGCAATATGAGGCTAATTCTAAAGACAGTGTTTATTTAAGCATTACGTCAAATTTCAGTAAGATGTCACGAAAACACCTCTACACTCTAAGAAACTTCATAAAATTATTATTTTTTTTTTATGTGCACGAAATGGCACCACGGCTTATGTACTTTTTTATTAATGGGTTCTAAAGTGACATCAAAATAATAATTCTTCTCTTAATAATATTCGTGATCATTGATTAATACTAATTTAACCTTCTAATCCTAATGGGTTCATATAGTTACATACGAGTACACATATTTATTATATTAGTCATTATTAATATTCAGTAATATTCTTTGAAATATTCAGCAGCACCTTCCTATTATAGTTCGCTAATGTTTGAATAGAATAGAAACGATGTTCAACCCTATTATTTAAGCTATAATTACGAATTACATGTAATATTAATATTCGAAGGCACATCCAAATACGCTTATTTCAAAATCACGAATATTCCGGACTTAAATTATTGTCTAAATTCAGCGTAATTCTCGGAATTGGAATAACAAGCGTTTTGTTTGGAAATCATAGATTCGGCTCATAGTTTGTAAAAGAACTTATGGGAATATACGACGCAATTCAGGTGAAAATAATCTTTAATACAGTTGAACTGTTCGTATCGTAAAATGTAATACGTAAACTTTGTCCTAATACGTAGTTAGTTCAGAATTAAATGTATTTTATGTACCTACGTTAAACGTGATGGTTATCTGCGTAAGTACGTAACTTGAGTTTTTCTGATTCAAAGTTTAACGTCTTTACAAAACGAATGTTCCACACATTTAAAGCACCTTGGGGGCTTAGTTGCGAATATCCAAACTTGATGTGTCTAAACTTTGCAGACTAGCATGCATCATCACCGTACTGAACCTCTGTACTCTGCAATCTATACTCTGTACAGACCTCAGTCTCAGTACCCAACACACTTACAAGGACTGTGGTGCTGTACTACTTGGCGCTGGAGCATAAATGTGTTCAGGAACTTCAATGAGTTTAATTGTTATTGTTAGTACTTGTTATTTGTACTGCTCTGTATTATTTTCTTACGGGCTAGTAAGTTCCCTGAGAAATGATGCACTTTAGAACTTGAATTGTATACTTCTTTCTGCTCTCCCCGCACTTTGTACATTTATGCTGCTTAAAGCAATTTACGTTAAACGAATATTGTATTTATGGGGAAAGGCGTAACTCGGTTCGTAACTTCCTAATAATATACAATTATTAACATACCCTTACACGAGTGTATCGATTAATCGCCATTAAACTTTCACTTCATTGCTCACGTTCCGTCCTCCTCTTTGCGCGTACCGAAGGGATGGCGATGTGATGGATAGCGAGTCTCATCGACACCTGTGTCGGCTCTTCCCTTCCACGGACTACTTATGCAATCTACTTAACACCCTTAGTCTAACTTAATCTAATGCTGTAGAAACGAGATCCCTGAGGCGTATGTGTGGTAAAACCATATACGATCATGTGAGAAATGTGGAGATCTGCGAAGAATGCAAGGTTGATGTAAGCGTAATGAGTTATATATTATAATAAAACGAATATAAAACTTTATTCCACTTAATGTTATTTGACCGTAACCGGTTTCAGCTCGTTAAAGCCATCTTCAGACTGGTGCAAATAATTCTAAGCCTACGGTTTATATACACAACATATTGGTGAGGGGAAGAGGGGTGGTCTACAAGGATTTTAATCAAATATAATAATTATATTTGTTGCTAAGTCGTTATAGACTGTCGAATTTCTAAATATTTTGGTAATTCCAGTAAGCTAATTACCTTGGGTCTGTAGCTCACTTCAATGATGATTTGGGAAAAACCTTACAAGTAATATGAGTTACTAATGACATAATTTTATTGTGAAATTGTTATTATATTTATGGAGTATGGTATTTTTTATTGCTTTTTGAAGGGATACGTGTTTACATTGGAGTGAGAATAGTCTAAACTAATTACATATAATTAAATATCGAAATTATTATGAAAATTCCAATGAATACAAAAGGGGGACTTAGCAAATGAATCTAATTGCTTTGTCTTTACAAAGTTACTTTTTGGAGGGATACATGTTTACATTGGAGTAGGAATGGTCTAAACTAAATACCTATTTTAATTTCGAGATTATTATGAAATATATTATAATGGAATTCCACTATGAATTATCACTCTCAAAAATAGAAATATCGTAATGAGTAAGATTAAGAAAGGGACGCTCAGATGGTTTGGGCATGCAAAGCGAATGAACGAGGAAAGGAGTGTAAGGAGTATATATGACGCAAATGTGAATGAAATCGGGGACGCCCGAGGAAGACATGGCACGATTAAGTGAATCAGATACTTGAGTCGGGCCATGTGAAGAGTCGGAATAATAGAAGAGCTTGTATGAGACGATGTATGAATGTGAACAAGGAGTGTGTGCCAAGATCGAGTTGTTTGGCGATCCGTCCTCTCTGCCTACCCCTGCGGGGAAACGGCGTGATGATTAGTTAGTTAGTTAGTTAAACTTTCAATAATAGCTTCCGTAGTCGACTTCCCAAATAATAAATAATTCTCGTCGGAATTTCAATTTTATTCACAAAAATTCAATGCTTAAGGAATTTACTCAATCCAACAAGATTAGGCACCCCCACAAAAGATAAAACACTAACTTTATAATCCAATTATTCCACTCTCATTTCTAGAATAATATTCTTTTGGAACTAAAGTACCATGTTTAAAATGCCTCTTTTCCGGAGATGAATAAAAACATGTTCGTAACACACGATTCCAGCAAACTCAACATCTTTCTAGAAAGAAATACAAATCATACGACCAATTTAGTTGATAGGAATCGTGGGCCAGGGCTTGCGTATCATTACGTTATAAATAGCCACCCGCGGGTGAAAGGGGGGAGGTTTGACGCCTTCAGCGATGGGTGGGTTTTTTTATCACACTCTTCTACAACCCACAGACATGATGAAGCATCAGTGCGTATAATAAGATATACATTTAAATGCTACGCCGCGTGAACTCCATACATATATTTAATGAAAAAACGCGTTCAGTGGGGAGGCACTCTGCGGGCGTATGTAGATGTATATTTTTAACGATTTTAAGATCGGAAAATGGGATTAACTTATCAGATGATTTAGGGGATCTGTTAAATAATATTTAAACAAATCTGCATTCATTATCATTTCCAGAATTTGCGTATTACCTACATATACTCAAAGTATCATTAAAAAATTTTGAAATTTTTTATCATTAAATGTTTTTTACTGACATCGAATTTTAAGGTCCTGGGTTCAAGTCCCAGATGTGCCAATATCTTTTTCTAATTTTTCTGTCTCTAGATTTTCGATTGAGTTTCGCTAATATTGTCTTAATTTAATTAATTACGAGTTAGTATATATTATCGAAGGAAGCAAATACTTTGTGGTGTGACATTATATATTAAATTAAAAAACACACTTTGTAAAGCACCACTTTTTATTAGAATTGATATTTAACAGCCAACCGGGTTTCGCTCATCTCGAGCTTCATCAGGGCTTATTATAACAACTGTTGTTAGTTGTTATAATAAGCCCTGATGAAGCTCGAGATGAGCGAAACCTGGTTGGCTGTTAAATATCAATTCTAATAAAAAGTGGTGCTTTATAAAGTGTGTTTTTTTAATTTAATATAGTTAGTATATATATCTTAAATCATCTTATTATTGTATAATGATTCGCTTCTTTACTTCACGAGACACATTATTATTTTCAAACAATGTCCATTTCAGGAATTTAATTTTTATTGTCTATTTCTTGTTAAAACTTAATAATGCAGCTAAACTTCCTGGAAAAAGTAATGAATTCTGCTGTCCTGCGTTTTTCCTGAGGTGTATTTCATCAACTTTGAAGAAAATTGTACAGTTATTGGATAATAATCTGTTGTACAATTAAAAAACAAAAAAAAAAAAACTATATCTATCCCGAGTCGAGTTTACAGTATTTTAAACGGACTTTCCTTAAAATGTGTTTATTTATAATAAAGTACCTATTTAATTATACTATGTTTTGTTATTAATAATAACGAAATCACGTAAATTTTTTTTTAATACTTAGATCAGTTTCATACGTCGATCAGTTTCACGGTATCATCTTCCTCAGGGCAATTATAAACCCGAAACTAAATACTTTAATAGGTTTTTCGTACATCTTAGTAAATGTACTTGATCATTAATACCCATGAGTCATGATATCTGTGTATCAATGATTTCATGCATTGATTTGATCTCCAATATTTGAAATTTGTGTTTATTTTAATTTTATAATGAGTGAAATTGTAATATTTGATTACATGAAGACAATATTAGCGAAACTCAATCGAAAATCTGAAAACAGATAATCAGAAAAAGATACGGTCTCATCTGGGGCTCGAACCCAAGACCTTCGCCTTCCCGATATTCATCAGCACATTCCACAAACGAGAATTGCAGAAAAGTCACTAGATGTCGCATATATTTCTAATACTATAAAGAGGAAAGATTTGATTTTTTGCATTGAAAAGGCTCCGAAACTACTGAACCGATTTGAAAAATTATTTCACCAGTGGTAAGCTACATTATCAGCCAGTAATTTAGGATGTATATAATGGTAGTTCTGGCGTTATGAAATTTGTATAAATGAAAATGTGTGTGTATTTCATATATTTTAGCGGCAGGGAGGAAAGGCAGGGGGAGGTGGAGTTTGAGGAGAGGGAAGACACGAGGGAGTGGGAAGGTGGGGAAGGTAGAAGGGAACGGGGATGCGCGTGAAAGGACAAGCAGGGAGAATAAATTTATTTCTTTGAATGGCATAGCAACGCATGCCGGGTACCAGCTATTTAAAAATTAAAATGGATACAAAATTATCCAAGGCAGTATCTAGAGAGCATTTAGTTCGGGTTTGAATCTTGCAATCATACATAAAGATAGCAGCTAATAAAAATATGCTTAAAGAAAATGAAGATTATGTTGGCAGTTCTTAGTCGAAGGATGATGCAGTTAAATATGACCGAATCGGATAGGTACAATCAGCTCAGCTGCGCCCTGGCAAGGCGAAGGTCCTTTGTTCGAGTCCCAGATGTGACCATATCTTTTCCTGAGTTTTCTGTTTAGAGATTTTCGATTAAGTTTCGCTAATGTTGTCTTCAAATAATTAAATATTACAATTCGCTGTGATTGTTCATCACGTTGATCCCTATATTTTGGTTTTTACCCAATATTGAATCATTGGATTATCAAAGGATTAAATGACGATTTATATAACACAGGCTAGCCTAGTGAGGCAGGTTACGAGAAACTTAAGTTTATAATTATAAACCTTTATTCTTTAAGTACCTACTGTTTATATGTATATTGTTTCCCGTTATTAACTTTTGTACTTATGCAACTTTTAAACTATTGTATACTTTTTTTTGTAGTTGTAAATATTTAAATTTTTGTTCAAGAAAGATATATTATTACTATATATTTTAAAAATATCTTTGCATTGTATTATCTCTCTATTTGCTGAGGATTGCGTGTCTTGAAATTTAATCATAGTATCTCTTTAATCTTATTGCCTTTTAAACATCTTCCCAACAACATGTGTAATAAATGACGCAATGAAAAAATTGGCCGACGCTGCACGTCTCTTGATCCCATCTGCCCAAAGATTTTGGAAATATTATATACGATTTGTACACTTAATCTGGCGGCGTGATCTCAGTATATCTTGTAGGGTAACCAAACATTAAAGACGTTTAGATATTATGGCCCCAGAAATAAACTTGTTAACCCTGAATATTATATCTTTAGCTCCCTTAAACATTTCTAGAGGTGTTGAAGTTATGTAAAATGGTTATCAATATATTTATATATAAATTTTCTGAAGGCGATGATAATATTTTACGATGAATTGTTCCGTAGTTAGTTACGATCGACCGCCAGATTATGGTCATGTTTCTAATCTGGTGGTTGTAACATCCTTAGTTAAACTGAATACTGTGCTCATTATTTATTTGTATGAAATTAATGAGTATTTTTAGAAGTGAAACTTGCGTTCATTGTCCGCTTTGATTATGATGTCACCTTTAAAGGATCCTGTTGGTTGAGACATGAAACGGAAATTACGCTGGTCTGCGTTCATTGGTCGCTTTTATTGTGACCTCACTTTTCAAGTATTGGTAGAGATTGTTTTGGTATAGTTTCGCTTCTACCGGGTGTAAACTCAGTTTTTTTTTAAAATTATTATTAAGCACGAATATATTATTTTCGGTGCGGAGAAACCGAATTCACAACCCTTCAAATCATAATTAAATATGACTATTGCAAATGCATGATACTTAGATACTGACAGAGAAGAAAAAAAAGTTAATTGAAGGCCTTTTTTCTGCATTAGGGGAGGTTACCTAGCTCCACAAAGGATGCCATGATGAAAATAATTATCCTATGCCTATGTCATCTTAGGGGATGCTATGTGGAGGGTCTTTTAAACGTAAGGAAAAAAGGGTAAGAGGGATTGGTAGAAATCTGGTGGTTAGTATGTCAAGGAGTGACAGAGGTATGAATCCATCTCTCCAACTGCGGTGCAAAGGGTGTCGAGAGAGACCGGCTGGAGAGGTCAAAAGGTCTCCCTCAACCAGTCTCTCTCGTTCCGGCCCGCCACGAAAAAGGTGGTCGGATGGTAAACCCCACCCCTGCTAAGTCACGAAACGTACCGAACCACTTGGGGTGACCTGTGGTAGAGGTATTGGTTATACAATTAATGGTTCCCGGGGCGGCGGTATATATTCCCGCCTCCCAAATTGAATCACTAATCTGAAGATGCCTGGTGAAACTGTCCATGCTTAAATAATCAATGATTTATATTAGACTGCATACATTCTTGTCATAAACTACCCATTACGAATGTGGGGATCTGAAAATAATTCAAATTTTGTTTAAAATTAAGAACAAGTTTACATAGGGACGTATATCTTAATATAGAGAACGTACGAGTAAGTATTTGTGTATAATAGTTAATGCAGAATTATCTGTAAGTTGGTCACCCTGCCGACAACAACCCGCCCAGTGCTGCACCCCCCTACCCTGGAGTAATGGATGACGTGAGATTTTTCATACAAACGATGATACTCCGGTCCCCTGGTTATTATTTCGCTGCACGGAAATCCGGCATCACGTGATCTCCTTGCCAATTTTTATAGTTATTTTTCCTTCGCCCATCATCCCCTGATTGGGTAACATTTCACACGGAATTAGTTTCGGCGCCATCTTGCGGCATTGCCCCGAAGATCCGCGGGTAAATTGTTTCACAGTCAGAACCATTTGTAACTTGTTAAATTAACAATTTCTCACAACCCTGGAAGCTGATTAGCGGGTAGGGATGCGAACCAAAGATGAAACAATCAAAATGTGGATGCTCTTTAACCACAGACAAAGAATTAAATCTCCTTTCTTCCTACTCGATATTAAATAATTACCTTTGCAGCGGAAGTTTTTTTGCAAATCCTTTTTTCAATCCATCATTTATCATGCTTTTGAAAGGAAAATCCATTAATTTAGATTTTACTTAAGATGTTTTCTTTTTTACGGCTTAGCTATATTTTCTTTTTTTATTTAATCATGAACATTTCGCGTGATTCTTGATTCCACACGCTTTATTTTTTTAAATATTTCATTCGGATGGCCTTAATTTGAAAACTTAACCGAAAATCGTATTAAATGACAAATAAAATTGTTGTGATTAGATGTTCATTCCTGAATAATTTTAACTTTTTTATTTGCTTTAAAATAGATGGAATTATTTTATACCGAGGTATTATTATATTCTTATTTCATAACCGATGATTTTATAAGTTCTTGTCGTATTTCGTTATGTAATATTTCAATTCGTTAAAATCAAGGAATTAATAATACCTATCAAAAATAAACTTGATTTGTATAATAAAATGAAATTATCTTATTTTTTTTTTTTTCGCCAAGATTTATTTCTTCGCGTGACCAATTTGTGCGACTTGAGAAGTTTGACAAATTATTTCAATTAAAATAATTTGTTAACTGTGACTAAAGAAGTGAACTCGCCTGATAAGCATCTCGCAAGTTTTACTGGTAAATTGATAACTTGAATCACGGAGCTGGGAAAAACGAATAATTTAATATGATAATGTTCACCTGAAATATTGCAAAAGACATGAAACGTTAAAAGCAATTATGTAACTCGAAATCTAATAAATTCGTAGCCAATTTCTTTACGCTTCAGATTTTATGTCCGGGTACAATTTTTTCCACAGAAAAAACTTAACCCTTTCACACACTTTTCCACAAATGATCATCTAGTCAATCCACGCAATGCAATTGCACTTTATAAGTATAATAAATACAAAATAATACAATAACAACATATCAAAGAGACCAATTGGGAAAATAATCCACCGACTCCAGATATTTTCATATCAGAGGGTTCGGCTCGGTGGAACTCCTAATTGGACCTATAAATCCTACTGATCCCTCAATATAAATATTTAAAAAATCTTTTGAAATCCTACATAATAATAATAATTGGACAATTTGTAGAGCGCCGTTTTTGTGAAAAATCACCTCAAGGACGCTTTACAATCTATTATGAATCTTAGGCTCTATCTAATTTTATTATTTACAAATAGATACAGAAACATACTTACCTGCAGGACACTTCCGATAAAACACACTTTATTAGAAAGTTTATGCTTGGGGAAGATGCGACTTTGCACGTGGAGGACATTATATTTAAAACATTGGACATTGCTACCCTCATCACTGTTGGTTTTACATTTATATTTATATTTATAAGAAGATTAATGCCAAAGTTGAGTTAATATTTATTTTGAAAGTCTGGAGAATTTTAATAATTTGCTTTAACTTATGGATACGACTGTCTGAAAAGATGAGTTTTCTGAATCTGTAATCATTCTTAACTCGCATGGCAGTCCATTCCAGGCTTTAGGTCCTGACACTCCGAAAGCACGCTCACCGTATTTGGTATCTGGTTTGCGCGTTGGTTCCTTCACCTTCCGATCGCTGATGTTGCTGCTGATCTGAGGGTTGATTGTCGAGAATTGGAATTTTCAGGAATACACATTTCCGATAAGTAAGTCGGGGTTATTCTGTTAAGGGACTTGAATACCATCCAGCAGAGCTTAAACTGGATTCTCTCGGGGCACTTGAGCCAGTGAAGATTTTTGAGATGCTCAGAAATATGGGAATATTTAGATATGCCGGTGATGAGTCTTGCCGCATGTATCTACGAGTATTCATGATGGGTGATGAGTCTTGCCACATGTATCTACGAGTATTCAAAATGACTGATTTTTTTACTGATCCCTCAATATAAATATTTTTAAAAACTTTTGTAATCCTACATGTATTTAAAATGACTGATTTTTTCATTTTTATATATAAATTCTTTGACAAATCTAATATGCCTAAATTTTGAATGAGAGAGCTATGTATAATGCCAGTAGCCGAAATAACAAATAGTAATATTTTTAAGATCTGAGAATACCAAATTATTTTAATCTCATTTCCTAAATCGGTGCATTTTCTTATTTTTTCGGAAACTGATTTTTGAATATAATGTTATTATTATTATGTATCTTCCGGATTTTACGCATACTGTAAAATTATTGAGATTTTCATTGTGAAAGATTAGTTTGTTTTTATCGAATATTCGCGAAACTCCACATAAATCTAACTCATTCGTTAAAAGGAATCGATCGTGAAACATTTTTGTTTTTATAATTTTATTGTTACGTTAGTCAGGTACACCTCATATGTCATACGTTTGTCCGGTAATGTTATATTATCGTGAAAACAAGCTTGTAGGTCCGAGTGATTTCGGATTGATCTCGCTGAGTCAAATGCTAATACAATGTACTTTGCTTACTTGCTGTTGTGACGCGTTCAAATGCATGACATGCAACTCTTACCTATTTTACAATTTCACTACATACATACAAAAACTACATGTTCACACTAAAATTATGTAAAATCAATCTACGACTTTACCCCTTTCATCATATCGTACCTATAATTATACCAACATTGCAACATGCAATTCAATTTTCAATTTTCAATGGGAACCGCCGCCCCGGAAATCATTTTTTGGATTATTAACATCTTTGCTAATGGTCACCCCAAGTTTTGACTTAGCAGGCTTACCCGGGTTCATGAGTCCTGACGGTGGATGCGTCTCCCCACCAGCTGCGTGACATGCCGGATCGGAAGAGACTTTTTGAGGGAGAGCTTTGACCTCTCCAGCAGAACATCGGCTTGCACCGCAGTGGGAGGGATTAATTCAAACCTCCGTCCTCTTCCTCCTTTCCTCATAAGACCCTCCACACAGCATCCAAAAAGATCACATAGGCCCTGAGGGGATTTATTTTCCTCAGGGCCTCCTGTGTGGAGCTAATGAAAAAAAAACTATTACCTATTTTACAATTTTACTACGTAAATACATGCTGCACGCTCACTACGCAAATACATGCTACATGCCCATGCTACGTAAATAAATGATACATGCTCACACAAAAATTATGTAAAACCATTCTACGATGCCTCTTTCATTATATCGTTTCAGTAATTATACTAACTTTACAACATAAAACAAAATTTTCAGATTACTCTGATAAATAAAATAAATAAATGGTTCACCTTTCACTTACCTAATATACTCGTACTTCCACTTGCGTGTTGAGATACTACGCTTCTTACAATCACCAATTGGCTCTTTCCAAATCGAATTTCATTATCCGTAAAATCATATCCGCAAGACACCAATTAGGTCTAAATACCATAACCGTTAAAGGGGTTTAAAATGCACAAAAACTTCATTGAACTCAAGTCTATTGTTTGTCTACAGGCTACAGGTACCTTCTGGTTTTAGATTGCAAGACACTTCGATACTACGAAATAACCCACAACAATGGGCAAAGGGGAAAAAAGTGGACAGCGTTCAACATTTGATACAACCATTATTGGCTCTAGCGTGCGCTCTGTTCCAGTGGATAAAAGAGCCTCATTCGAAGCCTTAATTGCGATTTCGTGACTTCGACATTTTGCAAAGACCCCTTTGGATGCGCACAGGCATTGTCGAGTTTTGGGAATAATTCATTTTTGGCATTATTAATGCCTTTTATACGATACTACTAACTTATAATTTTAGGGTCTATAGTAAAAGTGTCAACTAAAAGATAATTTTGCAATCTTACTTAAGAAAATTATGTTTTTCCCAAACTTTAACCGATCGTAAAATACGATTATGAAAACAGTTTTTTAAAATAGTAGTTTTTTTACATTAGCTCTTTAGGTATGCTGAGTGAAGGGTCTTTTTAGGGAAAGAAGGCAGAGAAAGTTCTGGGAAGGAAAATTATATGAGGGGTAGATGGGAATCTGGGGGTTAATATGTCCAGGAGTGACAAACGTACGAATCTATTCTTCCCGCTACGGTGCAAGGCGGTGGATCGAAAGTCCGGCTGGTGAGGTCAAAGGGTCTTTCTCTTCTGATCCGGTCCAAAACGCAGTAGGTGTGCAAATGCATCCGCCGTCAAGACCTAGACAAATCTCACCCCATGAACCCGGGCACCCTTGCTAAGTCTCTAGTTAGTTAAATGCTCTAATCTGTTACATATAATTAAATATAACCGTTTCTTTAGAGATTTTTATGACAAGAAGAATGAAGATACGCTTTCACAGCCCTGCTACATATAATATACTAAATAATGCCTAATTTGGTGCAACCCCTGAAAAGCTACATTTCACCATTAGTCAAATAGCGATGCACGCCCCTAGTACCTGTTATGCATGTGCTTGTCGTTGTTATTTTAGACAATTGAATACTTATTTGTACAAAATTATGCAAAACGTGCCGCACATCACCGATGTTAATATGTTTACCCTTCTTTCATTTCCTTGATGGAAATTAAACGGAAGGCATTACTCTTTATCTCCCAAGCAGTGGCACGTCTTTGAAAGCGCCGAGGGGACGAGAATACTGGTGAGCACACACCGAATATAATAATATGTACGCGAATACATGTAACGTACGCTCATCCACCGAAAAAGTGTAATAAACATGTATGTAATGGGACTTATAGCTATCATAAAAACGGCGCATAAAAACATCACACCTCGACGAGCGTCTATCTTGTACTTTTTTCTTATTTTATAAAGGTATAATACAAGAACCCACATGTATTGTGTGTGTATGTGAACATTGTACAGTGTACACAGTGGCACATCTCAGAGGGGCTTTATTCCGGGGGTAGGAACAGTGGCGGCTCGTGACTTTTGGGTGTGCTAGAGTGCTGATATTTAAAAAATGGCATAATTGATGTTGTTGTAGCCGAAAAAAAAAATTTTTTTTTTTTTGAAAATTAGTTTTTTGTATGAAAAATTTCAGGAAGTTTCAGTTTGGCGGTGCGCCGCACCGATTTCCTGAAAAATCTTCATACAAAACACCGATTTTTGAAAAAAAAAAAAAAATATTTTTCGCATACGACAACATCCATGATGCCATTTTTTTTAATTTTAGCACCCTAGCACACCCAAAAGTCACGAGCCGCCACTGTAAGGAGAGTGTCCTAAACAACCCCACCGCAGACACAGATCCTAAAATGAAATAAAGTAAACCTTGTTTTTGGTATATCTTTATTATTTATGCAAAGTGGCCGACGTGGGTATTGCGATGCCTACTTAATTCGGACGAACGTTATGATATTATAAGTTGTTTATTTCTCTCACTTTGTTTTGGTACTCGTATATAAGGTAAGTACGTTTAAAACTTTGTGTTAAAAACATATTTTCTGAAGATTGAAAGGGAAATTTTTATGCATAACGCAGATATTACCTAGCCGGACTGATTTCGATGAATTGAGGCGCTCAGCGAAAGAGTGGCCTCAATCTTTGTGAGGTGTTATTGAGATACGACCAAAATTAAAAATATAACAGTTTTTTAGTAATATTTCATTTCGTACATTAATCGAAAATCAAATTACAAACTTGTGGTTTTTATTGCTCAAATTATTGCACTAATTTAAATGTTTACGAAAATGGCATTATGTGCCACTATATTTTTGCATATTTTGTTTTAATGAATTTATTCTTGACTTGGCCATTCGTCCCTTTCTTCTACAAAGTCAGTTTCATTTTTTAAACTGAATTTTGCGTTTGTAATTATTGCTGATAAAACTCATGTAGGATAGGGGGACACTATGTTTGTGACGGTGATATTGCTGATTAAACTCATGTAGGATAGGGGGACACCATGTTTGTGACGGTGATATTGCTGATAAAACTCATGTAGGACAGGGGGACACTATGTTTGTGACGGTGATATTGCTGATTAAACTCATGTAGGATAGGGGGACACCATGTTTGTGACGGTGATATTGCTGATAAAACTCATGTAGGATAGGGGGACACTATGTTTGTGACGGTGATATTGCTGATAAAACTCATGCAGGATAGGGGGACACTATGTTTGTGACGGTGATATTGCTGATAAAACTCATGTAGGATAGGGGGACAATGTGTTTGTGACGGTGATATTGCTGATAAAACTCATGTAGGATAGGGGGACACTGTGTTTGTGACGGTGACCGGACGATTCAACAGCATTCATTCATCACTCATTTGACAATCATTAAAAAGTGAATAAAACAAATTTAGGTTATGAGTTATTTAAAAGAAATTATCTCTTAATGATTTTGTAAAGAGATGTTGAAATGGCACTTTGTTGAGTTATCATAAAACTGATTGTGATACATTGCAAAAATAAGGACACCAATAAATATTTTTTCAAAATATAAACATAAGTAGGTATATAGTTAGATTGTCCAAATTCGGAACAATGGTTGGAGCTTGCTTCCTGGCTTACCTTAGTAATGAATTATTATTATTTTTAGCGTGTTTCCTTATGCAAAGAACCCATTTTTTCAATGGTTAATCCCTTTCTCCTTAAGCGGAATCATAACTGTTCTCGCGTTTATTTTTTACATGTAATATTTATACGACCCCTCCTCTCACATGGGCCTGGGACGGCGCAGAAAAAGCTGGAAATTACTGAAAAAAGCTTTCGCAGACCCTCGGAGACCGGTCGTTTTCTTTGCATTATTCACGAGATGTTTTGTGCTGTGTGCGTAGAACCAACGAACATGAAACTAAAAGATTGGAAGTTACTCAATGCTTTTTTTTATATAATTCAATTCATTTAACATTCAGTTTTCCGATGATTTGAGCAGTGCAAGCCTTGGCGTAAATAGCGCAGAAAAGTTGTAAAGTAATTACTGTGTGGTAATAACAGGAAAAACGTTATCGGAATTGAGTTGAGAATTGAAGCAAAAGGGAATTGTCATTTTCCGGTGGCATAAAGCTTGCCATTTAAACGCCACCTCGCTGATGCAAAAAATATCGATAACTAAAGCGATTTGATTCAACGATACTCTTGCTTTTCCCCTAGGCATCACTTGGAAAGTTAGTCCTGCCGGCCGGGAAATAAAACTATTCCGAAATCAAAGGCCATGTGAATTTAGGTTCCCTAACAAGAATTTTTGCTACTATTTTAACTCTGGTATTCCGGTGTGTGTAAAATTTATAATTTTACATCACGACATAAAGTTATGCGTCCTCTTTCTTTTTTTTCTTTTTTATATATTTTTTTAGCGATTGTATAAAATAATTGTAAAATTTACAAAATATAATGGTGATAGATATTCTTTTTCTTAGTCCTTCTCACTAGGGGGTCCTGTGCCGAGGTGGACTAAAGTTAATTAAATATAGTTTATTTGTCTTCTATGTCGTTTTTGTGTCTTCTTTATTTTTTCATTAACATCTTTCATTTTCGATTTTTCATTTTCGATTTTCTTCCACTTTCGATTTTTCATTAACATCTTTCAGCCACATTTTTATTCTTGATTTGTAATCATTAGAATTTTTTATTAGTTTTATGTCTTGGGGAAGGATGTTATAGAGCTTTATGTGTAGTTTCTTTGTCCGAATGTGGTTTTATAACTTGGAATATTTTTTATGGCATTTTTATTCGATCTACTGTTATGCATACACGGTCATTTATTTAGGTTATTTAGTTTATTTTATTTTATTTTTTTGTGGTAGACAAAAAAACAAATATCTGTAACTAATAAAAAAATTTATGAAATAAAAAAAAATAAAGTTTATTTCAATTTTAGTATGTATTTATTTAACGCCCGTAGTGCTTTTACAAACATAATAATAAAAGTCGAAATTTTTAATTTTCTAGAAATATAACTATGATAAATTGATAACTCTACTGTACACAAGGTGCATAATTTTCATTTACAAAATAACTGAAAATGCTCCAGAGATGTGTAATTTTTGCACCTATCGTATTTGAGTTTAATACGCTTACTTAGTTATTTAACAGTTCTTTAACTTTCACTCTTCTACTTTACCCATAGAAGCTACGAGATTCTTTCTATGCGTTCACACCACATTGGCTGGGACTCTACGGTGCGGCGTAGCGGAGGCTCGCGTAGTCTGGAATTAATAAATAATTTCACACAGTTCATCCTTTTATCTTCATTCTTAAAACATACACGGGTAGAATGGCATTACATAAAATATCAACCCATGATAATTTGATAATGCAAATTTTATTTTAATTGTTAATTGTTTTTTCATATTGTTTCTTAATTATTTTACGATTGCATAATTGCAAATCAAATTAAAGGTTTACGTGTTAAGCAAACAGTACCTACTTGCATTTGTTTTCTCAACCTTCAGGTTAGGTTTAATGGTATATATTTACCAAATACTTATTTATACATCATTGAAGAAGAAGATAAAACTAGTAAGACAAAGAAAAAAAGGAAAAAGATAATGGTCGCAACGGGACTCGAATCCAGAACCTCTCCTCTAACCGGGACGTGCGTTTTTACCTATTCAGCCATTGCCATCTTCTGTCAAACCGTCGTAATTGTCAATCTCATATTTTAAAATTTTAGAATTAACAATATTATTATCTTCGACTACTTTTTCTATATTATGGGCAACTACCTTTTTCATTGGAAACAATCTTTCTAAGAAATGGTTTGCAACCTAGATAGCTGAATGGGAATGATGAGAAGTTACCAAAAGTTATCCTATCAATACTTATCGATCGATCGTGCTAGAGGGCCTGGTATCATGAAATTAGAATTAGTAAACATAAACCGAAATAATAAACCATAAACCGAAACCATTGAACCCAACATTAACTTTTTCAAATTATTTTGAGATAAATGTTTTCGAACACTGTATAAATAATATTATACTTTTTTTGTATTTTATATGCCCTGTGGCAGAATATTCTAGAATATTTCAGAGGTACGAGTACACACGAGTACACAGAATCGACTAAGGTATAAGTTTGTGAATTACTGAAGCGAGCGGTTTCTCGAACTTCTAGGAAAATGAGTAAGAAAGTGAGTGAACCAAAAGGAGATCATCTATGATTTGTCGAAAGCAAGATTGAAACATAAAATCAAGCCATAAAGCAGTGGCGTCTGAAGATTTGTCATACTTGCATAAATACTCGAAGGTGTTCCGCCTTTCCAACGCTCTCCAACTCTCTATGCCTCACAGGCCAAATAAACCCTTTCCGAATAAATTCCGCCATGCTGCCGCCAAGGAAATGCCAGCTTACGTGATGGGAATATGAAAGGAAATAGAAAAAGGGTAGAGTAAGCAATGCCGAGAAGTAGAAATCCAAAATACTAGACTGGATTCAGAATAATAACGTAGAGATTTCGTTTCATTAAAAAATCAAACAAAAATTCATCGGTTTCATTATGGTAGTGTTTTTTCTCAAAGGGTGTTCTACCCGAAAACTCTCTATCGTTTTTATTCTCAAACGATTCAGAAAATCCTTTCTTCTTGCGAATTTAACAGGGGCATAATTAGATTCGTCTCGAATCTCTTTGCGGCGGTAGTTTTGCGTCTTATAAAATTAAAACGGAATAAATTGTCACGTGAACAGCATCATTTTCACAGTTTATTTGAATTTCACCGCAGACATTTCGTTAGTCTACCTTGGATCAAGTATCTTTGTTAAAAATGTTTCTAATTTATTTATTACATTACTTCGTGTTGTCACTATAATGTAGAGAACAAGCTTTCCTGGAAAACTGCTTAACGAAGATTCCAAGGAATCAGTACTCTTGCAATATTTTAGTTGTTTATAATAAAACACCAGACTCGTTAGTTCTCGCAGACTGACGGAAATTCTTCGCTAATTAAACTGCTGTCTCATATCCACCTTTGAAATTCCAGAAACCTGCCTCAGCACAGCAAAGAAGAAAGCCACAACATTTTCAAGACTGCTCAGAGGGCTGAAGACTTCGCATCGCAAAGAGAAACACGGAAGTTGTTCCCCGAAACAGGCAAGACAGCAAAGGACCCAGGGGATGCCTCCGCAGAGGGTGAGTTTTGCAACTATACTACGCATGTTTTCCTTTGTACCTTGTTTGTACCACCTTATTAGCAACGAATTTTTTATGCTCCAAAGTTGTTGAAATTTGCCACTTTTTTAACAGACTTCATTTTACAGAATACGTTGGATGATCTTTCGTTAAATGTTTTACTAAAGGAGTTGTTAACAATATTTTAACTACAAACCATTATCCAACAGATTTCCATCTCTTCTTTTGTTATCTGAAATCAATAGAAATAATATAAAACAATTTCTTTGTGTTTTAACCACGATTTATTTAATTTTTCTAATACTTTCATGGTAATTCAAGTTTAATTTATACCCTGAAGATTCTTGAGTAAAGCGAAACTGGTCGGTATTATAAAAAATAAATAAATCGTGGTTAAAACACAAAGTTATTGTTTTATTTCATTCAATATGTCAAACCACAAAGTGACTGCTTTCTATCAAAATATCATAATAATAATATTAAACTAATTTATATAGCGCCGTTTTTGTGAAAAATGACGTCAAGGGCGCTGTACAAATAAATATAAGAAGGAATTAATCTTACAACTAACATTTACAATTATAACTAGTGACTTACATCTATCTGAGGACCTCCGTAGTCCAGTGGGTAAGACTCTTGACTCACAATCCGGAGGTCGCGGGTTCGAACCCGGCATGCGCAAATAAATTTTATTTGATTAATTTGTATTATTTCACAATTAATTCATTTAAAATAATATATAGTATATTTGCGGCATGTTCCAGAGTGGAAGATACTATCAGTATCGCCCTGGTGTAAGACCACCATTCAGAATTGAAACGTTGCTTGAAAATGGCTTTAGCCGTGTTTGGTGACCAGATCTGAATAGCCAGGTACTTCCCAACCTTCCTCTTCCCCACCTCCTTCCCCTCCCCACTACCTTCAGCCTCACAACATACCCCATTTGGGGATGCCATAGTCTCACTGGCTCCAGACGGGAGCAGTTGAGATTCTTGTGCGGTATTCACTGTAGAAAAAAAAAAAAATCTAAGACTTATAGCTAGTGACTTATATTAGTGGCTTACAACTAAGATTTACAATTATAAATAGTGACTTACATCTAAGACTTATAGCTAGTTACTAATATTGCTGTCTTACAACTAAGATTTACAATTGTAACCAGTGACTTACATCTAAGACTTATGTGTCGTTAGTGACTTATGACTAAGACGTATAAATGCTGACCTAAAACTAGTGACTTACTAACATACATTTTACAATAAGATTAGCGCCAGAAGAAGTACCTAAGTTTTTATTTATTCACATAAAGTTTTTTCTATTTAGGATTTCTATTGCCTTAGGCAATTTTTTTTACAATCCAAGAGAGTTTATTATCAAAGAATATTTCTCCATATTTACATTTAGGGTCCTGCGTGCGAAAAGATTATACTCTCGCATTCATAGATGGAGACAGTAAGAACACCACAAATTGATTGCCACCATCTCACGTACTTGAAAATCGATGAAGCAGATTAAATTGCAATCAAATGACTCGTTTTGGGCCGAATCACCCGTAGGGGATATTAATGGGTTATTTAGGGGATTCTCTTACCGAACACTCCTACGGAATGTACTAATCATTCTCTATAATTTAATTTAACGCCAGTGCAATAAAAGCAGACACCTTGAATTTATTCTTCTCGCGTGTTTACACGTAGGTATTCGGCAATTATCTGCGTAGACGACAGGGTGTCTGGAAAACAATGTGTAACGTTATTACACTAGCAAAAACTGAATCAATCAAATTAATTAAAATTTGTGTTAGCTATCCGAGTC
Source organism: Limnephilus rhombicus (assembly GCA_929108145.2). Taxonomy (NCBI): domain Eukaryota; kingdom Metazoa; phylum Arthropoda; class Insecta; order Trichoptera; family Limnephilidae; genus Limnephilus; species Limnephilus rhombicus. The sequence goes on from OV815278.1 coordinate 45,298,073, forward strand.
TTGACGCTAAAAGTACATAAAAATGGATCGAAAAGTACCTAACACGACTTAATTTATTATTTTATTCATAGGCAATAACACATTTTTAATCTCTGCATTAATATTGTCGTCGTTAGTTTTTTTTAGCTATGTTATATTAAGGATTAACGTAAAATAATTCAAAATCTGCTCCTTCATAGATGGTGGTAATTGAATTATTTTAGGAAAAAACCCCTTTTGCAAGGTATGCTGTAATATATTACGATGAATTGTTTGTTTGCGCCCGTAAATATGATTAAACAGTTGTGTTCAAACCTTGTGATTAAACAGTTGTATAAAAACCTAATTCTCCCAAGAAATGAATACAAATACGTATTACATTAGTATGCCTTTCTCGAATAAGAATAAGTGAGAAATATTTTTTTAACCTTAGGCAAGGGACACTTTGTACATATAATGAAATGAAATTTGCGGAAATCTTGGATCTATCCCGATTAAAAAAATTTATGTGGTCAATATGACTAACACAACACGGGTATAGTGTGCTGTATAGGGCCTAGTGTGATAGCCAAAAAAAAAACAAAAAATCTGTAACCAAGAAAATTTTATGAAATAAAAAAAAAAATTATAAATTATAAGTTAATTCTTTAGTGCCGGTAATTCCTTTAAAGCGTGTTAAAATGTGTTTGGTTCTCAGTGATCTTTCTTATTTTGTACCCGAATTTAGTTATTAGTTTGATATCCGATTTGCACACTTAGAACCAGGCTTCCTGTACTTACATATTATACACCCATAAGGCTGGGTTTATTGCAATCTTAACGACAGTATCTCACGGGCTTCCGCCAGAGCGGGAAGATCATATCCCTAATGTGGTGGAGGGAGGGAGAGGCCGTGGGGTTCCTGAGTAATTTTGCCATTAATTTGTCGCTCCCAATAAAACCTTTGCTTCAAGGCTGAGATAAGAGGGTTGTGTTGCAACACAGAATATAAATTGGTGCGTATTGCACTATTACTGATTAATACTATTAGTCTTATCGATAATTAGCACAAGAGTAAAGTAAATAAATCAAATATTTATTAGTTTTTTTTTTTTAATATTTGTCGACGAGCTGATCTTCGATTACCTACGATTCACGCATTGAACAGTACTAAGCAAGCCCCTCTTTGGCAGAGAGTTTATATTTAGTATGCATTATTTTTTTTTTCAATATATATCTTAAATGCGTAACGCTCTTTCATTCTGTTTACAGAAACCCCATCCTTAAGTAATGAACATTTTTTTTTCCTTGGAAAAATAGAAATAAATTTTGTTTGTTACTTTAATTTTTTATGATCTTATCCCACTGTTAACATGCATTAATTCTTTACTTGTATAATATATAGTATAGCATACATGCACATACATGCGTATGGTCCAATACAACCATAAATATATATTTTCAGTTGTTGATCACATATTATCATAATATATGTAATATATTTTTATTATTCTCTGGTAATCGGCAAAACATTTCGCCAATTCGTACATTAACCACCGTACATTAACGACTTTTGACTGGAAGATTTTTTTTTCTACAGGTGGGGTGGAGATTTTTACTTTAAAGTCTTCCACACTCAATCTTAAAATCGCCTCCTGAAAAATGTCCCCTACAACATAGGTGAACGTGTGAAAAAGAACATGTTTTTATTCTGAAGAGTACTTGGCAGGCGGTTATGGGTATCGCTGCCCCGGGAAGCAGGTCCTAGGTTTTGAGACTTAGGTGAGGTTTATCCATGCAAATGCGTCTGCCCACCTACTACGTCGCGTGCCGAACCGGGGAAGCCTGGTTTAGGGAGACCTTTTGACCTCTCCGGTCAGATTCTCTCGGCCAATCGCCTTGCACCGCAGTGGGAGGAATGGATTCACACGTCCCTCATTCCTAGACACACTCCTGACCCCCAGATTTCTGTCCACCCCTCATACCTTTTTCCTTCTCAAAACTTCCTTTATCTGAAAAGATCCTCCACACAGCACCCCCAAGATGACGTGGGACCTGAGGAAAATTGTTTTCCTTAGGGCCTCCTCCTTAGGGTCTCAAAAGAGTCGGTACAAGCTACGAATTTAGATTTTAATCAGCCGCTATCCGAACGTCTTACCATATGAAATTGGCGTTTTGTATGGGAGGAACATAAAGTCGATTTTTTTAAATATTATATATTTATTTAATCAAAGTATGTACCATTGCTATCTATGCACTTTTGCCATCTCATAGGTAGTTCATCGATCCCTTTACTAAAAAAACCATTCGGACGGGAATCAATAAAATCTTTGAAGGCGGTTTGGACTGCCCCATCGGAGTTGAATTTTTTCCCTTGCAAGAAGTTATCCAAATTTCGAAAAAAATGGTAATCTGTTGGTGAAAGGTCCGGAGAGTACGGTGGATGTCTTAGACATTCCAATTGAAGCTACTCTAATTTCTTAGCCGTCTGTTGTGCAGTGTGTGGTCTAGCGGTCAATGCGCGTTTGTTGAATTGCTTCACTCAATTCGTGAGATACCCACCTTTCAAGCTTTTTCACCTTCCCAATTTGCTTCAAGTGGATTAAAACAGTTTTATCACTAACACCGCAGCCTGCAGCTAACTCGGACGTGGTTTGCGATGGATCCGCTTCCACAATAGCCTTCAATTCTTCATTATCAACTTTGGTCTCCGGCCGTCAACGGGGCTTGTTTTGCAGGTCGAAATTTCCAGAACGAAAACGTTGGAACCAAAAACGCACTGTGTTTTCTTTTGCGGCACCGTCGCCATACACACAATTAATCCTTCGAGCCGTTTCGGCAGCACTGGTGCCACGGTGGAACTCGTACTCGTAAATAACGCGATATTTCAAGTTTTCCATTTTGTAAACTAAGTGACGCAAAGAAAAAAAACAATTAATGAAAAAACAAATGAATTGTAATTTTCGAAACACAAATACATGAGTAATTAGCTGTATAAATTTTAATTTGGAATTCCTAACCAAAGAGAAGATATTTGAGATCAAAGTTGTCAGTACGGCAAAACGCCAATTTCATATGTAAGGACCTAATATCTAATACCAAAATGATATTAGCAAACAAAAACTCTCACAGGCTGTCAATTACACGTGTATCACATTAATTCATGTGATTAATATGTGGGTACAATGTATTTAAAGATCATGGCTGTATTGTGCTAAAACATTTTTCTATTATGTCATTTTTGACGGGTTATTTGGTATAATTTTATTTACACAAGTGCAGTATTATGAAAATAAAGTGCAACATAATTTTTTATATGTAGCAGGTGTTTGCCGATTCTCTTCTTGCTATTGAAAACTATGTCTATTGGATTAGCACGTAGGCACCAAGAATAATCTGTAAATATTGACTCGTGATCCGGTTCCATCTAAATCAGAACAGTAACAATCAGAAAAGTAATATGAAGATATTAAAAGGGACGAAAAAAGATATCCTCAAACCCTAACCTCACATAATCTTGTCCTTATTTCATCGCCTTTTAAAAGGGTTCTGTTTTATAGATATTTCGATAGATTTTCGTCATGCGGTTTACATTGAAACAACGAAAATTCCGCTTGATTGTATCATATTTGTTAACGCATTAAACATTCAATCGCATATATAGAAAATATGTACCATGATTCTACGCAAACGTAGCCCAATTTTTAAAAAACATCTATTGATTTTCGATTTTTTTTTCTTAAATGACTGCAAATCTTGGAAGCGGAAAATAACCCAATTCCCGACATCCGATCCAGCAGATCAGATCCGACCCATACTCGGCAGATATAATCGTCGTCGATAACAATGCATTATATCATCTTTCTATTTTACTCACGCAATTCTCTGAAATTGGCTACTACTCGGCCCAAGAGACGGCCCGAAAATTGAAATAGATAGTAGGTATTATAGCAAAAAACATATTTTTTATTGCGGGTTGATTTTTATTATATGTGGTTTGCAGGCGATGTTAAGGCGCCGTATCCCCGCTTAAAAAGAGATATGTAATTACGAATGTTGGAGAGAGCGCGCTAATATTTAAAACGATAAAATTGAAGTGGAAATTGTGAAAATGTTTAATAAAACACGACTGGTTTAAAATAGAGCAAAAATCTCTTGAGGGCTGTCTAAAACAGTATTTAAAGAATCACCGTGAATTTTTTCATAAATATGACTTGTAAAATAACTGAAACAAACGTGTTTATGATAATTTTCGGAGCATACTTTGCATTTTTTTCTATCGAGGGAATTTCATATAATTTGCGTTTCAGCATGGGAAATGTATAGATATTATCTTAAAAAATAACGTTTATTTTTTAAGCGCTTAAAAACTTCAAATGTTTAAGGGAGATACGAGTATGTAAGAAGTCGGTAGAAATTCGGGTAGCGGCGGCTTAAACCAAATTGTTTTTTCACCGATTTAAAGGTCGAGCAATTTTTTTTTCATTTTTTTGGGGTGTTATGCCGTATTGCACTACCTCCTTCTTTAGCCAACGTGTCAAGCAAGTTTATGTAATTTACAAGACGTCCTTAAGAAGCGACGTGCATGTGAGGCCTACAAAATATTATTCAAAATGGCTCGTTTAGTTCATTGAAATATTGTCAGGTAATTTATCATGGGCGGCGCGCGGTACTTTGAATGCGCATCTCGGGTATAATCAATTTATAAATTATAATTATTTACGCAAATCTAACCATTCTATGTTGGATTTTCGCGTTCTTGGAGTATATTAATTTAACATTCGGAATCATTCACGTGAAATGTAAATGTGAATGTATTGTAGTATCTTACGAGCCTTCATGACTGTAAAATATACTTACAAGTCTACTGTAATACAAGTAGGTAGCTGATCTTTGTTTTTTTTTTTTACATTAACTCCACACAGGAGGCCCTGAGGAAAATAATTTCCCTCAGGGCCTGTATCATCTGAGATGCTGTATGCAGGGACTTTTTGAGGAGAAGAAGGAATCAACATTGGTCTTCGCCTCCTAAATAAGTGTGTGTACGTGGGGCAAGTCCCGTATGTCGCCTCTGTATGGGAGCACCGGCTAGATAATGCATTGATCCACTTGGCCCTCAAGCTGGGCCAACGGACTCCCCTGTTGGCGCTCTCGGGCGCATATAGGACTGTGGCTAACGATGCATTACCGGTTCTGGCTGGTACACTGCCGATTGACTTGGAAATTAGGGAAGTTTTGACAAAAAAAGCATTGACGAGAGGTAGGGTTGCTGTCCACCTGGGAGTCGAACTGGCACCAGGCGGAGCGGTATCCCTCCCTGGCTTATTGAAAGCTATGCGAGATAGAACGCTGAGTGTATGGCAAGAGCGATGGGATAGGTCGACGAAGGGTAGATTGACTTTCTCTTTCTTCCCCTCAGTTAAAAGCAGAATGGAAGGGGCGCACATAAAACTGGATCACTACATGACGCAATTGGTGTCCGGTCATGGAGAGTTCAGGGGACGACTACATAGTCTGGCACTGTCTCCTCATCCGAACTGCGCATGTGGTGACACTAACCAGAGAGCCGAGCATATTCTGTGGCACTGCGAGTTGTTGAAGGATGCCAGAGAGGAAATGTTAGATGGTTTGAGAGGGATTACAAGACCGGCATGGAATGCCGATCTGCTGTCGAACAGAGATAATTTTGAATGCTTTAAAAAGTTTGTAAAGTCGTGGGTGGAGAGATGGCCTGTGCGTAGAGTTGCAGACATAGATTAAAATCATCTTTGTTTCAGGTGCCAAACGTATTGCTCTTGTCTCTCCATGGTTACTCCTCCATCTCAATTTTATTATTGCCTATGCTCGATTGCTTTATATTTCTGTTATACTTTTGTTTTTACTTTTCTTGTTTGGTGGTATGACTACACTGTATTTATTATTCTGTTTTTATTTATAACTACTGTTATACATTATTATTTTTTTGCTCTCTACTACTGCGTAATCTTAATATTATTTTTTTCTTTTTTCTCTATTTTTTTGCGTCAATTTGTTGTTGATCGCGCCTTTTTACCTGTCTCATTTGGTTTTATTATGTTACTAACATCTTGAATTGTGACTAGGTTGCTGTACTGAACTCAATTGTACTGTATTGTCCAACTCCCCACCATGGGGGCGGATAGACCCGGTCCCTGCATCCAGTCAGGTGGCAGAATTCTGGTAGGGCCGTCCCATTAACGCCCGTGCCTCCCCCGGCGTCATGAGCGAGCTTGAGGAATATTTGCGCGAGTCCGGTTCCCTTCCGTCCTGCCTCCGGTGATCCGAGGCTCACTTCATTCCCCAGGGTCTTTGGGAGTATCTCCCCCCCACAAACACTTCTTCAAGAGTACTTTTGGGAAACCGGCTAAGGGACGCGGGCGTTTGGGCACGTTGCGGCCAGGTCGCTCGCCCTCTCATTCTCGCCGGGACTGCCCCGTGATAGTGGGACAAACTGCCCCCGATATCTTTCTTTTTATATATTTTCTTTGGTCTTAATCATACTTACACCTGTAAATATTTTTCTTTTTATTTATTATTTCACTCAACTAGATGCTGAACCAACAGGCGAACACATCTATGATGTGTCTTTATCTTGTTAATTACTGCAAATGTAAGTATGCATACATTTTTCTTTTTTACTAACAATCATGCATGCAGGGACATTGGAGGGTCTAGATTCGTTTCAAAAATAAATCTAGCTTCCTTTATCCAAAAAATTAGAGTCCTGACATGTGCGGCTAAGGAGGTTAAAAAATCAGTTTCCTCACACAGCCGTGGGAAAGTGGTGGGTCCCCTCCAAAGGTCTTGAAGAGACCCATGTTGCAGGAAGGAGGAAACACAGAGGTGGGCAAATCATTCCACAGCCGAGTTGTTGAACACGTGACAAATGTCATGTAACAAATGTCAACCGAGTACAAATGTTGGGCATGCGTTTGGCGTGTTTCCCCACTATACATCGGTGCCAAAGGAATAAATGACTCTAGTTCGCATATTCCATTGTAATACCGGTAGAATAAGGATAGCATTCCCACCCGACGCCTGTGCTCTAAAGATTGCAATCCGTCTGTTAAGATGGGAGAATCTATCAAACGGACCGCCCGTTTCTGCATAGAGTCGAGGGTATTTTTCAGGTATTTTGGAGCTCCAGACCAGAGGTGGCCCCCAAATTCAACCGTGGGGTGCACTTGTGATTTATACACGGTTGCTCAAAAAGTGTCGTGCAATCTGAGTTTTTTTTTTTATTAGTCTAATTAATAATAGATTTCATTTTACTAGTTTGAATTACTTCAAGTTGAATATCTCGAGAAGAAAAAGAATAATACAGGTATTTGCATTTTAAATAAAGTTCACTAGCCTAACGTTACCTAAAAATGTATAAAGCGTTAAATTCTGGTGAAAAGGGAACCTCAAGGATCAGTTCATAAAAAAATCTATATGATCTTTGATTATTTTCACAGGTAAGCTATTACATTATATCCAAAAAACTTCATTATAAAATAAAGTTATTTATTTATTCTACGCCCAGCTGGGCGTTTTATTTAGCGTCTATATCTTTTGGGAAATATATTATTCGTCTATATTATTTGCTGTTTCTATGTACAACGTACATTAAATGAATAAAAATCATGCATACTTGCAGGAATTCGTGTTTTAAACGATCTAACTAAAATATGTGACAGTAAATATGTAAAAATCACACAAATCTGACAGGAGATCACGTCCGTTACCTCGATAACGATCCCACAAAAGATATAGAATTGCTATGCGGAGGGCTTTTTCACAAATATTTAATAAGTAATAGGTAATAATTTAAAATAAGATGTAATTTTGAATGTAAGAAAGAAAAAAGGATTACGGCTTACACTCCTTTACTTAACCGTTATTTTTTGAAGAATATTATTTTTTGCTTATTATAATTTTATTATTGATATTCTAATTTTCCTACAATTTTTAAAAATATATTATTAACATTTTGTTTTCTTAAAATTACAATATTTACCTTTAGGCTTAAAAATCGGAAAATGTACCTATATAACTCAAGATATTATTCAAAGTGGAAGGCAGGAATGGGTATCGCTGCCCCGGGAACCCTTATTCGATAATCTACACTTCTGCCATAGGTCACTTGGTTCGCTACGTTTGGTGATTTAGCAGTGGTGCCCGGGTTCATGGGGTGAGGTTTGTCCAAGTCTTGGAGGAGGATGACCAGGACACCCTGAACCCCAGATTACTACCCACCTCTACCTTTCCTACCAATTCTATTCGATTCGATTCCTACCAAACCCTTTTCCTTTCCAGAACTCTTCTCTTCTTACTTTTCCTAAAAAAACCCTCCACACAGCATCCCCAAAGATGACAGACCCTGAGAGAAATTATTTTCCTCAGGGCCTCCTGTGTGGAGCTCATGTAAAAAAAAAACTTAACACCTTTGAAAAGTCATTAAAAGTGAAGAGAAAAAATATATTAAAAAAATGGCTACACAGGTTACGTTATGTTAGGTTATGGGCTATTTTTCAATTTTTTTTTTTCATAGCTTTTAATGACTTTTCAAAACGGTGTTGAGTTGACTTAATTCTGAGTTGGCATGGAACCGTTTGAACTATGCTATTACCAGTTCTACGAACCTTCCTCTAAGACTCTCAGCATTCATCTATTCCAATTCAATTGTTTTCCGCCTTTTAATTAGCCTATTTTTCCAGCCTCGCCGCCACCGGCAAGTTGGGACTCTTGCGTAGGAATTATTTGAAAATAATAATAATACTAACTTCAATAACCTTCCATTTCGCACACTCCGTTTACCCGTGTTACCCTTTATCCTGCATAATACACTACCATGTAGCTTTTTCGCCGAATCCGCCGAAACACCATACTTGTTGTACATAGAAAGTAGTCCATACAGTGTTACTGTACTCTGTACATGGTGTGTGCCCCCCCCCCCGCATCCAGCTCAGTCTGGGAACAATATTCTTCCCAAACCGCAGCCGTTCTTCACGTGTTGAAGCGGCAAGGGAAACCACAATGCGGTCCCTAAATGAACATAAGGGCAAAGCTTGATAATACGACACATCAGCGAAACGATATTTAAACTAAGACCATTATGTAGAAAATTACTCGCATTCAAACCATTATAATAGACCGCTCAAACAAATGAAAACGCTTTATAGCGTATGCCTGCGAATTTCACTTTCACGTCATGAATATGTTGGTTAAATGGGTAATTAATTTTATAGGCAGAAGATCCTTCCACATACCTTTGTTTAAATTGATTACGCAGTTGGTTTAATTATTTAATCCTTTATCGGTTCTACTATTGAGAATTTATGCAAAGTAAACGCTGAACTAAAATATAATTGAGAAGTGTTTCTTTTCCGCGAATTTTTCATCGTTTCAATAAATTATCAACTTACCTATTTCTTTTGAGTTAACAAACAATACGATAAAAGAGATTAGCAAAATGATAAATTATGAAAAAAGATTTTCTTTTGTATGTCTTGCTTATTAAGTGGAGCTTGTTTATAGTTCCCTTATGAGTAAGTGCCTCCACTTTCTCTTACTTCCGATCCATTCCGATCTGCTTGAGATGAACCCCAGGCATTATTTGCGCTCTATTCTTCGAATTTGTGACCACAAAGTACCGCCGGGAGGCCCGCGAAGGAAATTTTAATGCGAAATCTATTATTTATCGCTAAAGACGAGACTGCCTGGGAACGAGAATGGAAACGAGTCTCGGAACGGGAACGGGAACGGGAACGAACGGATTCGGAAAGTAAGCGAAAGCGAGTACAACACACCAATTATTTACACTCCTAGTCGAATCTAGACTTTAAGAATATGTAATTTTAGAATTCGATTAATAGCGGATTTATTTGTGTAATATACACGAATATTACACAACAAAGTATTATTTTACTGGTTACATTAAATTTTTTATAATAACGTTTGAAGGATATTCATATCAATAAAGCTTAGGTTAGGTTGTGGTGCCGTGTATTTCGAAATAAATAAGTATCTTTGTATTACGACCTCCATGTTTGTTCAATAAATTATTGTCCTTGTAAACAGCAAAATACGTAATATTATGCAAAAACTTCATGTACGTACTTTAAACGTTTAAGCCTTTACGTAATTAGTAATTACGTAATTGAAGTAATTTATGCTTTTCGGTACAACCTCTTGCTCAGCTGCCCTCTGTAGATATTAGTCCAAATAATCCAAAAATGCGTTAAATGTTTATTTTTTCTCCGTTTTTTTTTCGATTTACGTCGTCAAAATATTTCTAGAGAAATAAAGTGCGTCTTTGACAACGTGCATTTTAAGAGGATTTTTTTTCTGAAAAATTAAAAATAAATAAATTATTATAATTAAAGAAATTAACAAAAGTTTTCTTAAACTCCTATTCAATGTTATTTTCTCAATTTGGAAGGCGGGTAGGGGTACCGCCGCCCTGGTAAGGGAACGTACCCATACTACGTGACACGTTTAGGGGGGGGGGGTCTTCAAAATGTCACGCTCCATACAAATGAGCGGCGGTTTGCTTAGGTTTTTGGTCACCGGGGGGGGGGGGGGGGTTAAAAATTGCAAAAAGTTGGTCACGTAGTATGGGTACGTTCCCTAACAATTTATTGGATAAACAAAACCTATGCCATAGGTCACTACGTTTGGTGATTTAGCAGGGGTGCCCGGGTTGAGGGAATTCCTTTGACTTCTCCAGCCATACACTCTCGGAACATCGCCTCGCACCGCAGTAGGAGGGATAGATTCATACGTCATCGCTCCTGAACACACTGCCCCCAGATATCTACCCATCCATCATACCCTTTTCCTTCCTAGAACTTTCACTCCTTCCTTTCATCCCCATTTGCATCCCCAAAGATGACAGGCCCTGAGGGAATTCTTTTTTCCTCAGGGCGTCCTGTATGGAGCTAATGTAAAAAAATATAATTATAAACTTTCTTTTCGAAAAAAGTTTTCGTGGTCGAAAAATCTACAAATAATGTCACCATAATATGCAATGAATAAAGAAAAATTAAAAAAAAAAAAAAAACGTTTTACAGCATTTTAAATTTCCGTGATCAATATTCAACACGGTACAAAAATAATCCAAAAATTATAATGGCCGTGAAAATCTCAGACCATATTTAAAAAAATCTCATTTTTTGTATCCACCCAAGAGTCTCAACTGCACAATAACGTTAGAATTGGGACATTCCCATTAGGGAGATTTTGAGAGACGGTTAAATGAAAAGATGAAGGTTCGGCAGTGCCTGGCTATTCAGATCTAATCACTCAACACATCTGATCCAATTCTGAATGGTGATCTCACCGGGGCAATTCGGACTATCTTTCGCTCTATAGCCGACACAATTACCTGACTACTTACTAGGTAGAGACTCATTTTTATTTTTCTATTTCTATTAAAATCTGAAAACCTTTCCGCTCCGCCAATGAGTTCTACAAAATGGTCCCAATAATTTCATTTCTTAATTACATGTATTTATTTTATTTATTTATTTTTTTAAATATACATACATTACAATACATTACAAGGTGATACTTTGTCTGTCAAACTGGGAAGGATACCCGTTTCAGGACAGCCAAATTGAATATTTAGTTCATAATATTCATAACAAAGGAATGGTTTCGTTCAAGAGATCACAGGAACGAGCTTCTGTCAAGACAACTTTTGAGAAAATTAAAAATTGTATTCTGAACGAAGGGTTCGTTTTTTTAAGTCTTTGAAAGAATCGCAAAGATGTGTATTTTTGAAGGGCTTTTTGGAGAACATTAATAATTGCATTCAGAGTGAAAGAGTGGTTTGGAAATTTGAATTTCGATTTTCTTTCCGTGAATGAATGAATGCAAACCTTGGAAGTGGAGATTAACCCACTCCCCGTCATCAGATCGAGCTGAAACTCGGCAGATAGACTTGTTGTCGATGACAATGCAATCTATAAAGTTTTAGCAGCAATCACGCACACACGCGCATTTCTCTGAAATTGGCTAATAGCCGGCCCAATAGGTGGTCCTAATAGATGCATTGTAGTTAAAAAAATTGTTTTAAAAATTAAGGGTTGATTTTTTTCAAATAATTATATAGATCAGATACAAAATAATTAATTAAGTTTAACAAAATCATGAAAATATGCCGTATGGAGATACAATGTGTGACGCCGTAGGGTGAAATTTGGCTGTATCTATTTGAAGGCACCATTAGCTATGCTTTTACGACGTTTCATAAGTCAAGCTCCATACGCCGTTAAGGTGAAAGTCCACGGCTGACTAATAAAACCCCGGGGTGCCTCAAAGACTGAACTATGTATCTTTTCAGTTAATCTCTAAAGCGAACTCCCTCCCGCGCCCCCTGTCCCCTGCCCCTACCCCGAGTCAAGCCAAGTTCGCGGAGAAACAACCCGGCTTTGTATCGCGAGAATAAAGATTTTTCATCCGCGTGTTTTATTTGGATTAAAATAAATATACAAAATGTACGTAGGGGTGTCTACCGCCGAAAAAAGTTGAAACATTTTTTGCAATATCAATGAGAGACAATCGACAGGTCTGAAAGACTGCTGCGGTGGCGGAGTCCGTTGAGTTCGAGCCCGGTGGTGCCAATAACTTTTGTATTATGTGTTTTGATAAAACCCTTAAGGGGGAATACCAGACAAAACCGGAAATATGTCATTTTTAAATCAAATTTTAGACGTATTGACTCTTTTCCACTAAAAATTATAAATTGATTTCGAAAGACTGTTCTTTTATCTAGTAAAGCTATGTTTAAAATTTTGAGAAAATATGTTAATTTTTAGTACAGTAAGGTTTTACCGTTGGTCGTTGGCAGATTTGTTAAATTTTCAAACAAAATTTTGTATTATACAACACATTTTTCAAATCATGTAATCATGCAGTAAAATAAATCAATAAATTATCTGGGAAAGCAATGTTTCAAAATTTTTATTTTACTTTAAATAAAATCGTTTAAAAAAAGATCCGCGCACGTGTTTTGTGACGAAAATACTTCAATTAGTCTATTTATTTACGGTCTTACAAACTAATATATTAAAGTTACGTTTTAAGATTTTCACGCCCATAAGTATTTTCGTTATTTTTTTTGTGGTGTTTTGCCGTGTTGCGCTACCCCTGTTTTTAGCCAACGTTACGGACAGCATTGCAGTGTCCATCATCAGATCAGATCCGGCAGATGTGTTCTGACACTGCAACGCTGTCCGAAACGTTGGCTGAAGAAGGAGGTAGCGCAACACGGCATAACACCACAAAAACAAATAACGAAAATAATATAAGTATTTAAGTTTTTTTTACATTCTTATTTTGCTTAGATATTATTGAAAGATTATAAATACTTATTATCAAAAAATAATTACAAAAAGTACAATATTTTACTAGTTTTATCGTCACTCTTTTCAGCATTTTTGAATATAGGTATAAATTAAAGAAAACATTGAATGAAATAAAATCGATATTGAGTTATTATTTTAAATGCTGGTACGGATAATAATTAATCTTTCTCATTGGAACCGCCCTGTATGATCGTAAGAACATCTTTCGACGAAATATGTTTTCTCGACCGCTGGCTGGTTAATGGCCCTTAAAGCAGCAATATGAAAATTTTGTAGGAGACTATAAAAACAAATATTTACAAATTCGTGAAACTAATTAAAAGTTTATCAGAAACTGGTAATTTGTTATTCAATTTTTTGTGTAAAGTATTCATGTAAAATATGATTTATAATTATCAAAGATTTGAAGGTTGAATAATTTCTTCCATGAATTGAAATAATCTAAAAAAAAATTGCGAGCATAAATTTTATTTTTAGTATTAAAAATGCCTTAATCAATAGTCTGCCTAGTCAGATACTCTGGTCGGACTAATTCAACAGTCAGAATAATATGAGAGTATATATGAATCGATGCATGAATGTGAATGAGGCGAGGAGTGTGTGCCAAAACCGATTTGTTTGGCGGACCTTACTCTCTGGCTGCGAAACAGTTTGATGGTTAGTTAGTGTGGAACTTTGAAGACTATATATGTGGAACCTCTGAAAAATAACATTCCCAAAAAATGTGGCTTGAATGGAAAAAAACACCATTCATGTAGTTTTCAATGAATTGACAATAAACAAATAGGTAGATACATTCTCTGTGGGTTTCTTCTGAGGAAGAAAAAGATAAAGATTTAATAAAATAATATTTAGATAAATTTAGTCTTTGCTTATCTTCAGAACTTTATGAAGATTTAGACCTAAGATTCCTTTACTTATTTTACTATTTTGATTTATCAACGCTTTTTATTATCTTTTTTAAAATCGCTTACACAAAATAATTTCAAAACATTAGGTGTACTAATATCTTACTAAAAGCAGAAAATATCTATGCTATTTCAGCAAATATTGTTGATGGTGAGTTATCACATTACGAAATCAGGCGGAATATATACTTGTATTATTTTGTCCCTACACGCACTATATGCAACTTTTTCTGTCTAAAATTTATTTCCCAAAGCATATGTATATAACTTTTTTCAACTCGCAGGGTTTTCATTTCAATCATAAGCTGCTAAACTATGAAGTATCCATTCATTTGTCGAAAACAAACGCAAAAGTTACTCTTCCTGCTATTAAAACTGGTATCTTTATGTGTATCTGTTTGGTTGTTCATTTTCACAACTTTCCTTTAAATGTGGGTTTGCTCGTTATAAAAAAAATCATGTTAAAATATCTCTGTTCTGGTTTTGGGCGCCCTGTTCCGCAGGCTATAATTATCCCATCTGAATCTCAATTAATTGTCTCACGAGAATGAGCTTTCATTTAAAGTCGCCAGCTTTCAGTTTCGCGTCATCCCGACCGCGAGCTTCAAGGAGCATCATGAAGGCACAAAACTAAGCAATCGCTAAGCAATCGACATCCTCAGATTATTTCACTACGGGTGGATTGTTTCACAACGTACCCGTGGATTGATTCACAACCTACCCTTGGATTATTTCACTATCCTCCACTGGGGGTTCCTCGGGGTAGGGGCTCCATTGTCATTGGCTGGGAATGGAGTGCCATCGATTTACTCAGCGCTACCTCTACCTCTTAGGTGTGCTTATTTAATGGAATTTCTTAAAAAGCAGGAAGGAATCACTTATTGAAGCGAGCTGAAAATGTTGGACTGGAATTTGTCGCACTTATTTGATTTTGGAGAATGTGTTCGAACACCTGTACGTTGTAGCCAAAAGAAATAACTTTAAATGAAACTCTAGCTTTTCAACATAACGATACTACAAATGGTTCCTTCGCCACAGCAGATTTAATGGATTATTAGAGATGGTTCTGTCCTGAAAATTGTTAATGTTTGATTATAAAATAACGTTATGTATTTACATAAATTTTACATCGCAAACAAAAACTCTTTACGACTATTAAAACATAAATGATAATATTAATATAATTTGAATCAAACGTTGATTATGTTTTCCAGTTGGAAGAATACCCGTCCTAGAACTCTATGTCCACGGATTGTTTATTTAGGACACTTAAGGTTATTATTGTTATTCTCTGCTATTTCTGATATTTATGGAGTCATTCGGCTGTATTTTATATTGGTCAAACGTTTTTAGTAAATATAATGGCAACAATTTTCATTTTGGTTTCATTCAACTTTTCTCTCAAATCGTCTTTCATAAATTACGAGTTCTTGTGAAAACATATAGCCTTGACTTTTAACGCAACCTGCGATGTTTTTACGGCTTCATCACATTTCCCCGATGTTATTGCTGAAAATTGTCTGATAAAAACACGCTGACGTCACGCGTTGCGTCTCATGGGCGTATCCTGGATGATCCTAAACAGGTTCAAAGCGCCCCCCTATTCTGTTACAACCCCCTCCGTCCCACCCCATTCCGTAAAATATGCTGACTCGGTTGGTACGTTTCGGTTCTGCCAACCACTCCCCAACAATAGCTACTCGATACAAGGCGAGGATTTCGCGGGTCGACGGTCGCTTCCGCTCTCTTCAACTCCGACCGAAATTCGCTCCCAAACGAAATCACGGTTATAAAATTTACGAAAGATACACTAAGGTAAAAACTTGAAAACTAAATAATTTTTAAATAAATGAAGACAATATAAGCGAAACTCAATATGTTTTTCTGATTTTTCTGTTTCCAGATTTTCATTGAGTTTCGCTTATATTGTCTTCATTTATTTACGTATTACAATTTGAGGTTTTACTCATAAAGTTAAAAATAAAACTAAATAATTTACTGAATACACCCAATGCTATTCAAAATCCTATATTTTAACTATAGCAACGGATAAGGAATGCTAAAACTATTATCTTAGCGATGTTTGACCATAAGTAATTAATATGGACACAATATGTTATTCATCACTCAGAGTACCGTGTACATAGGGGCAAGATGTGAACTAATAACTAACTAATCTAATTAACGAAGAACATTGTCGTAGCTGTCGCGGAAGAAAGATCTAGAATGTTTAATCCCGAAGCTTATCACCTAATTTATACATTGAATGCCCTCATTAAATAGTACACTTAAATTTACTCTTCACCCTTCTTGATTGAACAAAGGTTGACATTAATGATTGCACCTTCATATTCTTCATAAGAATCAACTTCTAAGTAATATGCTGTGCTTGTCTCGCGATGTTGGCAGTTTAGACTGTTTCCTTACTTTGCCAATTTTTCGACGCAAATTGAAAGGGTCCTTTTATGTTTAGACCCTCCTTCTCTCCTCCCTTTGCCCCGGGATAAAATCTCATTGGAAGGGAGGAAGGGTACACTGGCTTTATTTTTGAGCAGGCGCCCTTTCACATATTAAGAGTTTGAAAGCTTTTTACACTGTCTTGTCTTCACTCCGTAGAATGAAGTTTGAAAAACGTTTATAATATCGAATTTTATTTATTTCAGACTTTAACCTTTTAAGACAAAATAATGAAATAATACGTGATCGAAGTTTTAAACAGAATATTCGGTTCGGCGATTTCAATAATTATTACTTAGAATAAAATATTGCAAATTAAAACTTTTCAGACATTTTATGACAGTTGTTTTCTATTACAACTTTATCGTAAAATATCAGTTATTATCAGTATAAAAGAGCTTTTACTCTTAGGAGTAAAGAATTCGTCTGAATTGTTTCTCTGGTCATTTAATAACGATTGGAAAATGCGTAATATACATAAATCTGAACCATTGAACCCAACCAAAACTTTTGATTCCGGAAATTCCGAGGAGATTAAATTACTAAGAACTTAACGTTTTTAGTTACCGAGGAAAATGTGAGAATGTTATCTTATTTTAAATGTTATCTCACACTTTCTCCAGAACTGATAGTGATAATATATTTGCGTCTTAAGGTTCTATTATCGTTTTTCTTTTCTACAAAAAAACTAAGTCAAAGCGGACGACGTAAAACCATATCTCGTCTCCTAAAGCGCCAGACAGAATAGTGTCGGCTCATAGAATGACATAATACTGAGAGATGTAGGCGAAAATTACCTCCATCTCGTAATACTAAAAGCTCAGGGCTTTCAAATATTTTTTCGATCATTCCTTTCTCAAATAAAAATCGCATATTATTTTTACTTCTAAGGACTTAAGATTTTATGTATTTCGAGTTTAGTTCCTTAGACGAATTATTTCAGGACATCTTTTCAAAAAAATTATAACATATTTTGTATTGTTAAACCATTCCTTTTAGATATCATAGTTATCACATTCAGGTTATACATATTTGAATAATTCTTATTTATTGGGTCGTATTTATAATTCCACTTCACCATTATTTTGTGTTTATAAACTGCCATGCTTTTCTCAATTATCAGAGAGTTTTTTTAGATCCTTTCGTATTAAAAAATTCTTATTTGTTTGATATCAAATGGTTTTTTTACAAAACTCCGTAGCTCAGATGAAAGCAGCGTGGCGCTGAATAGTAACAGTGATCCGAATTTTTTTTAAAGAAAGTAACATTCCCGCGTTTCGAATAATTTGACAATATTTGAAAATCTCCTACTTCCTCCGCAGTACGCGGAAAATGTGGCTTGTGTCGTGATGGAGGATTTAGCCAGCCGAGGAAACGAACACGCCAAGCTTGGGTGGGACCCAAACGCGATTCCAACTCAGCCACTGACCAAAAAGCTCTTAATAATACCTAAACCAACTTTACTCATGTACGAATCCTGAATTTGCAATCTTTATTGTTTTGGTTTGGCTTTTTGACGTACGATTTTAGTTCAGATTAATATATGAAAAACCATGTTTGATTGGTGAGGTAAAACCATGTATTAAACCATGTGTGATCGGGTGAGAAATGTGGATATCCGCAAAGAATGTAAGGCTGATGTAAGCATAATGAGTAAGATTAAATTCTGAGTGGAAAGACCGAGTTGTTTGGCGGTCTGTCCTCTCTGCCTACGCCTGCGGAAACGGCGTGTTGGTTAGTTTTTTTATTGTTGATACATTATTTTACAAAATTTCATAGTACAATCGAGTAATGTTGGCCTCACTGGGTTGTTTACCCGTGCTGAGGCCCCCATTTTATAATATAATAATTTATACATAATACAGTTTGAAAAAAAAAGAAATATACAATGTTGGTGTCGAAACAAAAAAAAACATTTAAAATAAAGATAAATTTAAACTAAAAATAGAGATCAAAAAATAAAATTAAATAAAATTAACAAACTTAAAAAATAATTAAATGAAAATCTGCGTATATTATGTTTTATGTGTTTGTGAGTGTTACGTGTTTTATATTGGTTTTGTGTGTTGCGTGTATATGTTTTATTCTTTTATGTTATAAAATTTTGGTATAATTGTCTTTTTTGTTCTTTAATCCATTTTTTTTTTTATTTTGTGTCTGAAATTATTTTTGTTTTCCTCAATTTTTGTTTCAAGTTAAAGACTGTTGAATGCTTTTATAGCATGGTATTTATGGTGTCTTAGTTAGTTAGTTAGTTTTAAAAAAGTGCATGTAATTAATAATAAGCATCATCATCAGATTATCCATGTCTTACTCAATAATTATTTAGAATAATTTTTCGAACGCCGACAGCAGTTGACATTGTATAGACATGTCTGACATTGTACATCCAATTTGAAATTTACATTCGCCATCTCTCCGTCTCTCCGTCTCTCCGGCATGCGGGCGGGTAGCGGGTATTCTCTTTGCCGGCATCACAACATCAAAAGACGGCCGGCTACACGAAAATATCTTCCTTCGCTTGAAACATTATTTAAGGCGAAATGTTGATAGAATAAGGGAGGATTTGATGTAACCGTCATATTACTTAGCAACTTGGAGTTTACTCGACAATGTTAATTGTTTCGTGAGAGTTTGAGGAAATGCCTTCAACGAATTCGTGATTTTTAGTGTTTATTGATGTTTCTAATTAAAGTACCTACGGAATTAGACATTTAAAGCGCTCATTATCCTATGTATTATGCTAAGTCCTATTCTGAATCGAATTCATTCAAAAGATTCGAAAGATATTCACAAAGATTAAATAATATAATGTAAAAAGATGACAAAAGGAGGTTCACTACAATAGAAAATGATGGATAACTTCAATGGATTTTAACTGATCGAGTAAAATCTTCAGTAATTACCTACTTCACTGTGTTTAATTTTTTCAATGAATCTTTTATGGTACAAAATGAAAATATACTATGTCCAATAACAAAATTAAAAAAAAAGGTTTTTTTAGATCTTATGTTTATCCACATATAATTGACAATGAAAAGAATTGAAGAAAAATAGTTTCCAGATAATATTTAATAGCTTTTTTATACTAATAACAAATTAAAAAAAAAAAAACAGATATATTTAATAACAAGGACAAGTGTGATTTTTTTTAACAAATCTGGTGTCTATAAATTAATTTTGAACTTTTTTTATTTAGGGAAGACTTGTAGAAATTTCGATAAGGTATTTAATTAATTAATAATTATTCTGAATTTGCCAACCACATTTTGGAAACAAATCATTCTTTTGATATAATTAATCACCCCTATTTGTAATGTTTTTTATTTGATTTGTTTATGATGTCTGCAGTAACTTATTTGTCTATGCTGGTTTGTCTGTTGTTAATTTTATCATAATGAAGATACCATCGGTTTTGAAAAATGTTGATTAGTTTGATTAAATAAGTGGTGTATTCAAAGTAATTTGATTTCATATAACCTATGTTGGCCTTATTTCATGCCGTAGTTACAGTTTTAATAGAATTCTAACTAATTGAATGAACGCCATCATCATTTGAACTATTTTCGCAACTGGAAACTGAAAATACCTTTATTTTAGTTATTTGTCTGCATTCTGCGGCAAAAGTCTGCCTGTAGACCTCTCAGTTTCATTGAAAACATCGGGATTGAGTGTACAAAAACTACAAAGCTCTCAAACCTGCATATTTTAAAATCGAATTCTCGCTTTAACATTTATCTCAAAGAAATTATTTATCGCCGCCGTGGATTCGAGAAATTCCGATCGTTCCCCGTACTGTGTACTGTCTACCTACTTCTAACCGTGCAAAAAGCATAATATCCTTGGATTGCTCTACTAACATTTGCCTATTCAGATTCCCTTATCCGGAGCAATATCGATATCTGAATGGAGCATCTCTTCCGCTTCTGGCAGTTCTACTCCTCTCTAGAGCTATCGGGAAATCGGCACACTTGGAAAGTAATAAAAATATTAACCTATCTTGTGTCTTATCTTACAGGAATATATTTAAGGTTTTTTATTCTAAGTAGGACGTTAAGTTTCTCTTTTATGGTTGTGTATATTTATTTTTAGGCTATAATTCACAATAGAACTTTTTTATAAACTTAAGTTTATACCCATTAATGTAATATATCACTGAAGAAGGAGATAATACAAATAAATCTTAACGAAACGTGAAACAGAACACGACAGAGAAAAATAATAAAGTAATGGTCGCAAACGATCTCTTATCTAACCCGGACATCGCCTTAATTTCTAATCGAATATCTACCGATTTCTTACACATCTCCCTTAAACATTTGAAGTGTTTAAGCCTTAAAAAAATATATGTTATTTTTGAAGATAATATCTAGACGCATTCCACGCCGAAACGCAAATTATATGAAATTCCCTCGATAGAAAAAAATCGCAAAGTATGCTCCGAAAATGATTAAAAACACGTCTGTATCTATTATTTTACAAGTTATATTTGTGAAAAATTCACAAATTCACAATGATACTTAAGACGCCTTCCACGAGATTTTTGCTCTATTTTAAACGAGTCATGTTTATTTAACCTTTTCACAGTTTTCGCTTTGATTTTATCGCTTTAAATATTAGCGCGCTCCTCTAACATTCGTAATTACATATCTCTCCATCTTCTTCTTTTTATAGGCGCCTTAACCAACTCGGCCATTGGGACCTAGTTTTATATGCAATTTTTGTCGATCTCGTATTACAAATTCAGAATTAGCCATATTATCTTTATGCTATTTTTTTCCCATTTTTGGGCTGCTATACTTTTTTAATTTTGACAAAGTTCTAATAAATTTATTTGTAACATGAACAGTGTCTGGGATGAACATATCCGATTTTATTTATACGGGACACATATAGACTTTTTCTTCAACCAAAAATGTGATTCTTTTAATATTATCAAGTATGTGAAAATTATATATTTTTCGTAAATTTTCTAGATAATGTTCCTTGTCTTCAAATGTTATATATATGCATCTTAATTAGGCTTAATATAAAAATGGATTGATGGCTGTGTTTAATATAATATGTAGAGTTGGTTATTAGTTTATTAGATACGAATTAAACATTTTTCCGTCGTTGGTTTTTTGATAAAAATAATTCATTACCAAATTTAGGAGGCGGGTAGAAATACCGCCGCCCGGGAAACCATTTATTGGATAACTAACACCTCTGCCATAGGTTATAGGTTATCCTACATTTGGTGACTAAGCAGGGGTGCCCGGATTCATGGGGTGAGAATTGTGAAGGTCTGGAGAGAGACCTTTTTACCTCTTCAGCGGGGCTCTCTTCCTTGTACCCTAGTGGAAGGGATGAATTACGTATACAGCGTGATAAGGGACGTACTTGACTTACTTTACCAGTGATTCCTGACATTATTTGGAGTAAAAAATGTGAACGAAATTTTGGTCTCCGGTGACTTCATTAACGTCTTTTTTCCATTTTTTTTTTCTTAAAACTTAAACAAAAAAATCTAGTAACTCCGTACTTGACGACCTCCGTCGTCCAGTGGGTACGACTCACAATCCGGAGGTCGCGGGTTCGAACCATTTAAAATAATATATATTATATTTGCGGCATGTTCCAGAGTGGAAGATACTATCAGTATCGCCCTGGTGTAAGACCACCATTCAGAATTGAAACGATGCTTGAAAATGGCTTTAGCCGTGTTTGGTGACCAGATCTGAATAGCCAGGCACTTCCCAACCTTCCTTTTCCCCACCTCCTTCCCCTTCCCACTACCTTCAGCCTCACAACATACCCCAATTGAGCTTGCCATAGTCACACTGGCTCCTGACGGGAGCAGTTGAGATTCTTTGGCGGTATTCACTGTAAAAAAAAAAATACCCTGTACATTTTCACGTCAGGGCAATTAATTTGGATTGAAAATCATAAATTTACAAGTGGATATCATGTAAACCGTATTTTATTTATGCTCACTGAATTTTAATGGTCTCTCGAACAGTGTGTCATATCATTTGCAAACTCCAGCCTTTTTGTGGCGGAACAGCATACCGTGGAGATTTGTCCTCGCTCGCCTTGTATGTATTTATCGGGACCTTACGGTTAGTTAGTTCCCCAGTTGTGCCCGCCGACTCAGCACGACAGATAACAAGATACTGCTCGGATGTGCCGGCATTCCTGAAACTCCTGAAACGCATTTATTTTTATTTAAAATCTGCTCACGTGCAGGGCTTTTATTTAAATCCGTTAAAGTCAGACTCACGCGGACAAGGTCTCGGCTAAATCCTTTATATCTCCCCTGGCCACGTGAGACATATCTAGTAGGGAATACACTGAATTTAATGAAATAGATATTTATCTATAAGACCACTAGAAAATTCATACAAATGTGACATATTGAGTAAATTATCTATTAAAGAAATAATTGAATCGATATTTGAAGATGAAGTCATTTCTGGTAAACTTCTGTCGTTTTTCTCTCCAATGTGTACCTACGACATTTTTGACTCACCCCAAAAAAACACATGTCCCTGAGAATTTCAATCTTTTTAGTGACATTCATACCATTTCCCCGAAGAAGTAGACTGAGAGTATCATTCATGCGTCGTCTTATATATACTCTCCTGTTGTATTATTCTAGATATGACCCGGCTGAATTATTTGATTCACTTGATCGTGCCATCTTCTTTAAGGGTCCCTGAGTTTTTATTCTAGGGCGTCTAACATACTTGGTGTAAAATAGTTTTATTATTTTTATTGATAAACTAATGTTTAAGACAAGATTTTTATGCATTGCACAAAGGATTATAAGTAATAATTATTAGCCTGAAACACTCATCTACATTGAAAAAATCTACCGAGAAAATATACTTGCCGCCGACGGAACTCGAACCCGTTTAAAAATAATAGTTAATATTTGACGAGTTATGTATTTCACCTAAAAATGTAGACATAATATGTCTCGAAGCCACCTAGTGGGAGATTTTGCACTTACAATGCCTTTTTCATATAAAAATAAAGTTGGTTGTTTGCAGGTGGAAAAATGTAATAAGCAGTAATTGTTGAATAAAACACTAGTATATTTTATTGAGGTATTTGGCAGGTAGGAGATAAGCCGACGTAGCTCAGTGGTTAAAGAGCAGTTGACCGGATATCAGAAGGACGCGGGTTCGAGTCCCGTCGGCGGCATATATCCTTTCTCGGGATATTTTTTGAATGTAGATGAATGATTCAGGCTAATAATTTTATTACTTATAATAATTGTTAAAATAGTTTTCTTTATTACCCGTTTAGCAGGATTTTGCTCGTTTTATTGTTCTTAGTTGTATGATTTTAAGTTCTTGCAAGGTTTCGGAAACCCATTTATTATGTCAATACGGTAAGTGTTCTTATGATAATCATTACGAGAGTGGAATAATGTAATTACAAACTTCCTCTAGTTAATTTCAGTAGTTAATTTAGAATCCTCTTATAAGAAACCAAATTCTAATCTCATCGGAAAGCCGTAGCGAAGTATCCCGATGTTTGAATTTTAATTGCGCGCCAAACTTTCAACTAATTTGGTTTTTGTTTGATCTGAAACTCCGGAGATGTCTGATTCTATCATTGGCGCAGATTTACTCTCCAAGAGTCATTACCGCGGGGCTAAAATCGGTTCTTGTTCTTCTTATCTTAAATTACTACAAATAATACTCCAATACCACCAGAATCTTCTGTACTCCTTGTATTTGATTCGGGTCCTGAATAATACATTTATTCGTACTTATTATTCTTAAGTAAATATTTCCGAATATTTAGCTTAGAAAGTTTCGACGTCGTCAGATACCTATTTGCATATTTCTGACCAAATACAAATTCAAAGATTTTGCGGCTTGAAAGATTGGCTGCTAATTTCAATCAGTATTCTGAATTTCGTTAGGTTTTTTGACTTTATTAATAATGTTTTGATTCGTTAATATCAAGATCAAAATGAGAATATTTATTTTTGCGTTAATTTCATAATTGAAAAAGCGTGTAAAATATTCTTGAAATATTTTTTACTAAATATAAGCGTATTTAATTGACATTCCTATTCGTGTTTTTCTTCAGGCTGCTTTCCACATTGTATTTGTTTTCTGCAGGAATTAACCTATAGGTACGCCCAATTATTTTATTATAGTGTTTATTGCAAATTTTATTGTCGAAATAAAACAACTTTAAAAAAACTATATATTTTTACTTAATGCTGACCAGATTTCGCTAGCACCGTGGCTTCAACACGGCGTATTATAATACTACTTACTCTACGAAAAATTTAATACATGTGTTACGCATGAACAGTTGGTTAGAAAAAACAAGACCCAGTGTAGAAAGTTGGTATAGGAGCGGGATGTGTGTGCTCTTTATCATCATGGAACAACTTTAGTTATCAGTAAAGTGATTACAACCAAATAAACCTAAATAAAAACACGATGCTAAAGTTGTTTACAAATTTACTATTTTATTTGAATCATTGTTTGAGGAGGAAAAACAAACTCAGCTATCCGTCGTATGGAAATTGTGCAGAAAACTATTTTAACTACTTTAAAAAACATTGAATGACAGATACATACCAAAATTTTAAACTTTTTTTAAACACTACTAATCACGAACTATCATTGATACACCAGTTAGACATGCGTACAAAATAAACATAAAAAACTACGAATTAATTTATATTCATCGGACAGCAAAATGATAGCTACATTTCTCACTCCAAATATCCTCAGGAATCTGGTTAAAATTCTTCGGGTACGTGCTGTCGCACCCTGTGTATATAATACACAATACCGTTAAATTACATTAATCATTATATAAAAGCGCACCTCATAATATTTACCGATTTTTATATTTTTTTCAAACCGCCTTTTTATTTTATTTCGTCTTAGTTTTATTTTGTTTTATTAAAATTTTATTAAATATTTGATTGAATTTTATTTTATTGTAAAATGGGGGGCTCAGCACGGGTAAGGCACCCAGTGAAGCCCACATTATCAAATTATGTTTTAAAATGTGTAAAGTTATTGTATCTAATTAAAAATATCAAATTTAAATTATAATGTTACATCACAAAGCACCTGCTTCATATGAAAATATAGTTCGTATTGTATTTGTTTTCTAATAATGTGTTATGCATCTTCCACCAAAGGGAATTAACACCCCGTCATTAGTCACTCCGTTAACCAAATAATAGAACTTAACGATCGGCTTGCATCTTCCTTCATTATGAACCTTTTGTGTGTGTTTGAATTTTATGTAAATTCCTCTTAATTGTCTTGTAACTAGGTATCTATATAATACATACATGTATGCTTTCGAACAATATCCTAATTACAGTCAATACCACACCAAATTTCACCCCAATTTGGATTCACGCGATAAACACAAAACACTGTAATGAAAACTCATTCTCAAAGATAAGACACGTTGGAGCTTTTCATATCCACGGTAAAGACAACACACCAACACCTATCACAAAGAAACTACCTTTTACTCTACTCGTATTTCCCGTTGAAGTTAGCAAAGAGCATGGGATGCTTTACACACTTTTTGCTTTATTCGCAAGCAAACATTTTATCATCCTGTTCCTACAGACTTTAAACAAGCATACAAAAGCAATGATATTGATTCCTAGGTGTTACCAAGTAATTTCGTCATCCGCTTATGCACCAAAATAGATAAAAGTACAATGTACATTCGTATCTACAATGTAAAGGCACTTCAAATCTTTTTTCTTTTAACGCATCAATAAGTATCGGTGAGACAAATCCTCTAAGCGAGAAAATATTTCCATCATTAATTCAGTAACGGCGATAGATGGCAGGCGTGCGTGATAGCTAATAGCGACACGACGCCTATCTGTAGCGACGTCGGCGTCGGAATACTAACGCCTCGTTACACATTTCAGGGAAACAATGGTGAATTCGCCAAATTAAATGCTGCTTTGGGAATCAATAGTGGAAATGATAATACCATGTGAAAAAGCCTATATTTTTCCTTCATTTATACTCTCTCGTTAGTTTCTCTGATAAGTGAGTTTCATTTTCTTTTAGCACAATAATTTATTTTCCTAGCTAGGTCCTAACTGCTTAGAGTTATTGGAAATATGAGATCTTTCGTTAATCAATCTATCATGCTTAATAAACGTCCATAAATATAACACTGTTTTAAACTGGCTGTATTTATTTTGCTAATTCAATTCATGGAATACGCGCAAATTTTGGACACCGCTTGCCCCTATTGAAGATCAAGAGTTTCCCCTACCTTGCCCTTCCCCTTTTCTTCCTTTCCCCCTCTTCCTTCAATTTCACATTATTTCGCAATACGTACGCCTCTGCTAACTTTCTATTTAATGTTAGATGAAATGAAGGTATGGGTAACGCGGAAGAAAGCATTCTCAGAAATACATATAATTTTTTTGCAATATCTTTACACAAGAGACCCTGTGGAAAATAATGAGAGAGGTCTTTTTGTGGAAACGGAGGAGTGATACTGGGTCTCGGAGAGACCTATATTATAGGAGGGTGGAAAACACTGAGTCCGGTAAATCGTTTATGATAGAATAAATTACCTTCGAAATACAGAATGACCAACTACCCGCTGACTCTATAATTAGGAAATAAATTTAATACAGTGTCAATCGTACTCGTACGGGAGCTATTCACTGCCGCCTTATCGCGTATTTAAAATTTTAAACTGTAGGTTTTCGAACCTTTCCAAATCGCTACCTTATTTCGGCCGAGGCTATTTGTCAAGCAGCGCGGCGCGGGCGGGGGGTCCCGGATCGCGGGTCCCGGTCTCGGCTGATCAATGGCCCTAGTTTCGCGGAGCGGGGCCGACGCACTTTCCAACTGTTGTTACGCTAAAAGAAAAATCGACACACGCTGATGGTTGACTGCCAAATCGCGGCTCTTATAGCCTCGCAATTTGTCAACAGGATTTGGAATCTTTGTACACACAGGGTTTCACTTTGAAGTTGAATCGCAAAAGTTTCGCTACTGCGTATTTGGCGTGGGTAAAATTTTCAGTATTCTTTTTTATTTACTGACTTTCCATGTTGTTTGGGTAAACATAGACCGTTTGTAGTTTTTTGTTTGTTAATTTTTTTATAAATATGCACATTATTTTTAAATTCAGTACACGAGTTTAAAATGTCCGGAGCCAAAATATGTCAGGAATTATATGAAAGAGAAGTAAGGGGATGGTTGGAAAGCTGCAGAACATTACAATCAGATCACTAAGAATATATATATATATATATATTTTTTTATATGAGCTCCACACAGGAGGCCTTGAGGAAAATAATTTCCCTCAGGGCCTGTGTCATCTTTGGGGTGCTGTGTGGAGGGTTTTTTTTTAAGGAAAATAAGGAGAGGAGAGTTCTGGGAAGGAAAAGGGTTTAAGGTTTGGGTAGGAATCTGGGGTTCAGTATGTCCTGGTCATCCGCCTCCAAGACCTAGACAAATCTCACCCCATGAACCCGGGCACCCCTGCTAAATCACCAAACGTAGCGAACCACTAGGGGTGACCGATGGCAGAGGTGTTGGTTATCCAATAAAGGTTCCCGGGGCGGCGGTACCCATTCCCGCCTCCCAAATTGAATTGAATTGAATTTGAAAATTAAAATCAGTTCAATGTTTCTATACTAAATATTATAGAAAGGATATCGTTATTCTTATTAAGAAGAAAGGATATCGTTATTCTTTTTAAGAAGAAATAATATACTTATGGTTTAACTTACACATAAAAATTATGGCAATATAAACATATAAATTTCTTATTTTTTAATTTAACTTTATGAGTAAAACCTCAAATTGTAATATTTATTTAAACGAAGACAATATGTATTAAAAATCAGAAAAACATTTTGATTTTTCTGTTTCCAGATTTTCGATTGAGTTTCGCTTATGTTGTCTTCGTTTGATTAAATATAAATTTCTTTTAAATCACTTTATATTATGCTATTATAAAAATAAAATAGTTTTCATATAGAAAAACGCCAATGTATTTTGAGTTTTTCCAACCGGTATCTGAACCACTGTTAAGCACATACCTAACCCTGATGAAGGAACAGTGGTTCCAAAACCTGTTGGAAAAATATTCTTGATGTTTTACCCAACGTAAAATAACATAATCTCTACCGGTTTCAAAAGTATGCATTAATAAATTTATCTCAAATTGAATATTGTTGCCACCGTAAGTACTTTATGGCTACTTATTATATTCGACATATCGTTCCTCAAACATATCGCGAATGGAATTCATGTAAACATCTGCTGGAAATCACGAACGTTACACATTTTATGAATTTCATAATATCATTACGAGAGGGAGATGAAAAAATCTCCACCTCACGTGTAACGCTTAAATCCCCTTAAATTATCCGTATCCAGTGATCTACGGGATTAAACGAGATCATGTTATGGAGCGCATTATCGCAATTTGTGTATGGAGCTAAGCACTCATTTGAGCCAGTGAGAATCACAACCCTTATATTAGAACCTACGGAATCCGGTATTAGCAAATCGTCCCTAATAAGTCAGGAGCTACGTGCTCTGAATCCATACTGCGCCACTACCGCTCTACTACATGTTGAACTAGCGTTTGTATGGGAGAAGTAAGTACCGAATGTCAGCTTCCCTTTTGAACCGTCTACTGAAAAGTTTTGTGGAAAAGTGGCGATCGAATTTATGGAAAGTTGCCATCAAATGTACGTAGGTTTTACCAGCGTCACATATGGAATGGATTTAAGTTCTTGTGGAGCAACGGGTGCACAATGCGACATTGGTTTTACTGCAACGATGTGTGAAAAATTATACTTGAATTAGAGATATCATTGTTGGGCGTGCTCTGAAAATCAATTGTTTTCAACGCTTTTTACATTTCAATTAGCTTTTCTTATGCCTATGATTTTATTATTAAATTAATATTAATATTCCACTTTAAACATTATTGGATTATTGTTCTTACATTTCATTGAACACTTTATTTCTATTCATGCCTCAATAAACCAACAATGGTAAAGTTAAATAGAGGAAACCGGAGTCGTGAATATAGACTTATTTAATTTGCGTTTTTAACCAAATATCCTGTTTTTTTCCAGCTGCGTAGAATTATTCAAATGTTTACATTGACGTCGTCTTATTGCGTCGTGTAAAAATGTTTTATCAAAGCAACATGGCTCATGGGGTCTGAACCAGAAAGTGGTTGTTTTTCTTTTTCTCCAATTGACTTTTCTAGGTGTAAAAGCGTGAATATACGCTCAGAGAGTTTTTCACGAACTTTATTTGTCATCCCCTCGGAATACGATCATCCACCTTATTTTTGGTCGGGTTATTTTGAATAATATTCAGATTTCGGCAGAACCCAACAATTCTCCCCTTTCTTCGTCTCGTTATAATAATAAAACAACGCGTTTGAATATTATTCGTCGGTGAATTAAATTACTTAAACAAAACCATTTCATCCGTTAGAGCATGGGTCGGTAACCGGCGGCCCGCAAGATTTTCGCCGCAACGCACTTTTAACTTGCCTTGGATTTTTAACTGATTTGACTGCCGAACTGAATCTACTCAATACTCGTTTACAGGGAAAAAATAAATTGATAAGCCATATGTATTGAGTTGTTAAATCATTTGAAATTAAACTATCATTGTTTATCAAGCATGTCTATAAAAGGACACTCGATCATTTTTCAAATTGCAAGAAAGCGGTAGAAGAAGCTGGGATAAATTTTATTTGGGAAAACACTAACAAGAAAATGGCATTACTGCATCTTCAAACTGAGATTGAAAACCGGTTTGCTGATTTAAAATAAACCTCAAGATGGGGATTTTCGAAAACCTCTTCGCAGTGTATATCGATAATGTACCAAGCTATTTGCAAATCAACATGATAGATTTGCAAAGTGATAATATCCTTAAAATGGCATTTAAGGAAAAACTATATAACTTGGTAGATTTCTGCGGGAGTTTGCCTACCGAAAAGTACAAATAATTAAAAAGGTTTGCTCAGCAAGTAATTACTATGTTTGGTACATTTACATTTACATTTGGACGCAATAACGCAATACTACGCGTCTCCACATCAAAAATGCAAGCAAATAAGCAAATATTAAAGAAATGCAGTGGCGTAGCTAGCATGGGTGCCATCCGAGGCGGATAACGTTGTGTCACCCCCCCCCCCCCCCCCATTAAAATTGACTTGGAGCAAATTTCGACCTTAAAAACTACTACCTAGTCGGACCCCAAAAGGTTGCCGACCCATGCGTTAGAGCATCAAGAGAAAACAAATCACAACGGGAGTTTAAGACGTACCTAACTACAAACTATTGCCGTTACAGATCTTTTGATGCATTGGGCTTAGCAAGATGGTTTATGATCTTTAAATCGACTGATGTCGTATAAAATATTAATTTTCTGTCGTTATTGTATACTTACGTTTTTAATTCGAGAAGTTGTATATTTTCCAATGTTTCTTTATTTTGTTCTCCACACGAGAAACTCCTCGGTTTCCTTAGGGACTATGTCAACTTTGGGGTTCAGGGATTTAAAGAAATTTCCATATTGTTAGATTTAGATATTGTACGAGGGAGGAAATCCCAAAGTTTGCAAATTATTTCACAGCCAAGCTGTCGAACATTAGAACTAGTGATAAATCGACCATAGATCAATGATGTTATTAAGTTTAATTTGTAGAACTCTTCAATTTGGGAGGCGGGAATGGGTACTGCTGCCCCGGGAACCATTTATTGGATAACCAACACCTCTGCCAAAGGACACCCAAGTGGTTCGCTACGTTTGGTGACTTAGCAGGGGTGCCCGGGTTCATGGGGTGAGGTTTGTCCAGGTCTTGGCGGCGGATGCGTCTGCCACCTGCTGCGTGGCGGGCTGGATCGAGAGAGGCTGGTTGAGGGAGGCCTTTTGACCTTTCCAGCCGGACTTTCAACCCATCGCCTGGCACCGCAGTGGGAGGGACGGATTCATACGTCTGTAACTCCTGGGCACACTGACCCCAGATTCCTGCCCACCCCTCATACCCTTTTCCTTACCATAAAAGACCCTCCACACAGCATCCCCAAAGATGACACAGGCCCTGCGGGGAATTATTTTCCTCAGGGCCTCCTGTGTGGAGCTAATGTAAAAAAACTAAAATATTTTTTGTATGTGTAAATATTCTATACATTCTCAATGAATTGTAAAACTTATAAGTTAATACGATCCATAAGTGGGAGGTAATACAATTTACGTAGGTATTTTCTTAAATTATAAGTTTCAGTATATTTCAGTTATCCAAAATTATAAGTTTATTTTTAATTAAGTTTCGCTGTGTAATTTTTATTATACCTTACAACTTACAACTACTTCGTTTTAAGAGGGCACCATAAATTATCAGATCTTTTTTTTATTAGTTTTTATATACATATACATGTAATATAATCATGAGTAATTACATTTTCAGGTTACAATCGGATTAAACTCAAATCATTAAATACTAACATGCAACATTGATATGAAACAGTATAAACATATATATGTATATAATATATAACCTTTACGAGAGTGTAACTACTGGAGTGTAAAGGGAAGAGAAAAAAAAAATTAAAATTAAAAATTTTAACACATACATTATCTATACGTACTTACATAAATCAAATGTAATAAAAAAATAAAATAATATAAAATAAATTTTTGAATAAGTATTGTTAGTTAAAGGTTAATGCGGTTCTAAGTGGCTAAATTATTTAAGATATTATTGTTTAATTTATTTTTTAATTTATTATAGTCAGATTCTAATCTCAGCTCTATTGCTAGTTGATTAAACCACACCACTCCATTGTACGTGTAGTATTGTTGTGTAAAACTGGTATGCATTAATGGCGTACATAAGCGACCCACTGTGTTTTGCCCATTGCTCTCAACGCGTACCATGGCGTGGTGCGACTTCTTAGAATATCTATTTATATTACTTCCATATTTGTACTTATAATGAAATAAGAATTATTGGTAAAAAGCACTAACTTTGTGGCTCGCCAATATTTTACAATAAAAAACACATAAATTTGTTTAAGACCACTTTTATTTTAAAACACTCTACCGGTTTTAGAAGCACCCTTCCTTCGTCAGGAGAATATTATAACTAAACTGTGATACAGAATGTTAGGTGTTTGAGTGGGAGGTTACCCCCACCCCTTTGCTCACCTCCCACTCAAACACCTAACATTCTGTATCATAGTTTAGGTGCTTCTGAAACCGGTAGAGTGTTTTAAAATAAAAGTGGTCTTAAACAAATTTATGTGTGTTTTATTGAAATAAGAATTGTTTTTATTTCTAATTATTTTTATTACCAATACCCTAATTGATTTACAAGCAAATTCTCAGAAATTATTAATGATTATTACCATAGAAAGTTTCCTTAATTATTGTATTATTTGAATTTGACTCAATGTCGTTAGAGTGGTGTGTTTCCAAATAAATGACGCCCGCGGTTTTTTCCTGCCTAATTTTTTTATACTACCTTGTGTACGATATTCAAATGAATTATGGTATATTTGTGGCAACTCAACTTAAACATAAGCCACGAAAAAATAATATTCCTTTTTTCATTTAAAAAAAACCTTAGTATATAAAACTTTAAATGAATGATTTCTTCAAATGTTCATTTCATGTGTTTTACAAATCTGACTCTATTGCACGTAAAATGTATGAGCATAATTAAAGCTAGCAATTAACTACACCCAAATCTACCAGGAGCACAGAGCACAGAGCGGTTGAGGGGGTTCGTCTCGAGTACTTCTCTCACCTGTTCGTCCGGGCTCCTACGCTCCCGCCCACCTCACTCTCGTTTTTTATCCGCAAGAACAAAAGGCCGCGCCGGGCCGTCTGGGACACTTTTATCTCCCTGATCTAATGCACCTTTGTGGTACGCCGCTGGTAGGACGTGACTGCCGGGTCTGAAGCAGCCAACTTAACAGAATAAGGGAGATATTGTTTCATACAGATTTTAGGGTTAAAGCATGCCTAATTTTAGGGTTAATATATCTATATTACTTAACATTCACTACGAAGATACTGAACGAATTTACCGCTTTGCTGTTTTTTTTTAATATTTTTCTCACGATAAATGAACATTATGAATGAATTATCACATTTTGATTATTGGAATTTAATGGACTAAGTAAAATTTGTTAAAAAAAACCTAACCCCTACCCACCCACTCTACATTAATATCTACCCACCCAATCTACATTAATAACTGGCAACGGCTCCACCCCTACCATAATACAACATTGTTCGAAACTGTCAAATTAGTGTAAGCTTTCCCTGAAGAAGGAACGTTTTTCAGAAACCGGTCGGATTTACGCATTATATAAGTGGTTTATACAAAGTTGTATTGTTTCATTTTTCTATAATGATAACCACAAAGTTATAGCTACATTCAAAAATATAAAAATTTGTTATTTGCATTTTATACATTGTTTCATACAGATTTTAGAGCTAAAATATGCCTAATTTTAGGGTTAATATAATATATATTACTTAACATACACTACAAAGATACTGACCGAATTTACCGCTTTGCTGTTTTTTTATATTTTTCTTACGATAAATGAACATTGTGAATGTATTATCACATTTTGATTATTGGAATTTAATGGACTCAGTAAAAATTTGTTATTTGCATTTTATTGTGAAAATGTGTTGTTGCAGCCTGCCCAGTAGAACTAAATGCTAAAAATCGTCATGAAATTTCAGTGGTGGTTAGCATGGACCTCCAAAACACTCTATCATAATATACACTCATTTTTGTTCGCGTTCATACGTTAACTAACTAACTAACTAACTAACCATCACGCCGTTTCCCCGCAGGGGTAGGCAGAGAGGACGGACCGCCAAACATCCCGGTCTTGGCGCACATTCCTTGCCTCGTTTACATTCATACAACGTCTCATACATTCTCTTCTATTATCCTGACTCTTGACATGGCCCGACTCAAGTATCTGATTCACTTGGTCGTGCCATGTCTTTCTCGGGCGTCCTCGACTTCTTCTACCATTCACATTTGCGTCATATATTCTCCTTACACTCCTCTCCTCGTTCGCTCTACAACGTTCATACGTACTCTCTGTATATCGGCTCAAATATAGTTTTTTTCACTTTTGAAAAAGGTGCAAAAATTAGGATTTTATTCTTCTTTTATTTAGAGCGTGCACAGATTTACGATCTATAAAGTGTGTATTGGTTGCTAAGAGCAACCAAAAGTTTGGGAGGCGATATGTGGGTACCGCCGCCTCGGGGACCATTTACTGGATAACCAACAAGCCTGCCATAGTTCACTTCAAATGGTTCGCTACGTTTGGTGACTTTGTAGGGGTTCATGGTTAAAAGCATTCTCATGCCCGGGTTCTTAGGGTGAGGCTGGTCTCGGTCTTACGGTCAATGGAGGTTATCTAACACTTGCCCGCTCTGGTAAAAGTAACAGATGGTTCAAGTCTCTCCAAGTTTCTAATTTTTTTGTTAAACGATGCTAAATTTATTTATTTTGAACGAATCTAGACCTGCAGTGTCCCTGTTAGTAAGCAGTATGCAAGTGCTTAACACGAAAAACAAAATGCAAAAGTAGAGCAGTGTTACGGTCATCTACTGCGTGGTGGGCCGGATCGGGAGAGACTGATTGAGGGAGACCTAACCTAGAGCTCTTCAGCCGAACTCTCTCGACACATTACCTTGCACCGGAGTAGGAGGAATGGATTCATACGTCCGTCACTCCTGGTCGCATTGACCCCCAGATTCCCACTCCTCATATATTTTTCCTTTTCCAGAACTTGCTCTCCTTCCGTTCCCTAAAATATATTCCCTTCGTATAATGATAAATGAATTAATAAATGAATTAATTAATGATAAATGAATTAATAAATGACACTGCTAAATCGCACACCGATCGTGACTACTCTAACAAACACTCTCTGAAAACTTTCCCTAAAGTTTTAAGCGTGATTTTCACATTCAACAAGACTAAGACAGATTAGTGATTTAAAAAAATGATCATTTTTCACGGGTCAGTGACGGAAGTTACGCCGGCGAACAGAAATCAAATACAACAAGTCTGAAAATCTTAAGTTATCATTTTTCACAGGGCGGATCATAATCCATCTCGAGATAATCACCTGGGGCAATGAGCTACGCTGACATCCCAGCCTAGAGTAAATCGACAGTCATCTGTCAGGTCCTCTTTTCCCCTCTCCACAGTCCAGCAATAAGAGGAAGGGAGATGGAGGGATAACTAATTTGGGACCGACCCCGTTTATTTTATTTTTCAAATCTCCCCCCAGCTCGTTGATATGACAAATTACGCGAGCTGTGCAAAGAAATGTTTTTTCAGTGTCGACTTACGCATGCTTATTTCGGATTTAAAATCATGACAGCATCACCCTTGATTACACGGCTTAAAAAACTCAACCTCTCCACTTACAAAAAATGCATATTATGTGATTAGTTGGAACTCAGATAGTGAGAGTGAAATCCATACAAATTTCAACAACTAAATCTATTAAGATGATAAGCAACGCAGAATCTAGTGATCTTGTTTAGCAAATTAGATCGCTTAAAAATATTTTAGATGCTTTAATTAAACACTGCGAGTAGAACAGCCTTTGAAATTATCAAGTACTTTTTTGATTAGTCTTTTCATAAGCCCAGAAAAAATAAGGCATAAAGCCTATAAAAACTGCTTTAAAGTTCAAAATATCCCACATACGAAACCTTTTTCGGCTATGGTTTTATTGTATAATGTGACAAATTAAATTATTTAGAAAATTATCCTAAAATTTGTGCTTGAGCTTCGCAAAATAAATACAATAAAACATGCTTTTGGCGATCTTTTTTTCGTGAATAAATCAAAACATTGGTGTTACACGGGAATTTAAACCTTATCAACATCCCATAAGGAATGTTATTGTTTGCGGCCTGACGAGCTATTCCGTAATTTTTGTGAGAACGAGATCGATATCGCGCGACAACTCTTGTCAGATTTGTGTCATTTTCGATGGCTGTTATTTGCTTTTTCTACGGTCCGATGTCAGAATTTCATCTGTGAGCTGTCACATATGTTAGTGTAGGTCATTTTAAACATACATTCCTGCAAGTGTTCTACATTATTTATTCATTTAACACCGATATAAAATCCCACAAATCTGATAAGAGATGTCGCCCGATATCTATCTCGATCGACATAAATCTCGGGCGAGATCGCTTGTCAGATTTGTGGGATTTTATATCGCTGTTAAATTAATAAATAAGCATGCACACTTGCAGCAATGTGTGTTTATAACGATCTAAACCAACATACGTGACAGCTGAAATTCTGACATCGGCCCGTAGAAAAAGCAAATAATAGCCATTGAAAATGACACAAATCTGACAGGAGTTCTCGCGCGATATCGATCTCGTTCTCACAAAAAATACGGAATAGCTCGTTTGATCCAGAATTTTACAAGATATGGTTCATCACCTTAAATATTTTTTACCTACATGAATTCTGTCAGTTACACAATCTCATCTGATAAACTCTAGGAAGGACAATCCACTATATGCATCTATGATATTATATGATAACTATAAATTACATTTCCTAAATACGATTTGCTTTCCAAATTATGTATGCCCCGAAACTCAAGATTGCATGAACGCAGCTGAACGAAATCACAAGCTATATTTTCTGAATATCAGAAGATTTTAAATATCAACCAATGGATTTCAAAATATTTTTTTACAAAGATCGTTAGTGTTTTATGATGATCTGAAAAGTTCGCAGGTATATCTATTAGCTCACCTGAAATTCATCAGAAGTTATCTATGTGATTACTCAAGTTAACAATGTTCTTGAATATTGATGGTAAAGTTACAAAATATTTTACCACGAAAATCGTTAGCGTTAATTTCACGCAACGTCACGTTTTATTTCTGAGATTTTCGTCAAAATGGTAATCATTTGTCATACCATTTATGCTTTAATAGTGAAAATCTCCACTTCTAGAGTACGAAATATATAATTTAATATTTACCCCCTCCTGAATAATTTAAAGTCAATAATTATGTATAAGTATGTATAAGTATGTATAAGTATGTATAAGTATGTATAAGTATGTATAAGTATGTATAAGTATGTATAAGTATGTATAAGTATGTATAAGTATGTATAAGTATGTATAAGTATGTATAAGTATGTATAAGTATCATCTTTGCAACGCGTTGATCGAATAAAAATTATTCATTCAATTTGCGACTTCGAGTACAGTTAACACGCCGTACAAGCGAAACTTTACCAAAACAATCTCAACCAATACTTGAAAAGTGAGGTCATAATCAAAGCAGCCAATGAGCGCAGACCTATCGTAATTTCCGTTTCATATCTCAACCAATAAGAGCAGCTGATGTGTCGCAGGTGCAATAATCGTC
Organism: Limnephilus rhombicus; assembly: GCA_929108145.2. Lineage (NCBI taxonomy): Eukaryota > Metazoa > Arthropoda > Insecta > Trichoptera > Limnephilidae > Limnephilus > Limnephilus rhombicus. The sequence goes on from OV815278.1 coordinate 45,336,239, forward strand.
GTTTCCATTTCATCCGAAATCTGAATCACTGCGGGACTATAGAAGTTTCACTTTAAAAAAATCATTTGAATCAACAATATGAATTTCGACGTTCTTCAACGTTTCTGTTATAAAATTCAACTTTTTAACGACGTTAAACTTAAATTAATCGTATGATCTACGACGTACCTACGATGTTTCATTAGCATTCTTCGTGATAAATTTATGAGTTGGTTTGTATATAAAATATGTTTATGAATAAAGTCATAACTCATGAGATATTATTATTTTATGACTTCAAATGAATTTGAGGTGTTTCTTAGAAATTCCATTAAGGTTTCTGAACTCCAACCTTAAACGATTTCGAGGAACATATTTAATGTTAACTGGTGAATGACGTGTATTTTATTCTAGACGCAATGTTTTTTTACTTCGCTGGGTTGTGAACCCCCGGGCCCGATGTAGAAGTTTAACCGCTTTGCCGGAATTTATCCTGACATTAAGACAAATAAAGTAAAGGATTTTTTTTATTTCCAAGGCTTCTAAGTTATCTAAACGTTTTCCATTATGATTAATATGAAGAATATTTATCTCCGTATTTTTTTCAAAACTATGGTTATTTTATTATTTTTCAATGATATGGTTAGCGAACTCTGAAAAATTATTATTATTTAGACACTTTAAATGTTCTTTGATTCTGATTTCAAAATTACGAGTTGTTTTTCCAATATAAAATGAGGGAAAATCATTAAAGTTTATATATTCCGGAATTACTCAATTTATGGTCTTTATCTTTAGCATTTCTCAAAAAAATTACCGATACCACCCACTCTTCATTAATACCTAGCAACGGCTCCACCCCTACCATAATAATACATTGATCCCATCCATATTTAAAAACTGTCAAATCAGTATACATTTGACCTGAAGAAGGAACGGTCGTTCTGAAACCGTTCGGATTTACTCAAATTTGAAAGTGGTTCAAACAAAGTTAAATTGTTTCATTTGTTAAATCTTATTTTTAAGCCAGCTTCATGAAGGACTTAGAGACCTCTTTATTTACAACCAAACAGCCGATAAAGTGATCACCGAATCAGTAAGCATAGGTCATCCTTCTAAAAGCTAACGAACTCTAACATCGTCAGCATCCCTGACGTATTTCGCCGGAGATTGATTCCATCTACTTTCATCTCCTTCCATCTCAAAGCAATTTGTCTTAAGTGACCTTTAGCTGATTGGTAAGGTGAAATGTCTTCACTGGGTCCTCATTTGTCACCGGATCCACGTTCGTTAAACTTGCTCGGTGGTTTTATTACAAGTTGTACGTCAAACAATCTTTGATCTTTATCCCTCGGTGTATTTTTCCTTCCCCTCCTTCAAGAAAAAATAGAGTAAACCCCACTCAAGCCAGAAGCGGGATCCTATACTTATCTGACCGATATTCGTTCTTGGGTTATATTGGAAGTTCGCTGGCGCAACTTGGAAAATATTTTGTGGCGCAGTAATATTGATGTGAAATTGAACTTGTGAATATTTATTAATTTTATTTATTTTTTTCTTTGCACGGTACTTAGGCCTAATGTTTACAATTCAGTTTGTAACCTCACTAGGTCAAGCCTGTGTTGAGGTTAACAACTCTATAATTTAATAAAATAACACAAAAATAATACAGTTATTGAAGAACAATGTTGCATGTTTCTTAATGATTATGATTAGTACCTGATAAGCTGAAGGCGATAGCACATTACAATGTAAACATGTAGTGTGACCATAATGTTAAGATTTGATATTTTGAAACATTTATTTATTTTAAGATGAGAAATATATATTTAATTAATGTATTATGTTATTAATTTGGGAAGAGGAAGATGAAAAAACAGTTATGACAAAATAATATGATTTTAATTTAGAAAGGATAAAGTAGAGAAAACCAATTGGCAATCCTCGGCTAACACAAGTAATTTAACATTCTTTTTAAAAATGCTCAAGGAATTAGATGACTTAATGTGTTCTGGAAGGCTATTAAATATGAGTGGAGCCTGATAAAAATTATTTCTTTGACCAAAAGAAGATTTAGTTGCCATAAAGTTTAGACCAGATCCAACTCTAGTAGTACGAATTTGCTGTGTTCTTTCTGAAATATCAATATTATTAAAAAATCTACAAAGCGTTTTTGTAATATACTGTTTAACATTCATGACATTACATTCCTTATAAAGTAAATGAGTTGAATATAACTGAAAAAATCTATACAAAAAAAATCAAAATAGAATAATTCGTCAAACTATTACAGTTTACTATTAAGATTAAATTTAGATGTTTTTAACTTATTTGTAGTTAAGTAGGTATGTGTAACCTTCAAATAAAAACATTCATTAATTATTTTTTATAGTTGTATATCCACAAATTACACTTTTCATAATCCGCGACGGCTGTAAGTACACACATAATTAACCATTTAGCGTTGTTTTTTTAGTGAAATTTTATAAATTACTATATAACTTATCATTGAACAAGAAGATAACAATAATAATCTAAACGAAAATATGAAAGAGAACAAGACACAGAAAACAGAAAAAAGACAGCGGTCGCAACTGAGACCGCTGTCTTTTTTCCCAGACCTCTCGTCTAACCGGGACGTGCGCGTTAACCAATTTTGCTATTGCTGCCTTCTCTGTCAAGCCGTCATGATATTCAATCTCATATTTCAAATTTTAGAATTAACAATATTAGGTATCTTAAACTAATTATTTTTCCATATTATATGATTGTTTCCAATAAAAAGGGTAGTTGTTAAAATTTGAAATATGAGATTGAATATTACGACGGCTTGACAGAGAAGGCAGCAATAGCAAAATTGGTTAACGCGCACCTCCCGGTTAGACGAGAGGTCTGGGTTCGAGACCAAGTTGCGACCGTTGTCTTTTTTCTGTTTTCTGTGTCTTGTTCTCTTTCATATTTTCGTTTAGATTATTGTTGTTATATTCTTCTTTAATGATATATTACGTTGATGGGAATTACCTTCAAAAGTTATAAAAGAGAGTTTTTATAAAAAATTGAATATTCATTTAGACTTTTATAAAAAGTCAAAAGTTCCATATGAATAAATTTAGATACTTTTATCCGAGACGCTATCCAGGATACAAACCAATTCTTAGAATGATTGTTTCCAATAAAAAGGGTAGTTGCCCATAATATGGAAAAATAATTAGTTGAAAATAATATTGTTAATTCTAAAATTTGAAATATGAGATTGACTATTATGACGGCTTGACAGAAAGTAGCAATAGAGAAATTAATTAACGCGCACGTCCCGGTTAGACGAGAGGTCTGGGTTCGAGTCCCAGTTGCGACCATTGTCTTTTTTTCTGTTTCATGTGTCTTGTTTTTTTTTTCATATTTTCGTTTAGATTATTATTATTATCTTCTTCTTCAATGATATATTACGTTGATGGGAATAACCCGGAAAGTTATAAAATAGAGTTTTTCTTATAAAAAAATTACTTTACTAACTTATAATTTCTATAAACTTATTATTTTCTTCAGTGCACCTGAGGTAATACGTAAATTAGATTACTTATTTACGTAGATCATACCACATATTTATAACTTTCTCCCTTTAAGGCTACATCACACCTGCGGTTGATCATTTATTAAACACTAGCTCACCAGCTTGAATCCGTGCGATCGATAAACATCGCCCAGTACGAACTAAGACGTCTTCAGAACACCCTTTCTTTACTTAATTCATTTACCAATTCAGTTCAAATTCCCGTCGTTAAAAGGGTTGCTTCATCCCCAATAAAATCAATAAACACCCCTCAAAAGCTCTCTGCTTTTCTACGGTGAGCTTGTAATTTATTGAGGTTCATTTGATCTGAGAAATGTTTCGGGTCTGTAATATTTTCACACGTTCAAACCCACCTCTCCAAACCTTTAACAGTCTCGAATACTTAATCCAGATATAGCAAACTCACCAATTCTAAGTAAGTTTTGCGTTGTATAAAAAGGAGACAACAATAACTTGAGGTGATTTTAATGGTGGTTGATTGAGACGTCCTGGTTTACAAAGTGCCATGCACTTCGTTAGAAACATTAGAGAGACTTAACAAGGGCTTTGGAATGATAGGACACGCTCGGCCACTAGAACGGGACGCTCTTATCCTTTCATGGGATTTCACCCCTACTAACTGAAATTGTGAGGAGCATATTCCTGTCTTGCATATTCATACACAAATAGTTGCCGAATAAAACTGTACTTATCCCGTCTAGGTGTTTACATTGCTAATCCACTATGCATTCATAAAAATATGTTTTTGTGACAATTTTTTTTTTAATAATTTTATGTTTGATTTGTTGTGTAAAATTTTCATACACATCCCTACAATAAACCTTGTTGTATTTTTGATTTAATTGTGGGTTTGCATGTCACCCTTTCGTTGTTTAAGGGTTGCGTCCCTCTGCCGAGAGAACGGCCCTACACCCGCTAAGCTACCTCGGCTTCCAGAGGTGGTGGCTTCTGATACAAGGTTTAGCTCTAATCCTCAAATGGTATACACTTTTACACCCGTGGACCAGCGGGAGATAAAGATATCTTAGCCTGGACACAGCATAAAACTGCTCCACGGACACAGAGTAAAACTGCTTTATGGACATAGTTGATAGTGGTGTCTGGATTAACCAAGGGAATTGTCAATTCAATGGTCGAGATTTCTGGGTACTAAAAATAATGCCATAAAATTGCGCTCCCTGTGAAGATAGCACACCAGATTTTCTTTTCAGTTTATGAGGTGAATTTGTTTCGTCACAATATATACATCTCCAAAAGAATGTGAAATAGATAAAGCCAAGCGGTACCTTGCAACTTTTTAACGCTTTAACGAATTAATCCTTATTTGTTTGATTCTTACTGGTTTATTTACAATATGACAAAGTGTAAAATATTTACAAGAGCATGTGTTTAGATAGTTACGAAATATGTAGCACCTTGCTACTTTCATCTTACAGTAGAAAGGATCCTCTAAGAACTCTTAGTAATATATCAACATTTATTATCTAAAGACTTAGAATCTTTCTATCTGGTACAAAATCATAATGTGATTTCAAGAAAATTATACGAATTCAACCGTAATATTTTTGTTAATTAAATAATACCACAGGCTTGATTTGCCAAAAATTACAATTTTATTGATTTAACTAGACCTGGAATAAAGAATATTACAAGAAATGCCTTGTGGGCGTGTTTAGTGATCCAAATATATAAAGGCCCAAATTGGGCCTGTATTTCCATACAAAACTTTGTTTTTGAAATTCAAATGGAATGGAGATCTACGATTTGTGATTTTAGGCGAATGTAAGTGAGACGGAACGCTGCGGGGGTTGACATTTGTCTCCATTTAAATTTGTATTAAAGCCACTTCTATATTATTTATTCTATGAATCTATATATCTAGTATCTAGTCTAGTTCCATAATGGCCGTTACACACGACATCTTTTTTCAGCCCGATTCCAATTAGACACAAAAGTCAACATCCTTCACTCTACGCCTACGCGAACGTTATTTTTATTTCTATTTTCATATCTAAGATTTCAATAGTCATCACTGCAAACAACACATGAACCATGCTGTTTGCTGTGATGCCGACTGAAATCGTAGATATGAAAAAAGAGATGAAAATAGCGATCGCGTAGAGCGTAAATGTTGACTTTTGTGTCTAATTGGAATCGGGTTGAAAAAAGGTGTCGTGTATAACGGCCATAACAAACATTTAATTCGAAATAATAAATATTGATAAATAATCGAGATAAAAACTACCCTATATTTTAAGTTGAACCAAATTACGCACATTAAGCCAAATTTCATCAAAATCAATTAAGTAGTTTCGGAGTTTATCTCGAACAAACATCGTGACGCGAGATTTTTATATATATAAATATCTTTATTCTTTGTTTGTAAATTAGACTTAAAAAGAAAAGTTTATTAAAATAATTAATTAAAATCTTGAAGAATACTAAATATCTGTAGAAATTATATTTTTTGTGTCGATTACATCCTCCACGGTACCATGACACACCACATCTCCTGTAACATTATGAATGAATGACCATACCTGTTAAGGATACTAATTCAGGATCTCCCCTCTAGCTCTCTGAAACACGCGTTCCCTCAAATAATAGAACTGCAGAGAATGTCAATGAATTCTCAGCGAAAACGAAGTCAAACGGTTTGTATTTCTCTATGCAAAGAATTTGTATTTTTGGTAGTGATGCAACGAATACTACTTTTTCGAATACGAATACGAATACGAATACTTGGCAGAGTAATTCACACTCATTTATTTAACCTTTTTCTGTTTATTTTATTATACTAATAATTACACAACAACACAACATCTGTAGATTCCGTGGTGACAGGCGATTTCTTTTTTCAGTTTGGATGTTGCGAGCCGTTGAAAAAAGCACGTTTACGAGAGGACATTTTATTTAAATTTAGTTTGTTTTACTTCGCAGCTAACACACATAATTGCAATTATACAATTTATAATATACTTGCACACTTGACCTATGCTTTCGACTGTCAAATACTGAAACTACTAAGAAAAAGAACGAGTATTAAATGAAAAAATTCGAGATTCATAGTACAGTACCACAAACTTAAACAAAAATTGGAACTACAATTTATATATAGACATTTTAACATTTCTATGACATATTTGTTCACCACCAGCGATACCACCGCCGGCAAAGGTAAGTTGTGGGAATTTCCCTGAATTGCCCATCGCGTCTTGTCATTGCGGCTATAGCGTTCGGATACAGAGGTGCGTGACACACGGTATAATCAAACGGAGATGCGTACAAAAGTTTTTTTTTATAGTATTCGTATTCGTAAATATTTATTCGCCGAATACGAATATTCGTATTCGTTGCATCACTAATTTTTGGTCACTAGCCGTTACTATACCCGATTTTTCTGCTCAAAATTCAACTCTACTTTTCCGATTTCTTTTTTTTGGACAGTTCAAAATTATCGAAAAAAATTTTTTTTTACATGTATACCGCACAAGAGTCCCAACTGCTCCCGTCTGGAGCCAGTGGGACCATGGCATCCCCAATTGGGGTATGTTGTGAGGCTGAAGGTAATGGGGAAGGGAAGGAGATGGGTAAGAGGAAGGTGGGGAAGTACCTGGCTATTCAGATCTGGTCACCAAACACGGCTATCGCCATTTCAAGCAACTTTTCAATTCTGAATGGTGGTCTTACACCAGGGCGATACTGAGAGTATCTTCGCCTCTGGAACGTGCCACCAATATACTATATATTATTTTAAATGAATAAATTGTGAAATAACACAAATTTATTTGATTAATTAATTCGATCCCACGACCTTCGGAGTGCTAGTCAAGAGCCTTACCGCTGGACTACGCCGGCCGTCTATATATTGATATTTCTTAGCTATTCGTACGTAGTGATCGAAGGGATTTTTAGAGATAAAAATATATTCAAATTTACCGCATATATACATCTTCTGACTTCAAGATATCCGTGGCCAGTCCTAGATCCCTCCTAGGGTGGGGTGAAACCAGTCCAAATTCTAATAAACAAGAGGGACAAAGTAGTAAAGTTTTTTAATCATATTATGTCATGACAACATATTCTCTTTATTTATTTGGTAATTGCGCGTTTCTCCCGTAAGAGGTACCTATGTAAACGTGATTTGTATTTCTTACTGTCACAAGCGTCGCCCGCTGAAACTTCTCGTAGCGTGAACGCCCTTGATATGAGCTTTATGGCGCTACGAGACGCTTCCAAGAGATGGCGTTTTGTTTATGGGACTTCTCGCACTCGCATTACATATTACTCGCAATGCAACGACCAATTTCAAGGCAATGAGAAAAGAAACTTATCTTCGCCAAAGTACTTAGTTTTTGAAAGCTGTGACATTTATATGCCCAGATACATACATTTCCTAAATACGAAAGCAGTGGCGGCACGCCCCTTCACTTTTGCTATTTTTTAGCCGAAATTTATTTTTCTTTTGAATTTGTTAGTTTTCCCATACGAACTTTTAATGTCCTCGTATTCTAAATGCGAGCCGTGGCAGTTTATTTTTTTGTATTATTTGACTATAATAATAAAAACAGTGGTTCTTTCATGCCCACACTCGCATTGGCCGTCACGAGCCGCGTGCGAGTGGCAGTGTTTAAAACCTATGGCGCAGTACCAAACTCCGCATTTTTTGCTCTCACGTGTCGACGCAGGCACGTACATGAGCATGTACGCGCGTGTCGGCTAGGTGACCGAGACTTTGTTTTCAAGTGGCAGTGGCGCGAGTGTTTGCAAAATGGAGGAACTCATTAAAGTTTTTCGAAGCGAAAAATGTTTATACGACCTAAAACACCCAGATTATATGAATACAAAATTAAAGGATTCTATTTGGAAACGTCGGATTCTGAACTTAAGGCTCTGCAACCGGGCCCGAAAAGAAGATGGAGAGATACGAAATTACGAATGTTAGAGGAGAGCGCTAACATTTACAGTGACAAAATCAATGCGAAAATTGAGAAAATGTTTAATAAAACACGACTCGTTTAAAATAGAGCAAAAATCTCACTGGCATTATCCTAATCAGCATTTAAAGAAACACTGTGATTTTTTCATACATATAACTTGTAAAATAACTGAAACAAACGTGTTAATAATAATTTTTGGAGCATACTTTTTGATTTTTTTCTATCGAGGGAATTTTAAATAATTTGCGTTTCGGCGTGGGCAAGGTCTAGATATTATCTTCAAGAATAACATATATTTTTTAAGAGCTTTAAAACTTACCGTGTTTAAGGGAAATATGTAATAAATCGGTACAAATCCGGGTTGCTGGCCCTTAAATCAATCGCGTCCATCTTGCTTCGTTTTCGTCTACGAATGGTAGAGACACTGACTGGTGTACGACATTAACAAGTCATCAGCCGACAGGGGAGTGCAAAATTCCTGTGTCAGATCTTCCCATTCCCATTGGAAATGCGCGGCTGTAATAGGCCAAGCCATGAAAGTGTAGCACAAGTGTGTCAGTCCCATAAGATTATCCACGTTTGGACCAATCGCACGAGCGTGTAACGAATAAGTGTTAACGCTGCAACAGAGCACGTGTTGGCTTAAACAACAAACGAGATTCTTGGAAAGCAGTCTTTTGCCAATTTTATTCTCAATTTCAATCATCACAGGAATAAAAAATTTGCACTCATGAGGTGCCTCATAATTATGACTATTATTATAATTTTGTTTTTATTATGTTTATTTTTGGTAAAAATCTATGGTCCGGAAGTCGAAACCGGAGATACGTTGCATACGTATGCAAAATTCCACTAAATTTGTGTAACTTTTCCAGTTTTGTAGCGCAACGGGCTGCGTAATGGTTATTTATAACGTTGTCAACTCCGGTAATTACCATATATCACGACGGTGGCACCGTTTCACAGTTCACTGTTGGTGTAATAAATATCTACAATAATAGTTGCGGTGGCAATAACATATTGCAATTGATTTCGTGCCGCCAAATGTCACGTATGAGGAATTATTGTTTGTGGTCATCGCGTAGAGCCCTGTGATTTTATGTCTCACATTTAAATCGAAATATATTATCATTCACATTAAATTTAATATTTTTTAAATTCACTTCTCAACTTATCCAATTTGTCGAAAATGTATACTGATACAATAAGTCTGAAAACATTTCTTTGGTTCAGATTTCATTGTTTGCGATGAAGCTTGCACAGAACGTACTGTACATCTGTTATACATCACTTACATAAAAAAATGTACATTCATAATATAATACACTAGTCAAAACATTGCTTTAAAGAATCTCCCTGTCAATAATGTTGTTTTTTGAGCTTTGTGTTATTAGGCTGTGTCGAACATCTTCCTCCTCATTGAGTCATTTCATTTCATTAACATTTCATCAGCATTTCAATGTCCATTATCAAAGTAAAAAAATCTGTTTCTGGCAATGGATACTGCAAGGCTTTCCAAGTCGTTAGCTCAAGAAGGAGGAAGGGAAACATGGCTCAGTAGGTACTAACTAACCTAAATCAGAACAATACATTGGAGTCACGCGAATTAAATCTTATGTTCAACCACGGTTTGTCCATTCATTCGGTAATTGCTCAGTTCTGAAATGTTGACTTGAATGTATATTTTTTGCGCCATCACAAGTCAAGGCATTTATGAAGAGTGTACATTGAAACACCGTCCTAAACAGCGACTGCTCTCCTTACCTCCAGGTGGACACCCCAGACAGCGTCCTTCAGAGCGGCATGCTGGGGTTCTGCCCTCCAGGCGACACCGCCCTCAGGTCGATGGTGGACCCCAGGGACTACGACCGACTCCGATACTTCCAAATGAACGGGGGAGTGCCCAACACCTTCGAAGAAACTATCCATAGGGTGAGACGACGAGACGCACGCAATACCGCCAAGAATTGCTTGATCTTGGGTTTACACCTTGTTGCAAATCTGCTAGGGTTTTGGTCATGTGCAAGAATTTTTAAAAATTTGGTTAAAGGATATTTTATTTTTTTATGAATGTTGGTTAAGAAATTTTCGCATGTTTGCTTGATGTTTTGGTCTGTTCTTCTTGGTTCATTGGTCATTTTGTTGTTATTTTCACAGGTTTTGGCTATTTTTTATCTATCAGTTTCTTGGATTCAGAGTTTTATTGCAGGCTTGTTATGCTGTGACACGTGTTATTGCTTTCATCAATGATTTGCATGAGGTTTTCTTTGTTTAGTCACTTTAAGACTTTTTTATTCCATTGAATAGGCATGGTATCGTTTCTTACTCACACAGCAGCAAATGCCACATAAAGCACTTTATACGAATATTGTATTATTATCTAGAAGCTGTGCACAAATATAATGCATTTTCACATTTATTGCACTGAGAATCACATACATATTTTTAAAAACAATATTCTTTAAAAATTACCCACAGAATGTATATTTTTTTAACACGAGTTCGAAGAGGTCTTGGTGAAAACGGTGAATTATTAATCACTAATAATAATTTATGTTGAAATGGGTAAATAATAATTTTTGTACCTTGAATTAATACAAATAATATAATACATTTTTTAATAAAACACATTTCTTAAACCTTGCCAAACAATCAGTGGACATAAAATTGTACATAAAATTCAAAACTAACAAGATTGTACATCAAATTCAAAATCCAATCAAAAATCCTCCAAAATGAGAATACTATATTACACGGACCATAAAGCGACTAGATCCGTAAAATGGTTTTACGACGTATATGATTATCGCATGAGCACGAGCTCCGTTATCTACTGCCCAGTCGTTGCTTTGTGTGTCCACATCGTTAAGTCATAAAATATATGACGCTCAAAGCGCTCCTGAGTCTGAAACTATCTCTCTCTGATTCCTAAAGAGACAAAGGAAAGAAAAAAGTAAAAATATTTTCTATCTTAAAAGGGTACGTTGCTCGCTTTGTTCAAACTTTCTGGTCAACTCTCTCAACCCTGGCGATTCCACGGGATGCTCATTTGTTTCCTTTTTAGAAGTTTATGACTATGAAGCATTTTTAAACCCTTAATTCTGTTTATTACGACTTTCGTTTATAGAAAAATTTCTTCCACGATATAAAGTTTTAGCCTCACGTAATCGATGTTATTTTATTATTATTGGTTTTATAATTTATGGTTTGGCTTACCTAATCATTTTGGTTCTCAGAGCATGACTTGCATGGTTCAATATATTCGAATATTTGTGTTCTAAATATTCCTGGAATGCTTTTCACTATGTTATATTTTAGATTTTATTTTGTGAAATTTTTAGCATTCAGTTCTATTTCAAATTTAAGCATTATAAACCCTGTAATTTGAATACAAATATTTTGTTCTATTAATTTGTGAACGTTCAAGATTTAATTTATATTTTCTTGAGTTGTTCATTTTAATGGAATAAGATAATACAACCTCCTGCAAATGACAACTTGAGAACTTTTTTCGTAAAGACAAGCATTTCCAGACACGAATTCACAATCTAATGTGAAATGTATTTTGTTTCAGTTAAAAGTACAGGAAGCGATGAAGAAAAAAGAAAAATTTCATAGAGAACATGAAGAGGTATGGGCATATAATTATTTTCAAAATTTTATAATCTTGTTGGTATTCTTTGGAAATACGCAAATGTTTGGCACATCACATCCAACCGATGAGGGATTTTGATTATTCTTCTGTGTTTTTGTTTAGGATTTTGGTTAGCTTATCTTTCAGGTGATTTGTTTTTATATATCAACACAGCTGGAGTGCGTATTTCAATGTATGGAAAGCATTAGGGTTTTTAGGATAGATTTGTTTACTAGGAAGCGTGTTTAAACTGCATGCAAACTTGACGAATGCAGCAAATATTTTATCAGACGAAGCAGGATCAAATGCCGAGTTCTGGTTACTGCTAAGCAATTATCGCGAGGTTTATGTTTGACCTCCTTAATAATTTTACTAATAATTTCAGGCACACACCAATTTTAAACGAATGTAATATTTTGTATGGTTTCTTACAAATGTCTTCAGATTAATAAAAGTGTCCTAGGTTCTCTGCACGAGTCCTTACTCGGACACCCTCCGTTCTTCGTGTCTCTATTTACATAAAAAATACTCCCACAAATGCCTTTTTTAAATTGCATATAATTTTAGATCAAATATTGCGGCAGTTAGTTGTGACGAATCGCCTTTGAAATATGAGTTTACCGTTGTAAATTGCATTATAAAGATTATGCGCCTCGGTGTAACGGGGAGAGTGGAACATTCCGAAACTTTGAGTGCCTTATTACCGTAGAAAACTTTGGGATTGAGGATAATAATGTTTCTTCAGCGTGTGTTTCCTGCTTTTTAAGTGAAATTTGTCGAAACAAGTTTTGTCGCGGACGTCCTCTGCATTAAGATCCCTTTCGGAGATGAACAAAGTCGGTAATACGAGTTTGAAACTTTCCGTTTCACTTGTAATTCCTTCTTTCTGCTTTGTTATCAATGCCACGGTAAAATTTTCCCAACACGTGTTTTGATAAAATAATGTTTAAATAAACACGCTGAAAAACTGTCTGTTTTGTTGAATAACAAAAAAACATTTCGACTAGCTTTTACTTTTTTTATGTGAATACAAGAGTTTCAGCTGCTCCCGTCTTGGCGTATGTTGTGAGGCTGAAGGTAGTGGGGAGGGGAAGGAGATGGGGAAGAGGAAGGTGTGGAAGTACCTGACTATTCAGATCTAGGGAATGCAAATCTCGCGAGATTGGGGCTCAAGCGAGATCCCGCGAGTTTATGAATAACAATACTGCGAGATCTCGCCAATTTCGAGATCTCGCGAGATTGGCAGTTTCGTGTGTTTTATTGCAAATAATCACAATATTTGAATAAATTAGGAAAAAAATAATAAACATATTAAGTATTATAAGATTAACATTTATTTTAACGAATTTTTCAACAGACTTTTATGCATCAAACATTGTTTGACGTATTTATCTATAATTTTTTAATAAACTTCTAGGTAGTAAACTTTGATGTACGTATCTATCAAATAACAAATGAAAGAAACAACCAGTCTTCTCTTCTAATATCAAACAAAAATCTTTTAGTAATAAAACACTTCTTTTATAACAAACAAAACAACGAGAAGTAAAAAAAAATAAACTTATTATCTATGTTGAGTTGACTATAAACTGAGATATTATTATCAATTTAATAAAACTATATCTACTCAGTAGATCCATCAGATATTACAGATTAATTAACAAAATATACCAATCAAATGAAAGATTTTTTCAGTTCAAATCACAAGCCATTATTACGAATTATTTTGAAAATAGCTCCTTAAGAAGCACAAAATGTCCAAAGAATCATCTGCTAAACGGCTTCTTATTTCCGCGCTTCGAATAAGACGTTTTTATGCTCGAGTGCAATCTCGTTAAACTCGCGAGATCTCGCCCTTTTTTCGTCCGAGATCAATCTCGCTAAATGAGATTGCATTCCCTATTCAGATCTGGTCACCAAACACGGCTAAAGTCATTTCAAGCAACGTTTCAATTCTGAATAGTCGTCTTACACCAGGGCGATACTTAGAGTATCTTCCACCCTGGAACGTTCAGCAAATATATTATTTTAAACTAATTATTTGTGATATAATACGAATTAATCAAACAAAATTTATTTGCCCATGCCGGGATTCGATCGAGTCATGGGCCTTACCCCTAGACCACGCCAGCCTTAGTTTATTCACTCCAGAAATAATTATAACACGTGTAAAATTGAAGCGGTTACCTTTTTAAACATTGAAAAACGTTGGTATTTTTCATTTTAAGCTGTCGAAATATATAAATAAAACTATTTTATTTTTATTTCAATAAGATTCACCTTGAACCATGATTTTATATCGAAGGAATGTGACAATATGACATTTTTCTTCCAGAAAAAGTTAAGACGCGTTTCTACAAGCTTTCATATTTTCGTTAACTGCCCAATTCCATTTTTTCCATTTCTCTGTTTCACCGAATCTTTCCCTTCTACTTCGTATGCTTATACTATTTTCGGTCACGTGTTTTACTGGTGAATATTTCATACATCGAAGCGCCATTTTATTTATTACTTATCGAGTTTCTATTTCAAACTGGGAATGGCATTTTTCTCCGGCTGACTATTATTGCCATTATGGTTCCCGCACGCGACACCGAAATAATTTCTCAATTTTTGGAATGGCATAAAAATGACTTTATTTATGTGCCTTCCTTAAATATAACCGTTCTTATATCTTGTTCAGTACGAGAATATACGAATAACATAATATTTTTCAATATTCTGATCTCGTTCACGACCGTACTGAAATGAGCGAGTTTTGTGAGAACGCCCACGATGTGCCCTTTTACGATTTTCTCAAAAGAATATATTAAAATAATATCTAGACTTTGATGACCTTGAAAACAATAAAATGTCTAATATTGAATAATAAATGTGGGTGTTTTCATGAATCGTCCATAAAATCATCATTCATTTTAAAGCTTTATTTGATAGCGTGATTAATTTGATGTCTTTACCTTTGTTTTCAGATTTTACGAGACATTCGACACGGCCTGCTGCATCTTGGAAGAGAGGGTGGTCGTGGACCGATGGGAGGTAAGAAGATGGCTATCAGCTATTATCTAAATAGATTTAAACCCCTCATCTCTTCAAATATCAACCATGGTTCACATAATAAAGGCACACGAGACAGTGTTTTGGCGCTAGTTACAACACTATTGTGTAACACAAACAGCGCATAAATACAGTTTGTGATAGGGATGATTTGAGATTTTCATGGCCAAAAGCATTATCGTGATTATTTTTTGGGTAATTATGCCATGTTGCGTTTTCTCCTTCCCCTGAGAGTTGTAACAGTTTTTTTTTAATTCATAAAATTAAGTCAAATGATGAAGTTTTAATGAAAACAATTTTAGCTGAATAATTTCTATCGCTCGCTCGCCTGCTGTAATGGCAGATTTTACAGCAGGCTTGTCAACCTAAAAGCTATATAAAATATAGTTTTATTGCCATTTTTTAACCCAAATATATCAAAACAATTAGGGTTCGTGGTAAAAGCTTATATTCTAACAAGATATTTTTATTTATTTATTCATGTGTTCATTAAAATGGTTATACTTCAATGTGTTTCGAAGAAAATTTAATTTGAGGTACATGTTACTATTATTATTAGCAGTTTTTTTTTGACGTGCGTCTGTAAGTGAAGATGAAAATGACGATTTTTAATGCAGAATCGTTAAGCAGATGATTCGCTCTGTTGATTGGCACATTCTGAGAGGCAGAAGTCCTCGCTTCCGGTGCATAAAAAAGTGCAGATCTCCCACGAGCATACTTTTAAGCACATATAAGTTAACCGATTTCAACATAGATTGATTAACTTTATCATCACAGTTCCTACTCCTTTATAATTAAAAGCTGTGTGAACTTTCATATTTCATTTTTTCGAGTCTATCGAGAAGTCCAAGCAGGAACTTAAAAGTATTGCTTCCATTTTCAGATTAAACCGCAGATTCAAAACGTGTCCGGGTTGGGCCAATACGGCAAAAGAGGCAAATAATTTTCACGGTAAATTTTAATCGCCATTGTGATGGTGAATGCCTATTTGCTAGGTGGAAATAACTTTTTGAGTTCCTGGTTGGTATTCGGATAAGGGAATCGCACGAATGTGTGCACGTCTGGTTGGTAGATTGGTTGAACCCAGACGGTTATACAAGCCCTACCAATGCAAAAGTGCTGAAGAACTATTGGCTCTCGATTATCATTCTATAATTTAAAGTTGCTCAACCTATCCTTAAAAAGAATGAAAATTACAATTAACATTCATGAAATTCAAATTATTATTTTTTTATCAAATTGTGATTTTCACGGCCAAAACCTGATGATGGACACTGCACTGCTGTCCGAAACATTATAATACTCCAAAAATAAGTCACGATAGTACTATTATCACTGTTTTTGCCATCGATTTGAATATTTAAAAAGTATGGCATCCCTCTTATTTTTTTTACTTAAGAGATCATAGTTAGTCTAGAAATTCCAGGTTGAAAATGTTTTGTGAATTTCATCACGCCAAACCCCACCATTCCAAGGTTTTTTATTACTTCCAATAGCAGTTAAAAACCCGCTCAGCAGGTTTTTGCTGCTAGGTAGTGCGGACGGCTTTTACATTCGGCTTCGCCAAGTTTGAGTGTAGGTAACCATTTCATAAATCCGATAAAAACTGGTTGCAAAAATAAGCAGTTATTCGAATGCACTGCGATCCAGTAACAGGCCCCATATGTAATCTTTCGATATCCGAATAGATACCTACGAAAATTCTATAAATCCGTAGCAGTTATATCTAGGGAAGAAACATCCACATGCGAGCTGCTGGTGGAAGTAGCGTCATCTTGTGTCAAATTCTTGAATTTGAAACCGAATTATAGCAGTAGCTTTGTGTGAAATTCCACGTACACAGATGTTATTTGAGGTGCGGCCGTTAAGCGTGGCTTCCGACATGCACTCGTAGCTGGGTTCTGAAATTCAAACACGCAGACGCTAACGTAATAATATACTCCGATATTATATTCTTATTGCAAGATTCAAGATCACTTGAAAGTCTCCGATTTCAATATACGTCTTACCAAATTCATGATTTTTAGAATATATTCCAGCATGACATACTTCCATAAACTTATCTGTTCACGATACTCAGTCACGTGAAGTGGCAATTTAACTTATTTTGAAATCTAACTCGCAATAAACAACATGGCTAAAGGAGCTACCTAAATAGAATCATCTTCCATTTGAATAATGTTCCCTTGGCGTGTTTCATATCACTACCAGATTTAATCCAAATTCAAGTCTAAATCATTAAAAGCCTTGTTTTCGTGCTAACTCGTGGAATGAATCAAGACCCAATAGTTTTCGTCATTTATGAAACTTTATTTTTGTCCTTTTTTATAAGCCAACCCATTTGGTGATTTTTTGTTTTGTTTTAAATACGCCTTATCCATCTTTAATGGCCGTTATTCACAACTTTTCGACCGATCAATCTGAGTCTCCGATCAGCTAAGTGAATTGTATAGTAACGCTCGATTCGCCTATTGGTTGGAGAGTTGCGTTGCGAAGAGCGTATTCGTGCATTTGAGGAGTGGTAGTGCCTCCGTTCACGGAGATACTTACAAGATACTCGATCCTCGTGCGCGTATCATACGCGCCGATCGTAAGTACCCCCCGTACGATTTTGCTGGTGCCCGTTCACGGCGCTACGCGGTGGCTTTCGGTCCCCAATCAGTATCACGATACCGACAGTGCTGATCGCGCGCGACGCTCGCATCATTTGTGTCTGATACTTATTCGTTTGACGTTTGACAAAAATGGCGTCGGAACATGAAAGTAATGTTAGATTTGTTCTGAAAGTGGAAAAAATGCATGTTTATATAACTATACGTTACCACAATACGTAAGAAAAGATTTAGTGGAGAAGTCATAGATTGATGTTGGAAAAAAAGTCATATGACATCGCTTGACTGCGTGTTAACTCCACGGCTGCACGTGGAAAATGATCAAGTTCAATATATTTCGGATAGCGCCGTGTACGGAGACTAGCATTAAAAAGTGGTATATCAGCAGGGTACTTGTGGTTTCGTCACAATTACGTAGATTGTAAGTATCTCCATGAACAGAGGGCCTTAAGCCGCCGCTACCCGATCTTCTACCGATTTCATATCCCCCTTAAACATTTGAAGTTTTTAAGCTCTTGAAAAAATATATGTCATTTTTGAAAATAATATCTATACATTCCCAACGCCGAAACGCAAATTATATGAAATTCCTTCTATAGAAAAAAATCGCAAAGTATGCTCCGAAAATTATTATTTTCACGTCTGTTTCAGTTATTTTACAAGTTATATGAATGAAAAAATTCACAGTGTTTCTTTAACTGCTGTTTTAGACAGCCGGAGAGATTTTTGTTCTATTTTAAACGAGTCGTGTTTTATTAAACATTTTCACAATTTTCGCTTCAATTTTACCGTTTTTAATATTAGCGCACTCTCTCCAACATTCGTAATTGCATATCTCTCCATCTTCTCCTTTTTGAGCGGGGATACGGCGCCTTAAGCCGAAATTTCGGCTCAACTTACGGATCATCAGTTGATCAGTAACAACGGCTGTATCAACCCATAATCCAACATAAATAAAAGTGTTTCGCAATTAAACAATATCTTCGCCTTGGAACAAAGGTGAAGTTTCTGTGAATATGTTGTTCCTATCATGTTTAATTTCTAGAATTCCATTTTAATTTTAATTTTTAAAACCTTCACACATACAAGACAGAGCTGTCAGGCGTAATAATAATAATTACAAAGCGGATTTCTTTACATAAACTGGTTAAAAAAAAATTGAATCGTAACATTGTGAGACAAAGATAATTAATCAATTATCATTTTTCAATTAACATTTTCTACAATACTATTAAAGGAGAGGTTAAAAGAATAATAATTTCGTCGCCCCCTTCGTAATTAGTTGTTTTTCTAGATATTTTTATTTAAATAAAATCTGCATCTTATTCTTGAGACATCTTGCGTCCAACTTCAGGCTTTCCCAAAATTCTTTAGTTTGAATATTTTTGTCGGCTTTCACTCAAACAAAGCTGGCAGTTTTTTGAGGTCGACTTTTCCCTTTTTTATATCTGGGTGACCTAAGCGTCTTTTTCCTGATCAAAAATATCATCCCATGCTATTTAAAATCCAACGGTCATCATGTTACATCCACTTGAGTTTGAGGATTATGAAGACATTAATTTGTCAGTTCCTAATCCACTCATTCGTCTGTACATTATGCTAAGAGATACCTAATATGGCTATTTCCACGACTCTTGGTGTGGTGACAATCTCTACGAGCCTTCAACACTGCAACCTTTTTACCTACCATCTTGTACAATTTGTTTAATGAAATATAATTATTATTCAGTATAATGTTAATATTACACAGAAAACAATTTATAAAATTCATTACATAAGAGTTATATGTAATGAAATTAATTCTTCTAGTTTAATCCGGCTCGAAGGACCAAAAAGATGTAATCGCAAATAAGTAATGTTGTCTAGATGTACTGCGATTCAAATAGTGGACTGTATTTAAATTTGTTTTGTGGACTTCGATGCTGATACAAAACAAACTGGATAATTATATGGAATTGGGTAGGACCTGGCTGTAACCAAACGTCATTCGGTTGTGAAAATAAATTCTTCTAGGTTAAATCCTCCTAAAGTTTGTAGTGAAAGCTCGTCTTTGCACTCAAAACATAAATCTTATTGTTACTACTTCTTAGGTTGCTTGAGGCGCGAGTGATTTTCTTATCAAATTTAAGAATTGCTTTGTTATATCTACCAGATGATCGTATTAATTGCTTGTCCCCTGTTGACTACCCCTGCCACTCGCAAGTTGGTTGAACGTTCTGTTAATCGGCTTAGCCCTCGCCGCGCCGTTCTAAACCCATCGATAATATTTGGAAATTACAACGCTTCGGTATTTTTTCCGCCAGTTTACTTGTTCGATATTTGAATATTCGTTTCGGAATCCATCCGGCGATTTAAAATTCCATTTGTCAAAAATCCAACACACGGATGGGTAAAGATAAATAGACCTGCTGGATGAAAAATATCCCTGTATATTCCCCAAGATGAGTTTTTTTTCATTTTCATGATTGGATTCGAGCCGATTCAAAGGATCGCTATGGGATTGAAGATTATGATTTTATAGTCAAATTAGATTCATTGTCAATTTTTCACATTTGCCGCCGATCGTTTGCCAAAATACACATATTGCACATAAAAATATTCCTTTACAGGTTTTTTTTCTTCAATTAGACGTATTCTGTTTTAATCCCGAATGTGGAACTTTATATTTATTTATTTATTGATAATATTAACGCCTTTCGGCTTTAACATAATGTAGTGTAGGTATAGAAACAACATGAAAAATACAGCTCTAGTGAGTTTGTAAAACAGAAAGAGATAGTTGAGTAAGAAATATGTAGATATTCAGATAACAAAACGCAAATAAATGCTACGATATTTAAATATATTACAATATTGTAACAATGAAAAAATATATTTGTATATAATAAATACATGCAAATTTATTATTTCATGCTTATATTTTATCAGCGACCCATTCCACACGTCTATGTGCGAAAATATATTGCCTAAGTTTTGAATTCCGTGTAGCGGTATATTGAAATGGGACATGGTCGTAGTATTGCCACAATAAGACGGTTGTACTGACCTTGTGTTTCTGACTGGCACATTAAAATTTATGAGCGCCAAGACTTCAGGACTGTTAATTTTATTATGCAAGTTTTTAAATAAAGATGCTAGATCGAAAACAGTTCTTCTGTCACTCAAATTTAATAAATTAGATAAATTGCAGAAAATATGTGTAGTTTAATTATTCTTTCGGTATTTTTAGTTTATAATTTAAAAAGCTTGGGATTTTTTTTGTACTATTTATTATGTATTTTCATTTATATTATAAAAGAATAAATTTAATATAAATGAAAATAGTTAACTATTGTTGAAGCTGTTAAATTCACAGTGGATTTCCGTTTGACTTTTATATTTATAACTTAAAATTTTCTTTTTAACTGAATAAGTGGATGAAAGTTATAAATGCCAGATTTTATATTATGTTCTTTATATGTGCTTTCATAATTTCATAATATTTTAATCCTAAATGATCCATTCGACATTCTGCTCAATTTTGCGCCTCAGTTTAACATTTCAAATGGGATTACCTTAAGAACGTGTATTTCTCTTCCCGTCATGCGCTGACAATACAGAATTATTTTCTAAAACGACTTTCCAAGTACCTTTTGGTGTTACCAAGTTTTAAATTAGTTTACAGTGAGAGCTCTGAAGCCACGATAAAACTTTTCAAGTCCATTAAATAGAAAATTCCATTTGGCGGCTGTCTTTTGTGTATCAATTGGTTTATTCTTATGGTAGAATTTATTTTATTTTGTTTGTTGTACTATAAAATGTTATTATTTACGTAATATTGTTGAAATAATCTCCCTGTTATCACTTTATCACTCCCAAATATCTCATTTATGGATTTTGTTTGTAATGTTACCTAATGGATAAGCACGGGGGTAAGCACGATTTAAAAAGCAACATTGTAGTCGGATAGTAAAGCGAAAGAGAGAGAAACATTTGAATAATACTAATAAAATACCTAACACGATTCACTGCACTGATTGGTAAAGGATTCCACAGCAAAGCATGATGGTAATATGCGCGTCTTTTCCAGATGACACCTACATGTATGACGAGGATGCGCGCATGATGGGCCTAGCTCCCGGCCACTGGTACGATGAGCCACCTTATGAAAGTGACCCCGAAGACTTCCTCATGGGAGGAGGTCCTGTACCGACAGCTACAATCCAAAACGGCCGAGTTTGCTTTACTCTCAACATGAGAAACGAGCCTAGGGGAGAAGGGGTGATCTCTCTGAGAAGCGCCGGAGATATTTCCCTCCCCAGAGAAAGCTCTCGGGGGGCCCCTAGAAGAGGCCTCATCCTACCCCAGTCTGGTCCCTATCCACCGACAATCATTCCTCTGAGATCCGCTAGAGACAGGGAGAGCGGAGACTATGCAGGATCAGATATCCAATCAGTAAGCTCCCGTTTATCTGGCCTTTCAGTTGAGACCGGCCGCTCGGAGCTAACGGACGGTGGACAGAGAGGGAACCAGGCGGGGTACAGGCAAATGGCTGCTTACAGAATGAGGAGGCCAGAAGACGGACTCTCGCCGCACAGTTCAGACTACGAGGACCAGGAAGAGAGCGAAAATGATTCCCAGCACGTCGCTACGGTTCACAATGTAAGTTCCACACCCTTGCTTACTTTTTAAAGATTCAAATTAAATGGTTACGAGATTAAATAAAATCTTAGCAACATTTTTGACGATCTTTATTATTTTCAGTCTGCCGAAGATTGCGAAGGAGTCTCTGGATTAGTTGGGAGAGTTCGAGGACTGAGACAAGATGTTCAAAGGAAAATTTCTCGATTACGGCTTGAACAAGGAGTAGACCAGCCTCAAAGCAGACGACCAAATAACGATCAAGCATTCCCTTGCTCCAACAGCTCATTTGAAAGCCTTCCTAGTGGATCTGGAAGTAGTGAGTACACCCTCCATCAACACCATGAATGGTTTAATCGTTTACTGTGATTTGAATCATATTGTAACAATACTATTACTATTTTCAGGTACACAAGCCCTTGTCAGAGCAGGGAGCAATCACTCTTCAATATCAACAGAGGATAATCGTGAACTCAGTCCAACGGGTCACGGGCCACAAATACTTTGCAGGGCGAGGGCTCTCGTTGATTACAATTCTAGTTCTTATGACAAAGATGCTCTGAGATATAAGGTACATTTTTGATAATAGTACTTTATAATTATTAAATCAATTTCCAATCTTCAATTCTATTAATGGTTATACGGAATCATGTAACATATATATTATATAGTGTTAACAAATAGTATAATATTTACATTTCAGAAAGGAGACGTCATCGACGTTATCAACATGAATGCCTCTGGTCTTTGGAGAGGAATAGCACACAATAGAGTAGGACATTTCAAATTCGTTAACGTGGAAGTATTATCAGATCGGATAATTAGAAACAGCGCCAGTGCCAAATGGCTTCACAAGAACGCCGCTCTGTACGGCTTCCACAAGTCAAGACCAACAACTGTGGAAGAACTGTTGCATAGGATAGGAATGCAAGAATATTCGTCGATCTTCATTATGAACGGATACGAAGATCTAGAACTCTTCAAGGAAATAGAACCATCAGATCTGGACTACTTAGGAATTATGGCAGCGGACCACCGAGCAAAGATCCTGACAGCGGTCCAACTGTTGCACGACTTAGATTGTAAGTAATTTTATCGGCTTCACTTTTTGGTATTTCTTTTTTATTTGCTGTGATTCACTTGATTTATTTTCACACAAAATAAACATGCTTTTGAATCATTCGTCTTTTATTGCTCACAACACATAAACGACACACTTAACGATAATTATTTTGTGCTTTTTACATTTTGGTTTTTCAAATTTGCATGCATTTAAAAATGTTATTTGTTTTGGTGATTATATTCCGAATTTTAATGTTTTATTGTTCAACAGGCAGCGAAGGTGATATCCATGGATCCAGCTCAGAGGGAGATGACTCCAAGAGAGGAATGACTCAGCAGGAAGAGTCTCCGTTTGGAAGGCGACAATTCCCGAGGGACTCCGGCTGCTACGACGCGCCCCTTCACATCAAAACATCTCCTCTCATCCACCGCTCAGACAACTCTGACCACGAACAGAACAGCAGCGACAATACGTCCAACAGTCCTAACAACTTGGATTCCGTAGTCCAACAGTGTAGTAACGAAATTCTCAAGAGAGTGGAGTCGCAGCAAGCTCACAAACTCAATACAATTAAAGACGATAGAATCGAACAATATCATCCAAATATTCCAGTGCCAAACAGTATAGTTTCTAACAGTGTTAATAATGAAAAGTGCGTTAGAACCATGGATTCTTATGTGATCGCCAGAGGGCAAACAGTTTCAGTGGAGCCTTCCAGGTCGCGATCGAACATCATGAATAAATCCGCGTTGCGTAAAAACGCGATGCCTTCCCTTTTGAAAAACTCTTCAAACAACGTCAGTTCTCGGTCTGCGGCAGCTCAACAAGCCGGCATTCCACACTCTTTGGCTGAAGACATTTGCGAGTCCGATCACAAGCTGAATGTGGTGAAGTACATAGTGGGTGGAATCAACAGCAACAGCGCGATTCAAGAACCAAGCAGCGGCGGATCGGGAGGAGGGTGCTTGTCGGAGAAGAGTAGCGACTCCGGAGTCAGCAGTAGCTCGCTGAGCTCGGCCCCTTGCACGAGAGACTCTTGTTCCAAGCCGCAGCCTCTATGAAATTCACTTCAGACGGAGGTGGTGAGGTCTTTACATAAAAAGAAGTTAACCAGTCCGTTGATTTGTGACAAATAATCTTTTTGTTGAGATTATTATTCGTCATGGAAAACAAATTGACTAAAAATAATCATTTTTAATGAAACATGTGATCGAAAATCAAAAAGAGTTATCAAAACTCTATAAACTTAGAAGTGTATACAGTTTTCTCCCATTTATTTAATCTTTAGACTTTACTTTTGAAAAATCATATTTGTAGACACATGTCTTATTAACCTAAATGAACCTAAATCAACACTGTAATATATATTTTTTTGTAAACAGACTATTTGTATACACATGCATGTGTATAACTTTAAGTTGCATCTCGGCTAATACCCTTTATTTTGCACAACTCACATTGTGGGCCTAAATTATGTGTGTACACTGTCCATTAAAATAAGTTTTATATTTTCATATTTAAACTTAATCTTATTTTAAATTCAGCCCATGAGTATCGAACATAATGTTTCGCATTTATAAAGTGTATATTTAAAAATAAATCTCGTACAATAAATGTTAATTCTTTTTTACAATAAGTAATGAAGCAATAAAGAAAACCTAGGTAATTTACATAAAACCAAATTCTTGTTAAGAGTGACTGTAAATTATTATAAAAAAATGTAAATAAATAGTTAGATACCAATTTATCGATAAAGGATGCCATTTATGATTAAATTTCGCTGGCAATAAGAATTACAAAGATTTATAATCAACTTTTATTACTTTACTTGTAAATACCAAGACTTCATTATTTTAAATTCGTGCTTTACTTTTTTTTCGAATGGAATCAAAATACCCTAACTAAACCTTGATTGATTTAACGTAGCGGGTGACCGCACACATTCCACCATTCAAATAGAATTATTTCAAAATATAATAATTTTCCCTTTAGTGTAATTGCAAATCTAAATGTTCGCCTTCCGTGTGTAATATCGATGTAAATTCACAGTAAATTTCATTTTAGGTGATAGTAAATGTCGACTGGATAGCCTCCATTTCATTATAAAAAAGACATAACTAGTCTACGAGATTGTAAATACATTTTTGTTAAATAGTTTATACATGTAACCATTTTTCTATTTAAATTTAAATAATTTATATTATCTGATAATAATATAATTAATTTATTAAATCTTAACATTGGCATAAGTAGATATATATTTATAAAAAAGAAAAGCGATGTATATTAATAAATATCACATTCACATTACTAATGTAGATATTTCTTGCCAATCTGTTTTATTTAGAATAAAGGAGTTATGATTTTTTTGTATTATTGCTATGAAAGATATGTACGAGAGGTTAATAAGATAATAAATTTATCAAATATTGAAGTCTAGTATTTATTTCATTTATTTATATTAAAAAGGCATTTAGCAAAACGCACTTTAGGTGAAATATCACTAAACTGCTATATAAAACGTCAATGTTCAATGTTATTATACCGAACGCTAGAAAAACGATAAACGGATAAGGCGCCATATAGCTGGAAAGGAAAAATGTCTAAAGCGCCATATAGCTGGAATGGAAAAATGGCTGATGCGCCATATAGCTGGAAAGGAAAAATGTCTAAAGCGCCATATAGCTGGAATGGAAAAATTGGTGATGCGCCATATAGCTGGAAAGGAAAAATGGCTAAAGCGCCATATAGCTGGAATGGAAAAATAGCTGAAGCGCCATATAGCTGGAAAAGATAAATGGCTCAAGCACCAAATAGCTGTATGGCGCTTCATTAATTGTTTTTGTGTTTAATAGGAAGAACGCCATTAGGTTTTAAAAAAAATAGTTTAAATTAAATATAATAATGTTATTATTAAAAGGAAACCCGTTTGCTGAGAAATTTGAACAATATGTATTTTACCAAACTGTCGCTTTTACTATTGCTTTCACTGTCGCTCTTACTTCCCCGAATACTGAGCGAAAGGGACATATGTACCACAGTCTGATAATACCTAAATTAAATCATCAAAATCGAGGTTTTGAATTCCCATTTTTCTCCTCCCAAACCGAACCGATTTTTAAGATTTCTTTTACTAACTTAGAAAGAAGAAAATTTAAAAAAAAAATACATTGTCTAGTTTGTATACTTAAGGTTTGTTGATGGCGTTCAAACCAGGCCATTTTAACTATTTTTTAGATTTGGGGGGTTCTAACTCCTTTAAGAAGTAACTTATTAAAAAAAGCAAAATGTTAAGTTAAATTAAAAAAATATTTTTGCAGTTGTGGTAAAATCCAGAGAGAAAAATGGGAAATACATTTTTTTGGACAAAACGCCTCCCGGTTTTCTCTTAAGCATTGCAAGTTATTTTATTATTGTCACAGTTGTTTCGGCTTCCAAGGCCACAGACAGTTTTAAAATGACATTGCTAGCCGGAAGATCTGTCACATTAATAAAAAACTATCAGAACTTAATAACATTATAAAATTAAATAACAAAAACTTAAAAAAAAATGAATCAATGTTAAACTGAAAGATTATATAGTTCCTGACAACTATTTCGATGCGAAAGGTAATATAATAAAGATGGCATTTATCTAGTACAAATCTACATCCCATAATTTTTTTCCGGGGGTGACAAGTTTAAATAATATTTTAATGTTTATTTAAATTATTATCTTCTACAAAAAAAAAACAGATTAAGAAACTTATAAACCTTCGCATATGACATTTTTACGGTTTCGTATTTAATGTGAATGAATAAAAAGAACATAAAATTTAGACACTACACAGATTATAATAATAACGTCTTTATGAAGCTGCCACGAAGACGAAGATGTTAAATAAATATAATGGAATGGTAAGTATAGAATTTCAGTACAGGAATAAATGCGGAGATGTTATGTTATATCTTCTGTGGTTCCCGACGTTTGGTGCCCTAGCAGAGGTGCCCAGCTTCATGGAGTGAGGTTTGTCTAGGTCTTGGCGGCGGATGCGCTTGCCCCTTTTTAAGTGGCGGGAGGCCTTTTGACCTCTCCAGCCGGACTCTCCCAACCCATCGCCTCGCAATGCAGTTGAATGGATGGATTCATACGTCCGTGACTCCTGGACACACTGACCCCCAGATTCATACCGATCCTTCATACCTATTTCCTTACCAAAACTTCCTCTTTTTCATTTCCTTAAAAATAAACCCTCAAAACAGCATTCCCTTAGATCAGGGGTTCCCAAGCTTTTCCAAGTCGTGGCACACATAGAAAATTTGAATTTTCTCATGGCACCCTAGTCATAAAATATCTTCTATCTGTGGTAGCTATATTTCATATTTGTACGACTATGAAGAAGAAACCAGGTAAGAAACTAATACAACTCGTATTTAAAATGAACAAGTACATTTATTGGTAGGAAATCATAGGTGAAAATACAAAGAAAATTCAAATATAATTACAAAAACCTTCCACATACTCTTGAGGTGTGTGTGTGTGTGTTAAGTGCGACTGGTGATTTTTCGAATCGAGGAATAAGGCTTGAACACTATTTATTTATTTATTTATTTGAGACACAAACAGGATATTTATACAACATTTTTGTGGGTAGTATATAATAAATTAAAATACAAATATAAGTATCCCTAGATTAATGTATCTGCATTAATCACATATGCATTTTCACAGAAGCAAACTCTTGAAAAACAATGCAAGTATTATTTATACATAACTTGAAAACCTAAATACAAAATTGAAATACATAATAATAACAAGTATACAATATTTATAAAGTATTTACTGAAAAGTAATACAACAATTTTTATTTATTTATTTATTTATTTTAAGTGCACAAATTGTGGAGATATTTCTTGAAATATGACTACTCTCATTTCTTATCACACATTTTTATTGGAGCGATATTTGCTCTCTATAACAGCAACCGCTGAAAATCCAGCTTTCCACATATATTAAGTCGCAGAGGGAATGAGGACGCTTAGTACCTCCATTCACGGAGATACTTACAAGATACTCAATTCTCGTGCTTGTATCATACGCGCCGATCGTGAGTACCCCCCGTACGATTTTGCTGGTGCCCGTTCACGGCGCTACGCGGTGGCTGTCATTTTCCAATCAGTATCACGATACCGACAGTGCTGATCACGCGCGACGCGTCGCATCACTTGTGTTTGATACTTATTCGTTTGACGTTTGACAGAAATGGCGTCGGAACATGAAAGCAATGTTAGATTTGTTCTGGAAGTGGAAAAATGCATGTTTATATAACTATACTTTACCAGAATACGTAAGAAAGGATTTAGTGGAGAAGGCATGGATTGAAGTTGGAAAAAAGTCATATGACATCGCTTGACAGCGTGTCAACTCCACGGTTGCACGTGAAAAATGAAGTTCAGTATATTTCGGATAGCGCCGTGTACGGAGACTAGCATTAAAAAGTAGTATATCAGCAGGGTACTTGTGGTTTCGTCACAATTACGTAGATTGTAAGTATCTCTATGAACGGAGGGCCTTACAGTTTTTGCATTTAGAATTGGATTCTCATTTTTGACTGATACCCAAAACTCCATCACATCCGAACAAGCGAATTTTGTTTTTAGGCTGTTGTCGCTCGAGAGGTCAATTAGATGTTCTTCTTACGTAGTAAAATCTTGTGGAGCTTGAGCACGAAATAGATCGCGCCTCGTGGCACCCCTGGTCTCTCTCCGTGGCACCCCAGGGTGCAGCGGCACCTACTTTGGGAACCTCTGCCTTAGATGACATAGGTCCTGAGGGAAAATATTTTCGTCAGAGCCTCCTGTATGGAAACTAAAAATCGTAAAAAAACGTATCGTAACAAACTATTATAAAGCATTTTTATTCAATTCATTCAAATCAAAGTAATGAAGGATTTTTTTTAAAAACAGATTATTTGGGATTACCGTTGAAAATGTGTCTCCCGACAAATGGGGATTTTTTATGTTCCTACTTGGTGAGGAAAAAACTTTATTACAGAAGCAAAGGCAACAAATTTTCTAACTATCTAACAATCATGCCGTTTCCCACAGGGGTAGGCATAGAGGATGGACCGCCAAACAATTCGGTCTTGGCACACACTCCTTGCCTCGTTCACATTCACTTATCGTCTCATACATGCTCTTCTATTATTCTGACTCTTGACTTGACCCGACTCAAGCATCTGATTCACTTGGTCGGGCCATGTCTTTCTCGGGCGTCGCCGACTTCTACCATTCACATTTGCGTCATATATTCTCCTTACACTCCTTTCCTCGTTCATTCGTTCTACATGCCCAAACCATCTGAGTGCTCCTTTCTTAATTTGACTCATTGCATTCTTTGCGGATCTCCACGTTTCTCACACGATTTTTTTTTTTTTAAGTTTCTTTATTCATTGAAATTTTTTTTACATAAATTGGGGATTTTTCGACCACCATGCTAGGCACATGCCCGTGTTGTGGTGGTCGATTTTTTATTAACATATGCAATATAAAGAATTTGTGAGAATATTAAGAAAATATATACGTAAAATTTATATATGTAAAATTTAAAGAGTTAGGAGTATAAAATCAAAGACAGTACTATATGGTAAGCAAATGAGAAAGAATTTTTATTATGTTGTAAATCTACATTATCTGTATGTTCTACATTTTTGTACACCAATTTTTGTACAATTAAATGTTAGGCTTTATTTTTCAAGTCCGGCGAATTACAGCTGTACTACGTAAGTATGTAGTATAATATAGTATAGTTGTTCATGTTTCAGTCCGGCTAATACTAAATTATTATTATTTTTACCATGTTTTATTGGAAGTACACATGGGACTGTGTCGGATTCAATACACAGGTGGTGCTAAACAGTTTTAAGTAATTAGTTTAAAAGTATTTAAACTTTCGGCTTATTATATTATAGTAATTACATATAGTTCTTTACAGACAAAAAAATTATTGGTGGTATTTAATCTAATATCAATTTTATTTATAAAAAGTAACTAAAACTTAAATTCACAATTTCGTCGTGGAGCTGGTGAAATAAAACCAAAAAGCAATTGTACATGGTTTTGCCACACATACGCCTCAGAGATCTCATTTCTACAGCATTCAGTCTACTTTCATCCTTCCTCTGCCAGTTCCATGCTTCACTGCCACACATCAGGGTAGGTACCAGTACTCCATTATTTTTTTTTATTTTAAAAGAAAGACAATCCCGGGTTACGAATTACCCGACAATATTTGAAAATCTCCTTCTACCACCACAGTAAGCCGAAAATGTTGCTTGAGCCGTGATGGAGGACTTAGCCAGCCGAGGAATCGAACACGGAACGCTTGGGTGGGACCCAAGCGCGATGCCCACTCAACCACTGATCGGTCAAATGGACGGCTAGCTTCGCTTCTTCGGTCAGTTTTTTATTGGCGCCAACGGCGTTCGGTTACCTGCGTTCACTCTTCTTTCAATATCTCTGTCAGCCCCTCCGAATCATATTTTCTCGTCATTCCGCCATCTTAATTGCGTTTTTCTCGAAGAAAAAACGGTTTCTCCCTGATTACTAATTTTCTAATTTCAAAAATACCACTTCATACTTAAATATTTTTAACTTGATAAAGCACAACCGATATTATGAAACCCACGTTGTACTCGTGTAATAAATTGTTATTAAATGAAATGCATCTTTTAAAAAATAATTTATTTCTTCTTTGCGTAGTGGAATGTGAAAACTTCGGCAATATATCACGCCTTACGTTATCTATAGTTACACAGTTATTTTAGTGCCTTATTTAAAAATATTATTATTTTAAACTTCATACAGTCGCATTCAAAAAGTGGTGAAATAAATTCCCAAGCAAAGTAAACAAAGCTTCCCTTGTTTTATTAATGTCCCTTGTTGTAGCAATAGTTTCGCGTCCTGTGGTTGTCTTACTATTTAAAGTCAGTACATTTCTTTATTTCCATTTATTATGCATGAGGGGCTTTGCTTACATTGAAATATTATTTGCCAGGAAAGCGAGGCAAAACCTACATCAGGCATGCCCAACCTGCGGCCTAATTGAAGATTATTTGCTACCCAAAATGAAGTTTCCTGCTTTCGATGTTTTGGATTTTGGTATTCATATAAAAAAAGAAAAAATCGTTTTAGTAAATTTATCACACTTTTTTATATTTTGTTAAATTCGAATTTTTTTGTTATTAGACCTCGGACTTTCCATGGGGTTTTTGATTTACTACTTGAAAAGTGCCATTCGCATGGCCGCATAAGGAATTTATTCACAATTTGTTAGGCGGGTATGGGTGCCGCCGCCCCAACACCTCTGCCGTAGGTCAACCCAAGTTTGGTGACTTAGTGGGGGTGCTGCCCGAGTTTATGGGGTGAGATTTGTCCAGGTCTTAGCGGCGGATGCGTCTGCCCACCGGCTGCATGGCGGACCGGACCCAAGGGAGACTGGTTGAGAGAGGCCTTTTGACCTTTCCAGCCGGACTCGCGACCCATCGCCGTGCACTGCAGTTGGTAGGATGGATTGATACGTCCGTCACTCCTGGATATAGTGACCCCTAGATTCCTACCCATTCCTCATACTTCCTATCCTTCCCTTCCTTAAATAAGACCCTCCACACAGCATTCCCTAAGATGACATAGGCCCTGATGGAAATTATTTTCCTCAGGGCCTCCTGTATGGGGCTATTGAAAAAAAAAATAATAAATTTCGAAATCTTATTCCAACCAGTATTTTAATAAGTGGAGGGTGAGTGCAAAAGAGGCACATTTGCGCATGTATAGTCAGTTTATGCCTTCTAGTATTGAGGGTCGCGGTTTCACAATAAAATCATTTTTGAACACCGAATAGAATACCCGTAAACATTACCGGTAATATCCGCCGTTAACGATTTGTGTTGGGCACCCCTGGTGTAGATGTTCCTGCGAATCATATTTCTCGTCATTCCGCCATCTTAATTGCATTTTTCTCGAAGAAAAAACGGTTGTCCCTAATTACCTAGTTTTCCTAAGCTTTCTTTAGTAGTTCTTCTGTTTTCTCTCAACTTTTCCGTATATTTCTGTGACTTCTCAAAGCAATACGGAGGGGTTATATTTCCAGATCAAAAAAAAAATACGCGCTTGCAGTACCTTCACCTTATAACTTTGCAATGACAAGGTTTTTTTTCATACATTATTTTGTATGCTTTGCAAAATAAAATATCCTGGAATATAAATAAAATAATTGGTATGTCTTTATATGACAAAGTACTTACATAAAGTTTTATTAAATCATTAGTATTTAATGAGAATCCCGGCTGGCTTGGTCTACGTAGGTAAGTGAAGCTATTAAAAGGATTCAACAATGTATTTTTTGAACATCTTTCGATTTGAAGTACATTTTTTTACAAAACTAACTGTTTCTTAGTATAATATGCAGGATGTTAAGGGTCCTGTTCTTGACTAACCAGTGATATTTGCTATTATTAAGAGTAAAAAATGTAAATGAACTTTTAAACGTTAAATTAAAAAAAGTACGTCTCTCAACAACCTGTACATGTATTTAATAGGTAGATCTACACAATTTGGGAGGCAGGTACGGGCACCACCGCCCGAGAACAATATATTGGATAACCTCTTCTATAAGTCACCCCAAGTGGTTTGCTACGTTTGGTGACTTAGCAGGAGTGCGCCGGTTCACGGGGTGAGGGTTGTCTAGGTATTGGAGACAGATGCGTTTACCCGCCTACTGCCTGCTCGTGGCAGTTCAAAGGAAGACCTCTCCAGCCGAAGTCTCTCGACCCAGATTCCAGATTCCTACTCACCCCTCATACCTTTTCCTTCCCAGAACTTCCTCTCAATATTTCGTTTGAGCACAATTTTATGTACTGTTTGTAACACGTAATCATATTTATTACTCTAATCTTGTTATTTTCTCCTAATTCATGACGGTACAAATACATGTCGTTGCGAACTATTTCAACAACGTCAAATCCATCCTTTCAAACAATGATATCATAAACTTGCACAATCTTTATGATGAAAGTTTTCCTTATCAAATCGCGTATGTGCGTCTCAAAACGTTTAAATGCAATAAGGAAAATTAAACGCGTACCTTAACACCGAACACACAGACAGACTATTAACCAACTAAATAACACCCCTAACTAGTGAGACAATACAGCTGCGCGAACTGAACACGTTCCGCGAGACAGTACCGTGACAGAACGCATTATACTTGTTGTTCGCTCCTTATAAATATGGGATCCTGTTAGGTCTTCCAGTAAGAACAATAAGAGATCCTTCCTTCTCTTATTATCTCCGGATATCTGGAGGAGCAAGGTCTCCTAAATTGCTCCGGCTGTCCGGAGAACAATGCTAGATGCTTCCGATGATTGTAGAGATGACAGATTAATGGAAGTTCGGTGTCTGCGCGAGCGGACTATAAATATGAAGTAATAATGATACCAAAGAGATGACACGATTTAATGCTTAATTTAAATTGAATTGGAAATTTTAGAGCAATTTTTTGTTAGACGGATACTGATACCACCGCCCCGCGACACATTTATTGGATAACCAACACCCCTCTTATACGTCACCCAAAGTGTTTTGCTACGTTTGGTGATTTAACAGGGGTGTCCGGGTTTACGGGGTGATGTTATCCAGGTCTAGGAGGCAAATGCGGATCGGGAGAGACTGGTTGAGGGAGACCTAGCTTAGACCTCTCCAGCCGGACTCTCTCGACCCTCTAGTGATGGATTCATTTGTCCGCCACTTCTGGTCACATCAATCTCCCGATTCCTACCCTCTTCTCATACCTTTTTCCTGGTTGAGGGAGATCTAACTTACACCTCTCCAGCCGGACTCTCTCGACCCTCTAGTGGTGGATTCATTTGTCCGCCACTTCTGGTCACATGAATCTCCAGATTCCTACCCACTTCTCATACCTTTTTCCTGGTTGAGGGAGGCCTTACTTACACCTCTCCAGCCAGACTCTCTCGACCTTCTAGTTATTGATTCATTTGTCCGCCATTTCTGGACACATCAATTCCCAGATTCCTACCCACTTTTCATACCTTTTCCTTCCCAGAACTTCCTCTCCTTCCTTTCCCTAAAAAGACCCGCTACACCATATCCCCAAAGATGAAATAGGCCCTGAGAAATTTTTTTCCTCAGGTCTTCCTGACGGTGGAGCTAATTCAAAAATAAATCGCCAAATGTATATTGTTCGCAAACGGAGTAAAGCAGTTGACAGGCGGAGAAAAACAATTAAAATGCATTTGTGTTAATTAACTTGACTCCTCCTTTAGGTGTATCTACCTTCACCGGTTGATATTAGAACAACCAAAAAACGACTAATCTATTACATTCCCATGAGAAAGTTAATACAGATTAATAATCGAAATAGTTAGGAACTAATAGAATGATGAACGAATAGCTTCAACAATTTTGATTTCAAACTTTTCCGAAATAATCATATTGCCCGAGTTAGGTTAGTGTTACCTACGTAGTTTAATTAACTCTCCGATGTTCTCTGCTTTTCTAAAGGAATCCACCTTTGCTACCCTCTGCTATGCTTACTATTTTCCTCACACACCCTATTTTGTATCGCGTCTTGATGATAGATGAGCATCTACTTCAAAGCGCTACTAAATCCAATAGGTAGTGTTAATTCTTACATTTCCTCTGCAAAAGGAGGCCTACGTAGCGTAAAAAGGTCTTTGGACAAATTAAAAGATTGAAACGATCCTGTAGGCATGGTGAATTCTTTTTAGTGAGTGCGTAAACTTTGCAAGAGAGCTTTATTAAAGGTCTGGTACAAGGTATTTTATCGCCCCATAATGCAATATTTCCACTCCGTGTCCGGCAGCCCTGCCCTGGATATGAATCACACCTAGCAGGGCTGACACAATGCTGATAATAAAAGCTTAATTTACGAAATTCATGTAGGTACACATTCCTGATTTTTGCTTAATAAGATCCACTGATAAATTGAGGCGCTGTTAAAAATAGTATCATTTGTTTATAAAAATGCCAGTATTTTTTTTTTAGTTTATGACGAAGTTAATTGTTAAACTCGGATGAATTAAAAAAATCATTATATTTTATTGAATAGGACATATTCTTCTCAAGTTGAGTCATCATTGCTGAGGATCGTGACCACCACTCCAATTTCCATGGTGGACAAGGCTCCTCCACTCCTCGCGGACGTGCGCTGCATATAGAGCTGAGGACTCCGACGCCAGCGATACTTGGTCACTCCAGTGCATTGGATGCCTCCCTCTGCTTCTTCTGCTTTCCACTTTGCCAGTGACTACGAGTTTCTCTAAGTTGGAGTCCTCAATTTGGCCTCTAACATGTCTAAAGTATCTGAAGATAAATTGAAGGTAGATAGTTGAAAGCCTATTGTGGACGCCCTGCTCTTCCAGGATGGACACATTTGTGCGTCTGTCTGTTCATGGAATCCTGAGCATTTTTTTCCAACATCACATTTGGAGGGCGCCTATCCGTTTTCTTTCGCTTGTTAAAAAGTGTCCGTGTTCGTGAGCCTCATCTTGGTGGTCCTCGTTATGCCTCTTTCACTCCATGACTTTTGAATTTTACTCATGGCATGCAAATTTGGTCTAAGGACGGTCAAATCCCATAGCATTCTTGACGGAAAGGATAACAAATAAAGTAGGAACCTAATTTAAATAAAGTTTAGTATTAGAGAAGTAATAAAGGACACACCTAATCCTTACACGTAGGTACGAGTATAATTAGGACAAATTATTTTTTTATAAACAAACATTCCCAGGTTACGAATAACCTGAAAATATTTGAAAATCTTCTACTACCATCACAGTAAGCGAAAAGTTGCCGTTCACGATACAGTGAGGTAATCGAGGATTATAGTATTATATATTTGCCTTCCGAGGACTTTATGAATTACATTCATAAAATTTAATTTAAATTATTACCAAGATATGAGCCAAGTTTAATTGATAACATCTTAAAAAAAGAAATATCTATACAATTCTAATAATAATAATGATAAAGAATGGCGTAAAATTTTGTTTATTAATAATTTTTAATTTTTAATTTTTAACTTTATGAGAAAAACCTCAAATTGTAATATTTAAATAAATGAAGACAATATAAGCGAAACTCAATCGAAAATCTTGAAACAGAAAAATCAGAAAAACATATTGACACCTCTGGGACTCGAACCCAGGACCTCTTGCTTTCCGGGCAAACGCGCTAACCACTGCAATTTTTAAATAGTTTCGCTTATATTGTCTTCAATTATTTAAATATTACAATTTGAGGTTTTTCTCATAAAGTTAAAAATTAAAAATAAAAAAATATTCATCCAAGACTTGCAGAAAAGTCGATAGATGTCGCATATTAAATAAAATGGATAAAGATTTATCCAGACACTATCTAGAGAGCATTTAGTTCGGGTTTGAATCTTGCAATCATACATAAAGATAGTTGCCAATAATATATGCGTTAAAGAAAATGAAGATAATGTAGGTGGTTCTTAGTCGAAGTATGGTACAGTTAAACATGACCGAATTTCATATCGACACCGTGGCGCAGTGGTTAGCGCGTTTGCCCGGAAAGCAAGAGGTCCTGGGTTCGAGTCCCAGAGGTGTCAATATGTTTTTCTGATTTTTCTGTTTCCAGATTTTCGATTGAGTTTCGCTTATATTGTCTTCATTTATTTAAATAATTTTTCAGTTTAATGTTGCAAAAATATCCCTTCTAATATTAAACCAGTTTTATATGCAAGAAATAATATCGGTTATTTTTTGATGAACGCTTAAGATAAATACCATAAATTGACTAATTCCGGAATATATAAAATGAAATGTAATGACTGTCCCTAATTTTATATTGGAAAAACAACTCGTAATTTTGAACAGCTCGTAATCAGAATCGAAGAACATTTAAAGTGTCTTAATAATAATAATTTTTCTGAGTTCACTAACCATATCATTGAAAATAACCATAGTTTTGAAAAAAATACGGGGATAAATATTCTTCATGTTAACCACAAAGGAAAACGCTTAGGTAACTTAAAAGCCTTGGAAATAAAAAATATCCTTTAAAAATAATGAATCTATTATCAACAAACAAAAAAAAAACAAAAAATCATGGATATGTTCCCTTACCCACCCAATCTTCATTAATCCCTAGCAACGGCTCCACCTCTACCACCATCCTTAGTAATAATACATTATTCCCACCCACTATTTTGTAATTGTCAAATCAGTATACGTTTGCCCTGAGGAAGGAACGGTCGTTCCAAAACCTGTCGGCTCTAAACAAATATACAAGTGGTTCAAACAAAGTAACATTGTTTCATTTATCTATAATGGATAACAAAGTTATAGCCACATTCAAAAGTATAATTATTACCTTTTAGCACTTGACTGAGAGTTCCTTTGAGAATCAAGGTTGAATTGTGGAGTTCAATCACGACACATGGTGAAAGTATTTACTCGTTCAATATTATTCAATTTTAGAGGTTCAACTGGTTTTTATCATTGAAAACTATTTTAAGAAGAAAACCTAACTGTGTCTAAAAATGTTGAATGTTGAGTAAAAGTTCAGAGCATTGTTGTGTGTGGAAACCCTGTTTAATGCAGGGGCGTACGCAGGGTCAAGTGTACCTTCCTGCGGTGACGTGTTAACTAGGGCTGCCCGGAATAGCAGCCGAGTAAGTAAATCGTGTCAGGATCGGTAGAGGGCGCTTCCTACTACGGCCATAACTCAGGAGGAAAAACAGAAATGTGGTCTGATTTATATTACGTGTTAGGGAATTAACCGGGAAATATGTGTGCAACACCTCGACAAAAATTGGATTAAGTTTATTTAACATTTTTGTCGAATATTTTACTTTGTGTGGTAATAACTAGTAACTAGTGCAGAACCGTACTTAATAACGGGATAGTCTGAATTCTTAACAAATCAGTTCCATTGTTGATTTTGAGTCTTAAAATATTTTTCCCTTAAACTTGTTATCTTGTAGCAATTTTTTAAATTTCACTTAAAATATAGTTAATTTTAGTGCGTTGATTACCTACATTTAAGTGTACCTAACTGTGTAAGAGGTATTTAATTTGTCAAACAGATTTAATTTAAGTACAAGACTATAAAAAAACTGCCTTCATAAAACTAGCGTACGCTACTATCCAGAATCTTTAAATTTGCACAGTTTTATACACTGCCTACATCTATATAGATATTATTGTCAAATTAATGTTTCTATTCACTCTGGCATTAGTTGCGGAAAGATTGTCAGTTAATGTACGCCAAAAGTTATGACCAAATGGTAGCCCCGATGGATGCGGGTATGCCACCTCTGCCATAGGTCATCCCAAGAGGTTTGCTATGTTTGGGGACTCGGCAGGGGGTGCCCGGATTCGTGAGTTGAAGTTTGTCTAAGTTTAGGCGGCGGATGCGTTTGCCCATCTATTACGTGGCAGACTGGAAACACTCGTTGAGGGAGACCTTTTGACCTCTCCAGCAGGACCCTCTCGATTCATCGCCTAGCACCGCAGTGGTAGGAATGGATTCATAGTTCGTCACTCCTGGACACTCTAACCACCAGATTCTCACTCACACCTTATACGAGTTTCCTTCCCAGAACGTCATCTCCTTTATTTCCTTAAAAAGATCCCCCACACAGCATACCCACACATGAAGTAGGCCGTGAGAAAGGACTAAGTAAAAAGGCAGAAAAGAGGTGGGTTGACTGCATGGAGGAGGACTGGAGCAGGTCGGGAAGGATGGAAACTAATGGCGATGGACCACAGCTGGCCAAATTTGCCTCTGGAGATAGCGCGTGATGTTTTATTATTTTAGATTCATTGTTTAACCACTGCTATACATATAATCAATATCAGCCTTGGGCGCTCAGAAAATTTTGAGCAGTCCATATGGAAATTTCCTGCTCTCTTTCGAAAAACCACACCTCCAAATTTTTACATAAAGGCGTATAATCTGCTTATAATGTTACTAACATTATTAGCAATGTTAGAGAGCCATTAAATGCACTTATATATATATCCGTTTATCCCATATTTCTAGGATTCATAAAACATGTATTCAGAAATCGTTAAATTTATAACCGCGTGAATTCTACTTGGAGCAATATTAAATATTATGACTTGTGTCTTGTCTATGGCCTAGTTGATACATAGATTCAAGATAGTCTTTTTTTAAAAAGAAAGACAAACATTCCCGGGTTACGAATAACCCTTGTTGGGTTGAAAATCTCTTACTACCACCACAGAAAGCCGAAAATGTTGCTTGGTTGTGATGGAGGACTTAGCCAGCCGAGGAATCGAACACGCGACGCTTGGGTGGGACCCAAGCGCTATGCCCATTCAACCACTTACAAAGCCGGTTAACCGGTTGCAAATAAGTTAAACCGGTTCTGTAAGTTAATTAAAAAAGGGTAAGTAAAAAGGTATATAAAAGTAGGTAAATTAAAAAGGTAGTAATAAGACAGGTAAAGAAATTCGATTACTTGAAGTATCTAAATAATAAATTTAAATAGCATAACAATAATACGTCAGACAATTCTGGAATTTCCGGATAGATATGCCACAGACAAAAAGACAGACAATATTAAAAACATTCAAGACTAAATGTTCGAACATTATTCAAAAAATTAAAAAAATACCTGAATACTATACTGCCCAACATATATACTTAACCAAAATATAGTGTTTATTTCAAATTTAATACATTTTGTGGAGAGAGAATATGAAATTCCATAGTGCAAATATATATATACATATAATTCCCAAACATATCAAAGAAAACAAAAAATAACGGAAACTACCATGTTTAAAAATGAAGTCAAAACATGGCTGAGAGAACTGAGTGATAATCAACTTGCAAATATTATGAAGACAGTGTGAAGACATCAATATAATCAATATAAAAAACTACTCTACAGGCCTTTAAACAGATGCCGGCAACTCGTTCCACATACGAGCCTACTTAGACAATAATGCTAGAACAGGGATAGATATTTAATCCTTTTATGAAGATCAACTTTTGCCTAAACCGCTTTTGCAATATGCTAGCAGCTAAACTGCATTTGACTCGATAATATGATATATTCAAATCATAAAAAATACTCCTAAGTACTAGCACACTAAATTTTTTTCTTTTTTTCCACTTGTTAAGGAAAAATATTTTTTAATTATTATTTCACTTATTGTCCTCTTCTCGTGCATACATATCTACTTATTTTTTCTGTGAAAATGTGTTTTTGCCATTGTGAAAACATCATCTGCAAATTATTGATATTTGTAAAATATAATATCTCATTATTACTTCTTTTATCTGGAGGATAGCATCACTTTATTTTATTTCCATTGTGAAAATATAATAAAGCTTTCAACTTTTTTATAAAATATGGGAGAAGAAAAGTTTTTAGTAATATTTTGTAAATAAAATTGATATCGGTTTATATACCGCTAATAAATTTTTTTGGTTGTAATCACTATAATATAAATAGCCAAAAGTTTAAATACTTTTAAAAACTAATTCTTTAAAACTGTTTGGCACCACTGTGTACTAGTGCCTATATCTACATGTTTATGTACTCAGAGCCCAGTGCCACCAGAAAATCAATGTAACAATAATAATTTACTCTAGTGACCAGTGTAATTCGGCGGACTCGAAACATAAATTTATTCCAAAATTTATTTGTACAAAAATTGGTTTGAAATAATGTACCTACCCATATTACCACGTACACACAGATCTTCATTAAAATCGTTATCATTTCTTATTTGCATACTCTACAAAGTACTTACTTCGACTTTATATATTTTATAATTATATCATTTTTATATTCTTTCATTACTTCTATGTTCTATACTTTTATTCTACTATATTCTTTCATACTCTTTTATACTCTATAGTAATTTATTGTTTCCATACTCTTTAGTTATTTACATTATTTTATATTCATTTGTTTTCTTTAAATTTCTTTAATATTATTATATATAATATGTATATTTATATATTTTTATTTTATTTTTTATATTCTCGCACATTTCTTTATATTGCATCTTTTAATATACTGTATATGAAAATCGACCACCACAACACAGGCATGTGCCTAGTATGGTGGTCGAAAAATCCCCAATTCATGTAATGAATAATTCAAAGAATAAAGAAACTTAAAAAAAAAAAAAAAAAAATGAGTCGAAAAAACGACCCGTTCTCATGAAGCCAACATTAACTCTAAACGGGTGTTTCGCTCGTGTCCGTCGAGTTATACTCACGTGCACCAGCTGCACCGGGGATCAATGCTGCTAGCTCCTTAGACAAGGCACCATTAAAATACCTGTAAAACAGACGCAGCAAGTGTACATTGTATTTGTATTAGAGACTGCAATCGGTCTGATAACAACGGATTGTCAATTAGACGGACCGCCCCCCCTCGCACAGAATCAAGTAGGTTTATAATGTATTTTGAGGCACCAGCCTAGAGGTGGCTCCCAAATATGATTGTTGGGCGTACTTGAGATTTATATAGGGTTTGCTGCTAGCGCTAAACAAGACGCCTAGTTTCTTGGAAGCCAGACTTTCTCTGGCTTCCATTATTTTGGTATATTCTGGGTATTTTTACAATGTTAAATAAGTGAAAAGATATCCAAAACCGCGTGGACCTGATGGAAATTAATAAATAAATTAAGGAAATAATAAAAAAACACTTTGTTTTTACCATAATAATCTTTATTTAAAAGTCAACATGTTTCAAGAACGATGTTTTCTTCATCAATAAAGATTATTGTGGTAAAAACAAAGTTTTTTTAATTATTTCATTAATAAAATGGTGCCACAAAGTGAATTTGCAAAATTTGAAGAAATAAATTAAGGCCTGAATAGTCTGAGTAAGATT
Organism: Limnephilus rhombicus; assembly: GCA_929108145.2. Taxonomy (NCBI): domain Eukaryota; kingdom Metazoa; phylum Arthropoda; class Insecta; order Trichoptera; family Limnephilidae; genus Limnephilus; species Limnephilus rhombicus. Next base: position 45,378,637 of record OV815278.1, read on the forward strand.
AAGAAAGGGACTCTCAGATTGTTTGGGCATGTAGCGCGAACTTCGATCGATAATAGTACGTCAATGAGAGCGAATGAACGAAGAAAGTATTGTGACGCAAATGTGAATGGTAGAAGAAGTCGGGGACGCCCGATGAAGATCAAATGAATCAGATACCTGAGTCGGGCCATGTCAAAAGTCAGAATAATAGAAGAGTATAGAAGAGAATGTGATTGAGGCAAATAGTGTATGCTAAGACTGATTTGTTTGGCGAACCATCCTCTCTGAAAAACGGAAACCCTGCGGAAAAACGTCGTGGATTGTCTAGGATTAAATTTAAATTTTACAATGCATTTAGAATAGGCTTCTCCCATCTTAACAGACGGATTGCAATCTTTAGAGCACAGGCGTCGGGTGTGAATGCTATCCTTGTTCTACCGGTATTACAATGGAAGATGCTCCGAGGAACTAGCATCATTGATCCCTTCGGCACCGGTGCATAGTCGGGAAACACGCCAAACGCGTGCCCAACATCTGTACACGGTTGACATTTGTCACATGAGAACGGGTCGTTTCTTCGACTCGTTCTTGTGTTCAACAGCTCGGCTGTGGAATGATTTGCCGGCCTCTGTGTTTCCTCCTTCCTACAACATGGGTCTCTTCAAGACCAATGTTCATTCCTTCCTCTCCTCAAAAAGACCCTCCACACAGCATCCCAGATGACATAGGCCCTGAGGGAAATTATTTTCCTCAGGGCCTCCTGTGTCTAGTTAATGTAAAAAAAAGGCTTGTTGAAAAAGTATCGATATATCGATATTTTTAATTCAATATATCGATATTTTTAGCCGATATATTTTGATCCGATATATCGATACAAAATATCCAATATCGAAAATTGTATCAAAAACGATATTTTTAAAAATTCATGTATTTAAAGTCACCAGAATCCAAAATCGTATAGGAACGAAGGGAAAAAAGTCACTGTATTGGGTCATGACATCCGGCGGTTGAAATTTAAACTATTAATAGCTTACAAATCTATTGTCTTTGCATTAGTATTTGTGATCACCAATACTATCTCACGTGTGTAGATACATACATAGAAATGTATGCTATTTTCGCCATTTTTTTCTAAGCCACTCCTATGTGTTGGTTCCCAATTGTCTATGATTATTGACTATACCTTGTTCCAAACACGAAGTCCTTTTTGACAGATTAATACGCCAATAGAATGTTACTGAGACGCATACAAATCAGTAAAATTCTATTGGCTTATTAATCTGTCAAACTAACTTATATGTAACTGTTTATATATAAGTTAGAAGACAGCTTTTTAGTTTTTGATATTTTTGTAATTATTACATAGTAAAAATGAATAGTGATAAAAATACCTTCATTTTTATTGATATTTTTGTACATTCAAAAAAGCAAATTGTGTACAAAAATTACTATTGATAATATCGAGATGAATACACTATGTATTATTTTAAAAACGCAAAATCTCTTGAAAATTTGACCGATATATCGATATTTTTTCCTCGATATTGATATTTTAATAAATATCGATACATCGATATTTTTTTTCACTTTCGGCATCCCTAATTTAGAAACACGCAAGCTTAAATTTAAATCTAGGACCACTGCTCGAAAATATCATGCAATGAAATACAATCGCCAACACCCACTTAAGTAGTTTTCGTTCACGAACCTTCCTCACCTGATAGATATCAGGTGAACGCTTTTCGGCTACCTGCTCTTTTTTCCGAGCTTTCGTGTTCCACTGTTCTTGAAGCACGCAATGGCCGGCGAGTGGGATATCTATGGAAATGAGTTGAGCTGTGCACTTCTGTCAATAGGTGGGCGGGAACATCATGGCGGACGGACGGCCGGAACTTGGGGCTGCACTTCAATGTAAAATGGCGTAATTAAGGAAGATCGGTCAAATTATGGAAGGGTATTGTTATCTTTTGACCGCTTTTACCGTTCACATGTTTTATGACTTTATAAAGCCTTTTACTCAACGGTGTAGTCGGAAGAATAATACCATTACCATTATTAAAGATGCACATAAACCTCATACTTACTATCACAAGGCTTTTTAATTCATTAACTTTGAAATGGTATTGTTTAAGAAAAATGTAGGCTTTGATATCGAAAAACCGTTTTGTATTTTTGGTAACATGCGTCGTTATGAGAAAAAAATAAATGTTAAAAGTACTAATAACCCTTAATAATGATAATATTTGCATGACTTGTACAGCGCCATTTTTGTGAAAAATCATCTCAAGGATGCTGTACAAACTTAAAATATATTTCTACAATCTTACTTCTAACTAAAAATTAAAACTAACTAACCCTCACGCCGTTTCTCCGCAGGGGTAGGCAGAGAGGACGGACCGCCAAACAACTCGGTCTTAAAACACACTTTTTGCCTCACATTCACACATCGTCTCATACATTCTCGTCTATTATTCTGACTTTTGACATGGCCCGACTCGAGTATCTGATTCACTTGATCGTGGCATGTCATCCTCGGGCGTCCCCGACTTACTAACTACAAACTAGAAAAATCATCATAACCACTTATGGCTGACTTTCCCTTGTAACTTACAACAGAGCTATCGTCGGTGATCGGTACGTACATTTCGTACCTACGTGTGATTTATTTGTGAATGTTTGGCATCGTGTTTGGGTCCCACCCGGGCGTCGCGTGTTCGATTCCCCTCCTGGCTGAGTTCTCCATCACGACATAATCAACATTTTCCGCTTATGGTGATAGTAGGAGATTTTTGAACATTGTTGGGTTATTCGTAACCCGCGAATGTTTATCTTTCTTAAAAAAATGTAATAATTTTGCATTATTTACCCAAAACCGTCATTATTTTGAGGAGGAGAATCAGCTGCATTGTCAGGAGATTTAATGATGTAGCGCAAGTGGATGGGAAGTCAGGAAGACAATAGGAAGTCACGATTTCCGTCTTGATGAAGTAAATAAAAAAATCGCGTCATGTTAAAAGTCAAAGAAGATGGTGCAATTGGTCCTGATTTAGTTCCCAAATTACTTTAGTTGTCTAGCTCTTTTGGTTACATGGTCTCGTTGCCGAGTTGTGCCGAAAGCGACCGAAGGTAGATGTGCCGAGTCATTATAATTCAGGAGCAGATAAAACCTAGCTTTCAGCCAGGAAGGACGTTTGTCCTCCGAAGTATGATTACCTATAAATTACGATACGTTAATAAATCAATAAATAAGCATCCTATAGTACTGGAGAATACAGGGCCCAGTACTTACAAATAACAAATGTTTCTGGAGAATAAAGAAGATATTACAGTTAGTTAAGATATTCTTAGATAATTTACACAAATTTCTGTGACAATTAATGTCATGATCCGAGCGTTTTATGAGTTAATATCTCGAGATAATCCATCTCCCATGTTCACCATTAAATGAAAATTCTTGATTATAATATTTACGTAATAATATATCATGACAACCATTCAGAGGATGATAAATGGTTGTGGAAACAGAGAGGCTTCAAATGCTCGCAAGTATTTCGGCTTTTGCAAGAAATCACAAAATCTCATACTATGCAATATTCTAGGGGTCGCCAAACTTTTTAGCCAAAGAGCCAAATTTGTACATTGCAACGTTTCAAAAAAAATTTGGGAGCCAAATCTGTTTATTTATTTAGCAAACATTTATTACAGCACTTCAATTTATTAAAGCAAACATTTATTATGGAATAAAACTTGATTTCATACATAATAAAGATTTAATTCATTGATTAAAAAATAATATGTAATTAAGGAATCCATAAATTTAAATCATGACATTGACTGACACTGGTCCTTGAATCTCCTTAGAAAGTTTGATTAAGTCAGGTTTTTATGTTGTTATTCTTAATTTTAGGCACGATTTCAAGTTCTCATCAGTAAGATGACTTCTCAGTTTACTCTTGATAAAGTTCATGCTTGAAAAAGATTGTTCGTATGAATTGGTACACCCGAAAAGGGAAAGAACAGCAAACGCGAGTTTTTTCAGCAGATCGTAAGAGTGAAGCTATTCCAGGCTTTAGAGATGATCACGTCTTCCTTCTCCAGGACTTTCAAAGCAGACCATTTGGGTTATGAACTAAGTTCACATTTTTTCTTCTCCAATATTTCCAAATCAACACCAAGACGTTTATATTTAGAGCTCCACATTTCCTTGTTTTTTTAATCCAGCAACTGTATTTCAAAGTTACCCATGTCAATGCTTAAAGGAGAAAATTTCAAATCGGTTATCAAAGCATTAAGAGCGTATTTGACGAATGCTAAGGTTGCTGTGCTGCTTTTAAATTTCTGAAACCTGCTGATAAATACTTCCCTCGTGTTTAAAATGGTTGTTTTGAAGTAGTGTAAATGGAGGAATTATTTTTGTGGTGATGCTTCAGCAGACTCGGAAAATGAAACAATGTTTCTCTTTCAAAATCTTTTTCAAAATCGTCTTGCGCGTCTGTCCGTGGACATTTGTGCCAGAGCCGCACTTAACGGGCCCAAGAGCCACATGCGGCTCCGGAGCCGCAGTTTGCCGACCTCTGTTCTAGGCGAACGAATTCACCAGTCCTTTTCCAATGTTTTAAATGCGAAAAATATAATCGTAACTTATATCAGTTTTATTATAGTGAAAAATAGCGCCAAGCACAGTTCACTAACGAAATAAAAAAAAATATAGCTACCACTACTTTTAATAACGTTTGAAATTATTTTCCATTTGTATGTTGGTGAAAGCGTAGGACGAAGTAATATCGCTGAAGAAAGTCCAGTGGCAGATAACCTTGTCATTTTGGGCTGTTCGTGCCATGGTCGCATTACATAATATGTAAGAGGAGCGTGGTAAAACAGGGTTACCTAATCGTCAAACTGACGTGAGTTATTTTTTTTTGTGTAAAGGGTATCAGTTCCTTTATTTCGTATTGGTTTTTCTAGAATCAATCGGAAACCGATAAATTAAGTAGGCGGAATAGTGCTTGGGTCAGTGTCTATTTTAGTTTTTTTTTTGTCATACCCACTTTCAGTTAACAGCAGAAGTAAAGAATACCAATGACGAGAAAGTTTTAAGGCCTTTCAAATTCGTTTTCAACTTTTTTCAATGTTTGGAATATCAGATGGATTTCTTCATATTTGCTGCACTATTTATCCTAATTTACCTACCGACTGCTCGGTTTAAGGTATGACATACTGGGCTCACACACACAACGTATGTGATACTACGTTTCTAGGCTTATGTGACGTGCTCATTTGTCCTATGAACGCAGTGCACATAATGGAATCGATATTCAGTCGATTTTATGCTATAATTCACTTCGTAACATCTTACTTCAACTATGAGTTGTTTATATCCAATTTTAACAGCAAAATGGGTGATAAATGTTAATAAACTTCAAATTTAATCTTAACTCTCATTTGTTCGCTTTTGGGAACAACTTAAGTACGATTGTGTCTTCCTAACTGCCACGGTGAGAAATATGATCTGAACGGTGTTAGAAAGAGAAAACACCAGGTTTTATATTCAAATCTAAAATTAAAATCTATGAAATCAAAGTTTGCGACCGTAATTTGAAAAAAAACTAACTTTGTTAATTTTTTAATCATTATTTTTATTTAATTAAACGAAGACAATATTGGCGAAACTCAATCGAAAATCTGGAGATAGAAAAATCAGAAAAGTTATTGGCTCCGCTGGGACTCGAACCCATTTAATATTTGTCATTTTTCATCCACTTGAGCTCTACCGATTGAGCTACGGAACCCATATCAATTCGGTCACTTTTAACTGTATCATACTTCGACTAAGAACTACCAACATTATCTTCATTTTCTAAACGCACGTATTATTATTATTGGCTGCTATCTTTATATATGATTGCAATATTTAAATCGAACTAAATGCAATCTAGATGGTGTCTGAATATTTTTTTTTCCATTTTTTTTAATATGCGACATCTATTGACTTTTCTGCAAGTCTAGGATGAATATTTATTTTTAATTTTTTAAACTTTATGAGTAAAATCTCAAATTATAATATTTAATTAAATAAAGACAATATTGGCGAAACTCAATCGAAAATCTGGAGACAGAAAAATCAGAAAAGATATTGGCTCCGCTGGGATTCGAACCCAGGACCCTTTGCTTACATGGCAAGAGCTATACCGATTAAGCTACGGAACCCATATCAATTCGGTCCAGATTTTCGATTGAGTTTCGCCAATATTGTCTTCATTTAATAAAATATTATAATTTGTGATTTTACTCATAAAGTTTAAAAAATTAAAAATAAATCATTATTTTTATATGAAACGAAAACAATTGATACTTTTGAATGTAGCTATAACTTTGTGGTTATCCATTATAGATAAATGAAACAATTTAACTTTGTTTGAACCACTTACATATTTGAGTAAAGCCGACCGGTTTCAGAACTACCGTTCCTTCTTCAGGGCAAACGTATACTGAGTTGACAGTTGTGAAATATGGATGGGAACAATGTATTATTATGGTAGGGGTGGAGCCGTTGCTAGGTATTAATGAAGAGTGGGTAGGTAGGGGAACATTTCCATGATTGGGCTAAAAGACAATATTTTTTATTTGTTGATAATAGATTCATTATTTTTATGGGAGTTTTGATATATTTCCAAGGCTTCTAAGTTATCTAAACGTTTTCCTTTATGATTAATATGAAGAATATACATCCCCGTATTTTTTTCAAAACTATGGTTATTTTCAATGATTTGGTTAGCGAACTTAGAAAAAATATTATTATTAAGTTCTTAGGGTGAGATTTGTCTAGGTCTTGGAGACGAATGACCAGGACATACTGAACCCCAGATTCCTACCCACCCATTAAACCCCTCTGCTTCCTTTTCTTAAAAAAACCCTCCATACAGCATCCCCAAAGATGAAATAGGCCATGAGGGAAATTGTTTTCCTCAGGGCTTCCTGTGTGGAGCTCATATAAAAAAAATGTTCGCCGGGGGACCAATTGTCGGCGGATCAACTGTCATGGAACCATACTGTATTTACCAGCGTGTAAGTACAAAAAATTGACAATAAATAAATTAAGTTGATATCCATACAAATTTATCATTGAAGATATTTTTAAAGTCGATTTTAGGTTCGAAATTGGTAAATAAAACAAAAAAAGAAAATTATTTTGGATGGCCAACTGTCTGGTCACCGTATAATATTATTGGTAATCGGATATGGGCAACTTTGTACTGGTGGATGCCCTTGAACCCAGACTGGATCAATCCGTCAAAAGAGTTAAGAGTGTTAGAGGAATAATAATACCAAGTTTTACAAACATGAAATTAGTAGATAATGAAGAAAACTTTATTTAACGCTGTTGATAAATAACATTTATTGCCACAATATAATATAATGTTTTTCTACTTTTTTCCCACATTTATTATTTTATTATAAAAGTGTTTCTGGAGCAATAATACAATAACGTGCAGATTCGTATGCAGCACAGAATGTCCAGGCCAACGCCAACGTGGCACATTTCTCACTCTGGTCGGACAGATGCGCAGTTTCCGTTGATAGCGCCGCCCATACGGATGCGACCGCGTGTCCAGCGACGGAAGACCGCGAAATATTGCCAGATCCAGCCGCCACACTATTGTGCACGTGAAATACACGTGTGGGAGACAATGACCTGCCTGCGAATAATAGTGTTCCTCGCCTCTCTAGAGGGCTTATTTCTGAAAGTGCCTAAGCCCATTTGATGCTATTTTTTCCGTTATTTTTGTTAGTTCTTCTTCCAGTGCCATCTTCTGTCGGAGGTTGACTATCATCAGGCAAATCTTCACTTGCAGGCTATACCCCCGAATAACTGCAGAACTGCACTCACAAACAATTATCAACAACAAATTTGTGTTCTTGCACAAATTTAATGCAACATTTCATTGATAAATGATTTGAAATTTTTAAGGCCAAAACTATTATTGTGTTAAGTTTTTAAAGTTATTTTTTTATCTTACATCGAAAGTCCTGAGGTAAATGATTCCCAATGATTTTATCTTTGGGCATGCCGTGTGGAGGATCTTTTAAAGGAATGGAAGTAGAGTATGTTCTGGAAAGGACAATATGTATAAGGGGTGAGTGGAATATGGGGTCGGTGAGTCCAGGAGTGATGGACGTATGAATCCATCTCTCCCACTGCGGTGCAGGGCGATGGGTCGAGAGAATCCTGCAGGAGAGGTCAACTCCAACCTCAACCAGACCCTTCCGATCCGGCAGACGTATCGGGCACTCCTGCTTAGTCGCGAAACATAATTAACCATTTGGGTTGAACTATAGCAGATGTGTTGGTTAGCATTTCTTGGTTCCCGGGGCGGCGGTACCCATACTCGCCTCCCAAATTGATTAATTTTCATCTCCCTCTTCGTAAGACCAATAATTCTAAACAGAACTCCTTCATCTACATTCAGATCCATAAATTTATTAAACTTAAATTATTCGCACATTGACCTTTTTATCGCTACTTTACGGGACACAAAACAATAAATTATCATACTAGATCATTCAATCTATCTTCCCATTTATTCCCATGTATTCTTTCCCCATGTATCCCCTCCCAAATCCTATGTATTCCCTCCCCATCCACCCTCCCCCAAAACATAAATAGTGACAAAAAAACACGTTTTTTGTCACAATTCTATCATTCAATATTCACAATAGAAAGTCCATAATTGGCTTATTTAATTATTTTGTTATGATTCGCTATAATATAAGAATTGCTGTCAACTTTAACAAAAAAATACATAAAAAACACCGCGAACGTACTGAAATCTGAAGACTCTCTCCTCCGAACACTAAATCACATTCCTAATACTCTTGGCTAAAAGCACAGTCCAGCTTAAACACTTAGCTGAACACACAGGGACAATTAGTCTGACATGATTAACATACTGCTCTATACATACTTCATCCGCCACGCCGGAAGGGAAGAGACTCTACTAAGTAAGTGGTTGAAACAACATCCCCGTTTTCGTATCTCTGTAATTGCTCTCGACTTGTGAGCACCTGGAATCTCTCTCAAGGCGCACTACAATGAGACTGCTAGATTATAATAGACTCCTCCTAACCGCAGAGTGCTCCCGACATTTTGGTGTTAGCTTGTATTGTTAAAACATTAACCCTGCTGTGGAAAGCTTTCATCGTTTTGGAATAAGCATTTAATGATCCAAATTAGACAACTTGAGAACATCGTTTAAAAATAATATAGAATAATAACAAAGCAGTTTTTCCCAGAATTTAAACAATTTATCAAATTGAAAAATTAATATTCCAAGTTCGGAGAAAGATCTATTCATGTTCTGTTATTATCCAAATGCAATCAACAGGCCAATGGTAAAATAATAACAAAACTTGAGTAGAACTTTCACATAACTTTAATTTTATCTTTGATGAATTGTACAAATTCTGTAAAACAACCATTCCTAAGCGGGAGCCCACCTCACATTTTTTAAATTTTCTCAGTGATCTGTGTCATAGCATCTATGAAATAAGTGCGAAAAACAGGATTCCTATGCAAAATAAGCCCAAAGTTGAAACTATTTCAACTTTCGTTCTATGAAATACACTAGATAAGGTGGGAACCCAGCATTAGTCGATGCAAACAATATCAATTGTATGGTATGGAATCTTACCAAATGTGTTTTTTTAATACATACTGAAGGGCTACTTAAAGATCTAACTTTACATTTGATTTTTTTTTAAATAGATACATTATTTTTCAGTTAAAGAGAACTCTTTCTATTGTTCTATCAGAAGAGAACGTATGAGAAAATGTTTAAAATTTGAATGTAGAAAGAAAATGGTAGTATAGATTAATTATAAATTAATTATATAATTAACAAAATTAATAAAAAATAAATAAAAAAACCGACCGGTCAGTGGCTGAGTGGGGATCGCGTTTGGGTCCCACCCGGGTGTCACATGTTCGATTCACCGGTTGGCTAAGTCCTCCATCACGACACAAGCAACATTTTCCGCTTAGTGTGGTGGTAGTAGGAGATTTTCAAACATTGTTGGGTTATTGGTAACCCGGGAAAGTTTGTTTAAAAAAAATGTTGAAGGCAAAGTTCTAGGGCCTTTTGTTTCCTTTACCTACCCCTGAGGAGAAATGGCTTCATGGTCCTTTTCAGGCCAGCGAATCCACACTTATCTGTCGCTATCAGTATCAGTTTATTTTAAAAAAAAAATTGTGCTTATATTATTGAATTTCAATTATATTTGTGTTACTTGCTATGCTAGTAATAAATAGGTACATAGGATTAGGCAAGCATGTCTCCAGTTAAATTTATTTTAAGAATACAGTGAAATGCTGGTAACATTGTCTTTTTACGCTCCGACAGTAGGTCCCTGGGTGGTCTCATAAAATAGACTTGATGATCTGAGAACAATAATGTTGCTTAATGTGTTGTGGGTCGGGAGTTAATATTGAGGAAATAGTAAACGTAAAAGAATATTGGGTAATACAAGTCCATTCTGAAATACTCGCCATTAAAACAAGTTTCCTGGGCCGGACCTGTACAGGGGCATTTGGAGCAGTTCGCTCCGGACTTGCTCCGTACGCGAACGCCGGACTTGCCAAGGCGTCAAAGAGCCAAGAAGCCAAGACGCTGATAATGCTTAGCTTCCAATAAAACGCTCTTGGGGTTTTTACTAGCGCCAAGCGCCGTTTGGTTCAAGGCCGGTCCTGCAAGTTTTATTTCTAAACGGTGCGTGATCTCTAACTACTATATTTTACTACGAATTTATTAAGTAACTAACTATTCTAGTCACTTAACCCAGGTAAAGATATGTCGAGCAGCGCCATTTCATCTCCTGTTTTATATAATATTTATGTGCAGCACTGTTATTTTTTTTACATGAATACCAAGAGTCCCAACTGCTCCCGTCTGGAGCCAGTGAGACTATGGCATCCCCAATTGGGATATGTTGTAAGACTAAAGGGAGTGGGGAGTGAAGGAGATAGGGAAGTGGAAGGTGGGGAAGTACCTGGCTATTCAGATCTGGTCACTAAACACGGATAAAAGCCATTTCAAGCAACGTTTCAATTCTGAATGGTGGTCTTATACCAGGGCGATACTGAGAGTATCTTCCTCTCTGAAAGCATCAATGAAGCCCAAATCAGACATGGCCACTCTTCCTCCCTCCAAAGGAGCTTCAAAGCAACACTCGCTCAGAGTATATATATCTACAGGTAATTAAATCCAGTTACATAAAGTTTTAAATACTGCTTTCTCATTACAAATATTAATTTGTGATGAATGCTTACCTTGGTCTCATTACTTTTTTACAGATACAACAGTGGCTAGGCAACCCCCTACCACCAATCCAATGGGGTTGGGTCAAGGGAGAATATGGGATCCTTAACCCAGTTAACACGAACGACCCTGTGGCACCCATCTCCATTTTGAACACGATATTTTGCCGATGCATGACTGGGTGTGGGATGCTCTGCGGTTGCCGCAAAGCAGGGATTGCCTGCTCCGGTACCTGCGGCTGCCTCGGCTCATGTATGAACGGAGCCCCCGTCGAAGACAGAATTTCGACGAAATTTAATATTCAAGGTACATCATTAAGCACTAATTATTTTATTTTTTAACAACAAGCATTTCATTTTTACCGACAAACATTTCATTTTTAAAAATTAAAACATTTTTGTTTAAATTTTACATTTCCCCCCCTCCCTATCTCCTTAAGCATTGATCCTAACAACAAAGTTTAATGAACCTTTTTTGTACAGAATTTTATGTAGATAATTTAATACTCTTACAATTTTTCGCTAGAAGTAGTAGTTTTCGAGTTATTAACGAAAAACTGAAAAAAGGGACCATTAAACCCCCCCCCCCCCTTCCTTTGTTAAGGACACCTTCCCCTACAACTGTGCCAAAATTGGCTTCCACGTGAATTATTTCCCCTATTTGGTATTTTTTGGTCTTCGTTGCCTGGGCTATATACTTTATATTATTTGATAAATATTTTTTAAGGACTCGCAAGGAGCGCTGTAGGATTATTTTAAAGTTAAAATAATTGAAAAAGTTTTTAATGCACCTCGTCGGGTTTTGAACCCGTGACATCTGGTCCAGAACGAATTAAAATCGTACCACGTGTATCTATGGACCTGTATCCGCAGGGTTTACAATTACCTTAGGACTCACCTAAAATATACACGAGACAAGATACGAGTATCTTGGCGCTTTGAAGATTTTGCGAGACACGCTCGAAGGATTCAATTTATCTACATCAATTTATCCACACGATCTCCAAAGCGCCAAGATTGGCACGCGTGCCACTTGGGTACTTGCAATCGCTGTCCTTGTGGACTAATGACTTTTACCAGCATAATATTTAACCCTATAAAGAATACATTTTTTAAAAGTTGTTTTTTTTTCAGGAAACTTAGAAGATCGTTATGGACGAAAAATTGATGTGGTCAATAAATAATATTATTTTCTAATCAGTAATAAAACAAGCTAGTTTTGACTTTTTTTATTTATTTTATTCTTTAGAATCTAGATATTGGCGTTAAATTTAAATTAATGCTTTTATTTGTAAGAGACATACAGCATATACATAAAATGCAGAGATAAATACATATATTAAGTTAAAGGAAGTTAAGCCAGTCAAGTTGCTTGGAGAAGGTGGTTTTTTGTAATTTTTGTTTAAAATCAATTTTAGGCGACGAGGAGAGGAAGAGGAATATAGAATAAGGATAGGAGATGCTCCCGATAAATTTCACACTCTTGTATTAATTTTCGGTCGTACGCGTTACTTCTATTCGATATTTCTGAAGAGTATTGCTAAAAATGTCTATATTGTGAAATTTTGTGTTAAATTGCGCACTAGTAGGCTGTACGGGGAACTTGCAATTTTTTCTAATGTTGACTCCACAAGTGGGCAAATGAAATAAATTGGATTGTCGTGTTGATCTTATCGGAATATGAATTTTTATGAAGTTGGTAAGCTCTGGCGAGTCCAGGCCATTATTCAGAATTTTAAATGACAAGATTTGACAAGTCCAAAAATGAACGTCGTGTATGAAGGGAGTTGAAGTTGTGAAAATTAATAGATTCGGTGTAATTTGAAAAGGTTAAGTTTTTTTTGTAATTTATGCGCAAAAAATTTTTTTTAATGTTTTTGAAAAATTAAATGGTGGTAGTAAAATAGATTTTATTATTTAATGATAATAATATTTGGATTATTTGTACAGCGCCGTCTTTATGAAAAATCTTTATGAAGAGTGCTTGTATTGTGCTTAGGTAAAATTCAATTTGAAATTATGATTGAAATCGTTATAATAGAATAGGCCACTTGCATGGATTTCCTAACGATTTGGAAAAATCGTGTGTATAGATTTTTTTACTAAGATTACGAAAATGTTAGTAAATATTTTTAGAAATGTACAGTTTTTTCATTTTTAAATAAATACATCCATTATTTGGGCCCGTGACGTCACTACCTGAAAATATCCCGTCTCCGAAAATATTCCTATTAATTTTGTAAAATTCCACACTGATTAATTTTTTTATATATGGCAACACTTTGACTTCAAGCGAATTTTTGAATTTGACATATAACGTTCACTAGATTTATTGTTTGTTCTCTGAGAACTTATCATTTGGTTTGACCTTTTGACAGATGTTATGAGGAGAACCCCGTACATTTTACGCTGTCTGTAAGTGTTTTAGAGGTATAATGGAGGTGCTGCTGATTTTAACAAAATCAAATTTTATAATATTCTTATTATAATTTACAAGTACCAGTATATTACATTAGATTTAGTAATATAGACGTTGAACATTATAATGATTTATTATCAATAAGATGGATCAAGGAAAAAAATATTTATGAGAAATATATTTCTGATATGCCTCGTTATTCTCCTGTGCCTTTTCTTGTGGAAAACATATTTTTTAAATGATTTTCGGCTATGTAATTATCGTTTTTTCACACCTGTAAAATTATGTTCCGTCTTTCCGGTTTATAAAAAATGGTATGATTTTTCGGATTAAAATTTTCAAAAAATCCCCAGGGTTTCAAAAATACGATTAAAAAAAAATACAGAATGTCTTAGAAAAAAAAAAAAGTGATGCAAGTGGCCTATTCAGTAAGGCAAATATTTTACAAAGGTGAAATGTTGGGAAAAATTATGAAATAAATAAGTGTAATTGAAAATTCAAGGTAGCTAGCAAAAGATTGTAATAACTTCCTTGGCTAAACCAGAGCTTGATGACAAATAGCATACAATTTTTTAGACTTATGTAAATTAAACTTAAAAAATTTCGCAGAAAAAAAAATCTTTTCTATTATCATAAGCAAAAAGCATATTAGTACACCAGTATATCATATTGTTTCCTAGAAAAACGTAGCTCTTTAAATCACGTGCTTGCTTATTCGATCTCCTGCGCCATCAATCTAATTCACCCCTCCTACACGTAACAAATTTGCACGTCAAAGTTGTCAGTTTTACCTGCAGAACGTGAGCCATTCCAAACGAAGATTTTTGCTACAAATGACACTGATTTACTAGACGAATAATGAAGAAAATGTCTTTCCGTCTTGTATTTATGCACAATGGGAGTAATTTGTCAAAATATACACATTACCTTCAAACAACTGTTTTTTTTTATTTTGATTAAATGAAGACAGTATATACGAAACTCAATCGAAAATCTGGAAACAGAAAAATCAGAAAAAGATATTGGCACCTCTGGGACTCGAACGCAGGACCTCTCGCTTTCTGGGCAAACGCGTTAACCACTGCGCCAAGGTGTCAATAACAAATTCTGTCATTTTTAACTTTTTTTATTTAATTAAATGAAGACAATATTAGCGAAACTCAATCGAAAATCTGGAAACACAAAAATCAGAAAAATATATTTGCACCTCTGGGACTCGAACCCAGGACCTTTTGCTTTCCGGGCAAATGCGCTAACCACTGCGCCAAGGTGTCGATATCTGAATCGGTCATTTTTAACTGTATCATATTTCGACGAAGAACCTCCAACATTGTCTTCAGTTTCTTAACGTATATTTTATTTCTATTATGTTTTAATATGTTGACATTATAATAAAAAAAAATTATAAAAGTTGGCACCATTACCATCTTATGTCATTCCATATGTGTGGTCGAGATTTTATTAAACATTCCATACGTTATTCTGTTTTTAGTGGGTGGTTTTGTATTAATTAATTGTCGTGGTTTCATACTAAAATCTATCTGATAGTCAAGCACGTTTAACTTTGATGGTGCCGTCTAATATTATATTAGTTACTTTTTCGTCCATATAGTAAATAGGATTAGTTGAAACTGGAATAATTATTAAATAATGTTCATTGACTATGCAATTTTCCAAAAGTAATTCGTTTTTTCTCTTCAAATCTGAGATTGCGTCATTAAATAAAATTTAAAATGTGTTGTTTTCTTTGCCTTAAAAAGCCCGAAAAATAAATTTTATTTTTAAGCTTTGAATGAAACACCAGCGTACACTGTACATTACATTTAAAGTACCTATACCGTCCACTGAGTAGATACTAGAGTAAGTTTAGTTAGTTTGTGCAAACTTATCAAAAGTAGTAATTTTGGAGGTCTGTGATGTGCGTTAGTTAGTCCTCCGCGAAATCTGGTTCAATGAACTCAATTTTGCTTTGAATTTAAGAGTCATTTTCAAAATTTGAAATCAGTTGTGAACAGAATTCAGGCAAGTGATAAAGTAACTATTGGTAAATAATGCACTACCAACTCATAATAGAATATTTTCATTATTTCAAAAATTGGAACTGTACTCTAAAGCATGGGCCGGCAACCTTTTGTTGTGAAAAGGCCAAATATTTATGTGGGGATTAGTGTGGGCCGCACTTGGGTCACATGTCATTACAGTATATCTGATATTTGGTGACTTGGGGTGAGGTATGTCCAGGTCTTGGCGGAGGATGCGTCGGCGGCGAGAATCTTTCAGGCCGCTCCAAGACGCCTCGCGGGCCGCAGTTTGCCGACATGCTCTAAAGAATCAGAAATCATTTTTATGAGAAAAACCTCAAATTGTAATATTGTCTTCATTTTATAAAAAAATCAGAAATCAGACTATCCCGCGGTTTTTCACGAGTCTGCGCTAGTAATGTTATAAATCCGTGTTATTTAATCAATTCTTTTATTAACTTCTGATATAATCAGATTTTGTATCAAGGAACAAAAATTCTTTTCGATAAAAGTTACAAAAACAACGTCAAATAATTAAGAATAAAATTAAGTCATTATCGTTTATTACCAGCCCAGCATTAATGCAGCAAATAATAAATTCACCAATTACTCGCGCAGCTTCATCTTTCACCTACTACAAAAAAATATTAAACCTAGAAATTTTTGTGATTCCTTGCTAACATACAAAACAAATTTATTAAAATATCTTAGCTAAACTTTTATTATCAGTCAACTCTTAATCTCTCCATTTCTTTCTATTTATTACTATCACTCTTACTATTAAGAACCGTTCTCATCTCAGACGAAATTACTTACTTGATTCAGTGTATTTACGTAATTGGTAATTATATCCATGTAATAATACAATTTAATATACCTTATAACTTGCAGCATAATTTACTGTGTTTGTTTTAATAAACAAATAAGCAAGTCATTATTTCAAATAGCACTTTGAAGTAAAACGTACGTAGTATCAGTTAGAGAATGAAAAAAAGTTAATTCGGGAAATTTAGCTTTTCCTTTTACCTGAAATTTTGGTTCGTGTGCAGAAGAATTTTTGTACAATACAAAGTTAATGTAAAATTTCATTAGTCGGAGGTGAGAGCGGGTCACGTACGAGGCGCCGTACTTCGCGTCGTTCTTTCTCATACACTTCTATAACGAAAACAATACCCTGGGAAAACCCGAGTGAATTAAATTTAACTCATAGATTATACCTGGAAGGTTTCTAAACTCTCATTGGGTTCGTTTTAGGCACGTAAACTGTTAAATAAGAACGAAAACTAAGAGTGAACGGGCATTTTATCACAAAGAAAATAATCATTTATTCTTCTTCGTTGTTGTTCATAGATAATTTTTGATGGTTCTTTATTTGGAAAACGATAAAAAATGCTCATAAAATCAAGTAAAAAATGTTTCAACGTTCAAAAAAACTAAACGGTAACAAAATTATTAAGCAAATTAGTTTTCCTTTCTTAGCAAAGTATTCTTCCGTTGTTTGAATAAGCAAACAGATGAGCTTTGAAAAACGGTGAGCTTTGGCGCACAAAAATTGCTCACAGGTTAATGTGTTAGATTTCAGGGATGAGCCAAGTTTTTTTTAAGTGGTTCAGAGGAAGCCAAGTTCTTTAGCGCCGTTAGTGACGTGAAACGGAATGCGTCACAACTCAGTTCTATACAAATACTCGGCTCTAATATTAGGTCCTTACATATGAAATTGGCGTTTTGCCGTACTGGCAACTTTGATCTCAAAGATCTTCTCTTTGGTTAGGAATTCCAAATTCAAATTTATACAGCTATTTACTCATGTATTTGTGTTTCGAAAATTATAATTTATTTGTTTTTTCCTTAATTGTTTTTTTTTCTTTGCGTAACATAGTTTACAAAATGGAAAACTTGAAATATCGCGTTATTTACCATGTGTGGCACCAGTGCTGCAGAAACGGCTCGAAGGATTAATGATGTGTATGGCGACGGTGCCGCAAAAGAAAATACGGATGTTTTTTTTTTTTTTTTTGTGTCGTTCACTACAACTTTTTTAAATCTGGCCAGACGATTACGGCAGATGTCTATTGTCAGCAACTGCAAACCATGATGGAAAAGCTAGCTGCTAAACAACCGAGGCTGGTTAATCGCTCTAGGCCACTGCTGCTTCATGACAACGCTAGACCACACACTGCACCACAGACGGTTACAAAATTAGAGGTTCTTCAATTGGACATCCACCGTACTCTCCGGACCTTGCCCCAACAGATTACCATTTTTTTTTTTTAAATTTGGATAACTCCTTGCAAGGGAAAAATTCAACTCCGATGGGGCAGTCCAAACCGCCTTCAAAGATTTTATTGATTCCCGTCCGAATGGCTTTTTTAATAAAGGGATCAATGAACTACCTATGAGATGGCAAAAGTGCATAGATGGCAATGGTACATACTTTGATTAAATAAATATATTATATTAAAAAAAATCGACTTTATGTTCCTCCCATACAAAATGCCAATTTTATATGTAAGGACCTAATATAACGCAGTAAATTCGCACCTCGGCGCGAGTCTTCCGTAGCGTGGTTGGCAAGGTGCCTGACAAGTCTCAGCGGCCAGAGAGACAAACATCAAGCGAATGGGGGTTTGATTCCTACGAAATCCGAAAAAAAAACATTTTTTTTCGTGAAATCTATATTCAATCTTCAAACCGCTTTAAAAAACAAGCAAAAGCGACAACTAGCGACTTTATAGTTTCACTTCTACCGCGTTTGAATTACACACTCTGATTTTTTTATGTTAGCTCTGCACAGAAAGCCTCGAGGAAAATAATTCCCCTCAGAGCCTGTGTCATCTTAGAAGATGCTTTTAGAATGGTATTTTCAGAAAAAGAAGGAGAGGAAGTTCAGGCGAGGAAAAATGTATGAAGGATGGGTAGGAATCTGGGGGTCAGTGTATCCAGGAGCAACTCCCACTGCGGTGCAAGGCGATGTTCCGAGAGAGTCCTGCTGGACAGATTTAAAGGTCTACCTCAATCATCCGGTCCGGCCTACACGCAGCCGGTGTGTAGACACATCCGCCGCCAAGACCCAGACAAATCTCACCCCATAAACCCGAGCCCCCTGCTAAGTCACCAAATAGGGGTGACATTTGGCAGGTGTTTTGAGGATTATCCAATAAACGGACTACCTGCCTTCCAAATGATGAAATCATTTTTCTTTCACAACGTCATTTCCATCTTGAATTATGAAGTTACGATATATACATTTTTTAACAAGACATTATTTATTTTTTATTTATTTATTTATTGCTTCTTCACAAATTAAATACATTTTTTCGCATCTAATTATTAGCCCAACTAGGGTTCGCCTGTACCGGGGTTAATAATTTCAAAATTTAATAAAAGTAACACACATAAATATCGGTCATTGTTATTACCTAACCGTTAAGTACAAGCAAAATAATAAATCATTTGTTTTATATTTTGAAATGGTTCAAAAGTAATAAAAAGGTTGTTGAAACTTGAGCGTCGTCGTGTAAAAGTAGTACAAGATGTGAAAATATTAATATAAAAATCTATTTTTATATTCCGATATTTAATTACATTAAAATATACGTGTCAAAGGCATCAAAAAAAATAAAGCAACAAACGCAGTTTTCGTTGGACGTCATTCAAAGGGGTCATATTTGGGATTCCTAATGCGTCACGCTACCATACTCGTACATCACTCCAGTCACAATTTACGTCACGGAAATGATAACGCTCCTGGCGGGGAAATGATAAACTACACTGCTTCTCTTTTGTAACGATGCAAATTTAGATCTCTTGCAATATCATCTCAAAAATGTATCTGCTAAGTGCATTTACTAACTGATTAAGTACAAGTATAATTATAATAATAATAATGGTCTTGAAATGGTCCAGAATGTGGGGAGGTGAGTGCAATCCTACACATCCTACATATATAGAGTGTAAGTACATACATAAAGCACATAGATATTTATAAAATATGGTAATAAGAAAAAAAAATAAGAATATGAATAAAAAATAAAAAAGTAGAAGGCATTATTAGACAAAAAGTCTTTATTTGGGCTCTTATTAGTCCATCGGGTGTGGGATTATGGGAGCCAGTGTCATTCTCCAATGTTCTTCTAAGCTCGATCCTGAAGACAAACGGGATTCTATTATGAGAATATTTCTGGAGTGGTTTATCCTTCCCCTCAGTCCTGCAATCCTGGTTCTTAATAGAGCATTAAATCCTGGAACTCGATGTTAATAGTTTTTGTGTTTAATTTGTTAAACTTCATTTAATTTAAAAAAATATATTTAAATTTAATTTAATATCGTTAATATCGAGTATTTTAGTGTTTATTTTTGTTACAGCTGTTTTCGCTTACTAGGCCGAATAGCTGTAACTGTGCCCTTTGTGGTTAAACCTCTTTGAGATGACTTATTTAACGATTTTAAATGTCAATTTTTGAAGGTGCCTAAAATTGATTTATTACCGGTTAAACCAATTTGATGTGAAACTAATTGAGACAGTAGACACTCTATTATGTGGGCTACTTCCGAATCTGTTTTCCCTGCGCACACTAAATTTTAAGGTTTTATTAATTGTATAATAAAGACGTTACTGCTATGACTCATTTAAGTGTGTTATATTGTTTATTTTATGTAAACATACTATTAAGGAGTAGGCAATAAATAAATAAATTTATTCTCCCAAATCGCGATGAGTTGAAAATATCTGACCCCCTGATATGAATGGTGTATACCTTCCCTAAACTACGCCTAGCAGTCTTAAAATCAGGAGCCTTTATTAAACCTTTAAAAAAATCAGAGTATGAAATTCACACGCGATAGAAGTGAAACCTTAAAAAAACTAATGTAGACAAGGGAAGGCTACGAAGCACCGCACAAAGAGGACACCGATAGGCTACGAAGCACCGCACAAAGAGGAGGCCGATTATACTATCCCGTTCTCTCGCAGGGTAAATCCTATAGATAGTACCTATGTGTGTGTCTCTTTTTAGTGTCGCTATTTTTCATTTCATCGAGTTTCAAATCTCAACAGTGCCGAAGGAGTTTTCACTTTTAAAATTGTAAATATTAATTCCGCACTTCGCTAGGTAGGTAGGTATATACCTGTATTATATTTACACATAGAATAATTATACATTCCACCGCAAAATCCATTTATTTATTGAAAACTAAAGTAATACATAAAAACAAAAGCATAATTCAAGCAACGTTTCTATTCTGAATGGTGGTCTTACAAAAGGGTGATACTGAGAGTATCTTCATCCTGGAGCGTGCCGCAAATGTAACTTATATTATTTTAAATGTGTAAATTGTGAAAAAAGACAATTCAATCAAATAAAATTTACTTGCGCACGACGGGATTTGAACCCGCGACCTTCGAATTGCTGGTCGAGAGCCATACCCCTCGACCAGTGCGTTGTATTTTTTTTTTTGGTCATCCGCCTCCTAGACCTAGACAAACCTTACCTCATGAACCCGGAAGTTATAGATGATCGCCGTTATCGGAATATTTAGCATCCTGGCTCAATATGCATGGGGTGGAGCCGCAGACACATACATTAAGCTGCTTAATACAGCTCATAAATCACTTATTAGAACTATGTACAAAAAACCATATCTTCATCCCACTGAAAATCTTTTAATTCAAAATAAAATACTTCATATCAGGAAACTAATCATAAAAAAAATTATTATTATATTATTAATTATATAAATTGCATAAAATCATCACCTTCCCACATATCTCACTCCCAGAACACTAGAGCTAAATCTAACAAACATTTACAAGTGCCAAAAATTAAATCCACTCTTGCTAAAAAACATGAATCTTACCTCGCACCTTCCATATTCAACATTTTCTTAAAAGAAACACTACACATAACTCAAAAAAATAGAAAACGTACATATAAAAACTTTAATACGTGGTTGTTGAACAAAAAAAGGAATTGCATTAACAAGTTACTTGCAAACTGAACGCGTTAATTTTTTATACGTTGTTTATTGTTATTTAAAAACATATTAAAATTAAAAAAAAAAAAAAAAACTTTCATCCTGAAAATGTTCAATTACTTTATAATATATGTTTGTAATTTTTTTTATATTTAGATTATTATATGCAGGTTATCTTTTGTATTTTCATTTATTATCTTTTGTATTTTTTTTTGCTTTAATCTTTATTGATATATGTAATTATAGATACTTTTACCCGGCTCAGAACAGATATTGTCTAGTGAGTCGGGTAGCGCACATATATGTAAATGTAAATAACTATTGATATTAATAAACGCCCGGGTTACCGGCACCTTTAAAAAATATGCCTATGAGTTTGTAGGGGTTTTATTCACGAACACGACTGCTGCATCCGTGCAATTCCAATTATGCAGTGATTTCGAGAAACAAAAGCTGACGGCGAATATTCCAGAAGATTGTGTATGAAAAGCTCAAATTCTTGATAACGTATGGAATGTTTTATCCATTCGGATTGCAGAAAAAAGAAATACCTCATGGTGACAAAATTATTTCCTGTCTAAAGTGATCAGTCAAAATTTTAATTCTCTAATTTTGTTTTGCATTAGATATTTATATTATGTTTTTAATACTCAATTCGTTTAATGTAGCCACAAGTCTTGATCGATCTCTTCAGAATTGGAGTATACTTTTACATTGGGTTCGTCTATGGGTCTCTGCGCTTGCTTTGCTTTCGATTTTAGCTAAAGAAAGTTATGTTTGTAATATTTTTAGGAAAGTGAACTTGGTATCGCAAATGCGACACGTGGAGTGGACTGTACCAATATATATTAAAAAAAAAATGTTATGCTTGTGAATACTTTGACACAACTATGGGGAATGGTAAACAGATGAATAGGGAAGGAAACTGACTTACCCCTTATGGTTGATATTCGGCTCAATATTATGGGTCTGAGGGAGCACTAAGTCACTCACTGCACAAGCTTCCATAAACTGGTCGATGTTATATAAAACTGAGAGAATAATGGTGTTCGTTGCACAGTTTCTTTTAACAGACTGGCTGACATATTGATTTTATTGTTGTACGGTAGGTAATATTGTCAGTAGGGACAGGTAATTGTGGTAAACAAAGGATGGTTAGAGAAATGGAATAAGGTATATAGATAGGTATACATAGTTGCTTCAACAGAACTCTTTTACTGATTTTGTCAAAAATTTTGTTCTCATTTATTCTTATCTGTTTCAGTCAAACCAGCATTTTTCATTTTAATAATGAGTACATTCTGGAGTTATTATTTCAATTCAGTTACCTTAGTAGTGAGGTACAACAGATTGTATTCATCAGCAAAAAAAATTATGTAAGATTTTTTTACCAAAACGCGGTGCACCAAATTGTCAAAATTTTGATTAACTTTTACAAGTAATTGTTTTGTTTTACTGTCTGGTGAGTGAGACTGCGGCAATCCCAATTGGGGTACGTAAGAATGTATTGTAAGGTGGGAAAGTACCCGACTATTCAGATCTGGTCACAAAAATGGCCGAAGCCATTTCAAGCAAAATATCAGTTCTGAATGGTGGTCTTATACTAGAGTATATTGCACTCTGGAACGTGCCGCAAATACCAAATTGTGAAATAACACAAATTAATCAAATAAAATGTACTTGCTCACGCGGGTATTTGAATCGTAACCTCCGAATTGCTAGTCGAGGAGTGGGAGGTCGTCAAATATACTTTACCGTACCTACTTTATCGCTCGTCTGAATCGTTCCCACAATCAGTTCCAACTTTGAAACATATCCCAGTTCTAAAGGTCACTGTACCGGAGTTACACACAGACACAGAGACTCACCACCAAAATTATTATTTGAATAAGATTCCAGCTCATTCTTAAAAAAAAAAAAGAGGATTTTCATCTTACATCCCTGAAGGGACCCAACTATTAGTGCTTTTCTTCAGAAATAAGATCCATTTCAGACATAAGAAAGGGTGCACTGGGCACTAGGTAGGTCCGTGGACAAAATACTTGACCTAAAATGGGAAAAACTTCAAATGTGCTTGAAGTTAATGATAAATAAAATTTCTAATTTAATATTATGGCGCGTGTAGCCTTGTGAGCCGAACCGCGAGCCGAACCAATAATCATGGAAAAGTAACGAAACTACCGCAAACGGCGCGGCGCGAATGTCCGTTTGTGGTTGGTTCTTTCCTTTCCCATGATTCGTGGTTGATTCGGGGTTCGGCTGGCGGTTAGGCTCGCAAGTGCATACGCGCCATTACGGTTTTCTGGTTAACAACATTAATAGTTATTTGTAACAAATCTTCGAATTCAAAATAATTATACTTCAAACGACTCTGTACATGTATATACAATACACATAATTTTTAATATTGGGTGTGCTTCGTTTCAAAATCGTAAACTGACATTTTCGCCGTAAGCATTTATTTCCTATTCTTTATGAAAAGTTACAGCACACCGCGTAGATTGTGCAAAAGCACACAAACTTTCAGAATAAAACTATTGGTATAAGTGTTAAAAACAAGATGTACAAATCCACAATATACCTGGCCAAAATGGAAATTATTTAAAGAACCAACTGATTCTAAATGGAGTTTTTAAAGTTTTAACCTCTCAGACCTCGGGCCTATTTTTTCGCAATAAAATTCAAATAATGGAATATTGAAAGCTAAAAACTGTTTTTGAAAGGTGATAAATCGCGCTTTCAAAAATTGTTAATTTGAAAGAAACGCATAATTTTTGAAATATAAATTTTTTTAAGATTTTTTTTTTCAAACGAAAAGAAGTTTAAAAATGGCCCAACTTTTTTTATCACTAAAATTACTGATAACGTAAAAAACCTCACTTTTATTAGGCAAATGTATTACAAACGTTTTCCTTAACTCTTGTAAAAATAATTAATAAAAAATTCTTAAATTTTTTTTTTTTTTCAAATTGCGTATTTTTTTAATTTTTAAAAAATTTGGTTTCGTGGGTGAGGTGAGGTGAGGTAAGGTTTATTTACATTTTTAATTATTTTGTGGTTAACGTTTAGATTTGAATATAACGCGTGATTTTTTCTCTTTTCAAAATCTTTTAGATCATATTTCCAATCATGATAATATTAATGGAGGCTCAACGATTTCTATGAGACTTATTTGAGTTATTCCAAAAATCGAACATATTGGCCTGAGGTGAGGGGCTAAGTGATTTTTTGCTGCAAAGGTAAGAATGTCGATCACTGGTGTATTTGAATCCAATGGCATTAGTACCGGCGCATCAAACTGTAAAGGTAAGAATGTCGATCTCTGGTGTATTTGAATCCAATGGCATTAGTACTGGCGCATCAAACTGCAAAGGTAAAAATGTCGATCTCTGGTGTATTTGAATCTAATAACATTAGTACCGGCGCATCAAACTGCAAAGGTAAGAATGTCGATCTCTGGTGTATTTGAATCCAATGGCATTAGTACCGGCGCATCAAACTGCAAAGGTAAGAATGTCGATCTCTGGTGTATTTGAATCCAATGGCATTAGTACCGGCGCAAAGGTAAGAATGTCGATCTCTGGTGTATTTGAATCCAATGGCATTGGAGTAAGATTCATTTCATCCTACACAAGCGCGAGTATCTCGTCTGACTATTTTATTTACCCCTCTTGAATTTTAAATACGAAAAGCGCTTTTTTTCATGGTACCTAAGCTTTAATGAAGTAAAATAAAAGCTCTGCTAAGACAAGATATGATTTCCCAGCTCAGCGGCGGGATATTTTTATTGCTTTATTTGTCTAGGTTTTCTGTTTCATGTTGCGGACTATTATACCAGGATCTACAACATAAATCTTTTGTGATTTTATATTATTTTGTCCTGGTTTTCCTTGGATGCCGCGCTGGTTGTTAATAGGGGGAGAAAAACATTGTTTTAAGCCGTATCATTAATGATGGGGTGACTGAGCAGTTTGATATAATCATTCCTATTTCTCTCCTAAGAGAAACAATATCAAAATCAAAACACTAAGAAAGGTCAGCGCTCATGTATTAAATGGAAATTAATCATTGAAGAAGAAGATAATAATAATAATCTTAACGAAAGTATGAAAGAGAACAAGACACAGAAAAACAGAAAAAGATAATGGTCGCAACTGGGACTCGAACCCAGAACCTCTCGTCTATCCGGGACGTGCGTTTACCAAATCCGTCATTGCGCCCTACTGTCAAACCTTCATAATAGTCAATTTCATATTTCAAATTTTAGAATTAGCAATATTATCTTCAACAAATTTATTTTCCACCATGAGGTTTCACAGTAGGGCACGACCCGGATAGACGAGAGGTTCTGGGTTCGAGTCCCAGTTGCGACTATTATCTTTTTCTGTTTTTCTGGGTCTTGTTCTCTTTCATATCTTCGTTTAGATTATTATTATTATCTTCTTCTTCAATGATATATTACATTGATGGGAATAACCTTCAAAAAGAGTGTTTTTCGTATAAAATGGAAGTTAATCGTTTCATGTATGTTGTTCGCGATTGTTCATGTTAAATTTGAATTATTAACTTTGTATTAAAATAATTATTTATTAATTTCGGTTTTTTTTAAATACTTTTTTAATAATGTATATTTTTTCAATTCAATTCAGTGCCGGCAACCCGGGCGTTTATTTATTATTTGTTATGTACAATATGATTTTTTTTTTCCTTACCCTCCTCACTAGACAAAGTCTGTTCTGAGGGTGGTAACTAACAATTTCTAATTACATAAAAATAAATAAGTGGTAAAACAAAGAAAAAAAAGAAACATATATATTATAGTAAAAATAATAATAAAAAATAAGAGGAAAATCAGAATTTAAAAACAGAGTAGAAAATAGAAAATATATAATATTAGATATTAAGAATATTACTTATCTCTCTTCTTTCCTTGACATTCAACCAGTTTAAAAATCTTTTGAAAACCCAGTTCAAATTATTAGATGCGACGTAGGTCTTTGTTTGGGCTACAAACTTATTGAATATATATGGTGCCAAGTAAGATTCACGTTTTTTTGCAAAATTTGATTTGATATATGGTACTTGTAGTTGATTGTGTGTGTTTGCTCTTGTGTATTGCGAGTGAGTTATGAAGTGTGGTAATAATAATAATAATAACATAGTATTTATATAGCGCAGTTTTGTGATGTTTCACTTCAAGTGCGCTTAATTATAATAAACTTAAAATTAACCTACAGTGTTCCTTACGAGTCCTTAAAAAATTAATTAAATAATGTGAAATAACGAATATACAAAAATATACAAAGCAATTCCTAAAGAACAATATTAACAACAATAGTGAGTGCTGTTTTGACACAGGACAATATATGACAATATAATGTCCTGTGCCAAAATATAGGACAATATAGGACAATATATAATGATAAACCATCACGGTGCCATTCAACAAGAATCATTTAAACTAAATTATATAGAACAGGAGGCAGTTAACATTTAGAAATAATACAAATTCAGAGTGCACATAAAACTATAGTAAGGTATATACTATAGTGGTGATATTTTTATGCAGTTTTTGTAGATGATCTTCTTTATGAATAGTTTATTTTTGTCTAATAGGTTATTGTTGATCATTATCTGTTCTGTCGGATGTTGATAAGGCTTTCTAAACATAATTCTGATTATTGTTTTATGATTAATTTTAAGTGATTTGAGGTGAGTCTCTGCTGCTGCTCCCCATACTGAAATACCATACATTAGAATACTTTGACAGAGTGCATAATATATATTTTTTAGTTGAGGTAATGTTTAATTTCATAATGTTTCGAATTGTTTTGAAGATGTAAGAGAGTTTCCGTATTTTTTTTGTAATTAGGTTAATTTGGAGATCCCATTTTAAGTTATTGTCAACAGTTAAACCGAGATATTTAATATTTTGCGCATAGTCAATTTTGTCACAAACACAGCGTGAGTTAGTTAATGAGGTAACTGTGCAGGGGTGAAGATGTAGTTGTGGGCGACTATCTGGCTGACCAGCTAATGTTTTACTGAAAGTTAAGTATTTTGTTTTAGAGATATTTAGTGTCAGTAGATTATTTATTAGCCATTTATTTACTTCAGTCATCCCTGCTTCCGTGTTTTTGAATGTTTATAAATTGCATATACTTGAATTACCCGCTAAGCTACTGCAAATAACTTGTCAGCAGGAGATTAGTTGAAAAAAAATATTGAAAGATTAATGTTAATTTAACGAAACCATGTGGAAATGGAACCCGTGACCTTCCGAAACAATATTGTATGTATTCTGGCACGAGGGATCAAATGGTATGAAAATAGATCAAATGATGATGCGGTTTTCTGTGGACTGTAAAATTGTGATTACAGTTATGTATTTTAATATCCTTGAAATTGACTTACCAATATCTCCAAACGGCTGCGTACTCTCCACGCACTGAGTTTATGTCACCGGGAAGGTATTTTTAGTTTGGAGAGATGAGGGAGGGAATGGTGATATTTGCATATGAAACGATTAGCGCAGGTTAGATTCACGCGTAGGTAGACCTTTGCGGTTTTATCAGCGAAAAGGCGTTGCGGTTTATGAGGACTAGTGTCCCTTGCGGCGAAATAATTTCAACTGAACCATAAATTAACCAAACCACTCACAACTGAACTATTGAGGTGGAGGGCAAACAATCGGTGCTTGCCAAAATGCAACAATAAACTAGAGCGAGCAGTAGGTATACTAAACTAGCTAAAAGGAAAATTTACAAATTTTGTTAAAGATGGTATCAGGCGTAGCAAACGAATTGTTATTAACCGGCCATTATTATCATGTATCCGTAAAAAACATCCTAATCTTTTTTTAATAGAGAAACGATGTATCACGATTTATGTATCACGATTTATGTATCATGATTTATGTATCACGATTTATGTATCATGATTTATGTATAATGATTTATGTATCATGATTTATGTATCATGATTTATGTATCACGATTTATGTAAAATGATTTATGTATCATGATTTATGTATCATGATTTATGTATCACGATTTATGTATCACGATTTATGTTTCATGATTTATGTTTAGATTTAAACCCAGGACTCAAACCAATTATGAAGTTGAGTTACCATCAAAGGTTGGATTGCTATCCAAGAATTATCTGATTTATTCGCTAGATGTCGATAGAATCATTTCATTTTTTGTCCCTTTCTCACACAACAGACAAGGTAAAATATAGATGTACCAAACCTTTATAAAAAGGCTTGGATCGGTAAAATTAACTTACTTCTTTACAAAAACTTGCACTAAGAATTTAAAATACTACTGAACCCTTGTCCGTTGGGTGAGGGAAAGTTATTGTCGTCAGTTTGTAAATATTCACATCATAACAATAAAAAATCAAGAACTTAAAGTGAAAACCAAAAAGTGCTTCATTTATAAAAAACCAGTCTACCCAAAGAAATTCTCCTGAGTGAAGACCTCCATTTTTTTACATTTGATCCTTCGAGCCATATGATCCCACGAGCGGATACGATTTTTTCGGCTGAATGCGATCCTGGGAACCAGATCAAAAAATCAATGAAAGCCAGACATGAACCAGCAATAAACCAGGAGAATTCTGATGAAGCGGAACCACAACACGGGCAAGTGACCATCCTAATTATTCATTTTGATCCCATAGAAAAAACAAATTCGGTTAGACCACTTCGGTATTTTATTGTTGTTGATATAAAAAATCGCAGCGGGCTAATTGTTACAATTGATATTGGCGAGATTTTTTGTGGCTGGCTATGATTATAGTGTCGCAAAAAACATAAAGATCGGAGTTTTTTTTTGTGTTTTCATTGGTTTGTTTTTGATGTTGATGTTTCGATACTGTCGGTAGAGCAGGCGACGAGTACGAAGTACTGTCGTTATTTATTTGCAACTGAAACTAACAAGGTTTTTTTGTGGCTAGTCATATGATTATGCTACCGCAAAAAACAGAAGGATAATTATTATAATGCATGAAATGTATTAATTGATTATTCAAACAATCTGAACGCGATCGTTGGGCGTTAGTTTGGCTTCCGAAGTGTTTTTTCCAGTCGGTAAAGCAGCTTCTTTAAAGTCAGATCGCGTCGCGAACGTTCATAACAAAATAATAACAATAAATTTTTTCTTTGTTGTTGAATACATAGCAATCTAGTGTTTTGTTAAAACAAAAGGAACTATCTCGAGTAAAAGACAGTGCAAGTTTTTAGTGTTTAACCGTGGTTAGGATTGGGCCACACCAGAACGATCAGTGAGTATTGTTAAATTGATTGTTATTTACGAAAATCATGGATTTAAAAGTGTTAATTGCCCAGCGCGGCATATGTAAAGCCAAATTAACCAGATTCAAAGATTACTTAGAGAACAGGGAGTTATTACTTTCTGAAGTCGAAATACGCATTCAAAAATTCGAACCATTACTAGACATCTTCGAAGCGTTGCAAGAAAAAATTGAAACATTATCGCAGGATGAATTAGAAAAAGGGAACGAACGAGAAATGTTTGAAAACTCATATTATAGTGTATTGGCAAAAGCCAAGGATAGATTAAACGAAACCGGTAAAATCATCCGTTCCAAAAGCGTCAAGCTCCCAATTTTAGAGCTACCAAGGTTCGGCGGAAATTACGAAGATTGGTTACATTTCTGGGATGCATTCATTTCATTAATTGACAGCAACGACGAATTAGATGTTATTCAGAAATTCTATTATTTGAAATCTTGTTTGTATGATGATGCGGCAAGACTGATTGCGTCCTTACCTACAACTCGTGATAATTATTTCATTGCGTGGGAAATGATCACGGATAGGTTTCAGAATGACAGGGTAATAATAAATAAACATGTAAATGCATTGTTTAAATTGCAAGAAATAAAATCAGAAAATCATGTGGCATTACGAAAATTATTAGATGAAGCCCAATTGCACTTAAAGGCATTAAATAATTTAAATCTACCCACTGAAAGTTGGGATATATTATTAATTCATATTTTGTCAAATAAATTGGATAGCGAAACCAGAATGCGCTGGGAACAATATCCAATAAAAAATAAAATCCCCACTTATGAAGAATTCATGAGATGTCTATACGAACGAGTGCAAGTTTTAGAATTCTCAGCACCAAACGACAAGCGACAGAATCATGCCAAGGGATTTCCTTCTAATTTAAAAAAAGAAACTTATGTTTCGTTATCATCGCAACATTTAAAATGTATTAATTGTAATCAAAATCATAGAATTTATAATTGTCAAAAGTTTTTAAATCTAGGAATAAAGGATAGAATGACAACAATACGTCGTTTGAAGGCTTGTCTGAAATGTTTGGCGGTAAGACATAAATTTCAAGATTGTAAAAGTAAATATGATTGCCGCAAGTGTGGTGCGAACTCACACAACACTTTGTTACATTTACAAAATGAAGATAAAATGCAAAGTCATCAGGGAAGCGATACTTCTTCAAAAGAACCTCTTGTTAACAATCATGCAACGAAAACATCCAACAATTTCATTTTATTATCAACGGCAGTGATTAACGTGAGAAATAATAAAGGAAATCCAATTAAAGCTAGAATTTTGTTGGACTCCGGAGCACAGTCTAATTTCATTAGCCAGGAATTCGCTTCTAAATTGCAATTAAAAATTAGAAAAACTGATATCCCTATTACCGGAATTCATAATAAAATACAGCATATTAAAAACATTGTGGATTTGGAAATATCTTCCAATTATTCACCATATTCAAAGAGGATTGAATGCCTAGTATTGTCGGAGGTGACCAGTAATCTGCCGCAAATCTCATTTCAGAAAAAAAGGCACCGGCATTCCCCAAGGATTACAATTGGCAGATCCAACCTTTAATGAAACCGGCCCGATAGACATGTTGATCGGGGCTGACACCTTCTGGGAGACTCTGCACTCTGACCGGATGAAGATTCAAGATTCCGGACCAATATTGCAACGAACCGAATTTGGATGGCTGGTTTCGGGACACATCTTCACTTCAGAAAAGAGGCCATTAAAAATTTGTAATCTTTCACTCAACTTAATACATAAGCAAATTGAAAATTTTTGGAAATTAGAGGAGCTAAGTCCTATTAAACATAGGAATCACGAGGAGCGAGCATGTGAAGAAAGCTTCACAGCTACTCATAAAAGAGATGGCAGAGGCCGTTTCATAGTAAGTTTACCACAACGCCCCTGTGCGAAACAGCTAGGCGAAACTCTCCCTATGGCGGAGAAGAGATTGTATAATTTGGAGAAAAAATTAGCCTCAAACCCAGAATTAATGAAAGATTACAAGAATTTTATGGAGGAGTACAAGGACTTAGGTCATATGACGCAATGTGAACCACCGTCACCAAATCAAATACACTACTATCTGCCTCACCATGCGGTGATCAAGGAATCTAGTACAACTACTAAGACCAGAGTCGTATTCGATGGATCGGCTAAATCCTCAACTGGAATTACCCTAAATGATGCCCTCATGATTGGGCCGATATTGCAAAAGGATTTATGTGCACATCTATTGAATTTCAGAAAATATCAGTACGCGTTAACGGCCGACATAGAAAAAATGTACCGGCAGATATTAGTGCAGCCGGAGGATAGAGACTTACAACGTATCCTTTGGAGAGACTCACCCAGCAAGGAGATTCAACATTATCAGCTGAATACAGTCACCTACGGTTTGGGACCATCATCATTCTTAGCCACCAGATGTTTGGAGCAGCTAGGAAATGAAAATCAAAACACAAATCCCAAGGTCAGTCAAATTCTTAAAGAAAATTTTTACATGGATGACTTAATAGCTGGCGACATTGGTGAAGAAGATTGCTTATTAATCAAGAAGCAACTATCTGCTATTCTAGCATCCACTGGCATGAACCTAAGAAAGTGGCGGTCAAATTTGTCGTCGCTATGCTCAAATCAGGAGGAGGTTAGCGATATGATTATAAAGGATAACTCAAAGGAAGGAAAGATATTAGGTCTTTCTTGGAATAATCAGCAGGATTATTGGAAATATACTGTAGAGCCCATAACAAAACCAATTAGAAGCAAACGTCAGATGTTATCCTGCATAGCATCCATTTTTGATCCCCTGGGTCTGATAGGACTTGTAACGGTAGTAGCGAAGCTATTAATGCAACGTTTGTGGCAGAGCAAAACTCAGTGGGATGATGATATACCCCCTGAAATTTTGAAAGTTTGGAGAACTTATATAGAAGAATTGCCGCAGATAAATAATTTAAAGGTACCTAGGAAAATCATTTGTCAAAATCATGTGAATTTGCATTTGCATGGATTTTGTGACGCATCACAGAAAGCCTACGGGGCCTGCGTGTATATGGTCTCCACCGATGACTCGGGTGGAATCCACTCCAATCCAATAATTTCTAAATCAAGGGTGGCACCCTTAAAAAGCACATCTCTACCTAAACTAGAATTGTGTGGAGCTATATTGTTAGTAAGATTGATTAATTATGTGAAGGGAGCTATTGGTATGCCAGATGTATCTACTACTTACTGGTGTGATTCTCAGATAGTCTTGTGTTGGATAAGGGACCAACCAGCTAGGTGGAACACCTTTGTTGCTAACAGAGTGAGCGAAATTCAAGAATCAAGTCGACCAGCACAATGGAAGCATGTGAAATCAGAGGACAATGCAGCAGATGTACTATCCAGAGGTAGTAGGACTTCTCAATTATTGACATCCACCATATGGTGGCACGGACCCGATTGGCTAACCCTTACAGAATCCGGTTGGCCATGCGGAGAATCTACGTGCATAGATCCACCTGAGGTGAAAACAAAAACTGTAGTGTTGGCATCAGTAACGCAAGATTGGGACATTTTTAGGAAATACTCATCTCTAACCAAATTGCAAAGAGTAACAGGTTATTTACTTAGGTTTTTATTTAATTGTAGGAACCCATCGCTCAGGCGTTATGGTCAATTAAAAGTAAGTGAATTAAATGACTCTTTGAATGTTTTAATATCCAGAGCGCAAGCTTATTCCTTCAGGGAGGAGATACGAGCCTTGCAGTCGGGCAAGGATGTCCTAAAAAGTAGTAGTTTGCACTCACTAAATCCTTATTTGCATAATGATTTACTTCGCGTAGGCGGCAGGCTTTCCAAAGGAAAATTGCTGTCAATAAATCAACAACATCCAATTTTGCTGCCACCACATCATAGTTTAACCGAATTAATTGTAAAAAACTACCATCATTTACATTTGCATGCAGGTACTCAAGCCTTATTGGCAATAATCAGATTGAAGTTCTGGCCAATAATGGGAAAAAATTTAGTGAAAAAGATTATAAGGAAATGTATAATATGTTATAGATCAAATCCAAAGACGATGCAGCAAATAATGGCAGACCTTCCAGCCGAAAGGATAACGGAATCTAAACCTTTTACGATAAGCGGGATCGATTATTGTGGACCTTTTTTGATTAAGTCGGGTACTCACAGAAAAACTAGTAACGTAAAAGCTTATATATGTTTATTTGTATGTATGGTGTCAAAAGCCATACACTTAGAACTTGTACTGTCTTTGAATACAGAAAGTTTTTTAAATGCCTTGAAACGTTTTATCGCACGCCGTGGAAGGCCGAGTAAATTATTTTCGGATAATGCTACTAATTTTAAAGGCGCGAACAATCAGCTACGGGATATTTATGATTTTTTGTCAAGCTCCAGCGATGAAATCGAGAGATCATTATCAAAGCTATCAATTCAATGGGGGTACATTCCGCCAAGGGCGCCGCACTTTGGAGGCCTTTGGGAAGCCGGGATAAAATCTGTGAAATATCATTTGAAACGAGTAGCAAGTAACTCCTTATTAACATATGAGGAATTTAATACCGTTTTGTGTCAGATTGAATCTTGTTTAAATTCTAGACCTCTTACCCCATTGTCAAATGATCCAAATGACCTAAATTCCCTCAGTCCCGGTCACTTTCTTGTTGGTGAAAGCTTGGCGGCGATTCCAGAACAAGATCTACAAAATATTTCAGTCAACAGGCTGAATAACTATCAAAAGTTATCCTTACTAATACAATGTTTTTGGTCGAGGTGGCGATTGGAATACCTGGCTCAGCTCCAAGGCAGAACGAAGTGGACCAGCGGACCTAATGCGCAGCTAAAACCAGGCGATATGGTGGTCTTGAAGGAAGACAACCTACCACCATGTGTGTGGAAACTCGGACGTGTAATTGCAGTCCATCCAGGAGCTGACGGGAGAGTGCGTGTGGCAACTCTCAAAACATCGCATGGAACTACTCAGAGGGCGATTTCAAAGCTGTGTCTATTGCCAATAGACGATAACGAGGAGCTGAAGATGTCAACATCCCCAATGAGTGCATAAAACAATGAGTGCATAAAAAAGGACAAAAATAATAAATAATAATAAATAGTAAAAAGAAAAAAAATATAAAAATTTGTACGTTGAAAGTAAAAAAGTGCGATAACAATTTTACGTTGAACAGTATTAAAAACCACAGTGTTAAAAGGTGGATACCAATAAAAACTTGAGTGTGGTAGGGAGTGATATAAAAAATAATAAAAACAAAAAAGGATTGTAGATCCATATATTTAAAAAAAAGGGTGAAAACACTTAAAAATGAACGCTTATAAATCAGGATAGCCTGCTGGCTATAATTGCAAACTGCATAGATATATCTGGAGAGACATTGTAATAACTCAAATGTGACAATGAACTATGGAAGGAGAGATGATTTATCTGTATTTAATTTTTTCCCGAGGAAGGAAGGATGACCAGGAAACCTGCTGCGACATGTTTGTGCTGTCTATATTATATGTTTATATGTAATTATTGTTATGGTTTCTGTTTGTTTTTGAAAAAAATGTAGTTTGTTTTTCGGAATTGTCTTAGTATGTTATTGAATAACTTAATTAATTTAATGAATTTGAATTTGATTTTGAGCAAAGTCAATATTTAACTTAGGCTCATAATTGGTTTGCATAATGTTATTTGTTTAGTTTGCAGAAAAATGGATTCGATATTTCAAAATAAATATCTGCCCATTTTAGGGGGGAATATGTTTAGATTTAAACCCAGGACTCAAACCAATTATGAAGTTGAGTTACCATCAAAGGTTGGATTGCTATCCAAGAATTATCTGATTTATTCGCTAGATGTCGATAGAATCATTTCATTTTTTGTCCCTTTCTCACACAACAGACAAGGTAAAATATAGATGTACCAAACCTTTATAAAAAGGCTTGGATCGGTAAAATTAACTTACTTCTTTACAAAAACTTGCACTAAGAATTTAAAATACTACTGAACCCTTGTCCGTTGGGTGAGGGAAAGTTATTGTCGTCAGTTTGTAAATATTCACATCATAACAATAAAAAATCAAGAACTTAAAGTGAAAACCAAAAAGTGCTTCATTTATAAAAAACCAGTCTACCCAAAGAAATTCTCCTGAGTGAAGACCTCCATTTTTTTACAATTTATGTATCATGATTTATGTATCATGATTTATGTATCATGATTTATGTTGCGATAAATACAATTTACATTTACAGTCAACACCGCAACACCAAAATTCTTGTTATTTTATTTATGCACCAAGTCGATCCTGCAACATCTAAAACTCACTGCCTACTTATCCTAAACCAATGTTCCTGGAAAATTGCACGAGGGGAGTGACTTCGTAGTCAACATCTAGATTTTGCTAGAAAAAACTATATACACATTCATTCTTTGTTACACATAAATTATGTAACTATTTTAGTAGTGGGTTCCCACTACTAAAATAGTTAATAGACAATGTACTGTCAGTGAATACCTTTAGGTACTTGAGTTTTCAGATATTTTAGAATTTTTATATGGGTAACATCTATATTTTTCATATAGTTTTCACTAACATATGTTTCACTAACTAACATATGTTTCACTAACTCCAGTTTGACTTGAGCTTCATTCTTTGACTAACTACGGGTGACCTCGTTCACCGTCATTGTGGCTAGTCGACGCATCACTTAGCAATCTTTATTTTATTTCACCATGAAACCGCAGCCGTACTCCTGTTATCAAAACCATGACTACCACAGAAGTCTATTATTTGCGAGATAAATGGATCTGGAACTCCACCGACTACATACGCAAACACCACATCTGGTGCATCTGCACTTTTTGGAGTCCTTTCGATAACACCTGAAGCTAAAGAAGTTTACAGAGATGAGGCGCAAGACCTTAGCCGCAATCAATGTAGTCGTCTGGCTGACAACCTCCCTTTTTTTCAGTGAATACCGCACAAGAATCTCAACTGCTCCCGTCTGGAGCCAGTGAGACTATGGTATTTCCAATTGGGGTATGTTGTGAGGCTGAAGGTAGTGGGGAGGGGAAGGAGATGGGGAAGAGGAAGGTTGGCAAGTACCTGGCTATTCAGATCTGGTCAATAAACACGGCTAAAGCCATTTTCAAGCAACGTTTCAATTCTGAATTGTGGTCTTACACCAGGGCGATACTGATAGTATCTTCCACTCTGGAACATGCCGCAAATATACTATATATTATTTTTAATGAATTAATTGTGAAATAACACTAATTAATCAAATAAAATTTATTTGCGCATGCCGGGTTCGAACCCGCGACCTCCGGATTGTGAGTCAAGAGTCTTACCCACTGGACTACGGAGGTCGTCGTGGGACTCAATTTGGACGTTGCCAGAAACCCAGGTCAGGAGCCCTGTCAGCTTCTCCAGCACATTTCTGCGTCAGCAGCGGACGGAGCTGTTTGCATACCTTCGAAAGCAACCTGTATCGTATCGACAGGAACGAATAATTTATTCACCGGATCCACAAAACTCCATTATTAATGCCCAGTCATTTTAATAGTCTAGCCGTCATCATAAAGCTTCAGAATTGAGATTTATAATATTTGCATTCCCACTTATACAACGGTTCCACACCTCTTTGAAAAGTCATTAAAAGCTATGATTTTTTTTTTAAATAGCCCATAACCCTTACCTAAGGTAACCTATTTAAACATGTTTTTAATATATTTTTTTCATCACGCTTAATGACTTTTCCGAGGTGGTTCTGAGTTGGTTTCATTCTGAATTGTCCGGTCACCTTATACAACACCCTTCGTACAGCCGTTTTTTCTTAATGAATTTAGATAATCAAAAGTAACAATTCACCAGGAAAAAATCTAAACCTTTTTATCTTATTTTATGGATTGGCTAGGGCTTATAGTAATAAAAATTATTACCCTTTTTTCGTAAAGAAATAGCAAGTTGAGGTAATAAAACGAGTGCGCTGAAAAGTCGGACTTTTGACACAGCGTGATAATTTATTGCTCGTAATAAAATATTTTACGGATGTTTTCCTCGGATTAAAACCTTCCAAAAATTTGATCATTATATAAGTAAGTTGGTTACCTTTCTTATTATTTGAGGAAGTAAAATGTTACTTTGGGGCTCTTTCAAAACCTCTCGGAAAGCTGTTCACCAGTACTACTGGCAGAATAATATCTAAAATAATATTTTGGTAGAAAGCAGTCACTTTGTGGTTTAACTATTTAACATTTAACGAAATAAAACAATTACTTTGTTTATAACCACGAAATTTATTTATTTGTTACGACCGACCGGTTTCGCTTAACACAAGCATCATTATTAATATTTTACACAAAAGTGGTCAGGGCAGCAGGTTAGATAATTCAGAAGCAGTTGAAATAAAGAATGCCGAATTCTTAATAATCAATTAAAAGTGTCCAATAGCACTGTATTAGGAAAATTTCCCAGAATATCATAAAAATCCTATTATTCCTTAATCACCTATTCAGGTGACGCATTGTCACTTTAGATATAATAATATGGTAATCCATTATGTACACATCTGTCTCTTTCTTTCTATTATACATTAGATTTTGATTTCATGGTCACTGTTCCTTTTTTCCAGGTTATGTATTGTCTCATTCTACATGTAAATAAGCTCACACAATTTATTTTTTGATTTATTAAGCGAAACCGGTCGGTTGTAAAAAAATAAATAAATTTCGCGGATATAAACAAAGTAATTGTTTGATTTAATTAATATAATATAATAAATATCAATAATTAACCGCTTACAAAATAACCTCCTCAATCGGGTGTACGATTCCTGAAAGCTAATTTTTTAAAATAATATTTATGAAATTTAAATAAAACCAAAACAAATATTTTAATATTAAGGATCAAAGGGGGTACAAATCTGCATTAAAGTGAACTAAAGTTTAGCCTAACGAGTAGCCTTGCGATCAGGCGAATAATGAAGAATACTTCACACTCCGGGTGTCCGCTTAATGTACCGTTGTATACGACTATGACTGAATCTCCACCCGCACTTAGAAAGCCGTACAACTCTGTACAACTGGAAAAACTCAACCGTAAGCATAAAACAAATCAAAAAGCTCTTTCACTCTCTCCAGACAGAGCCTTTAGAAAGTATTACTGACAAAAATCATCAATTTTTGAGAAACCAAAAACAAAAATATTGATATTTCATGGTAAATCGATGTTTCAAAACGCCATAACTTACATTATTTTGGTACCACGTAATCAGCCAAAACATTCGCTTAGAAATTTAAAACCAAAAAAGTCAGGCAATACAAATATCTTGACGCCAGAGCTCACTGATTTGTTCATGCGAACCGAATTATGGGATCGGATCGAAGCGGCCGGCGCACCATTTGCTGTTGCTTCAATCCTGACCTATAATTCCTACCTGTTTATACACAGTATTAGATATCACATAATCCGAATTTACATTTAATAGTGCCTACGGATAACATGAACGGCTTATCAAAGAATTTCTCGTTCCTTTGCAATAACCTACAATAAGTAGGTTTCGAAGTCCATAAAAGTTATATTTTAATTTTTGTATTTTTTTTATTGTAGTATAAATAATATAAGTTACATATATATATTATATTTAAGGTCATCATGGTCATGTATACCTTAACAGAAAGGAGGAGATCTTGTACCTGATAATATTTTTGTATAAAATATTCACTTTTTAATATAAGTTTTTTTTAAACATTGTTATATTTATTTATTTGTTCTGATTGATTTATGATACAGCGCAATTCAGAAGGGAGGTTATTATAGTTATTTATGGCTTTGTAAATATAATACTTAGTGTAAATATTTCTACTCAATTCACGGAATGAAGACAAAACAATTAAAAAACCATATAGTGTCGTTAAATATTTAAAAAATCATACACTAATTTAATCCTGATAACGATAAACAAAGTAATTATGTTTCTTGCTTACTTATAGTTAATTTAAATTTGGGAGGCGGGTGCG
This sequence comes from Limnephilus rhombicus, assembly GCA_929108145.2. Classification (NCBI taxonomy): domain Eukaryota; kingdom Metazoa; phylum Arthropoda; class Insecta; order Trichoptera; family Limnephilidae; genus Limnephilus; species Limnephilus rhombicus. Next base: position 45,418,702 of record OV815278.1, read on the forward strand.
GGTACCGCGGCCCCGGGAAGTGTTTATTATATAACTAATTCTTACTACCCCTACACATATCGTACGTCCGTCACTCCTGGATACATTGACCCCCTGATTTCAATCCACCCCTCATACCTTTTTCCTTCCCAGAACTTACTCCCCTTTCTTTCTCAAAAAAGACTCTCTACACAGTATCACTAAAGATGGCATAGGCCCTGAGGATTTTTTTTCTCGGGGCCTCCTGTGTGGAGATTTCATAAAAAAAAAATAATAAAAGGAAAAGGAAAGTTGCGGAAAGTGTAGTGTAAGACCAACACCGCGTATTTCCAGCCAACTCTCGGCCACTCGTTAGTCGGCCGCTCACGTCCTCGACCCATCGCATCGCCTGCAATGGATACTCCGAGCGGAAATCGAAGTATCGTGCCCCTTTCTGGGAATCAAGTAGCTAAATACCTCTACCACCAAAAAAGAAAGAAACAACCACCAGCTTTAATATATAGACGTACGTACATGGTCTATTGCATTATTGTTAATAGTAGGCATAAATATCAGGGCGTACCCGACAGATTTTATCAGCGATTTATTAGCTAGTTTTGGAGTTAAAAAAATAACCCATAAATATTAATTAATTCAAATTAAGTTTTTACAATTATAGTAGTACGTCTAATTTTTAGTAATTTTAAAAACTAAACTAAAAAAATATATAATATTAATTTTGGTTTGACTGAGTTATGAACCTTCCTTCCTAGTGGTCGGAATCTCGACAGACTTTTATTGTATATTAAATATTTTAATTAAATTTAATTTCAGAAAATGCGTATATATACGTGAGTGAGCGATTGCCACCAAAAGTTGAAAGGATGCGTTTTCATTTCGATCAGATGTCGGAAAGTGGGTTAATTTCAGCTTTCGAAATTCGGGTGCATTTATTCATTCAATCAAGAAAATCAAAGTGAATTTATAATAGATGGAGGTATTTACGAATGAAAATGTCATTATGTTGTGTGGATAAATTTTTTTTCAATTAAAAACATTTTTTTTCTTTTTACACGTCACGCTATCATTGGTACGCGCTTCGACTCGTTTCAGCAGCATCGTACAGGGTACAAAAATGTCGTGTGGAATCGTGGGGCCTGTCAGGTACATAGAATTTTGAATGTGTTATTATTATTTTTTTTTACATTAATTCCACACAGGAGGCCCTGAAGAAAATGATTTCCCTCAGGGCCTATGTCATCTGGGATGCTGTGTGGAGGGTCTTTTTGAGGAGAGGAAGGAATGAACATTGGTCATGTTGTAGGAAGGAGGAAAATCATTCCACAGCCGAGCTGTTTTTTTTTTATTTTTTTTTTATTTCATTTTTTTTTTATTAGTTACAGATATTTGTTTATTTCAAAGATATTCAAATACAGAAAGATATGCTATGGTTTCCGCGCAACTGTCGCCGGACTACGCGCTAATTAGCGTAGTTTTCATACAAAAATAATTTGTTCATTTCGTTGATTTTTTGAAAATATGCATTAATATTTGTTAACAATATGTTTTGAATACGGAAAGAATTCGTTCATTTAGTTTAACGTTCGTTTGGTTTTTTCATTAATTATTTGTTCTTTTAGTTTATTTGTTAATTGGTAAACAATATCGGCGACACTCGGAAGCGCAGACCCACATAGTAAAAAATATCTTTGGTTTATTTGGCTACCACACTAGGCTAATGCCCGTGTTGTGGTAGTCGAACATTTAATATTTTAAATACGATTTAATTAAAACAGATTATTAAACATTAAAAAAAAAAATAATTAAGAAATACTTAAAAGTAAAGAGAAAAAAAGAACATATTTTAAAGAAAAGTAGAAATAAAAATGAAAAACACAAGAACGAGTCGAAGAAACCACCTGTTCTCATGTGACAAATGTCAACCGTGTACAAATGTTGGGCACGCGTTTGGCGTGTTTCCCGACTATGCACCGGTGCCGAAGGGATCAATGATGCTAGTTCCTAGTAGCATCTTCCATTGTAATACCGGTAGAACAAAGATAGCATTCCCACCCGACGCCTGTACTCTAAAGATTGCAATCCGTCTGTTAAACGGACCGCCCGTTTCTGCACAGAGTCGAGGGTATTTTTCAGGTATTTTGGAGCTCCAGACCAGAGGTGGCTCACAAATTCAACCGTGGGGCGCACTTGTGATTTGTACAGGGCTAACAGTTGTGTACTATTAAAGTATCTGCGGACCCTATACAGTACGCCCAGTTTTTGGGAGGCTAACTTTACTCTGGCTTCGATGGAGCCCATACCTGAGCTGGTCACTTAGGGTATATTATTTAGAAAAAATTCTATGGAACAAAATAATATCTACCGATAATGGGTGGGGTTTATTGGACACATTTCTACATTTACCACTTCAGAAGCGGCGAAACCCGGTCGGCATAAAGTATAAAAAATTAAATTGGTGTTAACAAAGTTATTATTTTATTAAAAAAAGGAAATAATATATTATAACTAGATTTGAACAATAATTTCTTTTAAAAATGACTGGATTTTTATCAATTTAGAACTATCGATATTATTTTAACCCTGTTTGTCTTTTGTCTGATCAGGTGTGATGTGATATCTATATGTATCTTTAGGTAACAAACGATGAGTACATATAGATATCACATAACACCTGATCAGACCCGCCTGAAACAAATTATTTAAAAAAAATTGCCTCTGTATAGTTTATTGTGTACACCGCAAGTGGAACGTTCGCGCGGCCCGTTTCATACAAATATTAATTTTGGATATGAGATCGAAATACACAACCAAACTGAAAAAAATATTTTTGTAATCAAATAATTATATAAAAGTATTTCGATCTCATATCCAAAATTAATATTAGTATGAAATTATTTTTCAGGTGGGTTGGGTATTTTGATTAAAAAAAGGTTTGTATGAAACGGGCCGAAACGGGCCGCGCAAACGTTTCTCTTAGTCCCAAGTGACCGGAGCCAGTGGGACCGTGTTGCATCCCGATGGGGTATGTTGTGAGGCTGATAAGAATGGGGAGGGGAAGGAAGGTTGGGAGATATTCCGTTTCTTTAGTTCTGGTCACCAAACACAGTTTCGATTCTGAATGATGGTCTTTCACTAATTCAACACTGAAAGTATATCACTAGCCTGTTTAATTTACCAGACGGGGGTTACCCATGTACGAGTATATTTTAATAAATAAATCTATGGCTCGACGTAGAAACCACACCAGTGCAATTCTATGGCTGTTACTCAAGTTTTATACTCTGACGTTATAAAAAATTCAGAAAGGAATGTCTGAGTCTAGATATTGCCCCACCTCCCGTTGGAATAATCTGTATTTCGATTCATTAATAATTCCGTGATTTTTTTTTTAAATTTACTTTTTTTTTATGTGAATACCTCACAAGAGTCTCAGCTGCTCCCGTCTGGAACCAGAGAGAGTAAGTAAGATCAGAGATCTCTCTAAACTGGCCTCTTCCGATTTGGCCAGTCACGGTGCTGGTGAGCACGTGCGTCCGCTATCAAGACCTGAGCATGCCTCACCCGATGAACACGGGCACCCTGCTAAGTCACCAAACGTAGCGAACCCCATGGGGTGACCTTTGGATTTGTACATCCCAAATACAAAATATAGTTTATAATGTGAGGTGATAATATTCATTCTTCTCAACTTGAAATATATCTACGTACACCTACCATTAAACATTTTCAACGTACCTGATCTTTTAGTTAAAGTTATTTTTTTTATTAATATAATGAAACAATTAATTACATTACTTGTTATAACATCAACATCTTCAACATCTACCTACAGACTAGACGTGTCATCTTTGCTCATACGAATTTAAAGAAATAAACACAAATAAAGCTATATTTAAGCCATAAAAAGTGTGGAATATATTAATTTCGCGATTGTGCGTTATCTGTGCGTTTTTAAACTTAAAAAAAGCGACTCTGTGCTCTATTTCATAGTTTGTGAAAAAAGGTCAATAACACACAACAATATACCTAGTGAAGTAAATAAATAATAATCAGTGAAACACAACGAAATATAAAGTGTATCCTAAATAATCTAGAACCTCAATAAAAACAGTGATTTTTTTACTTGAGAAAAAAGGCGATAACTTATAAAAAAATGAACCCACATCAATTTATGGATTCTGCGAAGGATGCAATTGATGATTTGCTGAATTGTGTTCAAGATAAAGTTTATAAATTTAATAAGGAACAAATTCACCTAATTACAACGAAAACAAGTGCTATATTAAACTGGATGGGACATTTAACTATTCAATTATCTGAAGCAAAAGAAAAAATAATTGAACCAACATTTGGATACGGGAAAGTAGCTGAAAACCAAAATAAAATATTGAAAAGTGATTACAAATTAATAGTTTCATCGAACAATGCTGAAGAATCTTCAGAAAATATACAAAATAAAATCAGGAAGAAAATTAACTTAAGTAAGATTGGTGCCAAAGTGATTGGTGTTAATGCGATATCTAACAATAGAATACTTATAAAATGTTCGACAAAGTACGATGCGGAAAAAATGAGTAAAGCTATTGGGGACGAGTTCAAAGACATCAGTGCTACAGAAATTAAAAAGAAAAGACCAACTATAATACTTAAGGGCGTTGCTAATGACTATAATAAGGATAATATTTTACAAGATATTATCGAACAGAATGAAGATATCAAGGCTGTGATGATAGATAAACCAGAAATTGAGATGACGTTAAAAAAGATCTTGAAAAACAAATATAATAACACATCTAATTACATAATAGAAGTTAGTACTAAAATAAGAAGATGGTTAGTTTCTACCGGTAAAATCTATTTGGGGTACCAGAGAATACAAATAGAGGATGCCCGTCCTGTGGTTCAGTGCTTTCACTGCTTGGGCTTTGGACATACTTCTGTCAGGTGTCTTCATAAAGAAAAGGACAAACCGTCGTGTACACACTGCGCTGGTGATCATTCCTACAAAGATTGTGCTAACAAAGATAAAGAACCTAAATGTAAAAACTGTGATAGCAAAAATAAAAAAATGAACTGGAATATTGACATCAGGCATTCTGCAAACGATAATACGAAATGCAATGTGTATAAAAAAATGAGCATTTTAGCAAAAGAAAAAATAGAATATTGACTAGAAATAACATTAAACCTGTCTCAAAGTAGATATAGTGCTATTATAATACATATGAAATTTTCTCGTAGAATTTGCTACATTTCAATAAATACAATTTACGTTATTATTGCTAAACATTATACATTTCTATTTCTATATTATATTGAAGAAAACATACACTGTATAAAAACACTAGATTTCCAAACGTCGTTATATTCTGTTATAAAAATTATAAAAGATCACGAAATAACTAACAAAAATAACATTATTATTTTACATTATTTTTTGAACAGTAATATCATAACGATACATTCAATAACTTTTTTTTCTTTACTTAATCATGCATATATTCACTGTGTACTATATTTCACATTCATAAATATAACAGATTTTATAAAAATCTTAAAAGATCATAAATATTCTAAAATAACACTAGATGTGAACATACTTATTTTATATTTATTAAGTCTTTATCAAAAAGTACTTGTACCAATTAGCTCTAGATACAATCACTTTTATATTGTTAAATATTTAACATTAAATTCCTCAATCTATACTCAAAATACTTCTCTTGTTAAACAAAACAAAAAATTTCTTACTGGTTGAAACCTACAAAAGATTTTAATTATTGTATTGGTTTCATAAATGAAGTTATTCTATTTCGCTCTTTTTTCATGTTTACCGGACAGATAATAAAAATATGTGTTTAATTCTTTATTTATGTATGGGATTTAACCAACCTAACAAAAATATTAAATTTTATTGTTTTATCTAAAAATAAAATATTTGTAATATTATGTAAGGTTAAAAGCATGGAAAACCATTTTGTATCATTATATTATACTAAGGGCTTTTACTTTAAGAAAAAGAATTGTGGTATCTTTGATAAAAATAAATGCATTATCATATTTTATATTAATCATTGCTGTATTACGCTAAGTATAAACACGGATATCAGAAAAAAATATGTATGTAATTATATCAACTATTAAATTGAAGCTTACACTTAATTATGATATAGAGTTATTTCTTATAGAAATATTTCAATATATAAAATCAACCAAACTTCGTATCACAATCTTATTGTGTTGCATCAAATTTAAATATGAATTAAATGGCTCAGAATAATTTCTCGTATATAGATAATGATAACGAAATAGAATGTAGTACAGTAAATAATTTATAAGATTGGATAAAAAACAAAACATAAATGCGTCTGACAATCTTGTTTGTATTCAATTAAATATAAGATCTATACAAAAATATTGGAATATATTGCATATATATTTACTTAATTGTTTGAAGCATATTGACATTATAATGCTATGTGAAACATCTATTCAAACTGAAAGTACGTGTTTGTACAATATTCCCGGATATAATGCATATAACTACTGCAGGACTGATAAGTCAGGAGGAGGGATTATATTATATATAAGAAATAAATTTGAATTTAGACCAACATCGTTCCAATCACTTCATTTTGAAAATATAACGGGAAAGCTCATACTCCAGGACAAAACTAAAGTTAATATAGTAGCTATCTATAGACCTCCTAATTTGAGTAAATCTTCTTTTTTAACGGAATTATCATCGTATCTTGATACAATTAATAGTAAGGAAAATATGATCTTACTTGGAGACATAAATTTAAATTTGCTTAATGACCAAGATTATATCATAACTTCATATGAAAACTTACTTACTAATCATTATTTAACTAAATGCATTAATGTAGTAACCAGAGAAGCTGTATTTAATGGACAAATTAGTCGTACGTGTATTGACCATATATTTGCCAAATTTAGAGGCAAAAAAATAACAGCTTGCGTCTGTGAAAATAATATTGCCGATCATTATATCACTGCTATTAATATAAAATCTCATAAACGTCAGGTAGACTTTTCAAATAAGTATATTCAAATCATCTCACAAAAGGTTATTGATCGGTATATCAAAGATTATAACTGGAGTAAACTTATAGAGGAGAGGGATTGTATTTCATTATATGCAAAAATAAAATTTATTTATTATTTATTAAATAAATAATAAAAATTGTTAAATAAATAATAAAATTTATTATTTATTTAACAATTTTTTATTTATTTAACAATTTTTACAAGAGTAGTTCTAAAACGATAGTGCAAAAACCGAATACACGACCTTATGCAATAAATGAATGGGTAAGCAGTGAATTATTATGTCATATAAATAAAAGGGATAAACTTTATAAAAAAATGGAAAAGTACACCAACAAACAAAACATATAAAACAGAATATAAAAAAACACGAAACCTTGTCAATAAACTCATAAATAAAGATAAAACGAACTACTATAATAATAAATTTAAAAACTGTTTTAATGATACAAAAAAAACCTGGGACGAGATAAATAATATTTTAGGACGTAAACCCAAAAACGATTGTGATCAAACTATAACACGATATATGTTAAAAGATAGAACTGAGGATTCTGTGTCAAATGATTTTGTGAATTACTTCTCGGATAGCATCAGCAACATGTTACATAAATGCAATCACAAAGCTACTAATATAGTACTGGAAGAACTACCTCACCGTTTATATATACCAAGAGCTACTATAACCGATATTGAAAACATTGTTAAAAAAATGAAAAACTCTAAAAGCACAGGTATTGACAATATAAGAATGTTTGATTTAAAAAGAAATATAAAAACTCTTGGGCCAATAATTACTCATTTAATAAATATGATAATAAATCAATCAAAAATTCCACAAGAATTTAAATGTAGCATTACTAGACCAATATTGAAAGGTGGAAAACACATTGAACTGGGAAATTATAGGCCTATTAGTATTCTACCAGCATTAGAAAAAATTCTTGAAAAATTTTTATCAAATAAATTAAATAATTATATTGAAAAATTCTCTATCATTGATCCAAGTCAATATGGTTTCCAAAGAAAAAAAAATACTGAAAAACTACTGCAAGATTTTTCCAATTACGTAAATAACCAATTGAATAATAAATTACATGTTATTGTTTTATTTATTGATAACTCTAAAGCTTTTGACACAATTAACTCAAAAAAACTGCTTAAAACTCTAGAAAAAATTGGAATAAGAGGAAATGTGTTAAATTTATTTAAAGATTATCTTAGAGATAGAAAAATATGTATCAAAATAAATAATACTTTTAGTAAAACAAAAAATGTATCTGCAGGAGTTCCACAAGGTTCCATATTAGGACCTACACTATATATAATTTATGTAACCATAATGAAAAAACTTTTCTCTTTTGTGAAACATTTTGTATTCGCAGATGATACGGCATTGGTCATATCACATAAAGATCTAAAAATTGCAATTGAACTCATGCAAATTGACTTTAATCAACTCTGTAAATGGTCACATGATGCAGGACTATTAATAAATGCTAAAAAAACCAAAGTAATGCATATAAGATCACCTAATGCCAAATTTCAATTTAATCCTAATATTATATCTCATAATTTTAATTGCATTCATAAAAATATTCCAACTAATTGTAAATGTGAAAGCTTAGAATTAGTTTCGGAATACGTGTATCTTGGTGTTACTGTAGATTGTTTTTTTAAATGGGACAAACATATAAAAAAAACCTGTAAAAGACTCAGATCGATTGCTGGCAGAATGTACACAATAAATTTTTTCCTATCAATTGAAACACTTAAAATAATTTATATGTCACTAGCAGAATCTATTATAAGATATGGATTAACAATATGGGGAAATACTTCTATAACCAATCTGAAACAAGTGCAAGTTGTACAAAACGCAATTGTAAAATTATTGGTCGTCCCTAATATTTTCAAACAGAGACAAAATAAACCGTTGCTGTTTCAAAGTGCCAAAATTTTACCTGTTAAGGCAATACTTTGGCACAAAATTATAATTCAACATATATTTACCCCGCAGCATAAAGAGAAATTAGAACATAAATACAGCACTAGATTCACGCGTAACGACGGGTTAATAGTTCCGAAATTTAACAATAAGTACGGACAGAGAACGTTTGAATATATCATACCGAAGATATTTAATTTATTACCTGACACTATAAAGCAATGTAATTCTATGAATAAGGTTAAATATATGGTGAAAAATTGGCTATCGGAAAAAAAAGATTTATATTGATTTTGATATGTATGAAAAAATGTTGTATCTGTAGATATAAGATGTAAATTTTAAATTTTAAAAATGTATAAATATGTAACTAAAATATAAGCACCTGTTGACAAGCCGATTCAATTGGCTTAGCAGGACTTGTTTGTTGATTATATTATGTATTATCTATTATTTCAATAAAAAAAAAAAATAAAAAAATCAATTAAAGTTTTTCATTTAAAAGAAACATTGCATAAATTCTTTTTACACCTTTTTTTGGAGCAAAGCTCGAGTTAGAAAAATCGCATCTAAACCGTAGTTTGTTATTTTTAGAACAAATAATATAAAATTAAAATAAAGAAGAAAAAAGAAAAATAATAGTGTAATCTGACACGATTTTAGATTTTCACGGTCAAAAGTATTTTCGTTATTTGTTTTTGGGGTGTTATGCCATATTGCGCTACCTCCTTTTTTAGCCATCGTTTCGGACAGCGTTGCAGTGTCCATAATCAGGGCAGATACGGTAGATGTGTACACGTCTAACTTTAAAATAATAAAATCTCTTTTTTTACATATATAAAACAAATAATAGAATAAGTAATATCACATAAAGAAGAAGAAGAGATAAAGAAGAAGAGAGAAAAAGAAAAAAAAGATATATCTAATATTATAATTCAATAATGTCATATAAGTTATTCAGAGAATTTTGATTTTTTTATAATTTGTTACTGATCTTAATTTAAGGTAATTCGTTAAACCATTTAACTTCAATATATTTACATCGGTATATTATACACAAATATTTTTTCATCGTTGCAATATTGTATTTTTTACAGGATAATTTTTTTGCTTTGTAATTTACACATGTTCTAAACTTCTATTTTCTATTCTTTGCTATTTGCATGCTCATTATAACTGTCTTTTACTTTGGTACACAATACTCATTTAGATGTCTTTTAAATAGAAATATATAATATTTCTATTTTTGAGAGTGATAATTCATGGTGGAATTCCATTATAATATACTATAATAAAATGAATATAAAACTTTATTCCACTTAATTTCATTCGACCGTAACCGGTTTCAGCTCGTTAGAGCCATCTTCAGACTGGTACAAATATTTGTTAGTCTACGGTTTATATACACAACATATTGGGGAGGGGGAGTGGGGTGGTCCCAAAAACCGTATATAAACCGTAGACTAAGAAATATTTGTACCAGTCTGAAGATGGCTTTAACGAGCTGAAACCGGTTACGGTCGAATAAAATTAAGCGGAATAAAGTTTTATATTAGTTTTATTATAATATATGAAATATATACTTTACTATTTATATGCCTACCCTTGTGCATTTACTGTGTACCTTATCTTCATATTAGTAATCAATGGAGTACGTATATACAATTATACATACAGAGAAATATTTCTAAAACCTTCCAATATTTTATTATTGAAATAGGGTTTTATTTTGCTTTGTTATTTACTACACTTTCTCAACTTTGATTTACTATCCTATGCTGTTTTATACGCTCTTGACTCTTTATTACTTACTTGATTCTAATTTATCATGTTATATTTTAGATCTTAGAAGGGATAATGACGAAAATAGTGCAAAATTGTGTAATATTTATTTTTAAGATTAATGTCTATATATATATGTATATAAACCGGAAGGCATTAATGTTACAAATAAATAAATAATTATTCCATAATTTTGCACTATTTTTTTCAATATCCTTTCTGACAAATAACGTTCTTCGTGGTATTTTCCGATTTTTTTTTATTTGATAGCTTTTAATAATCACTGTTTCTCAACCATCCACTGCCCATCTTCTTTCCATCCCATTTTTTCAGCCTGAAAACATAACACAATTAGAAAAGTCAGAGTTCCCACAGCTCCGAAAAGTTTTCACCGCGTGGAAACAAAATAATAAATATGACTTTCTGTACTTTGATTCAACCGAAAATCAGACTTTTTTATTCGTCTTCCTTTCAAACTCAAACAAATTAATTAATTGTGCAAATTTAAATGGGTATAAGTTAGGTTTGTTGAAAATTATTGAACAATGCAGAATCTTGACAGCTTAATAATGGCGCAGATAAATTTCATGCAGTTGAAAATACACTCACAATGAAAGTAATAACGTCATTTCCCTGCACGTTGCAGAAAATAGAAGTAATCTCAGTGGGGGTAATTTCATTTTCAAATGTCCATCATTAGACGTAATTTCCTTCGCGAATTGTCCCATTTCGCGTGTACGCTATTGTCGTTTAAAATGTTGGGGTCTTCCGACGTCGTTTGAATTTGTCATAAAAATAGGGGAGAAGCCACCCCTGTCCAAAGTGACTTTCGGTTTTGCTGTGAGAAATACCGTCGGTGGCTTTGAGAAGAGAATATAAGAGTACGTCGCAAAAAACATGACGGTAGAAGTCGGTAAAAACATTTTTATATGTGTTTTCATTAACCTTCGCGAACCACCGGGATACGTACAACATCAAAGTCACGAACTCACAATTTTTGTCGGAAGGTATCCGGGAAAAACTTTTCTTAGTTCTAGAAAACCATTCTTCACAAACCACGGCTGTCACAAGACGTCTGGCAGATGTGAAATGTAGAAATAGATTTTTATTGAAGGAAGTGAAAATTCAGTTTCAGTGCCGGCAACCCGGGCGTTTATTTATTTTTCATTTATTTACAAAGTTTTATTTTACCCACCTCACTAGACATAGTCTGTTCCGAGGTGGGTAAATAACATTTTATATTTATTAAAAAGGATATGAATCAGAGTAGATATAATATTATAAAAAGATAAATAGTAGTATAAAAAGATAAAAAATGATGTGATAATAAAAATGATAAAAAAAGAAGTTTGATAATAAAACAATTCTTTTATTACTATTAAAATATAACTAAATATGTATATTATCAATTAAAAATTTATCATGATTTCGCATTATTGCCAATTTTGGAGAGAATAAAAGCAAATGTACCGCAAGGAGGTTTGGTGGCCGGACGGAAAGAGCCGGGCGGCGAGTCACATGGCTGGCCGAATGAAGAACCGTTCCGTGCAAGAGTGTCGTCCGGTTTCCGTACAAGACCTTCGTCCCGTCCTACTACGTTAGAGCCGGTTTTACCCCCTAAAACTCGAGATCTTCTTCAGACTTCGCCATCACAGTCCATGCCAAAACCCTCAATGCTGTAGAAGAGATCCTTAATTCTGACCACAAGGCTATGAAAGGAAGGAAGCTAAATGGGTCGAAAACAGTTGTGACAGCTTTCCATCTCAGTAATTCAAAGGCAAACGCAAAACTCTGTGATCAATTTGATGGAAAAATATTTACCATGACCCACATCCCCGCTATCTTGGAGTAACTTTGGACAGGAGCCTGAATTACCAGAAACACATGGAAACAGTGGGAAAAAAACCAGGACAAGACTAAACTTAGTCAATAAGCTAGCTGGGGATGCGACGCCAACACACTTAGAACGGCATCCATTGCCCTGGTTTTCTCAGCAGCTGAATACTGTGCTCCAGTATGGGCTAAAAGCGCCCACTCTTCCATGGTCGACGTTCAGCTTAATGCCACAATGCGAACCATCAGCGGAAACTTAAAATTGACTCCTCTTCCTTGGCTCCCCGTACTTGCAAACATAACCCTGCCAAATATCAGGCGAGAGATTGCAACGCTGAGGGAATACAAGAAGGCGCTGCAAAAAAGCGAAATACCTTTGCACGATGACGTCGTTTCTCACCCGGCATACAGCTTGAAGTCTCGAAAACCCTTCTGGACAGGAGGAGAAAAACTCCTTCGAACACATCTCACCCCAGAAAATGGGTGTAAGCTTGAGTGGCAATTTGCCAACGTCAAAAACGCCCATCTCGTTCAAGACCCCACTGAGAGACAGCCTAGGTTATCTTTGCCTCGCACACTTTGGACTGCCATCAAAAGGATAAGGTGCTCCCATAGCCGTTGTGCTCCCAAGATGCATATATCGGGCTTTAAAGAGTCGGCGATGTGTGAATGCGGTGCGGTACCGAACATGTGGTCAACGAATGCCCGCTCCATTCATTCCCCGGCGGGATTGATGAGATCCACAGGGCAACGCCTGAGGCCCTAGACTGGCTCGCAGACCTAGATGTCCCCCTCTGACCCCCCACCATGCGAAAGAAGAAGAACCCCCTAAAGATGTTTCATATCAAAATTCCATTTTCATCGTCTTTTTTTCTACGTTTTTTTTATTTTTTATTAATAAAATTCCTTTATTATTTATTTACAGTTTTTTTACATTTTTAAATTAAGTCCCGTTAAACTGATTGATATCAGTTTGTCAACGGGTTCTTTTGACATTTACTTTTTTTTAATTGAGACAGGTACATAAAATATACATATTATTACATTTTATACATACAAAAAAAATATATATTTTGGAAAAAAAAATAATGTTAATAAATTTTTATATAAGAAATACAGAACAGAGAAAATGAAAGAAATAAAAATAAAATAATAATGGAAAAAACAGTAAACGAAAAGCGGAAAAACAGAGATTAGTACAAAAAAGTTCTTTCACTTAACCATTTTTTTAGCGTACATTTCCTTCTGAAACTCAATTCACAACTTTTTATTGCGTTGGGTAACATGTTGTTATTTATTGGAACAGGGTATTCTAGAGTTCTTTGACCGTATTTATTTAGGGATCTGGGAATTATAAGTCCATCGTTTGCAGTTAGTCTTGTATTATGAACATGAACCACTAGTTTATTATATTCAGATTGAGATGTATGCTGACTCGCAATTTTAAGCCACAATATAGCACGAACAGATAATAAATTTACAGATTTGTATAGTAACTATTTTGGTATATCATGTCTTTGTTCGTATTCAGTTTTTTTTAATAATAATTTTACCAAAGAATATTGTACATTTTGCACTGAAAGAAGATTTGTTTTTGTTGAATGTCCCCATGTGGTTATTCCATATCTTATTAGGGATTCCGCCAATGATATACCAATCTAAGATATATATGCTAATCTAAGATGATATACTAATCTAATAATGATATACTAATCTAAGAGTAATTAGTGGAACAAAAAACTTCAGTCTATAAAGTTTGCTCACTATTACTCTAAGCCGTGTGCAAACTTTTTGTATATGTATATCCCATTTAAAATTACAATCAATTGTTAAGCCTACATATACGAACTTAGAAACTAGTTCAATATTTTTACATGAGCGTGGTTGTATCATAGAATTATGGATGCAATTAAAATCATGAGAAACAATTTTAGGAGTTATGTTGATGTTGGCATGAGGGGATCTGATGTGCATAAGCTTTGTTTTTTTAGCATTGATTATTAAACCTACATCATGTGACCATTTTTGAAGAGTGACAAAGTCTATTTGCAGTAAAGTACTTGCAATTAATAAATCCTCATGTGAAATAACTAATGCAGTGTCGTCAGCATAAACATAATGTTTTACGTGAGAGAAAATCAATTTCATTGCAGTAACATATATAATATACAAGGTAGGGCCTAGTATATTATATATACTAGGTACATAAGTACATAAGAAGTAATAAGTTTCAAAAAGGGACAAGACGAGCTGTTTACTTCTGAAACAATTTAAAAACTAAACCCATGTTTCCAAGTCCCTCATTGTTATTTTTTCCTTTGTCTTCCTCCTTTCCTTGAAAGTCCCTACTTAGTTACTACGAAGAAGAGGAAGGTGTTTCTTACCTACATGGAACACAAACAATATCGCACAAAACTCTAAGATTACCTATATATTTATGTTGTAATCTTAGAGTCAAGTTGAAAACTCGCAGTGATATCGTTCACATATCGCTTTCGAAATCAGGCCAATTAATCATAAAATACTCATCAGTGTATCAAAAAGCTGCGGTAATTACTACCTAGAGTTGTGCCGTTATTGAAGTGAAGTGCAGCCAGCATCAAGATTGACCCGAAACAGCGGATGAACTCATCAAAGGTAGGGACTTTTCTTTCCATTTGCCAATTCCTGTGAATGAGGTCAAAAAACGCAGTCAACTGTCTTGTTTCACAATAATTAGATTTACAGTCCACCATTTTTTTTACATGAGCTCCACACAGGAGGCCCTGAGGAAAATAATTTCCCTCGGGGCCTATGCCATCTTTGGGGATGCTGTGTGGGGGGTTTTTTTAAGGAAAGGAAGGAGAGGAGAATTCTGGGAAGGAAAAGGGTTTAAGGGATGGGTAGGAATCTGGGGTTAAGTGTGTCCTGGTCATCTGCCTCCAAGACCTAGAAAAACCTCACTCCATGAACCCGGGCACCCCTGCTAAATCACCAAACGTAGCGAACCACTTGGGGTGACCTATGGCAGAGGTGTTGGTTATCCAATAAAGGTTCCCGGGGCGGCGGCACCCATTCCCGCCTCCCAAATTGATTGTTGGTGCCAACGGCGATCAGTCCTCCGTTAATATCTCCATCTCTCTCGTGTTACGATATTGTTCGTGACACGAGCCAATGAGGAGCGAGAAGATGTAAGTAGTGGCAAAAAGACCCGATAAAATGCAAGAAGATATTAGAAGGTGCAAGAAGAGGACTTAAGGTAAGTAGAAGAGGAATTAAGGTAAAAAGAGATTAGAAAAGTTAAGAAGAGACTTGAAGAGACTAGAGACTAAAATAAAAAGAAGTAGCGGTAAGAAGTAAAAAGATTCTAGAGGAGCCAAGAAGGGGCAAGACGAGCCAAGAGGGAAAAGAAAATGTAAGAGACAAGAGTCTTGTCTCTTACGTAAGAGGTAAAAATATGCAAGAAAATACAAGATTCGAGAATAACCGAGGTGAACCAAGAAGGGGCACGTAGAACTAAAAGAAACTAGAAGAGCCAAGAAGAGGCGAGATGAATCAGAAAGATCCAAAAAGTTGCAAGGCACTGTAAGAAGAAGCAAGAAGAAGGAAGACATAAAGAAGAAAAAACAACTCTCAATCAATTCCTTTATTACTACTCTTCCTAAATTACAATATTGACTTATTAGGTTGCCATGTAATCCGGCCGATTAAACTATAACCTTCTTCCCATCCTCAAAGCACGTGTTCAAAGTCCTAACAAATCAGTGTCACTTGGTGTATCGGTCTCACATGCGGTGGTACAATTGTATCGTAGCATGTGAGCTGGAATTTCGATTTGTCTACAAATGTCGTCAAATTGTCAATCCAGAAATTTAAGTAAGGGTAATTTTAAGATGAAAGAGCTCCGATAGATAATTTTATTTTTAAGGAGATTTTTGTTCTAACAATATTGTTAGGATTTATGAGATTCAACATATTATACAAGAGAATTGTTGGGTAGCGGTCGTAAA
Source organism: Limnephilus rhombicus (assembly GCA_929108145.2). Classification (NCBI taxonomy): domain Eukaryota; kingdom Metazoa; phylum Arthropoda; class Insecta; order Trichoptera; family Limnephilidae; genus Limnephilus; species Limnephilus rhombicus. The sequence continues at coordinate 45,435,304 of OV815278.1, forward strand.
GATGACTGTGATTATGATCGCTCTGGGGAAGAATGAATTTCAACAACATCATGAAGTGTGCATCATTATAAACAAAAATGTTTTTGCTCACAATCACACGAAAAACGGTAAAGATGTTAAAGTTCAGAGTATGTATTTCGTTTGAATATAATTTTTTCATAATTAATTCATTAACAATAACATTTTATTTAGTATTGTCATGGTAAAACACCGCCATTAAGAATTGAAAAGTTGCATCGTTGAATAGTGTTTCGAGATCAAATCTGAATAACAAGGCACTTCCCCAGCTTCCTCTCTCTCTTCTTCTTCAGCCTCAGCGTCAGCGCCCCACGGTTGAATTTGGCAGCCACCTCTGCCTTGGAGCCTCAAAATACCTGGAAAAAAACCCGGCTCTGTGCAGAAACGGGCGGTCCGTCTGATAGATTCTCCTAATTTAACAGACGAATTGAAATCTATAGAGCACTAGCGTCGGGTGGGAATGCTATCATTGTTCTACCGGTATTTCAATGGAAGATGCACCGATGAAATAGCGTCATTGATCCCTTCGGCACCGGTGCATAATCGGGTAACACGCCAAACGCGTGCCCAACATATGTACATGGTTGACATTTGTCACACGAGAACGGATCTGGTCTTCGACTCGTTCTAGTGTTCAACAACTCGGCTGTGGAATGATTTGCCGGTCTTTAGGTTTCCTCCTTCCTACAAGAAGGATCTCTTCAAGACCAATGTTCATTCCTTTCTCTCCTCAAAAAAACCCTCCACACAGCATCTCAGATGACATAGGCCCTGAGGGAAATTATTTTCCTAAGGAACTCCTATGTAGAGTTAATGTAAAAAAAACATCACATCATACTCCTAGGGATTCCATTGTCTCAATAGTTGGGAGCATTTGGGATTCTTGTGGCTTCACACAAGAAGAAAAAACAACAAATTACATCAAAGTCTAAAATAGTTAGAAAAAATATATATGTATAGAAAAAAACATTAGACATTGTGTAATCTCTGTTATAATTTAACACTTATTTTAGGTACATAAGTACATATTTATGAAACTGTAAGTACAAAATGTCTTCTCCATAATGTATTAATACGATAATTTTTTAAATTTTATGTTATTTGCTCACTGAACATAAAGCGAAGGTCAGACGCGAGTTCATTGGCAGAACAGCAATAGGTAAAAGACATTGGTTTACAAATTTTTTGAATGGTAATGGCCAATTTATTATAATTTTACTGTCAATGCTTCAGTTGAGCTAATATGGACAAAGTAAAGAGTGTGACTGAGAAAAATAATAGAAAAAGAAAAAAATTAACACAGCGCTCCTCATTAAGGGAAATCGTAATAAGAAAGATACACTCAATCTTTCATTCTCATGCCTTCTTTTCCTTGATGTTCTAATGCAAAGCTGTTAATTTATTACTCAAAGATCAACCCTTTTTACTGCCGAATTAAACAATTTATTTAAGCACTAAAGTTAGTTGATGGGTAAATCAAATTATAAAATTTTAAACTCAAATATGTTTAAGCTGGATGAAACTTTTTAAAATATAACGCTTTCTTAAAAGTTACATTAACCTTTTATATTCTATTTGTCTACATGGATTTACTTTGTCCAAAGTAATTTACAAATTTAAAACTTTAGCACAAGGTAGTCTAACTAGTTTTAAAAAATTAAATTTTTAAACGACTTACGTGATAATTAATGTAAACATTATTGAACTCGTAAATCAGAATAGACAAAAAATTTGAATAACGATTAGTTGATAGCCAGATCTGCGAATCTTGCATGGTCGATCGATAAAGATTGTAAGGATAACTACGGTAACTTCTCATCGTTCCCTAGCAGGACTGCAAATCGCCAACGAATAAATAACAGTTTACAATGATTAAGGGTTCTTAACGTATTCGATGCCAACTGTTGTTTTTAAGTACGCGGTCTGTAGTCGTCCGCGGGAGCGATGACAAGTTACCGACATCATTTTATTTTTATTTTTTATTATTATTTTTTTTTAAATATCATCTATAAAACTTAACGTACTTTCCAATCTTCACCAAAATTCACCAATCTTTGCCAAAAATTACCTTTTTCTTATCTTCTGTACAATATGCCTGGAGAGGGCAGCTTTGGACATGACTTCGCTCCACCGTGCCTAATTTTGTTCCATACTAAGTAGATAGTTCTTCATAGGTCACAAGCCCACATCATCTGTCGGCAACCTCTTTCATCCAGCTATCTGGTGTTACATGAATTCCAACAGTCGTCTGTTACGAACCCAGCATTTGACTTTTCTTTACATTAACTCCACACAGGAAAAATAATTTACCTTAGGGCCTATGTCATCTGAGATGCTGTGTGGAGGGTCTTTTTGAGGAGAGGAAGGAATTAACATTAGTCTTGAAGAGACCCATGTTGTAGGAAGGAGGAAACACAAAGGCCGGAAGGAGTCGAAGAATCGACCCGTTCTTATATGACAAATGTCAACCGTGTACATATGTTGGGCACGCGTTTGGCGTGTTTCTCGACTATGTACTGGTGCCGAGGGAATCAATGATGCTAGTTCCTTGGAACGTAAGATTGCAATCCGTTTATTAAATTAGGAGAGTCTATTAGACGGACCCCCCCGTTTTTGCAGAGTCGAAGCTATCGAATCGACTGCACTAATAGGTTATTTACATTGTTTTTTCTCGAAAAAAAATAAGAAAAAGATTACGAAAATTAATGTGTTTTTTCACGTTGATAAATTTTCTACATCGATTTGAAATATGTCATTTGCGATTTGCCGCCAAAATGACATGTTCGTTTTCATTTGTAAATTCGGTGGCATTGACCGTGTTACCAGAAAGCAGCTGGCTGTTTATGTTATAATGACAACGCCAATGCTATCGTTTTCATAATGACTTTGTACCTAGTTGGAACGGTATCGGAATGGGCTGTTTTCAAATCGATAATTATGAATTAAAATTACACATTTTTAGTACAATGAATTAGAAAAACAAACGTTAAAACGTATTCATATCTTGTGAATATACCCGTTTATGCCTACAACACACGACATCTTTTTTCAGCCGGATTCCAATTAGAGACCAACATTTTTAAAGTCAACATTTTTCGCTTTACGCGATCGCTATTTTCATCTCTATTTTCATACCTACGATTTCAGTTGGCATTACAGCAAATAGCATGGTTCATGTGTTGTTTGCAGTGATGACTATTGAAATCGTAGATGTGAAAATAGAGATGAAAATAGCGATCGCGTAAAGCGAAACTTGTTGACTTTGGTCTCTTATTGGAATCGGGCTGAACTAAGATGTCGTGTATTGTAGGCATTAGTATTGTTCTTTCGCCTAGTTTGATATTTTCCATGGATCTCTTATGTTTGTGTGGTCATTTAAACGCCTCCGAGATGATTAATATCAATGGAATTGACAGTAGTTACCTCAATTTACGTTGTTGGTGCTATTTACAATACTTATTATTCGTTTAAAGAGGCAATTGGAACTCAATTGAATACATTGAAAATACCAATCGCGTGAAAGCATTGACAATTGGTATTGAACGTCTTCGGGGCCCCGTTTGGTTGTGATATTTTATTTAATTTGACATACGGAGAATTATTCAATGGGGTATTTCCACAAATGAGGGATTCTGTTGAAAATGTACGGAATAATTAAAGATCATTTTTCAGATTTTAATCCTTCTACTAAAAATGTTTCTTTTTTTATATTTTCATTCAATTGACTTTAAAAACGATCTAAAACTGACAAAATCAAAACGGCCCGTGGTTTGCAAATCGGATTGAGACGTCACAAGCGTCGCCCATCTTGGTCAGCATAAATAAACACTGTCAGTGAGCGTCCACGCTCCAAAATATCGTTTTAGCGGTAATTCAAAAATCGGAAACTTTGACTCGCTGTAGAAAATTTATTCGTAACATAAAAATAAAACAAAAATCATTGTAATTTTTTGCTTAATTTTTTTAAGCAATAAAAAAAGGTGGAAATACCCCATTATTATTCTCGTACATGTGTTTTGGTGTTATCTGCACAAAATCATAAACATCGCAATTGCAACTCCACTCCACTCCCCCCCCCCCTCCTCTCCTCCCAACCCCTCCCCCCGCCCCTCCCCCTTCCCCGGCCACTCACCCACGCCCCTCTCCTTCTTCCCCCCTCCCCCTTCCCCCTCCTCCACCCACTCTTCACATCCCCGTCACCACCCCTCCATACATTACATTCATTTTTCAAACAGCTAGCGTGCCAACTATTGCAATTTTTTTAATACAAATTTCATAATGCCAGTGCCCTGAGCTATAGCCTATACCTATGTTATTCTGATGTATGAGCTATATTATTGCAAAGTTTCATTAAAATCCGTTCTGTAGTTTTTGCGTGAAAGAGTAACAAGCATACATATTATATACATCCATATATCCATACATCCATACAAACTTTCGCCTTTATAATATTAGTAGGAAGTAGGATGCCCGGTGACCACATATGGACATCGATGTTCGTCCTCTTCCTTCTCACACGTCTTGTTTAAAAACGAAAAAGACGGAAGATACCAGAACAATGACGTGTACGACCTCTCGCAGACTAGTATAAAGTTACTAAGACGTTGGCGATTTCATAATTAATTACGAAATTAGTTGAAGAGTTTTTTCAAACAACTCTTTGAATTACAATTACTCCTGCTGATATAAGCTCCTTGCAGTAGCTTAGCGGATATAAATTCCTATTGTATGTAACTTTTATACAATAATAATAAAAAATAAAAACGACCAATCGATAACAATCATTTTCCATCTCGGTTGAAATGATGTTATATTTTTTTTATTGTAATATAAAAAATATGAGTTACAAACATATTTTACAAAATATTATATTACAGGTCCTTTTTAGTCATATATACCTTATCAGAAAAGAGGAGCTCTTGTGGTTTGGTAACATCCAAATTATATAAACAAGCTGCTCGCCGATGAACATAAGTAAGCCATCGCCTCTCATCCGAAGAACATGTACGAGTATAGTAGAAACTAGGAACCTACATAATTTTCCGGACAATTTAAGTTCTTTGATCGATTCGTCCGGTCTTGAGGGAACGACCGAAATTGGACATTGAATATCAATTCGGTTAGTTACGCTCCATATTCAGATTTCGGAGCACGCTTACCCGACGGCCCGGTGCTTGGGGCTCGGGGCTCGGGGGCGGGAGGGCCCAGATGGCGCCCTGTGTTGCTTCTGGTAACCTCGCAATATTGTCAAATGATGGACATGACATACATACAGAAATCACAGAAAATAGGTTTTAAAACTAGAAGTAAAACTTCTTCACGCACGCTCGACTTGGAGGGTAAGCTGGTGAATGCGTTACGAAAAGTGGTGATTGTTACGAAAAATGTCATGCGAACGGTAATCGATGCGAACGGTGATCGATTGCTAGGCGAACGGTAGTGCCTTTACGTACGCTTGACTTGGGGAGTGATAAGGATAAGGATAAGGATAAGGATGGTCACCCTAAAATCGTAGGTCACCCCAAGGTCGTATGTCACCCCTAGGTCGTAGGTAACCCCAAGGTCGAAGGTCACCCCAAGGTCGTAGGTCACCCCAAGGTCGTAGGTCACGCCAAGGTCGTAGGTCACTCCAAGGTCGTAGGTCACCCCAAGGTTTATTTAAGGCCTTTCACCCCAATGTCACATGTCACCCCTAGGTCGTAGGTCACCCCGTTCGCTACGTTTGGTAACTTAGCAGGAATACCTGGGTTTATTGGGCGAGGCTTGTCTTGTAGTTTTACTTCAGTCGTGTGGTCTAAAGCACATTATTTTTTTTCTTCTTGTTTACATTATACCTGCAAAGCAAAGCTGTTTTTGTCCACACTATTGTCGGCAGGAAAATAGTGTGGACAAAAACATAGTACAATATAAAATTTCTTACAATAGAAAAAAAAAATTTCAATTTAATAAAATACATAATAACAACATAAATAAGTATAAAAAATAATAAGAATACGTCTAAAAAAATAAAAATGCACGAGGAGTCAGTCAATACGGAAAATCTGATTCCAAAAGCCATTTTTAACAACCCATCATCCCTTCATTTTGTGTAAGCCTAGTATTGTACACATGATCCACCGTTGTTTTGTATGGGCTATCTAGTATAAATATGTTGCATAGAGATTTTATGCCAAAAAAGAGCTCTAATAGGTAAAACATTTATGGATTTCTACATTATTGTGATATTTTGCCGCTGGTCATAAACGGCTTTGCTGACGAGTAATTTGACCATGAAGTTTTGAATTGACTGTTCATGTTGGATGTTTGTCTTACATGAGTGCCCCCAAGAAGTTATACCATACCTCACATTAGATTCAGCCAGGGACAAATAGATTAGTTTCATGTTTTTGGTGGGCACAAAATATTTAAGTTTATACAGTTTGCCTACAATTGTTCGACTGCGCGTACATAGCTTAACAATATGGATATCCCATTTTATATTACAAACATGTGTATTTTCTAATATCTATTGCTACATACGATTTTTACTCTTGTTGATTAAGTCGGCTTGGAGAACATCAGATGTGGAAGGAATCAAAAGTAGTCCAGATAATAAGTACATTGGAGGACCCACCACATACCCGCCCTGGTATAGGTAACAGATGGTTACCCCTTCAAGGCTCTTGCAAGGACTCTAATTTTTTTGGTAAAAACGACTCTACATTTTATAACGAAACTAGACCTCCAATGTCCCTGCATACGTTGTTAGCAAGCAGTATGCAAGTGCTTAGCGGGAAATACAGATACAATATGTGTTAGTATAACAAAAATAGAGGGACAGGTTGGTGAAAGTCCACGAGGTGGCAAGCGCTGGGTGATTTTATCCAGCGTATCCTACAAGCACCTGTTTGGGAGGAAGACACCGTAGATAAGTAATAAGGGCATGGCAAACGGTTGGGAGTCCTCTCCAATCGATTGGCAGTCCCAGCAAGAATGTGCATGACGTTCGGTCTAGTCGTGAACCACACTCAGCTTCCGTACCCCTTAGCCGGTTCCTCGGTGATGCCCCAAAGAAAAGTAAATGGGAGATTGGGGGGAAATACCCGACGACCCTAAGGAATTCAGCGAGGCAAGGCGAAGGAGAGCCAAGGTCGCCCCCCCAAACCTAACGCCTGCACATTTTGCCGGGGGTGGCGCAATTAATTTTAGAGGGCACCGTGCCATCGTCGACCGACTCCTGTTGATGCAAGGACGAGGTCTAGTGCACCCCCAGAAGGGGAAAAAGAAATATAACAAAATAGAAAGATGCAGTTCAGTTCAGCCTTCTGAGCGAAGCAAAGTAGCATTGTGAAACTAAAAAGAAAAAGAAAACAAAGAAACCAAAACAAACTATAAAAAAAAACAACAAAACAAAGTCGATTATGTTATAATAAGTACAGAAAATCCTTTTCTTTTCTAAAGGCTTAGAATACTCCCAGTGGTAAAAGTAAGTACAAAAACTTTTCAGAACAATTTGGGTACGGCCAACAATTTGGGTAAACTATATAAACTTTTTAGTAATCCACACTGCACTTTACGTTTTCTTTACAGTGCCAACCCATCAACACATGATTTAAATGGGAGATTTCAAGAAAAATATTCGAATTATTAATTTGCAAGCATTATGGATTTACATTTGGATTTAATTCCAATTTTGGAGATATGGATACCGCCTCAGAGCGAACCATTTATTGCAAAACCAACACCCCTACCGTGGGTCATCCCAAGTGATTCGCTACGTTTGGTGACATAGCAGGGATGCCTGGGTTCATTGATTCATACGTCCCTCACTCCTAGACACATTGAGCCCCAGATTCCTACCCACTCTTTATACCTTTTTCCTTCCCAGAACTTCCTTTTTTTTTTTCTTTCCTTAAAAACACTTAAAATCACCCTCCACACAATATCTCCAAGGATGACGAAAGCCCTAAGAGAATTTTTTACATCGGGGCCTAATTTCTTTTCCAAGGCCTTTCCTTCCTGTATGGAGCTAATGTAAAAAAAATGTCCGTATAATAAACAAGTAAATCGCTTAGCTCAAGCTTCATCAGGGCTTATTATATTATTATTATTATTACATAAAGATACATATATAAAAGAAATTAAAAGAATGAGTGAAAGAGTTAGCAATAGAATAGGTGACACCCTATTGGTGCCAGAAAGAGATACAAATTGAAAAGAGAGAGGCAAAATTATTACAGGATTGAAAGTAAGTAGCTGGTAGCAGGGGGGAGGGGGGGGGGGGAGTGGGAGGGATGGAACTGTTTCAGAAGAGGTTAACGAAATAAATTAAATATGGGACTATCAATTTAATTAATTTTGTTATTAATAATGTTTGATTTATTATTGACGGCTAAATATTGTATATTAGTAATTTTTTTAGGGATTCAATTCTTGATTTCTTTATGTATAAGAAAGATCAACTTAAAGTCCCAATTTGTACTGAATACCAATAAAATGTTAAATTTAATATTGCTCTCAATTCACTGACGTTAAAAGTAACATTTGAAACCATATTATTCTGTAATTAGTCGCAGAACAGAGATATACGAGGGCGCATTTATGCTGCGTTAATGGGCAGAATTATTCTAACTAAGATGTTCTGTTCTTCGGGAAGAACACCTATCGAGGGTAGATATATCCCATGGTAGGTACTTTATCTTTGGTTTGAATTTGTTCAAAAGACAGTTTTTTAAATGACACTCAAATTTTGTTTGAATATTCACATTTCAAATCCGAGTTCTGGAGTTCATCGTAGTTACAGACATACAACCCAAATTAGTATTTTTGACTTCGATATTAGCCGTTGATGTTTTAAGACACGTGTTTATTTATTACCTTGCCAAATTGTGACGATTTGTATAAGTGGACTAGTGTCAATAAATGTTTTGCTTCAGAATGCACGAAAAAGTGTTTCTAGAATCTTATATATAAAAATCAATTGCTGTTCGTTAGTCTCGCTAAAACTCGAGAATTTAGGTGATTTTGGTTTTGAAATGTTTGTCGTAGTCCAGGTTTAAAAAGGTGATATAATATGAAAAAATTGTGAGGAAGATAGTAAAAACAACAATTTCATTTGCTCATATAAAAAGTTCTACTGTTCTACCTACTTTCAGAAGCACAACGTAATCTAGAATTAGCATGCAAAAAAAAACAATTCTGATTGTCATATTTCAGTCGTCTGTCAAACGTTATCTGTCATTCTGTTACCATTTAAAATCTTCTATCACCAGTTTGTGAGTGGGTGAGAACTTAATTTACTTTTTTTTTAAATAAATTTACACAATATTAGCGAAACTCAGTCGAAATCTGGAAACAGAAAAATCAGAAAAGATATTGGCTCCGCTGGGATACGAACCCAGGACCTTTTGCTTACATATTATTGGCTGCTATCTTTATATATGATTGCAAGATTCAATATTTTCTGTCTCCAGATTTCGATTGATTTTCGCTAATATTGTGTTCATTTAATTAAATATTATTATTTGAGATTTTACTCATAAAGTTTATAAAATTAAAAATAAATATTCATCCTAGACTTGCAGAAAAAGTCAATAGATGTCGCGTTTTAAAAATAAAATGGATAAAAAATTTATCCAGACACTATCTAGATTGCATTTAGTTCGAGTTGAATCTTGCAATCATATATAAAGATAGCAGCCAATAATATGTGCGTTAAGAAGATGAAGATAATGTTGGTAGTTCTTAGTCGAAGTATGATACAGTTAAAAGTGACCGAATTAATATGGGTTCCGTAGCTCAATCGGTAGAGCTGTTGCCATGTAAGCAAAGGGTCCTGGGTTCGTGTCCCAGCTGAGCCAATATCTTTTCTGATTTTTCTGTCTCCAGATTTCGATTGAGTTTCGCTAATATTGTGTTCATTTAATTAAATATTATAATTTGAGATTTTACTCATAAAGTTTATAAAATTAAAAATAAAAACTTTATTTACTGTTTTAACATGCCAAGGAAAAGACGATCTGACATAGGTCGTTGAAGTCAATCAAATGGGCGACGAGCTACCTCACGTGCAAACTGCACTGATGACCAGCGAGAGACAGATAATGATAACATTCGTATTGGTATGGCAGATTTGCGTTCTACGGTGAATAATAATGAAGTAGACAGGCTTAGAATGGAACGAGTTCGGGCACACCAAACACAACAACAGCGAGCACAACGCAAAGAAATCGAGCGATACCGCAGAAGCAGTGCTCCTGTGAACCTGGAACGAGTAGCATTCCACTACGATCCGGAAGTGGATTATTGTGCCGACAAATCCGTGATAATCAGGGAAATGACAATCATTTGTCAATGTTGTGAAGCGTTAAAATACAAGCGAATCACCTGGATTATGTTGTGCTGGTGGTAAAGTAAAATTGCCACAATTGGTCCCACCACCAGATCCATTACGCCCATTAGTTTCTGAGGTGGGAAATGACTCTAACACTTCTTGGCTAACATCTTCTCTACATCTCTACATATTATAAATTAAAATACCCCGCGCCGTCTGTCTGTCTGTCTGTTCACGATAAACTCGAAAACTACTGAACGGATTTTCATGCGGTTTTCACCAATAGGTAGAGTGTTTCGTGAGGAAGGTTTAGGTATGTGATTTGTCAACGATTTGTGTAAATTGGTTGAAACATAACGATAATTATTAGAAGTGTCGGAAAAAGTCAAGCCGCCTGGGAGATTTCATCAAAACACTGCCTAATCCCTTTGAGATATAACAAAACAAGCATGCTGGGATATTCCTCTTTATAGATCTACAAAAAAGTCCGCGATGGCATACATCAATCTTTTACGGATAGCTTACTATACCCATTCTATCTTCTAAAAAAATGGTCACGTACAATGGGATAATTGGAAAGTTATTTAGACGGACACAATAGTAATCCTTATTAACTTAAATACGTCAGTTACCCCAAGCATTTCATTCACATTATTATAATCTTTCACACCATCTCTACGTATTATAAATTAAAGTCCTCAGTAGCATCTCTCTGTCTCTTCGAGATAAACTCAAAGACGGCGCGGCGGTGGTTACAAAGGTTGGATTTTACAAAGTGTTTAATTAGCCACAGCAACGCGTGGCCGGGTCAGCTAGTACGTTTACTTCAACGTTGATTGAATATTCACATTTCAAATTATGTCCATAACTTTTTCGCGCGGTTTTTGCATGTGACGTCAATGCACCCGTATTTACTTCTTGACAGCTGCCTTCTCCGCGTTCTTTTTACAATTTGTCAGGAGGGTATAGGTAACGCCGCCCCGGGAACCATTTATTGGATAACAAAAACCTCTGCCATAGGTCATCCCAAGTGGTTCGCTACGTTTGGTGAGTTAGAAGGGGTGCCCGGGTTCATGGGGTGAGGTTTTTCCGGGTCCAGCCGCATGGCAGGCCGGATCGGGGGAGAATGGTTGAGTGGGTCCCTTTGACTTCTCCAGCCATATTCTCTCGGAACATCGCCCGACACCTCAGTGGGAGGGATGGATTCACACATCTGTCCCTCCTGGACACACTGACCCCCAGATTCCTACCCCCCCCCCTAATACCCTTTTCCTTCCCAGAACTTCCTCTCTTTCCTTTCCTAAAAAGACCCTCCACAGCATCCCCAAAGATGACATAGGCCTGAGGGGAATTATTTTCCACAGGGCCTCCTGTGAGGAGTTAATGTAAAGAAAAGTGTAATAAACTCTCAGTCGACAATTTGTTTTTCGAAGAAAATGTCTGTACATACCGTTTATAAATACTGTATAGTACCAAAATGTGCAAAAACAACACCTTCAACACCAAACAATCTACATATTATTTTAAAATGTCCCAAATTATATTCAGCCTAAAAATGGCATGGCGCAAGGTATTGTCATTATTGTTTGAGACCTTCCCACGTGTAGGCTGATATTATTTTATTTTTTAAGCCTACAAATACATAACCAAAAATAATTTTGTAGAATTCCTTGCTCTCTCTGACTCTAAAAACTTAAATCCAGCCCTCCTCTTCATCCTGATGATCACTGGTTACGCATTGCAATATGTTTTGTTTGTTCGAAAATTTAAATAAATATATATCACAAAGAGGGTACTTACTCACTCCTTGGATTTAGAGCAGAGACACCTAAATGGTTTGATTTCAAAAATAGAATCTAAAACAAGAAAATAACTGACACTGTTTGTTTCTTGGAAAATTTTAATCATTGTGAAAAACTATGAATTTGTCTTGAGTTTGTATTGATTGACAAATTTCATCTCTTGCAAATTATCAAGTCACCTAAGGATTGCATTGACTAAATTTAATTATTGATTGGATGACATCACGGAGGCCTCCAAGCATCAAGATCTACAAAACAAGGTTGGTGGATTTGTTATTTTCCCTGGAGTTTCTCTTTGTGCCATTTGTGATATATTTGTTCGCGCAAGTAGAGTTTTTTCATAATCATAATTTCTTGGGTATTAATCCCAGAGGGTCTGGGGTTATTTACACACCTCAGGCTCGCATATTATAATGCATAAGTATGGTCCTTCGATCACGGATACGTTCTAGCAAGGTAATATAATAATTTGGAAATTCGGTTTACGTAATTTTGGTAAATTTCAGAATACCTATATTGTATTGCTAGTTCTAATAATATTTGTGGGGTGTAAGTGGGAATTTGTGTATTAATTGACAAATCTCATTATACTCTATAACACTTAATTATTGTCCTACCCGAGCCTGATAATTCTTACAACATAAATTTTATAAGAAAGGTTTCAGATTTACGTAATTTTTGGTAATATTCTTGAAATACCTACCTCTTATAGAATTACTAAGAGAACGTCTTTACGTATTTTTTTGGTAAATTTGAAGCAGAAAACTCAACATTACTGTTAATAGCTTATTTTCATAATTACATTAACAAAGGATTGTCGGATTACGTAATTTTTGGTAAATATCGAAATACCTGTTTTATTGTTAAAGTTAAACTTTTTATGTGATAAAATTGTTGTATTTCTTTAAAAATGCTGGGGATTACGGAAGAAATTTCAAATGATCAATATCAACGGATGATGATCTATTTAACTTGACAAAAAATGTCTCTGATTTCGATTTTAGGAATAATGAAACTTTCATGGTTAAGAGCGAATTAATAGATGAAATGTACAATCAGTTTGAAAACATTATTGACGATATTAATTATCGTCAGTTGACTTTAAATCCAGGGTTTCAACCGGAATATGAATCTTTGAACGCCTTTGAGGATCTGTTTTTAACAGTCAAACGAACTCGTAACCAGATACTAGCCTCGGCACGTACATTCTCGACTCAGAATAAGCTCCAGAAATCTTGTATGTTTTGTAAACAAACTGATCATGCAATTGCTGCTTGCTCTCGATTCAGGGCGGTGAGATCTCCACGAGCCCGTTTTGACTTCATAAAATCAAAACATTTATGTTTAAATTGTTTTAGCACATCACATACTGTAAATTTTTGCAAATCAACTTACTACACTCAAACATCAAAGGGATGTCCATAGTAACCTAATTTTAAAAAAAAAACATCGTTTCCAAGGCGACAATTGGCGTTTGCAATAAATCGATTTTGTTAGCGACAGAAAACGTATGATAAATAATTTCATAACGCCAGAGATTATTCATAACGCCAGAGCTTACCAATAAATATAGTCTATAGATCTCGCAAATAATGTAGCTTTCTATTAGTGAAAGAATTTTTAAAGTCCATTCAGTAGTTTTTGTGTGAAAGAGTAACAAACATACATCCGTACAAACTTTTACCTTTATAATATTAATAGGATTACTCTAGCTATACTACTTCTTAAAAATACTACATCGTTTTTTAATCTAATCTGCCATTCTGGTTTACTATAACTATATGATCTATCATCAGAGGATGTTAATTTAACTCCTAACTTATTACATATAGTGATAGCACTAGCGTACACTATTGTATGAAGATCTAAAAAACTAATATCGTCAAATATTATTTTTGGTAAAATTAAATTATTTAATTCAGAAATTAATTTAGATAATTTCTTTGACGTATGCAATTTTGGTAATTTTGATCTAACTGTGGGTTCTATATCTATATATCTATTTATATTATTATGAAGCAAGTTAGCTAATTCTATTATATTATCATCTATTAAGTTTAAATTTGCAATGTTGATTTCCCTAAGATTATGAATAACGTCTAAGTTATTTGAATCTACTGTAATATAATTGGATTCTTCTTCTAGAATATTATCTAAACTATCTTCATTCAATGCATCTAATATAACATTACTACTTGTATTAATTTGTTCTAAATTATTATCCAATTGCAATCTATCTGCTACTTCCTTTTTTATCTGATTTAATGTTACTAGAGGAATTAAATTATTTTTGAAAATTGCCCTTTTTTGGTCAGCTAATCTATGTTCGTTTACTTGGGCAACCGGATAATTTTGTGATAAAAGTAAATGTAATTTTTTCCTATGCAATAACATATCTGTTACTAGTTTAGTTACATAAAAATATGAACGAACGATGAACATATTGACATCATTCGTCCACTTCATACGCTGCCTTTGAATACCTGCTTTTGTTTTTTGGGGTCTCAGATTATCAAAGTTCATAAACACAAAAATACGCAAAATAACAAAAAAATCAATATTAAAAAAAAAATCTAGAATGAGGAAAACTAAAAAATCTAAGCAAATTATTCTCAAAGTGATACCGTTCGAAGCAGTCAATATGAAGGGCTGGGTTGCAGGCCCGGTACTGATAGACCGTTGGATTTTTTTATACAGAGCACAACAAATACGATATTTGCCACGATATTGCAAATGAAATTCTACTCCACCCATTCCCAAATTATAATTTCGTATTGGCGCCGGGCAATCGTTTTTTTTTGCATGCTTCCTCAAAAACTTTGCCGTTTTTGTCTTTCTTCGATATCTGCCAACGCTGCACTTGACTTACTGGCTCCATTCGATCATAGTTCGTGGCCACTGTTACTACACAGCTGTCCTGCCAACGGCAAATGAGGGTTTGGTTTTCTACGTCTACCACCGCATCAAATGCACCTGTTATTATAAGAGCGGTGAGAGATACACTTTGGCTAGGTAAATAAACGCCACGCGCAAGGGAAATATATAAGAAAATGTTACCATTAGGTATTGCTTTCCTGTCTTCAAATTGCCTGAAGCTCCAAGGTTAGGGAAGCGAACTGACTTACATGTGCCAGTAGCGCGCATTCTCTTATACTTCAGGATACACATAAAAAGGTGAGATCTGAAGAAATTGTCCATAAAAAGCTCATGGCTTGCGGGGAACTCTATATATTCCATCATAGACAGCAGGACGGATGATCCCTGTCCTAATTCGGGGTCATATGTTTTAGATGCTCCGGAATACGGCATTGTTTGGAACAGGTAGCCTTAGACCACTTTTGTTTAAAGTGAGACTTTTTTTTGTACTGTAGTTTTGATTTTTAGGCCGGTGGTGCATTTGAAATAGATAACCGCAAGGTATTACGACTCGCACCGGACGATGTCGAAGGCTGATTCCAGTCAAGGCATTGTTGGCGGTCCCGTGAGGGGCCCCACTTACCTTTGCCGGCGGCCAGCTCTACGCGTCGGGTTGGCATGAGGACTCTCCTCGTCAGGGTCGTAGGTAGCTAATTAGGAGGTACAAAGGTATTTGCCATACTCGCCCACGTGTAAACTCATCAAATAAAAGAGGGTGTAGGTAATACATAGGTATATTGTCAGGTAAACACGAACACAACAGCTTGCAAAAACATGTCGGACACAAACAAAACAATGCCTGGCTATGTGGTCCCTAACAAATAATCTCTCTCTCAATCCTCCCTGGGGCTGGGATCGCGTCGATAGGTTACACGGAAGTTACTTAAAGACACATTACAAACAGAAGAATCGACTTATAGATGGCGACGGTCAGTCAGGATGCCAGAGCTGGCGTAGCCTCAGGAAGCCATGAGGTAAGCCTGGTCGGCAAGGGCAGCTCCATCTCTCTCTACATAGAGGTGCCGATTCAAACATCGAGTCCTACACCCGCGGCCCGTAAATACTAAATTTAAACCATAGTTCGGTAGCTAGACGAGTCGGCCATTGTTTCGGCACATTGCGGGCGGTATCTCAAACAGGAGAGCGCGAGCGGCGTGACCGCACGGGACCGAGAGTAGTTCCTGACTGCGGGGCACGGGGACGGGGGCACGTGGTTTGGTGCGGGCACGCTCTTCTCGCTAGCGGGCGGAAATGCTTCTGGTAAACTTGTGTCAAGAAAGCGGCTTTTTTAGGGAATTAATTTAAACAACCGTTCACTTTACGAACACCATCTTTGTAAATGTGTACCGTAACAGCATGACTCATCAATTTTCTCAATTTCGATGTTGCGCTCGATAGCGAATGTGCCGGCAATATCTTGAAAGTTATCCACCTCAGCATCTTCGTAATGTGTCATCAAATCATTGTCAATATGCTCTTCGTCCATCTGTTCATCAACGTTCTCTGGAGGAATCATAACAATAGCGCGTTATTAACAACATTATTGTCTTCACTTCCACTATCGCTAAAAGAGAGCTCCAATTCTGCCATCATTTCATCGTGATTCAACGGTTTCGTATTATAAAGACGAATTACAAGAATTAGAAGTAGGTATTTTCGACATATTTGATAAAAAATATAGGAAAACCGCAAACAAACTATTAATTTCAACAAAAATCACTCATGAAAACACTACAAAACCGTATTATTTGAAGGCAAGCTAAGCAAAAACGTATGTAAACACTGTCGCAGCTAACCTCCAAAGGTTGCGCGCAGGCATCACCTGATTTCAGTGACATCTAGCGGTCATCTTATGCATATAATACTATGTTCAAACAGTGTTCCCGACCATTTAATCTATTGATAACAATATGTGATTCACAATTTTTTTTTTTTTTTCAAAATGGGTCTATTTTCAGGGCTTTAGTAAAACCATAATTAGAAATAGGATAAAAAATAAAATTTATTAAATTATGTTATTTATTGAAAGCTAACATACCAATCTGTAAATGCTGCATAACAACTTGGTTGGGATTTAGCTTTATTCACAGAGAAAAAAAATCATACTTTTCATCAATTTTTTTGATGCCTGTAGACATCGTCATGGAGGTGATGGGTTTTAAGGCTTCCTTACAACCCATAATTAAATAATAATTACAAAAATCATCCTTAGGAAACCATGCGACTTCCCTACGCTAGAGATATTTTGGGAATTTAATGTACCATCTATCACAGAATTGTATAAGAGAAACGCCTTATATCCAATTTATAAAGAATATTTTATGCCCCCCACAGATAACATAAGCAATAGATTCAAAACTAATGGCTTAATAGCCGTCCCTTTGTTTAGATGGTACAATATATAATTATCCAAAAACAAAATTAGTATAACCGAAACATTGAAATATGAACAATTCAAAAGCAAATTAAGTCCCTGAAATTGGATAATGACATATTGTACCCTTAATTTAATTTACCCTTACTTACATAAACTGTAAGATTTAATATTTAAAAAAATATATATTGTTATTGTCCTTCTACAATTTTTTTTCTAAATTGTGTAGCTATGTCAAATAATGTTTGTATTTATTTCATAAGTTCTTTGATCATTGTTTACACATTTCATTAGAACATTATTTTTTTGCACGTAAATATTCCTCCCATAAACACGAGCTCCTAGAGCTCAACTTATGGAGTAGTAGAATAAAAAATGAATTATTGTGTAACCTTGCATATATAATCATTTGTAATGTTAAAAAAAAATTCTTGAAATAAATAAATTTAGAAAAAATTAAAAAAGTAACAGTGACAAAGTAACCATGACAAAGTAACCGCGACACGCAATGACGTAATATGTAATCTATAACAACTTCGTCAAGTATTGCCGTCAACCTTCCAAATCCGGAAGGATACTTACAGTATATAAATCCGTAGCACTTAAACCCAGAGGGGAAACATCTATACCATATGCGGCGGAAGTAGTGACATCTTGTGTCGAATTTTTTCATTTGAAACCGAATTATAACAGTAACTTTATGTAAAATTCTACGTACACTGATGTTATTTGTGGCGTGGCGCGTATGGGTGGCGTCCGAGATGCACTCGTAGCTGGGTTCTGAAATTCAAACACGCAGATGCTAGCCTATTAATACTGTTTGATCTTGATGATTGTAAATAGAGGCACAAAAATAAAAACAATAATTAAAAAACCCAAAAACCCATGTATAAGCCATAATGTAAATCAAAGTATGTTTGTATTTGTGTGTCGGTACGTTTCACACTATTTTAGGTTATTTTCATTGCAAAAGTAAACATAAGGGAAAAATACGATTTAGTCAACTTTTAAAGAATAATTTAATTCGTTAAATAAATGTTGACCATATTTTGACGATCATTTTTTCAGTCCGCGAAGGTAATTGCAATCATTAAATGTATTTTAAGCTGTTCAAATAAAAAGAAGTTTAAACACACTAGATGATTTGCCTTAAATATTTACCTTACTTGGGGGAAGGTTGCCGTCAATAAAACGGCGAAACGGATAGACCACTGCATTATTTCACAAAAAAATAATTTTTTCATACTTTGATGCGATCCAATGATGGCAGTTATTTTTTCGCATTTTCATAAAATTAATTTTTTTTGTTAGAATGACCAAAAAGAGGGCACTATTTCGAATGGAATGTTACCAGTATTCGCCTGGCATAGAAATACTTGACTCATCATAACCAATTTGATCTAAACATGTATGGAGTACTGAAGGCAGCACTAAAATGAAGACTCGACGGCGAAAACCAAAAAATGAAAGAGCAGTGGAAACTCATTGGAGCTGAAGGTTTTGCCTTGTTTGTTCCATTGAAAACATTATAAAACAGTATATAATAAATGTTCTACACCTGGATCGAAGATAAAGAGAATAACGATAAATACAGTAATGTTAATTTGTGCAAGATTCGTCCTGGTCCAAGCGATGACCGTAGAATAATTCAACCAATAAGTTTTGAACCAAATGAGTACTGGACATAACAGCAAATACGATTAGTAGATAAGACGCTGCTCCAGCGAATTTTTATTCGCTGAAATAAACGCGTTTGTTACAGGGTTCTTCTCAAAATTAGGTACGCAGAACTATATATTCGTGAAGGGGGAATTTTACCCCTGTGGTTATTTTATGGCCTCTGGTGGTCACTTTTTTTAGTCGTCTGCCAGGTGTTTCTCCACATACAAAAGTTAGCAAAACGCGTTTATTTTTCAAAACTAATTAGCCGTCCTTTTTTTTCGTCTAGTTTTAGTAAGGTAACGATATACTTGGTCGAAGAAGGTAACACATTTGTTTTTTTTTTACATTAGATCCACACATGAGCCCCCGAGGAAAACAATTTCCCATGTTATCTTAGGGGATGCTGTGTGAAGGGTTTTTTAAGGAAAGGAAGACGTGGATTTCTGGAAAGGAAATAGGTATGAGGGGTGGGTAGGAATTTGTTATTTTATTCTGGCCGAACGCGTATTTTATTTAACTTTTTTTAAATGCTTAGTTAATGATTAGTGCTCATTATTAATGTTGAATACATTATGAAACATATTCAAAATATATGTATTTTTTTTAATTATTAATATATATATAATCTACAAGGCAAGAGCGGTTCAAATACGGCATCCATTTATTTTGTTTGTTTGTTTATTTCTTTTATCTTATTTTAAAATTCTGCAACTTACCCCTTTAGTATATGCATAAAAGGTAGTTTCAGTGAAACAATGATATATATTCTACGTACCAAGACTAAGGATCTATACGTATACAAATCTAAAAAGTCCAATCATCGGAACCTTCCCCTACATGAGATACATTAGTAATGAAGAACATTTTTCATCACAGTACTTAAACACTTGTCTAGATACTACATTAGCAATAATTTATACTGCGAAGTTGTTAAGAAACCAGCGATGGTAACCATAATGTTTTTTTTTTTCAATAATTGGACCGCAAAATATATTTTGATTCTACATAAGGTCCAGCAAAGAAGGTAAATTGTTCGTTCAAGTACCTAAACGATTAAAACCTTATTTAAGAATGATTTTTCAACATTCACATTTTGCAGGATGAATTCCTGAACTGTATAACTTAAAAGGGGTATTTTTGGACATATATGATTTGGGATATTCACGGCCAAAACATTTTGATCTATCTGCATGTCTGTCATTTCTACGGCAGAAAAACTTTTAGTATAGCGTTCGCTAAAAAAGAATGTGGCGCAACATGGCATAATACTCGGAAAATAAATCACAACACCACATAAATAAATCTGTTTTTAATTTTAGTTGAATTCACCATGCAAACGAGACAGCTTATAAAAAAACCATCTAGACAATACAATCATCAAACCAAGTGCAGATCATTGAGGTTGTTTTCTATCGGTTCTCATACTGAGTTTTCAAATGTTGTTACCTTTTTTTCTTCCTTGGAGATATTCTTTGAAAAGGTTTAAAGTTACGTCAGGAAGCTCTCTTTCAAAGGCTATTTTGAAATCTAAGAATTCTGTAAAAGGTTGACGACCCAACGAACTTCAACACACGTCTCTATAAATAGCAATCCACGTTTTAGTGAAAAAGTTAAGCGTTCACGTTTTTTTCCTATTAGTTGGTTCATCATCCAACACGTACACAAGGTAAATTAAATCTACTTCAATTTATTTTCTTTTGAGTTATTTTCTAAGTTTAAAGGGAAATATCATTTGTGTTAGCTCTTGCGTTGTAAATATTTTCAATTCAATAAGGCTGTGTATAGTTACACCGCACACAATAGCTTTAAAAAATCGTTTTTTTGTTTTCTGTAGCTCGTACGTGTAAGACAACGCCATAGTGATTGCTTCCGCTGCTCAACTTTGGCTAAAGAATGAGTTCCATCATAGCTGCGATCAGCACCCTTGGGTTGGCCTCAACAGTGGGTGTTGCAGTATCATGGCTATTGGGGATCATAATCACCACCACTGGGATTATACAGTACATTCTTCTGGAACCAGACGGCAGAGTTTCAGACACATCCAACTTCCAGCTGCTACCGGAATATGATTTTATTATTATTGGAGGTGGTTCCGCAGGTAACTTGTTTGATTTTAAAGAAATAAATTTTGTCGTCGAAGAAATCACCGGAGTCCAAAATTTAATTTACATTTTTACTCCAACTAATGTCAGGAATCACTGGTTAAAATAAGTCTCAAATACGTTTCTTAACACCCAGAATACAATAAAATCTAGATGAATAGACCATGCATAATGGATGTAAACTACCTACAACTAAATATTTATGGATGTTGGTAAAATATATGGCTATACCTACAATTAATTAATCATTTATTTGTTTTTCTGCTTGTTTACCTGTCTGTTATTCTGTTACGTAAGTTACTCGTCGTCTTATATTAATTATAAAATTCATTGGATTTTGCATTGCACTATAGAACGATCCATGAGAAGTTCATATGTAAAAGTTTTTCAATAACTATGTTTAATTAATAATTTATGTTTTCTTTTCATTTAACAGTAGTAGTACATAGGTACATTAAAGATACGTGATATATTCTTTAAATTTAATAGTATTTATTGAAAAACAAAATAATTTGATAAAGAGATACTGTGAAACTCTACTGAACTTCAAGAACTGTATAACTGATTTCGCGATTTACCTCCATGCGCAGCTCATGTAAAAAAACACATCTCACTCAAAAGAACATATCTTTGGTGGCTGGTAAAAAACTATGTCATTTTAGACATGGAGGTATAAATGAACCAAAAACCATGAAAACATGGTAAAATATAAAGGTTGACGTTGTCGATCGGTTTCGTAATATCCAAAGATAATTTGTTGCGTTTTTAAGTATCGTTACGTGTCTCATTCATGTGGCAAAATATATATTATTATATTATTTTAGGAGATTTTAATATGCTAATGTAATTATTTATCAAGACTTATGTAAAAGTCCTAAGTGCATAAATGAATAAACAAATATTCACAGATTTTGTAAAACCCAAAACGAGTAACATTTATGTCCACTATTTTACACATCTGCTGGAAGCACTGCTATCAGATCAAAGATAAATAGAAATATATACAAATATTGAAAAAAATACGTTTCCAGGAAAGCGGATCAAATCGAAAATAATGTAATGGACTGGTTTTGAATTATGTAAAGTCACATACTTCTTATTACAAAACCTACAATAACCATGATAGAAATAACAAATAAATTTTCTGTATTTTTTTCCGTAAATTTTCAGTATATTTCAAAATATAAGTCGAGTGTATGTGCCTAATTCACGGAAATAACAGCCATTGGAATTTCTAAATATTATTTCTTGGCAAATAATTACGAAAATTTCCGGAAATATTTTTTTCAAAACCCAGTTTAAACCGATTTTAAAATTTTAAGAGAAATTTATTAAATATTGACAAATTTTACAGGAGCAGTTTTAGCCAATCGTCTCTCTGAAGTGGCTAGCTGGAAAATATTACTGCTGGAAGCTGGGCTTGACGAGACCTTTATCAGTGATATACCAATTATGGCCGGATACCTTCAGAAGACAAGTATAGACTGGCAATACAAAACTGAACCACAAGGAGATACTTGCCTAGGTAGAAAATATTATATATAATTTGAGAATATTTGCAATTTTCAGTTAAATTACCCCATTTGATGACGTTTTGTGATTATGATTATACGTTTATATTTCAGCCATGGTAGATGGACAGAGTCAGTGGCCAAGAGGGAAAACATTAGGAGGGACGTCCGTTCTCAATTACATGTTTTACGTTCGAGGGAATTGGAAGGATTACGACCTTTGGCAGTCTGCAGGCAACCCGGGATGGGGCGCCACCAGCGCACTTAGTTATTTCAAAAAATCGGAAGACAACACGAACCCTTCCCTGGCCAACACTCAGTACCACAGTTCCGGAGGTTATCTGACTGTTTCTGACCCCCCTTATCAGACTGTTCTTGCTCAAGCCTTTGTTAATGCAGGAGTTGAAAAGGGTTATCCTGCCGTTGACATAAATGGAGCTAACCAAACTGGTTTCATGGTGGCGCAAGGTACAACGAGGGATGGTAAGCGATGCTCCACAGCCAAAGCATTCCTAAGACCAGTTCGTCAAAGAACCAACCTTGACGTAGCAATGGGTGCATTTGTTACCAAAATTGTGATAGATCCAATAACCAAAACTGCAACTGCAGTAGATTTCATAAAAGACTTAATACCGCGCAGAATACAGGCGAGGAAAGAAATTATTCTTTCAGGAGGTACCGTCAATTCTCCTCAGATCTTAATGTTGTCTGGAGTGGGACCTCAGGCAGAACTTGTTAAAAATGATATTCCAGTGATTAAGGACTTGCCTGTTGGAGAAAATCTTCAAGATCACGTGTGTCTTGGAGGGTTGGCTTTCTTAATAAACGAAACTGTAGCTATCGTCGAAAGCCGGATGCTATCTTTATCAAATTTTAACCAATACGCAAATGGAACCGGACCATTTACGATTAAAGGTGCCTCCGAAAGTGTTGGCTTTATAAACACTAAGTATGCAGACCCTTCGGGTGATTTTCCAGATATTCAATTGCAATTTCAACCTGGTTCAATAACTTCAGACGGTGGTGGACAACTAAAAAAAATGCAAGGATTAACTGACAGCTTCTACAATGCTGTATATGCGCCATATAATAACAAAGATGTGTGGAGTATAACCCCAATCCTTCTGAGGCCTAAGAGCAAAGGTTCAATTAAATTGCGTAGTAAGAATCCATTCGACAAACCAAAGATATACGCGAACTACTTCCAAGATATTAGAGACTTGGAAACATTGCGAGAAGGTGTTAAGATTGCTATTTCTTTTGCAAATACGAAGGCTTTCCAAAAGTATGATTCTCAAATCTTACCGAGTGTGTATCCGGACTGTCCAAGCCGCCCTCTGTATTCGGATGACTACATAGATTGTATGATACGGCACTATACCTCTACGTTGTATCATCCGGCGGGAACATGTAAGATGGGCCCCTCTACAGATTCGACTGCTGTGGTAGATCCTACACTGAAGGTGTACGGAATTCAAAAGCTGAGAGTTGTGGATGCTAGTATCATGCCAAACGTAGTAAGTGGGAACACAAATGCAGCGGTGATCATGATCGCTGAAAAAGCAAGCGATATGATTAAACTAGCGTGGCAATAAGATCACAACTCCACAATATCTAATATCTATTCTACGCGATGTTTGTGTTTTTCTTTTCAAATTGTACACATTCGTTCATAGTCGTCTGTCCAGTGGAGAAATGTGTTTAATGATTTTATTAATCTTTAATTGTGTTAATGTATGAGCACTATATTGCGTACCTGTATAATATAACACTATGGATTTCATTAAATTGCTGTGATTTTTTTTTCAAATTGTAGGTCATAAATATATATTTTTAATAAAGTGTCTGACATATTGCGTTCATTTACTGTGTATTTGAATAGTAATATAATGCGTTATTTCAATCTGAAAGATAACACACGTGTTCGCCTAATTCTACAAAGTACCTGGGTCACGATGTGTATGTCTCTCAAAACTTTCATGGTATATAACGAAGACATTAAGACACACGTATATAACGAAGACATTAAGTACACCGTGTCATGGTGTGCTGAGTCAACACGTCTGTGCTATCGTGTGGTACAAATGGCAGATCGTAGTGCCGCCCCTGGCAGTAGTTGTTTGGCATAAACAACTTATGGAAATCCAAGAAGTATCAAATTATACATAATGCTCTTCGCTGTTACTGAAAGGGCCCACTCCTCCTCTACTGGAAACTTTGGCAGCAAGTCTCGATATGTTTTTTTCTGGTATGTGGCCCATACCATAGAAGCGTATCTATGTACTTTTTATGAATGTCCCGCGAAGTGACATGTTTAATAAATATAAATCCAATTTTAGTGGTTGATAAAATTTTGCACACTTGACCTTCAAAATGAGAGGAAGAAATTTATGAAATTTATTAGTTTTCAAAAACCACCTTACCCCATTTTCCTACCCCTTAAGGCAGTATTTTGATACTATAGGCATTTTTGCACACTTGTTAAAAATAAGAAGATAATTACTGTCTACATCTGATTGCGACAATCTTATCATAAAGCTCGGGCAACGCCCGGGACTTTAACTATAAAGCTATTATCCATCTATATTCAGAGAGTTCTTAAACTTAACATTATTCTGAAAGGCCAACTCATGACGGACTAGAATATCTCAATATAGGACTAGAATATCTCAATTGTTAAAAGTATTTTTTATTTTATTTTTTTTATTTATTATTTATTATAAAGACAAGGTAATATGACAAGAAAAAAATATAAATATTTTACAGAAAAAAGAAAAGTCATAATACTCGTAAACTACTTTTTAGTAGTTTGTCAATGGGTGCTTTTACTTTGAAGATATAAATAAACCAATTTTACTTTATTTTACAATTTTTGTGTTAGTGTCTAATACAATTTTTTTCGTTCGGCGAGCCAATTCTTCAACATAATATTTGTTTTACCATTTGTACATTTTTTAAATTTCAGCAGGTAACGTATTCAATAAATTTGGTATTTTTTTTTTTTTACATTAACTCCACACAGGAGGCCCAGAGGAAAATAATTTCCCTCAGGGCCTATGTCATCTGGGATGCTGTGTGGAGGGTCTTTTTGAGGAGAGGAAGGAATGAACATTGGTCTTGAAGAGACCCATGTTGTAGGAAGGAGGAAACACAGAGGCCGGCAAATCATTCCACAGCCGAGCTGTTGAACATAAGAACGAGTCGAAGAAACGACCCGTTCTCATGTGACAAATGTCAACCATGTACAAATGTTGGGCACGCGTTTGGCGTATTTCACGACTATGCACCGGTGCCGAAGGGATCAATGATGCTAGTTCCTCGGAGCATCTTCCATTGTAATACCGGTAGAACAAGGATAGCCTTCCCACCCGACGCCTGTGCTCTAAAGATTGCAATCCGTCTATTAAGATGGGATAATCTATTAAACCGTTTCTGCAGAGAGTCGAGGGTATTTTTCAGGTATTTTGGAGCTCCAGACCAGAGGTGGCTACCAAATTCAACCGTGGGGCGCACTTGTGATTTGTATAGGGTTAGCAGTTGTGTACTATTAAAGTATCTGCGGGCCCTGTACAGTACGCCCAGTTTTTGGGAGGCTAACTTTACTCTGGCTTCGATGGAGCCCCCTGAGCTGGTCACTTAAGGTTACACCAAGCATATCAATGGAGGGCCTGTTCGGAAGATTGCTTCCGTTGAAGGATACTAGATTTTTAATTTCTTTGCTTCAAAGCCCTCCGAGCCATTGGGGTTTGTAAGCCCTTTGGGGGCTTGTCAAACAAAAAACTATCATGGACTGTATAGTCATCCGCGTAACAGTGAATTGGTGCACATGACAAAAGGTCGTTGATGTGCAACAAAAACAAAGTCGGAGACAGAACCGATCCCTGTGGGACGCCAGCATTTATCGAGTGTGAGGAAGAGGTGAAACCATGGACTACCGTCTGAATCGACCTCTCCCTCAAAAAGTCGGCAATCCACATACACAAGGATGCGGGAAGTCCGTAAGAAGGCAGTTTGTAGACAAGTCCTCGGTGCCAAACCCGGTCAAAGGCCTTGGAAATGTACTAGTAAATATCATGTAGTCCAGCGTTCTTTGTCCATATTTGTTTAAGTGCTTAGGTACAATTAGTCCTTCATTTAGAATAAAACGGGTATTGTAAGTATGGTCCAGGTTATGTTTGTATATAGGGCTATTTATATGCTGAGATATAATTTTATACCACTTCTTACTGATAGAATTTTGAGATTCTGGTAAAAGTACGGAACATTATGTCTTTGTTCGTATAAACTTTTATGCGCTAATAATTTAACTAATGATTTTTGAACCGATTGAACATGATTTACATTTGTGTTACAGGAAAGTCCCCAGGCTGTAATTCCATACCTTATAATAGCTAATGATAAATAAATTATTCGAAGTGTGCTTATTGGAACATAGAATTTTAATTTATATAATCTGCTAACAATAGATCTGAGTCGTTCACAGACTTTATTTATTTGTGAATCCCATTTGAAAAAACAGTCAATAATAACACCTAAATAAACATATTCTTTAACCAGTTCAATATTTTCACATATGCACAATGTAGAGATACCGACATGTAAGCAATCTGAAGTGTGTGTTTTAATTTCAGGTGTAATAATATTTGTCTTAGCATTGGGTGATCTAATATGTATCAATTTAGTTTTTTTTGCTTTTATAATTAAACCAGAGTCATGAGACCATTTCAAAAATTCAATGTAATCTTCTTGTAAGAGTTTAATACATAATTGCAGATCACTGCATGAAATTACCAATGCAGTATCATCCTCGTACACGAAGTATTTTACATGTTTAAAAATATACTTAATAAAAGATACATAAATGATATATAAAATTGGACCTAATATGGAACCTTGAGGAACGCCTGCTTAAATTCTTATTTTTTAAATTAAGGTGTTCAATAGCTTTATTTTCATGCACCGGTTGTTCAAGTAATTTTCGAAGAGTTTTAGAAGTCTTCCTCTTATTCCTATGATTTCTAGTATTTGCAATAATGTTCTATGATTAATAGTATCAAATGCCTTGGAATAATCTATGAATAAAACTAATACATGATTTTTATTATTCAATTCATTATTTATTAAGCTAGAAAATTTTTGAAGTAGCATTTCAGTGCCTTTTTTTGGAAGCCATATTGATTGGTATCAATAATAGAAAAATCTTCTAAATAATTGATTAATTTCAGCTGAATGTATTTTTCTAAAACTTTTTCAAGTGATGGCAAAATACGAGGTCGCGAACATGACCCTCTCCGCGTGGAGATTACCGCTGCCTGGTAGAGTATTGGAGCTACCTGCGCTGACCCTGGCCTGCCACCCCCGGCTTCCTGCACCAGACCACCAGCTGTGAGTTGAACCTCGATTTCCCTCTTAATTAATGTGTCCCATAGCAATTCTCGGTTGAAACGACCACATTCCCGGAGAGATTTGAGAGACCCCCTTTGTTAGGAAATACCTAGCAAGGCAATGTGTTGTTGATTTGTGACTAATAATTATGTTTTGCTAGATGTTGTAATTGTGTATACCAGACAATATAGTTATGTTTCTCCCAACTTCCTTTTTCATTTGATGGGAGCACGTGGGCGGGTTTGGCGAATACCTATGTACCATTTAAATCCAGTTACCTACGACCTTGACGAGGAGAGGGTCCCTGCCTGCTGACGACGTGAGCTAACCGAGAGCAAAAGGTAGGTGGCCCCCTCCCCCTTGGGACCGCTACAATGTTTCAAAATGATTTATCTGTAAGATAAGAATTTAATATTTATACTAGTTGTGTTTATGATTGTACTAAGAGAGCAATAATTAGAGAAGTTAATATATTGATAAAAATATTTAAAGTATATATATTGCATCTTGTTCAAGTTACTAAAAAAAATTAAATCATTAATAATTACAACATAAATAAGATGGATGATAACGTGCATTATATTCATTCAATATAGATTTGCTGTAAATATAGGATTACGTAATATATTCTCACTAATTGTGTTAAAAACAGATAAGCTTAGAAGATGAGAGAAGAATACATAATATCTCGTGTAAAATATCATGGTGGTTTTTTTTTTTTACATTAACTCCACACAGGAGGCCCTGAGGAAAATAATTTCCCTCAGGGCCTATGTCATCTGGGATGCTGTGTGGAGGGTCTTTTTGAGGAGAGGAAGGAATGAACATTGGTCTTGAAGAGACCCATGTTGTAGGAAGGAGGAAACACAGAGGCCGGCAAATCATTCCACAGCCGAGCTGTTGAACATAAGAACGAGTCGAAGAAACGACCCGTTCTCATGTGACAAATGTCAACTGTGTACAAATGTTAAACGTGTTTCCCGACTATGCACCGGTGCCGAAGGGATCAATGATGCTAGTTCCTCGGAGCATCTTCCATTGTAATACCGGTAGAACAAGGATAGCATTCCCACCCGACGCCTGTGCTCTAAAGATTGCAATCCGTCTATTAAGATGGGATAATCTATTAAACCGTTTCTGCACAGAGTCGAGGGTATTTTTCAGGTATTTTGGATCTCCAGACCAGAGGTGGCTGCCAAATTCAACCGTGGGGCGCACTTGCGATTTGTACAGGGTTAGCAGTTGTGTACTATTAAAGTATCTGCGGGCCCTGTACAGTACGCCCAGTTTGTGTGACTAATGAATCAAAAAAAAAAAAAAAACAATCGATCTAAGTAATTGAGTTAATTGATTGTTTGGCGGCTTGCGATAATCCTAGGTCCCTTGTATTTATTTTATTTGTTATACTGGTTGTGGATTTCTTGTAGGTTTTGAATTTGGATAGGAAGTCATCCCGCGATGTTATGGTATTGAACGTCGCTACGATAGGTCTTGGATTTTTGTCCGAGAATTTCGGTCCCAGCCTATAGATTTTTGTTATTACAGAATGCACGTCGGTATTTTCGTAGTTGATAATTTTAGAGATTTTTTTGACAACTTCTGTATTATTTTCAATGTCGGACTCCGGAACACCTCTAATCGCGATGTTACAAATTTGGCTTAGATACTCCAATTTATCAATTTTTTCATCTTGCTTAGAAATAGTATTTAGTAGTATATTATTGTGATTTTTTTGTGCAGTTAATTCTTCGTTGACTATTTCTTGTGCCTTTTCCATAACATTTATCCGTTTTCTTAGGTCTTCTTGTTGATCTGCCATAAATTGGATAGATTTTATTATTTCGTTATTTTGTGAAATGAGAGCTTCATATTTATTTACACATGAAACAAAATTGTCTTCCACGAATTTCATTATGGATGTTTTAAAATTTGTCAGCTCTTTTATAAATAATTGGGAGGTTTAGAGACTATTGGCGCCATCTATATTTTCAGATGGTAAGTTTTCTGTTTCGATTGATTGATTTGATAGTTCAGGTTTCGGCGGTTGAGTAAACTGTTTTGCTTGTTTGATAATAGATGGCGGTTCTTGTTCGTTGTTTGATAATATGATATTATTCGTTTGCTTTGGTTTGTTATTTTTATCATTTTTTACACATTTTTTGCACTTCCATTGCAGACTCCTGGCACTGCGGCGTGTCGTTTCAGTAATTTCTGCACATATAAGGTGGTAGTTTTTTTCACAGACACCACAGCATATAAAGTCTGATGGATTGCCAATATTTTTTTCGCAAACAATGCACTTTGTATTCATGATAATATTGTTTTACACGATCTGTACGTAAAAAAGTGATTAATATATGGATAATATTATTATAGGATAGTAATCGGTATCACTTTAGCGTCACTTAGATTTCTTCGAATGAGGCACTATTTGTATTTTACAACAGTTTATTTTTTCCGGTGTGTAGAGTTTGACACTTCGTGGCAGTTTTAAAATGTAGGTATACAACACTAAAGCTGGCCACTTCACACGATAAAAATTCGTTCGTTTGACGCGCGGTCTACAGTTTATAAAATTTGAGCACTTTAGACTTAGCTCACTATTGTTTTGTTTGATAATTTTTAATAATTTTACGTAGACAAAAATATGAACACTATAATATGTCAACACTAGGCTTGGTTATTATGAATTCTATCTTATTTATTATCAATTTCGCCGATAGAAAGACTAGAAAAGTGAAATTTTATTAGTTTTTTAAAATAGTTTTTTTTTTTTTTATTAACGGTTATTTCATTATACCCATTGCCTTTTTTCGTATGGAATTGAATTGCAGTTAGGGGGCGCCGTGGAAATCTCGCCCAGGGCGCTGGTAGTGCTAAAATCGGCCCTGCGTATAATGTTATACAAACATGTATCTTATTTTTAAACAGTATCAATATATAATTAGTTTATGGGAAACTCAGATATTACGATATAAATTTTTGGTTTCATAATCACAATTGTTTTGAAAACATGCTCCAAACGAAATGTTTGAAAATATATATTTTTAAATACTTACCTAATTCCATCTATTTGAAGCGTGCTCCTAGTCATTAATCTCGTATTGTTTTCTTTACAATGTTTCAGATATTTAAGTTTTTTATTTAAAAAATATTTTTAAGATCTTTATATTACCTAATATTTATAAATTATAAATGTAATATTCAGGGCTAAGACTAAAACACAGTAAATGACATTTTCGTGTAGTGTGTGTCCTACACAACATTGTCATTATTATTTTTCTTTTCTTTTGAACTGATTGTACTATGTGTACTATAACTATGTGCTATATTTTTCTCTCCTTTATATGTGGACAGTGCCTACGCACACCACTTAACAGCCATCAAAATATATTAGCAATATGACAACACCGGGACCTAGGTACTTTCCGCTGTGAGTCAGCAGAAAGACGAATGCTCGAACATTTTTGGAGGTACCTTGGTCCGGGCTGGTTGCGATGTGTTTCACGTAGTTTTACCCTTTGCTTCTGTCAATTTTATCGAAAGTTATTGCCGTGTATATCTACATGCAAATATAGATACACGGCAATAATGCAAATCAAATCCAGTTAAGTAACTGTAATCTTCTTACTTACTACGCGTAACATTAATTAAAATAACCGGATGGATTGGGATGTAAGAACTGATCCATCACCCATGTGTTCTAATAGTTATAAAAGCATTCAACAGTCTTATCCTTGAAAATAAAATAGAAGAAAACGAAAATAAACTCATACTCAAAATTATAAAATGGATTAAAGAACAAAAAAGACAATATTACCAAAATCTCAAAACATAAAAAAATATAACACGTATACGTAACACAAAACCAATATAAAACACATCATAAAATAATTCATTTTTCCTATAATTTTACTTTAATTATAAATTTTTAGTTTAATTTTATCTTCTTTTTTATGCAGCATTATTTTTATATTATTTTTAATGTATAATTTTTTGTTTTATAAAATGGAGGACTCAGCACAGGTGAGCTACCAGTGAGGCCGACATTGCTGAAATGTATTTAAAATGTTAGATATTATATCAAATAAAATAAATATACAAAAATTGTAAGAAAATGCGTTATTTCATTACAAAACTTGTCTTAGGTGGTAATACCTGCAAAATACTTGAAAAGAATAATAATAATTACGATGGTCTTTAATCCAGGATGCGGGGAAGTAAGTCCAATGCCACACTAGAGATGGGTAAGTTCTGCATTTTGTCGGAGGCCTCCGAGACGTGATTCCTATTAAAAGTACTTGAGTTCTTGGAGCAGGCCCCGGGAGCCACTCCCGACTCGTGAATGGCTCGGACCGAGACGCACGGGTTCGCCCCTCGGAGCCGGAGCGCTCAAAAGAACTCAAACGCCCAACCTGCTCCTGAGGTACTTTTTTGTTACATTCATAGATATACTCGTATATTACAATTTTTTTTTGTAAAAAGTAAAAAAGAAAAAAACAATTAGATTATATAAATTAAAAATAGAAATAAAAAAAATTATAAAATAGAATGATATCAAAAATCTTTAAAAAAATTATTTTGTTTTCTACCTTTTATTTTACGTTATCTTAATCTTAATTCTTAATACATGTATAAAACAAAGTCGGGTTAGTTACACTATTTATAACTCGAGATCGGCTGCACCGATTTTGATGATCTCTCTTCTCAATATTGTAATAAATATAATATTGAGAAGAGAGTGATTTCCAAAAATTCATAAATATCAAATGTTAATGCGCTGATTGTTTCATTTTTGTACATAAACATATAATGCTGCCTCTCTTTGTTACACACTAAATGTCAATAGTCGAAAATGAGACAAACCGTGAACGTACCTATGTCTCTACACCCCTCCAAAGGAAAAATACAAAAATAATAAATCTCTGAAATGAAACGCATTTTTTTTTACGTAAGCTCCACTCAGGAACTGTCATCTTAGGGGATGCTGTGTGGAGGGTCTTTTTAAGGAAGGGTAGGATAGGAAGTTCTGGGAAGGAAAAAGGCATGAGGGGTGGATAGGAATCTGGAGGTCAGTGTATCCGGGAGTGAATCCATCCCTCCAACTGCGGTGCAAGGCCATTGCCTTGACCGAAATTGACCTTTTACCTTGACCTTTCCAGCCGGACTCTTTCGACCCATTGGTCGAGAGAATCCGGCTGGAAAGGTCAAAAGGCCTCCCTCAACCAGTCTCTCTCGATCCGGCCCGCTACGCAGCAGGTGAGCAGACGCATCCACCGCCAAGATCCGCACAAAAATCACCCCATGAACCCGGGCACCCCTCCTAAATCACCAAACGTAGCGAACCACTTGGGGTGACCTATGGCAGAGGTGTCGGCTATCCAATAAATGGTTCCCGGGGCGGCGGCACCCGTACCCGCTTCCTTAGAAAATTTCCCGTAAGTAGGTGGAAAGTAAGAAAATCACAAAAAATATAAATCCGTTCACAACGTCATCTCTGATACTGACAAAAACAAAACACGGACAGTTGGGCATCGATAATTGCTTCATTGTGTCATTTTTAACTTAATATTTTTTTTTATTCAACAGTTATTGATTCTGAGGCGGTAGGAAGTTCGTCGGGTCAGATAGTTTGTAAATAATGTTCAAATAGGTAATACCTATTTTTTTTTAAATATTATTGACGAAGCGATTTACGATTACGATTTCAAAAAGCATAAATAATTTATTTGAAATAAGGAGTAACAATTATGCTATGTTTATTTTTAGTTCAAATATCAGCCTGAATGATTAATATATGATTTTAAAATAAAGGCTGATTGATTAAGATTGACTATTTTTTACCACGAAAAAATGACCTTACATGGAAGTTTCGGTTTCGGTTTCAGCCGTAAAAACTAGTTTCGGTCGGACACTACTCCTCGCTGATGCAAAATATATCAATATATTATTAGGTCCTTACATATGAAATTGGCGTTTTGTATGGGAGGAACATAAAGTCGATTTTTTTAAATATAATATATTTATTTATTCAAAGTATGTACCATTGCTATCTATGCACTTTTGCCATCTCATAGGTAGTTCATCGATCCCTTTACTAAAAAAACCATTCGGACGGGAATCAATAAAATCTTTGAAGGAGGTTTGGACTGCCCCATCGGAGTTGAATTTTTTCCATTACAAGAAGTTATCCAAATTTCCAAAAAAATGGTAATCTGTTGGGGCAAGGTTCGGAGAGCACGGTGGATGTCTTAGACATTCCAATTGAAGCTACTCTAATTTCTTAGCCGTCTGTTGTGCAGTGTGTGGTCTAGCGGTCAACCCGCGTTTGTTGATTTGCTTCACTCAATTCGTGAGGTACCCACCTTTCAAACTTTTTCACCTTCCCAATTTCAAGTGGATTGCCTGCAGCTAACTCGGACGTGGTTTGCGATGGATCCGCTTCCACAATAGCCTTCAATTCTTCATTATCAACTTTGGTCTCCGGCCGTCCACGGGGCTTGTTCTGCAGGTCGAAATTTCCAGAACGAAAACGTTGGAACCAAAAACGCACTGTGTTTTCTTTTGCGGCACCGTCGCCATACACATCATTTATCCTTCGAGCCGTTTCTGCAGCACTGGTGCCACGGTGGAACTCGTACTCGTAAATAACGCGATATTTCAAGTTTTCTATTTTGTAAACTAAGTGACGCAAAAGAAAAAAAAACAATTAAGGAAAAAACAAATGAATTATAATTTTCAAAACACAAATACATGAGTAAATAGCTGTATAAATTTGAATTTCGAATTCCTAACCAAAGAGAAGATATTTGAGATCAAAGTTGCCAGTTCGGCAAAACGCCAATTTCATATGTAAGGACCTAATAGTAAGAGATTTGTTTCAGGAGCATTATATATACGAGTAATACCTACCACCTCTTCGATAACGTATTCAAATAGGAAATATGCTCAATGGAAAAGCTGATGAAAACCACCTTTTCAATGTGCATAATATTAAACCGTCTTAACCAATATGATAATTAACCCGTTGAAATAATCTTCTACGTAAATGGAGATAATCTCCA
This sequence comes from Limnephilus rhombicus, assembly GCA_929108145.2. Lineage (NCBI taxonomy): Eukaryota > Metazoa > Arthropoda > Insecta > Trichoptera > Limnephilidae > Limnephilus > Limnephilus rhombicus. The sequence continues at coordinate 45,470,450 of OV815278.1, forward strand.
TTTCTTTTCAAAACGGATCACCGACCTAAACAGATGGATTATTTTTAATTTTGTGTTTATTTTGTATAAATTACATTTTAAGAAAAAATCATGTGATTACCTAAATATTATTTTCGATTTGTGTAAACAATATTGTTTAAGTACTATAAAAGAATTCAATATTTTGTTCGTATGAAAGCACTACGGAACTTATTTATGTATACCTATATGTATAAGTATATATATTTTTGAAATTAAATTTCACATTACAATATTCATTATCACAATCACCGTACTCATGCCCATATCATTGCAGACATATTATATGCTATATTACAATGTAATAATAAGAATTGTAAATAAAGACACAAAAATAAAAACCAAAAAACCTACGAAAAAAATATATTGATTTTCATTATGGCCGTAATGAAAATCTAAATATTTTTTGTGTTTTTGTGTCGGTACGTTTCACACTGTTTTAGGTTCTTTTCGTTGCAAAGGTAAACATTCGCGAAAAACACGATTAAGTCAACTTTTAAAGAATTATTTAATAAATTAAATAAATGTTGACTTTATTACGCCGATCCACCAAGGTAATTGCGATCATTAAATGTATTTAAAGCTGTTCAAATAACAAGAAGCTTAAACATACTAGATAATTTGTCTGACTTGGGGGAAGGTTGCTGTCAATGAACCGGCGAAACGAATGACCACTTCATTATTTCCCAAACTAACCATTTTAAATACTTTGTACGTCCTCGTGCGATTTTTTTTATTGTAAAGAAAAAGTTGTATAATATTACACGAAATAAAAAAAAGAAAAGTCCCAATAAACTACCTTCGCTAACGTAAGTGGCGCCATCATTTGACGAATTCTTGAATTCGTAACCGAATTACAAAAGTAGCTTTTTTAGTGTTTTAATAACTAGCTTTTACCCCTCCCCCCACCCCCACACCCCTCCCGCATTCCACCCCCGTTACATTTATTTTTCAAACAGTTCGCGTGCCACCTCAAAAAAAGTAACAATGAAACAAACGCAGTTTCGCATATATAATATTATTATAGATTAGTATTTAATACATATTTGAATTTTAATTATCAAAGGGATCTTCATCCGGGAACCTTTATTGGATAACCAACACCTCTGCCATAGGTCACCCCAAGTGGTTCGCTACGTTTGGTGATTTAGCAGGGGTGCCCGGGTTCATGGGGTGAGGTTTGTCTAGGTCTTGGAGGCGGATGACCAGGACATACTGAACCCCAGATTCCTTACACCCTTAAACCCTTTTCCTTCCCAGAACTCTCCTCTCCTTTCTTTGCTTAAAAAAAACCCTCCACACAGCATCCTCAAAGATGACATAGGCCCTGAGGGAAATTATTTTCCTCAGGGCCTCCTGTGTGGAGCTCATGTAAAAAAAATAGTAACGTAAACAAAGAACAAAATGACAGCGCACGTCAAATAATTACTTATAGTTATAGGTCTCTCAAGTTAAGTTGACTTCATCACAGTACTCACACAGATGCAAAACTTTCATACAGCGTGTTTCGTTTTAGGCTTTAAAAAAAAAAATAATGATTATTTCACAATTGAGAATACGGATCCAAAGCGTGTTGAAGTCGGTCACATAAAACTTATTTTGTTTTACAACATCGTTATTGAAATACTGAAGGTTATCAATTTTTTTAAAAAAACTAAATGTGATAATCTTCAGGATTGAATTCAAATGGGCATTCATAAAAAAAGACAACGGTATTGCTAATAAATCTAAGCCATTTATTTAAGAATGCTGGAAATAACAAACTTCCATTGATAATGTAATCACGGAAATTACGGCAATAGGAAATTATACCTAATTGTTTTTCGGAGAATAATTATTTATTATTCTGACCAGAAATATTTATTTTACAAAGCATGTTTAGTGTTAATTTGTTATAGGTATTTCCTATTTGTATAATTTACCTACATTTCCAAAGTTATATTGTTTCCTAGAATATCCCACTGGACGACTGAACCTTTAGCACATTAGTCAGAATCATCTAAAAGTTCACCTATACCACTTAATTCCCCACTGATTGAAGATCCCAAAGATGATCCAACGGAGGTATCTTCATCTGATTCCCCGAGATGTATTGTGAATTCATCAGTGTAATTATCGATCTTGGGTTCTAATTTTTCGTATTTATCTTCTTGTTCCTTGACCTTTCTAAAAATGTCTTTGAATGTCTGCGCATTAATTGCGACAACTTCTTCTCCAAGTAAAGTCTGGACGGAATCCATCGTAAAACTAACATTCCTGGCAGCCACGCGTCCTTTTATTATTCCCCAACAGAGTTCTATTGGGTTCTTCATTCTTCATTGTGGTATGACGCATTGTCTACAACAAGCACAGATTTTGGTTCCAGATTTGGCAAGAGCTTCTCCGTGATCCATTTTCTGTAATTGGCAGAATTCATTGCACCATGGTAGTCGCCAGTCCTCTGATCAGATTTAAATGTTAGCAGTGCGTTGGGTACAAAACCATTTTCACTGCATGCATGAAGTATTATTAGACGTTTGCCTTTAGACACAGGAACTTTAGCTCCTTTATTGGAGTTGTCAGTCCACGCACGCGGTGTTGTATGTGTACTGTGAATGTATGTCTCATCAGAATACACAATAGGACGTCCGTCATTCCTGTATTCTTCTAATTTAGTGAGATATGTGGTAGTCGGATATCATTTTTTTCAATAAGCAGCTTTCGGTTTGTTTCCGTTTTTCTCCAGCGAAAATCCAAATTGCGAACAACTTTCCTTAACGTAGTTAAACACCCTGCGTAGTTGATGTCTCCTTTCAGAACTCTCTGAATCTTTTTCATCGTTGGCAAAGACTTATGAACTAAATGAAAATCATATACACATCTTCTAATAACTTCCTTATCGAAATCATCTATATCTGATTTGGTTGACATTCTGCGTCGTTTCTTTCCTGGTGTAACTGAATGTTGGTGGTTGAGTTGACGATGATCACGGTTATGTTTCTGCTTCCTTTGCCACTCCAGTCACGAAACGTCGAATACTAGTCTGCGATACTCCAGTTGCCTTAGACGTCAAATCATATAAATCATTCATGCTTAAAAATTGGCCACCGTTTTTTATATTATGCATAAAATAATTAAACATTAAACAATGATTTGCCACGTCCCGTTTTGTTACAGGACTCCATGATGTCGTAATAAATATTACACTTGCACACTTTAAAAATACTATGTAAATCTACTAATAAAGGTTCGAATTAAAAATAATGAAAACTATTTATTATATAAAATTTAAAAATTAGTAATTATTTCACTTGCGATTTGTAGGTGCACGTATGTTTAAATCAAATTACGAACTGAATGAATAGGAAAACCCGTATGTACAGTCTTAAGCGGTGTAATAAAAACTTGCCTCTCTTCTAACTAGTTACAATAACCGGGCGTAAGCATGACAGAGAACCTTATCGCTTTCGTGGGCGTCGCTTAACGTTCACACAGATAGACCAATACATCAATACTATGCATTTTTATTGCTTCCAACTTAAAATGTTTTACCTATACCAAGCAACAATTTGTTTTGCTTTTCGTCTGGACAATAAACGTATGATAAGTAATTTCATAAGGCCAAAGCTTATTCATAATGTCAGAACTTACCATTATATAGAGCTTATTTAACTCGCATATAATGTAGCTTTCTATTAGTGAAAATTTTTTTAAATCCATTCAGTATTTTTTGCGTGAAAGAGTAACAAACACACATACATCCATACAAACCCTCGCGTTTATAATATTAGTAAGATACAGAAAGCAGTACTTCCGTTTTAATCTATTTGTGAATCGAGTGTACACGACAGACGCAAGGCTATTAATTTTTTTGGTAAAAACCGATTACTTATATAATCATTTCTGTGAGGCACTTACCATAAAGCACTATATTAAAATATTTTTTTGTATATATATTTATATATTTTCTAGAATCTGTTGCTGCAGAAATCTCTTATAATTAATATTACTCTTATGAAAGTCGGCTTGGATAACATCGTAAAATTGAAAGGCAAATGCGTAGGCGTATTCCAGAATTAAATCAAATTTTTTCCAGACTTAGAACACTCCCAGCCGATCCAAGGGGATAAAAGATGTGGAGGGCATTTTTATGGAAAGGAAGGAGAGGAAGTTCCGAGAAGGAAAAAGGTGTGATAGTTGGGTAGTATCTGGGGGTCAGTGACGGACGTATAAGTCCGTACCTCCATCTGCGGTGTAATGCGATGAGTCGAATGATGCGTTTAATCGAACTTTCTAGGTCAAATCGAGCCGTTTACTATGATCGATCTTTTCGTGTAACTGGCCCGCTCATTTGGAACAAACTTCCCTCAGCTCTTACTAATATCCAGAACTTGGCTGAATTCAAAAGAGCTTTAAAAACAAACTTATTTAAAAAATCATACCTTTCATGAATTTTAACTCCTTTTCAATCTACTATAATAAGTCATGTTCCTCAAGTTTCTGGTAATTGTTTGGTTTCGATTACCTCCTTACTATAGTTTATGTGCACTCTGAATTTGTATTATTTCTAAACGTAAACTGCCTCCTTTTCTATATTATAATTTAGTTTTAATGATTCTTGTTGAATGGCACCATTATGGTTTATCATTATATATTGTCCTGTGCCAAAACAGCACTCACTATTGTTGTTAATATTGTTCTTTAAGAATTGCTTTGTATTTACTGTATATTCTTTGTTTCAAATTATTTAATCAATTTTGTAAGGACTCGTAAGGAACACTACAGGATTAATTTTAGGTTTATTATAATTAAGCGCACTTGAAATGAAATATCACAAAACTGCGCTATATAAATACTACGTTATTATTATTTTTATGAGTCGAAAGAGTCCGGCCAGAGAGGTCAACTACCTCAAACCTCCCGATCAGGCCCGCCACGCAGTAGATGAGCAGAGCATCTGTAGGTAAGGGAAACCTCACCCCCATGAACCTGGGCACCCTGGTAAGTCGCCAAACGTAACGAAATCACTTGTCCTATGGCAGAGACGTTGGTTATCCAATTCATGGTTCCTGGGGTGACGCTACCCATACCCGCCTCCTAAATAGATATACTCGTACATAGATTAAAGAATAACACAAGAAGTGCCTTGTATTTCGTGATCCAAATATAGGCCCTACTTGGCCCTGCGTACATGTCTCCATGCAAATCGACACCATCTGGCAAGTAATGCGAGATTTACACTACCGACTTTGCCGTGCCGCTAGTCACCCCGACTCGCCGCACAGCCACACTTTTCACAATCGATTAATATCGCATGCGACCAGTTCTAATTCGTTTAAAAATCATAACAGGCGTGCTACGTGCTAGTGGCGAAATAATTCGGGATGCATATAATTCAAGGATTGCTTCTAGAATAAATAAAGTAAGAGACGTTAAATTTATTCATGTGCAGCAAAAGGGTTAATGTGGCAAGTGATCGCCTGCGACCTGCGACTGACCTTTTCACGGTCGATTTTGACACCCGATGCATGCGATCCGTCGCTGCACGGCAAAGGCAAGCCAACTTCGCCCTTGCGATTTCGGTCACCTGCGCCTGCGGCCTGTCGAAACAAGGATTTAAACGACTAGTGTGACTAATAAACAAAAGTACCCCTTAAAATATTGACGAGTGAACTATGAGCGAAATATTATTTTCATTTTATAAAATCTGAAATTTCTCAAATATTGCTTTGTATTTAAATTTCTAAAACATTACAAACTTTGAATGTAATAGATACTTATTCTAAATGACACAAAATATTTGAAAAATAGAAAAACTGAACGATGCAAGAAATTAAATTCACAGAAAAATGTATTTTTTACCTTTTAATCTAAAATTTGTATTCTAATTTTAAGTTTTTACTTTTGTTTTGTACTTTAACTTCGCAATGTTATTTTATTTGACTTTTTTATAATGCTTGAATCGAGAAATAAGGACCAAATGAATATGTTTGTGTCAACTGTAAGGCGCCAGGAACTGATACTAAAAAAAGTTATTTAGTTTGTTTACTTAAATGCGCAGGTCTGACGCTTAAACCGATAATCGATTACCAACCAACGAAGTATTTGATTCTAATTGTTTTATTAGCTTTTTTTTTCGATATATGGGAATAGGTACATAATACATAATATTTAACATAAAATATAAGAGAGTAACAAAAAAAAATCCCACAAAAGGCGAAGCCTTTGCGTGGGTATTACATTATGTGGGTATTATATTATGTGGATATTAAACAGTGGTGGTCAAAATAGAATTTTTAAAAAACAAATATATATATACATATATTTATTTATAGTTTCTATAGTGATCAATATGATTAATTTTGTAGGAGTTACTAAGAATTTTTTTTAAATTAAATATATATAAACGTATATATACACCCATATACGTACATACTTAAAATATGTACGTTTTTACTCGAAATAATGTCAGGAATCACTGGTTAAAGTTAATTCAAGTACCTTTCCTGACATTATTTGAAGTAAAAAATGGTAATGAAATTTTTGTCTCCGGTGACTTTTTTCATCAAAGCAAACAAAAAAAAATCTTCCGCGCGTCATAACTGGTCACTCAACCGAGTAACCGACCAATCCCTAACCCCGTCCAACTATCCAAACGACACCTACGATTTTTTTTGTTTTTGTAGAAAAAATAAAAAATATATGTACATATCAAAATTGACACCGGAGACCAAAATTTTATTTACATTTTTTACTTCAAATAAAGTCAGGAATCACTGGTTAAAGTAAGTCAATTACGTCCCTTAACACCCTGTGTATTTCCTATTTTTGATCTAAATAAGACTAGGAATATTTTAGGAATTTTGAAACAGATAGTGCAAAATTATTAAAAAAAAATTACTCACTTCCAAATTCATTTTTACCCATATTTTAACATTTTTTTACATGCGTTCAGATTTCGACACGTATTGATGGAATTGGGTAGGGAATTGAACAATTTCGGGGCAATACAGTTAAATGATGTTTAGTGTTTGTCATTAATATTGAAAACATTAAAACAAATTAAAAATTTTAAAATGGTTCTAACAAGGCGACAACGCCTCAAATACAGCATCCATTTTTTTTCTCTTATCTTATTCTAAAATTCTGGGACTTACCCTTTTATTATATGAGTAAGCCATAGTTTCAATGAAATAATTATTTTTATTTTACGCACCAAGACTTAGGACCTATACACGTACAAAGTTAAGTAGCCTAATCATTGCAAGCTTCCCCTGCATGAGATACATTAGTATTGAAGAACATTTTGAAACACATTGCTAAAACAATTTTCCAGATACTACATTAGCAATAATTTATACTGTGCAGTTGTAACGAACTAGTGATAAAGTTATCATTTTTTTTTAAAATCCTATCTATTAAATATAATTACTAAAATATATGTTTTAATCCGACGTAAGGTACACAGCAGTGACGGTAATTTTTTCATTGGAATACCTAAACGATTAAAATTTATTTAAGTATGTTGTTCCAACAATCGCATATTTGAAGGATGAATTCATGAACTTTGTAACTTAAATTTGATATTTTTGGACATAGGTAAGATATGATTTGAGATTTTCACGACTAAAAGATTTTAATCTGTCTGCAAATCTGTCATTTCTACGGCAAGAAAAACTTGTAATATAACGTTCGCTAAAAAAGAAAGTAGCGCAACACGGCATAATGCCCCGAAAATAAATCACTACACCACAAAGGTAAATCTGTTTTTAATTTTAGTTGAATTCACCATGTAAAGGCAACAGCTTCAAAAAACCACCAGACAACACAATCAACAAACCGATAGTTATATGTTGTGCCAAATTCTTGAAAATGTCTTGTGAATTAGTAACTACGTAATTTCAATTGTGAACGAACTGACTATGAACTTATTTCCTTGAAATGGTTTTGCAGTAAGAACTTGGTGATATGGAAGAAACCAAAATAATTTGTCACATTGCCAGGAACCGCACTGGCTTCGAGTCACGGAAGTAGTTCAGAGAAGATGTTTGCCTTATGTGGCAAAATGCATTGATGCTAATGTTAACATTGTCGTACTTAAATGATCTCTGCGTGAGGGCCAATTTTGCCAAGAGGAAAATCTTGTTCAGATTTGCCAGGATATGCGTCAAAAAGACTTATTGAACCCTCGCAAAGGAAATACGCTTAGTTTGGGGTAAGTACATTTTACTTTACCTTATATTGTATTTTTACTTTGCATTTATATTGTCATTAAAAAAAATAAAATAAACGCGTTGGGACCACTTGATATAATACTATAATGTTCTGAAGCCAGAAACTGAGATAGAACAGTTCGCCTTTCAAGGTTACACTTTATTGTGTAATTACAGACTTTGCTGTCACAATCATTATTTTGCTATAATTCGAAAAAAATATTGAAAAATACATGTAGCTGAAATATTTAGAAGATATTTCTATTTTTGATATCAATCAAAATTACTTCCAAAGAAGGGCACTGAAATAGTCCTTCAAAAGTTTGCCAGCTTTAAACAATTAATGAAATTTCATAAGCTATGTATTAGTATTTTTTTAAGATTATTCGAAGGTATTTGATCGTCTAAAATTACATAAATACTTGAAATCATAGGAATAAGAGATACATTTCTAAAACTCTTTGAAAATTACTTAAAAAATCGGCGAATTAAAATAAAACTATCGAACACCACAAAAAATCAAAAATTCAAGTAAAAAAGAAAAATCTTGGCAGGCGTTCCTTAAGGTTCCACATTAAGTCCAATTTTATATTATATTATAAATACATTTTATTAAATTATTATTAAACATGTAAAACACTTCGAGTATGCGGATGATATTTCATTTGTGATTTTTCGTGGAAATTCGTAATTATGCATTAAGCTCTTACAAAAAGACTACATTTAACTTTTGAAATAATCTTAAGCGCAACAAAACTTAAACTGATACGTATATTATTAGATCACCCGTTGCCAAGATAAATATTAACACAACTGAAATAAAAACGCACATTTCAGATTGCTTACACATTTTTACATGCATGGGCATTGTTTAAATGATAAAATTGTGTACTGTATATTATTGATGTATTAATAATGCGTACATTGTACACTGTATATATGGGGTGTAACTCACAATTTTTTCCTACATATAAAAAAATGTAAATCAATGACTTTCTGTCGAAACAAATCTCCAATTATGTAATTGACAATATACTTTTTTGTTCGAGTCCCAGAGGTGTCAATATCTTTTTATATTTTTTATGTTTCCAGATAAGACAATATACAAATGGAGATATTAACTAAAATTAGAGATTTCGGAGTTATATTTGATAAAAAAATTAGATTTTGTACATCACGTAAATCACATAACAAATAATAGTATGAAAACTTTAGAATTTTTGCCTAGAACCACTTCTTTTCTTTCCTTCCCGGTAGTCTGAAAACGAAGAATTAAATAAACAAATTTAAAAAAAAATCAATATTAAGACAATTGAAAAGAGTTGTTATGATTTTTAATGTAGAAAATTTTTTGAAATTAGATATTATATAAAATGGTTATTATTATTATGAGGTGATTTTTCACAAAAACGGCGCTCTACAAATTATCCAATTTAAATGTCCGGGTTAAATTTTCCCCATAGGAAAAACTAAACCCTTTCACACACTTCCCCAAATGATCATCTAGTCAATCCACGCTATGCAATTGCACTATATAAGTATTATAAATACAAAACAATACAAGAACAACATGTCAACCTACCAGAGACCAAATGGGAAAATAATTCACCGACTCCAAATATTTTCATATCAGCGGGTTCGGCACTGTGGAACTCCTAATTGGACTTATAAATCCTACTGATCCCTCAATATAAATATTTAAAAAATCTTTTGTAATCCTACATGTACTTAAAAATGACTGATTTTTGCATTTTTGTATATAAATTCTTTGACCAATGTAATATGCTTAAATTTTGAATGAGAGAGCTAATTATTATAATATTATGTAGCGTTGAATTATATAGTTTAGTTATGATGCGAAATATTTATATTTATTTGAACAAAATAAAAATAATTAATATAACATTTGAAATTTAAAAAAATTAATCGTCTCTCAATAGTCAAATTTTGCTTTGTTTTTAATTATTTCATTTACGTAAATCATTAATCAAATTGGTCCTAAATCCGACCCTTGCAGGTAACTGGGGTTGTTTTCTACCGGTTCTCATACCGATCTTTCAACTGTTGTTACCTGTTTTCTTCCTTGGAGATATTCTTTGAATAGGTTTAGAGCTACGCCAGGAAGAATTATATATTTTTTTTTATTAAATGAAGACAATATAAGCGAAACCCAACCAAAAAACCAAAAACAGAAAAATCAAAAAAAGATATTGGTACCTCTGGGACTCGAAACCAGGACCTCTCGTTTTCACACTGATCCAAGGTGTCGGTTTTATTTCTATTTTTTTTCCATTCTTTCGTTTCAAAGTCAAAAAGTTTTTTTTTTCAAATCTAAGAATGATAATAGTGATTTAAAGGTTGACGATCCAACGACCACTTTCTATAAATAGTAATCCACGTTTAAGTGAAAAACTTAAGCGTTCACGTTTTTTTCTTATTAGTTGGTTCATCATCCAACACGGACTATCAAGGTAAATTAAATCTATATCAATTTCTATTCTTTTGAGTTATTTTCTCAGTTTAAAAGGAAATATCATTTGTGTTAGCTCTTGCGTTGTAAATATTTTCAATTCAATTAGGATATGTATAGTTAACACCGCACACAATAACCTTTAAAAACCTTTTTGGGTTTCTAGCTCGTACGTGCAAGACAACGCCATAGATTGCAACGTATGCGCAAGTAATTGCTTCCGCTGCTCAACTTTGGCTAAAGAATGAGTACCATCACAGCTGTGATCAGCACCCTTGGCTTGGCCTCAACAGTGGGTGTTGCAATATCATGGATATTGGGGATTATAATCACCACCACTGGGGTTATACAGTACAGTCTTCTGCAACCAGACGACAGAGTTTCAGACACATCAAACTTCCAGCTTCTACCGGAATATGATTTTATTATTATAGGAGGTGGTTCTGCAGGTAACTTGTAACTTTTTTTATGCATTTGAAGACTGAAGAGAATAAAACCACGGGGAAGCCGATAAAAAACTCACATTTTTATTGCATTTAGAATTCCAGAATATATGTTATCCAGACGAATACTGTACAAACTGTTAATGGACGTACTTGACTTACTCCAGTAATTTCTGACCTTATTTGGAGTAAAAAATGCTAATGAAATTTGGGTCTCCGGTGACATTTATCATTTTTTATCTACAAAAATAGTAGGTGTTAGATGGTTGGGGGTGGGGTAAGAGGTCGGGCGATTACTCGGCTGAATGACCAGTGATGAATGCGGAAGAAAATTGTTTTTGTTTGATTTTGAAGAAAAAAAAATTGAAAAAGAGACCAAAATTTCTTTACATTTTTACTCCAAATAATGTCAGGAATCACTGGTTAAAAAAATCTCAAGTACGTCCCTCAACACCTTGTATAAAATTAAATCTAGAGGAATAGACCCGTAAACTACCTACAACAAAATATTTATGGATGTTGGTAAAATACTTGGCCATACCTATTAGTTTCACTTATTTGTTTTTGATGCTTGTTTCCCTGTCTGTGACGTAATTTACTTTTTATCTTATTAATTATAAAATTTATTCGATTTTGCATTGCACTACCGAACGATCCCTGAGATGTTTATAGGGAAAAGTCTTCCAATAAGTATAATAATTTATTTTTTCTGTTCATTTTACATTAGGTACATTAAAGTTACGTGATATATTCGTTAGATATAACAGTGTTTATTGAAAAAAAAAAAAATTGATAACGAGATTTCGTAAACCTCTACTGAACTTCAACAACTACGTTACCGATTTCGCGATTTTCCCCCACGCAACCCATGTTAAAAAAAAACTCATCTCAGTCAAAAGTACATATTTTTGGTGACCAGTAAACCGTGTTATTTAGACATGGGCTATAAATGACCCAAAACCATGAAAACATGGTAAAGTGTATGGGTTGACGTTGTCGGTCGGTTTTGTAATATCCAAAGATAATTTGTTGCGTTTTTGAAAATCGTTGAATGTCCTATTCATGTAGTTGGGATTATATATATTTTTAAATGACATAATTTATTGATTTATTTATTTAAGGAACATAAACTGTCTTAATAACATAATATACATAAGAGGATAACAAAAAAAAGAGCAATTATTAATTTTCACAGATAGGTATTTAGAAACATAAAAGTAACTGAACGCAAACGAGAATATTTAAGAAAAGATAAAGAAAACAGGACAAAGCAGACAAAAGCAGCATAAAAACACAGTAATAAAATAAATGCGATTGTAACTGTAAATAAAATAATTATGAAAAACTAAACCCTTTCACACACTTTTCTACAAATGATCATCTAGTCAATCCACGCTATGTAAGTGCACTATATAAGGCTAATACAAAACAATACAAGAACAACAATTCACCGACTCCAGATATTTTCATATCAGAGGGTTCGGCTCGGTAGAACTTCTAGCTAATCCCTCAACATAAATATTTACAAAATCTTTCGTAATCCTACATGTATTTAAAATGACTGATTTTTTCATTTTTATACATAAATTTTTTGACAAATCTAAAAAGCCTAAATTTTAAATGTGCGAGCTAGATATAATGCCAGTAGCCGAAATAACAAATGGTAATATTTTTATTGTCTGAGAATGCCAAATTCTTTGTTATAATTTCTATTATTATTATTACTTTACGTGATTTTAATGCGCCTGTGTAATTATTTATTAAAACTTATGTAAAGTAATACATAAGTTTTAATAAATAGATTTTCACTAATTGTGTAACACGTTACGAACTAGCATCTTTTCGCCTGCCATTAAAAAATCGTTTCATCGATTTATATCTACTATTTTATACATCTGCTGGAAGCACTGCTATCAGATCAAAGATCTATATAAATATACCTATATACATATTGAAAAAAAATATGTCTCCAGGAAAGTGAATCAAATCGAAAATAAAGTAATGAACTGGTTTTGTATGGTGTAACGTCAACACACTTCTTATTATGAAACCTACAATAAGCATTATATAAATCACAAATAAACTATCAGTAGGATTTTTTTTACTTGCCGAATTTACGGAAATTACCGCAATTGGAATTTCAAAATATTATTTCAGTTTAAACTGATTTTAAAACTGTAAGAGAATTTTATTAAATATTAATTAATTTTACAGGAGCAGTTTTAGCCAATCGTCTCTCTGAAGTGGCTAGCTGGAAAGTATTACTGCTGGAAGCTGGGCTTGACGAGACCTTTGTCAGTGATGTACCAATTATGGCCGGATACCTTCAGAAGACAAGTATAGACTGGCAATACAAAACTGAACCGCAAGGAGATGCTTGCCTAGGTAAAAATATTACGCGTAATACGAGTAAATTTAGTCAAATTATTCCCGTTGATTGCTTATGATTTATTAATTTATTGTTATTTGTTTTATCGTTTATTAATTATGACATTTTACGTTTTTCATTACAGCCATGATAGATGGACAGTGTCAGTGGCCAAGAGGGAAAACCTTGGGCGGATCGTCAGTTCTCAATTACATGCTTTACATTCGAGGCAATTGGAAGGACTACGATCTTTGGGAGTCTGCAGGCAACCCGGGATGGGGCGCCACCAGCGCGCTTAGTTATTTCAAAAAATCGGAAGACAACAAGAACCCTTCCCTGGCCAATACTCAATACCACGGTGCCGGTGGTTACCTCACTGTTTCTGATCCACCTTATCAGACTGTTCTTGCTCAAGCCTTTGTTGATGCTGGAGTTGAAAAGGGTTATCCTGTCGTTGATGTGAATGGTGTTAACCAAACTGGTTTCGCTGTGTATCAAGGTACAATGAGAGATGGTAGGCGATGCTCCACAGCCAAAGCATTCCTAAGACCAGTTCGTCAAAGAACCAACCTTGACGTAGCAATGGGTGCATTTGTTACCAAAATTGTGATAGATCCAATAACCAAAACAGCGACCGCGGTAGATTTCATCAAGGACTTAATACCGCGCAGAATAAAGGCGAGGAAAGAAATTATTCTCTCAGGAGGTGCTATCAATTCTCCTCAGATTTTGATGTTGTCTGGCGTGGGACCTCAGGCAGAACTTGTTAAAAATAGTATTCCAGTAATTAAGGCCTTGCCTGTTGGAGAAAATCTTCAAGACCATGTATGCCTTGGAGGGTTAGTTTTCTTAATAAACGACACCGTATCTATTCTCGAAAGCCGGGTGCTAACTTTACCAACCTTTAATCAATATGTAAATGGAGACGGACTACTAACGATTAAGGGTTCAGCCGAAAGTGTTGGATTTGTAAACACTAAGTATGCAGATCCTTCGGGAGATTTTCCAGATATTCAATTGCAATTGCAATCCGCCGCACTTACTTCAGACGGTGGTGGACAAATAAAGAAAGTTAATGGATTAACTGATAGCTTTTACAATGCTGTATATGCACCACACAATAATAAAGAAGTTTGGAGTATAACTCCAATCCTTTTGAGGCCAAAGAGCAAAGGTTCAATCAAATTGCGTAGTAAGAATCCATTCGACAAACCGAAGATTTACGCGAACTACTTCCAAGATATAAGAGACTTAGAAACTTTGCGAGAAGGTGTCAAGATGGCTATTTCTCTCGCGAATACGACGGCTTTCCAAAAGTACGATTCTCAAATCTTACCGACTGCGTATCCAAATTGTCCTAGCCGTCCGCTGTATTCGGATGACTACATAGATTGTATGATACGGCACTATACCTTTACGTTGTATCATCCGGCGGGAACATGTAAGATGGGCCCCTCTACAGACCCGACTGCGGTGGTAGATCCTACACTGAAGGTACATGGAATTCAAAAGCTAAGAGTTGTGGATGCTAGCATCATGCCAGACGTTACTAGTGGTAACACAAATGCACCAGTGATCATGATTGCTGAAAAAGCAAGCGACATGATTAAATTGGCTTGGCAATAAAATTTCACCTCCATGTTATTGATTTCTCTGCACGTTCGTGTTTTGTTTTTTTTCAAATTTAGGAATGTTAGTGCATTGTTTAACAAATTTGTTAATCCGAAATTTGGTTAGTTTATAAAAACCACGTTGTTGGCGCAAGTGCATTTTGTCAATAAAACAGTTTCATTCTCTTTATTTTTTTATTATTCCCTCCATGAAAGTTGACCAAAATAGTAGAAATGGTAAAACAAGATACGTGATATCGTAGAAAATTGTCTACAAAATTTGAAGATAGTATGTGCACTGACGAAAGAGGTAAGATGGTAACACCTATATTTTGTTCAGGTATGGTTGGTAGCATAGCATCAGACATTTAGTCAAATTCAAAACGCAGTTGAAAAGTTTTGTCGTAGAATAAACAAAATTAATGTTCGGCATTTAAATATCTTAAAATTATTTTTCTATTAATAATGAATGCTTGTTTAGATTTTTTATGAGATAGTATAGTATAGGCGAGGAATTGCTGCTGTTTGAAAATGGTATGGTGGAAAACTTCATGAATGCATGAATTCTCATGATTAAAACATATGTACCAATTTTTGAATATTTTCGAGTTGAATGATACCATGGCGTCACATTTCAATGAAGTAAATCTAAACAGCTCTAGAGTTCGTTTTATTGGAAAAATATAAAGATATCCATCCATTTCGGAATATTTTCCATCGCCAAGTTTAGTTCTCACAAAGTTGATAGCAAATTATCTTTCAGACGGCCCAAACTCGAGTTACCTAATCACAACTCAAACTTAAGCCCGAACTTCTCAGGGGTGGCAATACCTCCCATCCCACTGTTTACGGGATATACAGAGTTTTCCCATGTACACGGTTGGCGAGCCACTAATGAATTTTATTGCCAATCAGAATGTTTAGGTGTTCGTTAAAACTTGTGCGCTCCTTGAGAGCCCAAACTATGCCAAACCTTTGCTCGGTTTATGGGAACTGAACAAGTTGCAACATTATAAATTGATTCTAGTTATTGCATTATATACAAGGACTCAAAACAAATATTCTATTAATGATTTTTGTGGACAGTTCGTGTTATTTTTAAACACTATTAATATTTAATTTAAGTACATTTTACTTTAATTATGCAACATTACTAATTTATAAAGATAATATTCAAAATAAAGTTGCACCCTTTAAAAATAACAGAAATCTTAGACAAACGTTAATACTTCCTACTCCAAAATGTAAAAAAAAAACAATAGGACAGTTAAATCATAAATATCTCGGAGTTAAATTTTTTAATTCACTACCTGAAAAAATCAGAAACATGAACAGTAACATAAAAAAATTTAAAACTCAGCTTAAAAATTATATCGAAAATTTAAACTGAATAATTTTTTTTTTTAAATTAAACCAATATAATAACACCCCCCATGCACACAAGCCCTGCTTATTTATGGGGGTAAATCAAATACATATATTACGTAATTAATTTATTGTCATTTATGTATCTTATTGTGAATAAAAAAAAATAAAATAAAAAAATTAAGTCATCTTCATCGAATGCCTATACAACTATCACGTAACAAGCGACGATGTGAGTAAGAAAGAATAACAAAATACTATTGTACACACTCACACGTCTTTGTATGTTTTCGGACACATGTTGAATTATGTTTTTTCTATTTGTTCAAGTATCGTTTACATTCCACACGAGTATTTGTCAGCAATCAATCATTTTCATGATTTCCTAATGACCTTGAAACAATTGGTTTTATTATTATACTCTCTTCAGTTTAAAAAATAAACTCCATTTCGATTGAATTACATACCACTTCCATTTTTTTATTATAAAATGAGGAACTGGAAACTTTTTCGGACAGTTATTAATATTGAAGGAATTTCTTCCTCGAAGTCATAACTTCTTTTATCATTAATCGTATATACATATACAGTATTTCATAAATTGACACTTTTTATATTTACTTTATTTTTTTAAATATAATTAAATTATTGTCAGACACATAAAAAAAAGCAAAATATTAAAATATAGTATTTCGAAACATTCTGGTTTTCCGATAGCATAGCATTTCGTTTTAACAACTCAGTCACCCGGTGGTGTGAAACGAGGGAGCAACGGTTTACTAATTTAGTTTTTATTGAGTATGACAGCGATCGGATGTAATTTAGTAACAACTCGCTTGCACTGAAGGGTGGGTTCGCGTGGCAACAATATTCCGTGATGTATCTCTATTGGTTAAAAGCACCATTGCACCATAATACAGCCTTCGTTGTCTCTGATTAGGGATTTATAATTTTAATAAATATATATTTATATATACTTTTTTGTGAATATAATATTATTTTTAATAATGGTAAAAATTGACAACCAACCACTCGAATATGTATCAGATTACATCTATTTAGGACAGATAATATCTCACAAAGATCAAACCACTAAAGAAATCGAGAGAAGAGTAGCAAATGGATGGAAGAAATACTGGTCTTTGAAAGAAGTCTTGAAATCTAAGGAGCTAAGTATGCAAATAAAAAGGAAAGTCTTCAACACGTGTATACTTCCAGTCATCACCTATGGATGTGAAACTTGGGCACTCACCAAACGCCACAGAGAAAAGTTGGAACGCTGCCAGAGAGCCATGGAGAGAAGTTTGACAGGAACAAGGAAACAGGACAGAGTGAGAGGTAGCACAATAAGGGAGAAAACTAAAGTTGCCGATGTAGTTACCCGAATAGACCAACAAAAGTGGAGATGGACAGGACACATGATACGCGATCCACAAGAGAAATGGTGCAAAAATGTCACTGACTGGTATCCCAGAGATGGCAAGAGAAGTAGAGGACGTCAACACATGAGATGGGAAGATGACCTAAAACTCACTGCTGGACATCAATGGAGAAGAGTAGCGCGTGACAGGTCCCAATGGAAAATGTTAGAGGAGGCCTATGCCAAGAGGCAAACTGAGCTTCGGGATATACTATAACAAATAAGATCATGTCTAATACATACCTAACAGAAGTCCAGAATAAAAAGGCTTATTATTATTATTATTATATAATAATGATACAATGTGAAAAGACAACATTTTCTTTAATTTTTATTCTTATCCCTTTAGTTTTTCTATAAATTTTCTTCCTGGATTCTACGTTCCAGCTGCCCCGAGGCAGTGGAATAGTGGCATCCGCAGTTGGATTATTGTGCGGTTGAAGGATGTGAGGGAGGGGAAGGAGAAACGAAAAATGAAGTTTGAAAATTATCTGGTTTTAGGAACTTTGAGAGATTACTTAAAATAAATGTAAGGTGTCTTTCAATCACAATTATTTTTTTTTGTTGCCTTCGGAATTTGAACCGGGCGGCGCGGCGATCTCTTTCAGAGTTTATTCTAGAGACTGGAGTCGGAGATACTCTTATTAACGCCCTGGTGAAATCAAACCGTAGCTTGAAATGGCTTTAGCCGTGTTTGGTGAACATATCCGAAGAGCCAGGTTTTTCCCCACTTTCTTCTTCCCCATCTCCTTCCTCTCCAAACCACACTCACCCTCACGACATACCCCAATTGGGGACAGCCATAGTTGTGGTATCAGTTGGTACTCGTACATTTTTTTAAAAATATTTATAACTTTTTTCTAATCTACTATTAATAGTTATAAAACAAATCAAGTGTTTTTTTCATTTGTTTTATCTGTGACGGGCAAAAATATGTCATCTGTGGAAACTATGTGTTCATTGTTTTTTTTTTTTTTTTACATGAGCTCCACACAGGAGGCGCTGAGGAAAATAATTTTCCTCAGGGCCTATGTCATCTTTGGGGATGCTGTGTGGAGGGTTTTTTTAGGAAAAGGAAGGAGAGGAGAGTTCTGGGAAGGAAAAGGGTTTAAGGGGTGGGTAGAAATCTGGGGTTCAGTGTGTCTTGGTCATCGGCCTCCAAGACCTAGACAAACCTCACCCCATGAACCCGGGCACCCCTGCTAAATCACCAAACGTAGCGAACCACTTGGGGTGACCTATGGCAGAGGTGTTGGTTATCCAATAAAGGTTCCCGGGGCGGCGGTACCCATTCCCGCCTCCCAAATTGAAAATTGTAAACAATTCGTTATTTAAAAAAGTCGTAGGTATTGAAAACTGCTATAATAAATTGTTTTTTCTAAATTAATTCAACTTACGAGTATACGTCCATGTCTTCTGTACGTCTGTTTACAATGTTTTTAAAATAAAGACATATTTATTTTTTACTTGAAATGTAAATAAATAATTAAAAAAATACAAGTGTGCAGTTCTTCGGTAGAAGCGAAACCTTCAGAAAACTAAAGTCGACATGGGTAGGGAGGCAACGAAGCACAAAGCACGAAGCACAAAGAGGAGACCGAATATTCTATCTCATTCTCTCGTAGGCTAAATCCTATAGATGTATGTGATGGTCTCTTTTTGGTGTCGCTTTTTCGTTTCATCGAGTTTCAAATCGCAACAGTGCTAAGGATGTTTTCACTTTAAAAACATTTGGTGCAAAGCTGAAGAAATTTTTAGCTTGCAATTTTTAATAAATATGATTGTATGAATTTATTAGTGTTTTGTTGATCGTTAGTAGCATAGCCCATTTAGCGAACTAATTAATTTATGCGCAGAGCACTAAAGTTTTAACGGGAGTTCGAAGATTATTACTATTCCCAAATTAATCGCGCCGTATTTTCCACACATTCAAATTGCGGATTATAAACATGGGGTATAAAAGTACCCCTAACTTATTTACGGCCTCATTAATCACAGGGAGAATAAATTTTCTGGGGAAGCACACTTTGGATAAAAATAGCCACGATTGGCTGAAGCAAAACAGTTTTTATAGTGTGCATAAATCATTTATCAAGAAGTGATTATATTTTTTAGTTTGAACAAATGATTTTTTTTAGGGATATAAGTACGTGGATATATCAATTTGGTTAAAATCTTACTAATATATTATAATAAAACGAATATAAAACTTTATTCCACTTAATTTTATTGGACCGTAACCGGTTTCAGCTCGTCAAAGCCATCTTCAGACTGGTACAAATATTTCCTAGTCTACGGTTTATATACACAACATATTGGGAAGGGGGAGAGGGGTGGTCTACAAGGATTTTAATCAATTACAATAATTATATTTGTTGCTAAGTCATTTTAGACTATCGAATTTCAAAATATTTTGGTTATTCCAGTAAGCTAATTACATTGGGTTTGCAGCTCACTTCAATGATGATTAGGGAAAAACCTTAAAAGTAATATGAGTTACTGATGACCTAATTTTATTGTCAAATCGTTATTATATTTATGAAGTTTGGTATTTTTTATTGCTTTTTGAAGGGATACGTGTTTACATTGGAGTTGAAATGGTCTAAACTATTTACATATTTTAATATCGAAAATTATTATGAAAATTAGACTGGATACAAAAGCGGAGACTTAGCAAATGAATCTAATTAAACACGTATCCCTTCAAAAAGCAATAAAAAATACCAAACTTCATAAATATAATAACGATTTGACAATAAAATTAGGTCATTAGTAACTCATATTACTTGTAAGGTTTTTCCCTAATCATCATTGAAGTGAGCTGCAAACCTAATGTAATTAGCTTACTGGAATAACCAAAATATTTAGAAATTCGATAGTCTAAAATGACTTAGCAACAAATATAATTATTGTAATTGATTAAAATCCTTGTAGACCACCGCTCTCCCCCTCCCCAATATGTTGTGTATATAAACCGTAGACTAGGAAATATTTGTACCAGTCTGAAGATGGCTTTGACGAACTGAAACCGGTTACGGTCCAATAAAATTAAGTGGAATAAAGTTTTATATTCGTTTTATTATAATATATTATAATGGAATTCCACCATGAAATATCACTCTCAAAAATAGAAATATTAAAATCTAACTTTCATCGGAGAATGAAATTTAGAATTGAAAATGAATTGAGAATGAATTATTCAAAATATTTTCCATTGTAACATTATTCAAGATAATATCAACAAATTGTTAGTCTGGTGCATTGAAAATAGACAGTCAGATTTTCTCGAATAAAATATCCAGACATCTATAATTGCAATATTGATAACAATGCTCTTGAGGCATTAACACAAATTAAAGACTTGGGCATCTCTTTTAAATCACATCTTTCATTTGTAAATCACGTTGGAAATGGAAATCTCCATAACTACTAAGGGCTTACAAATGTTAGGATTTATAACTAGGCCAAGTAGAACTTTCAACAATATTAACTGTATCAAACTATTATTATGAGCTATATACTCTGTTTAAGAATCTAAACGTCACAAAATTTATAAAACTGAGAAGACTTCGGTGGCTGGGTCATGTAGAGAATGACCGAGCATCGAGCACCAAAGTCCCTGCTGATCTCAAGACCGATAGGGCGAAGGAGCCTGGGAAGACTAAGATTAAGATGGAGCGACAACATCCTCAAAGATATATCTACCTTGGAGCTTCTAAACTGGAGAGAGCTTGCCCAAAACCGAGATGATTGGAGGAAGACTCTTGAGGAGGCCAAGACCCACCAGGGATTGTAGAGCCAAGAGTGATGATGATGATTAAAAAAGTATATTTTGCCTTTGTTAGAACTCAACTTTAATAAAATTCTCCCGTCTGGAACACATCTTATAATTTTCATGTATCTACAAGCTATTGAAAGAATACAAAATAAATGCTTACGTTTGTTTAAAATTTGAAATGGTTATTCCAGCAATTATGTTCAACTACAACACTCTTTTAAATTAGGGAACGTACCCATACTACGTGACACGTTTAGGGGGGGGGGGGGGGGTCTTCAAAATGTCACGCTCCATACAAATGAGCGGCGGGTTGCTTAGGTTTTTGGTCACCGGGGGGGGGAGGGGGTTAAAAATTGCAAAAAGTTGGTTACGTAGTATGGGTACGTTCCCTTATATGAATATGCTTAAATTGTCAGACCGAAGGATTTTCACTCCCTTGGTATTTCAATAAAATGATATTGTCGATGTCCAGAATTGCTTGCATTGATAAGTTTTTGGATTCCTTTACATAATACCAGAAGTCTGAACTTATTTCAGTGCAGAAATTCTAGGGCTAACTACCGTCCGTATTCCTCTTTGCCCAGAATACTAATGAAGGGAAATAATTACACCAATTCAGTGGAGATCTTCAATTTGTCACTAAACAAATACCAAATGTTGTTACTGAAGCAGTTCAATTGCCTGCAATAAATACTGTACATTTTTTACTATCCCTATGAAAAGCCCCTACAAAGGGGGTTAATAAATGAATTTACTGATGTATATTTAATAAACATATAGAAAATAACAATTTTTATAAATTAATGTTTTCGGAAGAATTCTTCAATTAAGAAAGGTGTAATTCATAAGGAAGGTGTATTCTGCCTATTTTACTGTTAGCAAAGAATTAATAATTTTTGCATAAAAAATTTTTTTTTAGGTTTCCGAAACTAAGAGAGTTTGACTTTATTTCCTTTTCAGAATATCCCAAATTGAAACAGTGCACCTAATGCATAATGCATCTACTCGTATTTAGTACATCTACCATCTAGTTATTTCTATATCAACGGTACTCTAACGCTATTGTACTGAGCATACTATACCTACCTACTCACTATATATCTAGAGCGATGATATAAAGGATGAATAAAACGGAAAATGATGTATTTACAAAGATTTTGCTGAGTCAAAAAGGAAACGCCTTTACAAAAAAAAGGTCGAAAACGGAAAACGCAAAAATGCGCTTTTTATATTTAAATTCGCTGCATTATTTCATTATTGAAATTTTATTCCTTCGCTTGTTTTAATATTTTTGTTAGGAAATATGTAATTGTACGCGAAGAAAAAGCCATCGAAAGTTGAACTCTTCCATCATGAAATTTGCATAAATTTTTTTCACTTTTTTATTCTGCTTACCACATTATTTTCGTCGTTAGCTACGGAGCTTTGAATATATGTACGTGCAAAGGAAAACTTCCGAGAAAATACTACTTTTTATTCCACATTTTTCAATTAGTAAGAAGAAGAAAATAATCAATGAAAATTGTTAGAAACTCTGGGAGAGCCGGGAGTAAAGCTAGTTTTCTTAAAAAAATGTATACATAATCGTAGCATTACTGCCAGTAAGGTCTTTACATGTCCCTTGAAAAACCACTTTCGCGAGCAAAATACATTCAGAAATTCAACATCTTCTTCTTGAATGCTGCAAGCCTACAAATAGACGAGTGAATTCTCTTTGTAACACCTCATTATACTCGATGCATATCGGAATTAAAATCCGGTCGGCTTTCACGTGACGGGGTTATTTTCGCGACACATACCTTCCACAGACAGTGACTGTCTCAAGTGAGTCTAGCTCGTGAGAACCACCCCATCCTACCCCCCCCCCCATCCCTACCCAAACAACCCACTCACCAAGCCAACCCTTCACAGGTGAAACAATAAAAAATACCACCCCAAGGCTTCTAGCAATTTTTCAACATTCTACAACAGCGGTGCACTAGACTCGACTACATTTGATTGCATTTCATAGGCAGTTTCAAACCACCGTACAGCAAAGTACAACAATACAAACCGTAATATTCGTTTCAGTAAAGTAATGAATTACGCTTTTTAAATTTGAAACCAAGTTTCGATATTATTTCTCGTAGCTTTCATATAGTTTTAACTCGCAAAGTTATCCTACGAAATATTTGGGGAACTAAGAATTTATTCCTATTAGTACAAATTCTTTGCGCACAATATATAATATTTTCGCGAATATTAAATTTGTTGAGTGAATTCACGGAGGGATGTTATGCAATTTATTGTCTTGCATACATTCTTTTTTATCTGAATGATTTTCGAATGGAATTTTGCGTGAGAACATGCACTTCATTTCTATAAGCTTGTCGGTGAAGGGATTATAATCGCGACTGTGTTCTGGAGTTTGCGTGTTTTACCAAATAAAACAAATTTACCTAATCCGAGTGTTCAAAACGTTATACATGACATCTGTTTTCAGCCCGTTTTCATCTTTACTTTCATATCTATGATTTAAATTGGCATCACAGCAAAGACGTGAACCATATTTACGTTTGTTTCTTACCTCTCACGATAAAACAAGCAAACTCTGGAACACAGTCAAGATTATAATCCCTTCACCAACAAGGTCTCTATACGAAAATCGGGCTGAAAAAAGATGTCGTTTATTGTCAACTTATACCTATGTGAAATTTAAATCCGTGTCAATATAAATGCGCTTAGCGATTTTAGTATTTGAATGGTGCATACGGATTGTGTATCGTGGAAGAGTACCTTAAAAACATCAGTCATTAACAATACATTTAAACGCATTTAACATACAAAATAAATATTAACAAATAGCCTTATTCGCGTTAATTTTTGTTTTGATAAACCTTTTTTTGTGTTTTATAAACCGGACCGATTCACCATTCTACGGGTATTCGGACCAAATAATTCAAAATATTCAAGGTTACTTCATCATATATTTTTTAATCATCTCACTGACACAAATATTGGCTAATTAGAGAGTTACTTTAATATTATCTGATGTGAGATAATATCTACGAAACGGCCTTTGCCCTTTTAAAGGAAGATAATTTTAAAAATCTCTTCATCAATCTTTTTGAAGAACTATGTTAAGCTCTTTATCTCCGCATACTTGTCACCAACCCTTTGGAAAAGTGTTTTACACCGACCCGACGCGCTCCGGCGAGGGTTGCGATAATTTCCCTATGACAAGGGTTGCCTTTGATACGCAATTATGCCGGGAATAATTAACCTGCAGCGGTGATTGCAAATTTTCATTTGTGCATCTGCGTAAAAGCGATTACGGACACATTGAATGATTACAACTCCGTACTATTTGACGTTCACATGGAAAGGTGATGAATTTTATCCGAAAATCGTTCACAAAATATGAATTTTCACATTTATATTCCCTCAATGCGTGTATAAATTTTCTTATACTATACAGTTACAAACATTTTCAAAAAAAATAATGATTTCATTTCAATCGCGTAATATATCAGGGAAGCTTTATAGAAATTATTTGATACCTATATTATGCTCACGTGCTTTATAGAAAACATTTGATACCTATATTATGCTCACGTGCTTTATAGAAAACATTTGATACCTATATTATGCTCACGTGCTTTATAGAAAACATTTGATACCTATATTATGCTCACGTGCTTTATAGAAAACATTTGATACCTATATTATGCTCACGTGCTTTATAGAAAACATTTGATACCTATATTATGCTCACGTGCTTTATAGAAAACATTTGATACCTATATTATGCTCACGTGCTTTATAGAAAACATTTGTTACCTAAATTATGCTTCTACGCTTCATAGAAAACATTTGTTACTTAATTATGCAAATATATTTTTTTTACTTAAGCTCCACACAGGAGGCCCTGGGGAAAATAATTTCCCTCGGGGCATATTTCATCTTTGGGGATGCTGTGTGGAGGGTTTTTTTTCAGGGAAAGGAAGGAGGGGAGAGTTATGGGAAGGAAAAGTGTTTAAGGGGTGGGTAGGAATCTGGGGTTCCGTGTGTCCTGATCATCCGCCTCCAAGACCTAGACAAACCTCACACCATGAACCCTATGGAATATACTTTTTGGAAAACATTTGTTACCTGAATTATGCTAATACCTATGCTTTATGAATGAATGAATGCCGAAACCAGAAAAACTTATGCGGAAATTAGAGAGGTCATATAGGAAAAATTCTACAAATAAATAGAACAGTAAGCACCGGTTTTTTTTTACCTAAGACAACTCAACTCAGTTCGAAGAAACCTTCCTACAAAGGAGACAAAACTATTAATCAACTCTTACGTAGTCTCACGGCTCGATTACTGTAACGGCATCTACGCTAGTCTTCCATAATATCAAACTGACAAACTTCAATCCGTATTAATGCAGCGGCAAGGCTCATAACTGGGGTATCTAAATATTCGCATATTTCGGAACACCTACGTAACCTTCACTGGCTCAAGTGTCCTGAAAGAATCCAGTACAAATTGTGCTGGGTGGTTTTTAAATCAATTAACGAAATGGCCCCACCTTACATCTCCGAATTATGCGTCCCGGAAAATACCGGTCCGAGGCAATTAACCCTTAGATCAGCAACTTCGTCAGTACATATCTAGACATTTATTTTTATTAACATTGGTATTTTTTTATTGTTCCAAAATCTGTTTTGTATCAAGGATTTAAGTTTGAGAACCTCTAAAACTAGTGGATTATTTTCAATGGATATAGCTCTAAGCCAAAATCTTGCAGCTAGTTTCCAAGTTCTTATATGCAAAGGAGGGGCACTCATTTCACTTTGTAAAACATGCACAGGAGTTGAGTTCAGGAAACCTCCACATATATTATTCTTACAGTTCGTGATTGTGTTCTCTCTAATTTTTCGAGATTGCTTTTGGCAGAGTTGTAAAAAAGTATACTGCCGTAGTCTAATCGACTTCTTATAAGAGAAGTATACAATCTTCTCACATGAAGTAAATGAATTCCTCAGCTTTTTCCTGACAACACTTTCAAAATATTCATTGTTTCCTTTTGCAAATATACATATTTTTGTCTTATTTTCCGATATTTCAAGACCTTTTATTTTAAGAGTATTCTGTAGTTCTAACAGAATTTTTTGAATAATGTTTTCGTATGATTTTACTTTTGAACTTGAATAATAAATACCAAAAATCGTCAATGTACTGTACGCGTTTCACTTGGGGGTAGTTTCCTATACCAGAAGTTCCAATATTGAATAAGAGGGCAGTCATGGGATCTCCTTGCGGTAGTCCTCTCGTCCACATTTGTTCAGCGAATATGTTAGGTTCCTTAATAATAATCATTCTTTGTTTAAAATATTCCCAGATATATTTTATAACTTTCCCTTTGATACCTTTAGAGATAAGAACTTTAATGACCTCTTCGATCTTTATATTATTGTATGCATCTTTAATGTCTACAAAAGCAGGAAGGGTAACGGCGTTGGTTGTTTGGGCAACTTGGATCTCTGTAACCATTCTTCCCAGATTATCCATTGTTAACAGTTTTCTTCTAGATTCTATTGTAGACTTATCAAACAAGAAATTATTTTCTAAATACCACTCTAATCGCCTTGTAATTATAGTGTTGAAAGTTTTGCAAAGATGTGAAATTAATGAAATTGGTCTTATGGAGGTCATGAGCTTTGGATCTCCTCCGGGTTTAATTATGGGAATAATTTTTACCTATTTCCATTGTATTGGTACCTGTAGTGGAAATTGGTAAAATTGAATTAAATATATCGACAATAATTAATTGGCAAGAAGTAGGTAAATTTTTTATCATTGAATAGGATATCTGATCTATTCCTGGGGAGGTATTTTTGGATTTTAATACTGGTTTGTGAATACCAGTAGTCTCCGAGGTTTCTTCTTCGGTCCACACATGTTCGATTAAATTTTCGTTTGGAGCTAGATATTGTAGATATTGTAGCGCCGATTCGCTGTTCTCAAAGATATTTGGACGAGAAGTTCCTATTCCCTTAAACCATTTCATTTTCTTCCACATATCAGAATAGGTTGTATTAGTATCGACAGAAACACAGAATTTTCGCCATCCTTCCATTTTTGCTTTTCTTATTATTCGTCTGGTACTCGATTCCGTGCGTTTTAATTCTATATAATTGTCAATATTAACATTTTTCCCTAAACGAGTCAGCGCTAATCTTCTTTTAGCTATAGCTTTAGAGACTTCTTGATTCCACCATGGTTTTAGTTTGAATGCATTTTTTTTAGATTTCTTAAAGAATGGAATTCTTTCATCTGCACTTTTGTTCAGAACATCTTCTAATCTGTTATAATATTCTTGAATTGACAATTTTTCTTCAGGAAAATTTTGTATGAATTTATCTACAGTGGATTTGTATTTGTTCAAATCTGCTTTTTTGAAATTTATTTTCAAAATTGGTTCGTAATTACAATCGGTTTTTTCTAAAGTGATAATAATTGGTAAATATTCACTACCCACCGTATCTGTGTCTATCCTCCAGTACAAGCTCAGAAGATACCAGGGTAATATCCGAGCTCGAACTCCTTTTTCCGGGATGTCCTATTCTTGTTATGTCTCCGTTATTGACAATAATAAGGTTTGAATCTTGGCAGGCTTCTGCAATAAGGTCTCCCCTCAAATCCCGTATACCTCTATCCCATAGTGGATTATGGGCATTAAAATCACTGCCTAGTAGAGCTCCTGGTCCCATCTGGTCAAAAACTTTCCTCCATGTTTGAATAATGATATTTATATTACTAGGACAATATACATATATTAAATTGACGAAAAATATAAAATAAACCAAGAAATATGTCAAAATATTACAGAAGTCAATAAATGGTGCATTACAAACAGTTCCCCCTTTTTGCTATTTTTATTTATTTATTTATTTATGTCTATATATTACAGTTTACACCTTATTGTTAACATTTTTACATATGTAATATATTTTGAAAACATTTTTACATATTAATATTACATTTTTATGACATTTTAAATAACACCATTAACCAGTTTGTCCCTAAACGTTTCATCAAAAAGAAAAAATTTCCAAACTGGTACTCACCTTCCCTAATCAAAATCATCAAAGAGAAACAAAGACTACACAAAAAATGGAAATCAAATAATAATCCAGTAGATTACATAGAGTTTTCTATCAAACGCATACAACAAAAACACTTACAGAAACATTGTTACACCCAATATATAAGTTCAGTTGAGTCTAGTATTCCAACTAATAAAAAGTCTCTGAAATTACGTTAAAACCAAAAATAGGAAAAATGGCATACCACAAATCATGAACCTTAAAGACGAGTCAGGCACCGGTGCTCATCAAGTGTGCCAACTGTTCTGTAAACAATTCCAATCTACTTACGTAAGCGATGAGGGCACGGATGATCCCAATAATATAAATAATTCTACCTGCGTAAATAATGATAACCCGATCGGTAACGTACAAATAAACAACTCATTGGTCAATACATACTTGAATAAATTGGATGTTACTAAGGGTGCGGGCAGTGATGGTATCTCGCCATATTTTATCTCAAAATGTGCCAAAAATCTTGCATATCCTTTAACTAACTTATTTAACATGACCTTAAAAAAAGGAATATTTCCCACAAAATTCAAAGAAGCCATTATAATCCCCATCCATAAAACAGGTTCAAAAAGTAACACTGTAAATTATCGCCCAATCTCAATACTTACAGTATTTAGTAAACTCTTTGAGCGTATTGTGTACGATCAAATTTATGTAACTATTGTCCGCAGCATACAAAATCAACAACATGGTTTTTTACAAAAAAGGTCAGTACTAACAAACTTAATCAACTTTACTGAATACTTAACAAGCAATATGGATAACGGACACCAAGTAGATGTTATCTACATAGATTACTCGAAAGCTTTCGATAAAGTTAACCACTCTATCCTCATTAAAAATAACACCAATTAGGAATCCATGGCGACTTACTTATGTGGCTAACTTCATATCTGCATAGAAGACAACAGTGCGTATCAGTTGAGGGAACTAAGTCTAGCTTTTTTACTGTGCCTTCTGGCGTACCGCAAGGTTCTCACTTGGGACCAATATTGTTTAATGCGTATATATTTGATATTTTTAAATGTTTTTTACATGCTATCTACCTAGCATATGCAGATGACAAAAAAATATACTTAGTAATCAAGTCTATCAATGACTGCATAAAACTTCAAGAAGACCTAATTCAACTTTTTGCATACTGTAAATTAAACAAATTAGTCCTAAACATTTCTAAGTGCAACAAATTATCTTTTACGCGTAACAAAAATAAAATTTCTTTTAATTATAACTTTCGTGATACACAAATCCATGAAATAGAATCAATCCGTGACCTTGGGGTAGTACAGGATGTAAAACTAAATTTTATCAAACACATTAACGAAGTAATCAACAAAGCCAATAAAATGTTGGGATTTATAATTCGCATATCTAAACCTTTTCGCAATATTAAAACTCTGTATTCCCTTTACACCACGTATATCCACCCCCACTTAGAATACTGCACACTAATTTGGGCACCGTTCTACCAATGCCATATTGACAGAATCAAAAGTGTACAAAATAAATTTTTTAAACACATAAATTATAAATTCAAATTACTCTTTGCAAATAATACTGAATCCTTAAAATTTCAAAACTTTACTCCACTTCAAACACGAAGATTAATATCTGATCAAATATTTTTATACAAAATTCTGAATAACGGCCTGGACTCTCCCGAACTCGTAAATTATTTAAGAATTCACATACCTACAAGGCCAACCAGACTAAACCATTTTTTTCATTTGCCAGCGTGCAGAACCAACCTTAGAAAAAATTCTCCAATCCCACGTATATGCGCGCAATATAACACGCAATTTAACAATATCGATATTCTTAATAATACTCTTGTGAAATACCGAAACGAAGTCAAACGTACGACCACAAATGTTAATTAAATTAATGCACAACTATAGAAAAGGTACAGCATGAGCATCTCCTGTCCCCATCCCACCTTCCTCTGCCTCTTGCCCTTTCCTATTCCTTCTTCCTTCTAATATACTTATTTTTTTTTTGTTGTTATTTTCATTTTCATTTTATGGTTATTACCAATTACAATTGTATATTATATCATAATAACCAACATTAGCATAAGAAACTGTTTTGGCTTACCTCATGTTTAACCTCTTGTATAAATAAATTATGTTGTGTGTTAGGTAGGTTTGAGAAGGTGAAACTGTTGGTTGGTAATATTGTTTGTTTCGTGAACACCTCACTAGGAGAACCTGTGCTGAGGTGTTTACGTGTTTATGATTAAGTGTGACAGGTACAGGTATTTATGTGTTGTAGTAGAAAGTTAGTTTTTTTCTTCTTTTTTTTACATTTTAATGGTAATTGTACATAGATTACTTAGAAGAAAAAAATATATAAGGTATATATGTATATATATATATATATATATATATATATATATAATATATGTACATTTGAATAGTTCGTAAATTCTTGATAGACATGTTTATTTATTTTACACTTGTTATAGTTTGGTTATGTTTGGTTAGGGATTAAAGTATTTTGAATAAAGTGAATATCTTGATTTTTGATCCAGGCTGTGATATGTTTTTTGTGGATGTTTGTAGATGTATTTGCAATTAGTTGTTGTTTCAGAGTAATGGGCATATAATTAAAAAGTTTGGTTGCATAATACTGAAAATGTCTTTGTCCGTGTGTGGTGTGTGTTATTGGTAGGTTCCGGGCTATATTTGTTAATGACCTGGTTTTTATTATTATTTTGGGTTGAATTGGAATAAAGAGTTTATTTTGGAGGAAGTATAGCAGAGCAGATTTGGCATAAAGTTTTTTATTGACATGACTTCTAATGTTTTGTATAGTTCGGTTGAATCTGTGTAGAAAGGCACTTGCAGAATTAGTTTAATTATCGCCTTTTGAATCTTTTGAATTGGGTCAATTGCTACATTTGTAGCACTTCCCCAAGCCAGTATTCTATATGTCGCAATGGATTGAAAAGGTGCAAAATATATGGATCTGAGTATTGTTAGTGGGAAAATGTTTTTAATGGATTTTATTAGGTGCATGACTCCATTTAGTTTATTTGTGATGAAAGTTATGTGTTCAGTCCAGCGTAAGTGTGTATCAATAATAACCCCTAGGTATTTTGTTTGTTTGACCCTTTCTATATGCTCGCATTGACAATTGGAAGAAGTTTGTTCACAGTCATGCAGAAGCAGGTCTATGTTTGATGGAGGTTGGCCTCTTTGTGTAATACTATGTGTGATGTATTTTGTTTTGATAGTATTAACGGTAAGCGTATTACTTTTTAGCCATTTTTTGACAACTGAGTAACTTTTTTCGGCATTTACGAATACATCTTTCCATGTGGCAGCTTGACAAAGAAGAACTGTATTGTCAGCGAAGGTCACGATTTTACCTTCGATTTCAATGTCACATAGTTCATTTAAGTAGATGAGGAATAATAAAGGGCCAAGTACACTCCCCTGTGGGACTCCGTACATAATTAAGAGTGGTTTACTTATCTTGTTATCAATTTTAACTTGTTGAGTTCGGTCAGACATGAAGCTTTTAATTAAGTCGAATTCTACTCCGTTAATACCAATTGTGTGAGATTGTGTCGAAGGCTTTACATAGGTCTAAATAAATTGAAATAACTTTTTTCTTAGCATCAAGATTATGTGTGATGAAGTCCGTTACAGTAGCTATCGCATGTTCTGTGCTTCTGTTTTTCCTGAATCCATGTTGGTTTATCGACAGTATTTGTTTGGTTTCCAGATAGTGTTGAAGCTGTTTCTTAATAATTTTTTCCAAAATTTTTGAAAAGGTATTTAGTAGCGTAATGGGTCTCTAGTTGTTTATGTTATTTTTTGTCCTGATTTAAAAATTGGAATGACAAGATCTTTTTTTAGTAAGCTAGGAAAAATTCCTTCTTTTAGACTAAGATTAATTAAGTATGTGAGTGGTTTGAGTAGTTGTTGGCTGACTGTTAAGATAGTTTTGGAGTCCACACCATCGGGTCCCGTTGTTGTGTTATTCTTTAGTGATTGAATTATTTTATTGGTGTCTTCTAGTGTAATGTTTTGTAATTTGAAGTGTCTGTTCATATTTTCATTGCTTATGTTAGTGGCAGTGTTTTGAGGTTCCTGAATATCTTGGAGAGGCTGTGATTTTTTTATATTTTCAGCTAGGCTAGCTCCTATATTGGTGTAGTGCTTGTTAATGTAATTGAGGATACGTGTAGGATTGTCGTGGAAGTGGATTTCTTCATCATCAATAAGTAAATTTTTTATGGTATCGTCTTTGTTCTTCTGTGAATGCGTACTTTCCCTCAAAATTGACCATACGCTTTTAGGGTCATATTTTGCTGCTATAAGTTTATTTCGATAATACAGTTCTTTGGCTTTAAACAAATGTTTATGTACCTTTTGTAGAAGAAATAATGCGGAGTGTCGTAAGGGTTCAGTTTAATTTGTTTGTGTAGTTTGTCCCTTTTTTTAATGCTATTTATAATGCTTTGGGTAATCCATTTTTTAAGTCTTACTTTGCGGTGCGGGATAGGTATGTTTATCTTTTGGTATTTTGGGTAATGAGAATTCGTAGATGTGTTATGAAGAAATTCCAGGCCTTTTCTGCCGTGTTAAATTTTATAAGATGTTCCAACGTTTGTTTTTATAAGCATTGATTTAGATTAACATAATCAATTATTTTTTTGACAGTGTTATTTTGGAACGTTGATTTTCTAGTTGGCAAAGTCAGGCCTATCATGGTTGTGTAGTGATCTGTGATGGTGGATTCGTATACAACACTACATATTTGACTTTTTGATTTAACCATAAAGTGATCTATACATGATTCTGAGTCTTTGGTTACTCTGGTAGGAGTGTTAATGGTGCTTATAATGCCATGTTCCAGAAGCATCAGTTGGTAATCAATATTTTGAGGGTAACCATTAGGAAGTATGTTTATGTTTAGATCACCAGCTATGATGATGTTTTTGTATGAAGTGAGTTTTTTAAGGTGAGAATCTAAAGCTATTATAAATTGTGTAATGTTATGTGTGTAAGGTGATCTGTATATAGCGAGGGCACACGTGTCTGAGTCGATGATTATTTGTAGACAGTTAGTATTTATCAAGTCGATTTCTGAAACAGAGGCGTTAAGACTATCATGTATGTACACAACAATCCCATCATTTTGATTTTTGTTTTTTAATGTGTGATACGTAGTATAATTTATTCTATGTTTTTTTTTGTAAAAGCGTTTGATATCCAACATTCCATTAGGATTATAATTTTGAAATCGGTTTTAAAGTTGTTTGAGAGCAGGAAAACATTGTAACTGAACCAAAAATACTTTCCAGAGAAGTAGAAAAAGCCATATACAGTCAGAAGATGGAAAAAGCCCCAGGTCTAGACAAAGTGACAAACGAACTTCTTAAAGGCACCATGGAAGAACTACTACCAATACTAACTTCAATATTCAATGATATACTTACAACTGGTCTAATACCTACACAGTGGAAAACATCAAACATTATTCTTATATTCAAGAAAGGACAAAAGGAAGATATAGGGAACTACAGACCTATAAGTTTGATGTCAAATATAAACAAAGTATTTTCCAAAGTTATCCTGGAAAGAATAAGTAAAAAGTTAGACGAAAATCAACCACGGGAGCAAGCCGGCTTTAGACAAAAATACTCTACCCTGGACCACATACACACGGTGAAACAAATAGTAGAAAAATATAATGAGTATAATAAGAAACTATTTATTTATTTTTATTTATTTATTAATTGCTTCTTCACAATTTATATACATATATTTTTAGCATGTAATTATTAACCCCACTAGGGTTCGCCTGTATCGGGATACTGTACTATACATGGCATTCATCGATTACTCCAAAGCTTTCGACAGCATAAGACACATAGCTATATGGGATAGCCTTGAACAGCAGGGGATACCTTTAAACTACATCAATATTATAAAAAACATATACTTGAATTGCAAAGCGAGGATCCAACTAGAAACCTTGGGAAAAAAGTTCAAGATCGAGAGAGGAGTAAGACAGGAAGACCCTCTATCACCAAAATTGTTCTCGGCTGCTCTGGAAAGTATCTTCCGCAAACTAGATTGGGAAAAATATGGTATCAACGTACAAGGTGTAAAACTTAACCACGTAAGATTTGCATACGATATAGTCCTATTCGAGGAAAACCCAATGCACCTAATTAGAATGATAGAATCACTAAACGAGGAAAGTGTGAAAGTCGGCCTATGCATGAACAAAGACAAAACAAAATTGCTTACAAAATCTGAACCAGTAACTATAAAAATTGACAACCAACTACACGAATATATGTCAGATTACATCTATTTAGGACAGATAATATCTCACAAATATCAAACCACTAAAGAAATCGAGAGAAGAGTAGCAAATGGATGGAAGAAATACTGGTCTTTGAAAGAAGTCTTGAAATCTAGGGAGCTAAGTATGCAAATAAAAAGGAAAGTCTTCAACACGTGTATACTTCCAGTCATCACCTATGGATGTGAAACTTGGGCACTTACCAAACGCCACAGAGAAAAGTTGAAACGCTGCCAGAGAGCCATGGAGAGAAGTTTGACAGGAACAAGGAAACAGGACAGAGTGAGAGGTAGCACAATAAGGGAGAAAACTAAAGTTTTCGATCTAGTTACCCGAATAGACCAAAAAAGTGGAGATGGACAGGACACGCGATCCATAAGAAAAATGGTGCAAAAATGTCACTGACTGGTATCCCAGAGATGGCAAGAGAAGTAGAGGACGTCAACACATAAGATGGGAAGATCACCTAAAACTCACTGCTGGACATCAATGGAGAAGAGTAGCGCGTGATAGGTCCCAATGGAAAATGTTAGAGGAGGCCTATGCCAAGAGGCAAACTGAGCTTCGGGATATACTATAACAAATAAGATCATGTCTAATACATACCTAACAGAAGTCCAGAATAAAAAGGCTTATTATTATTATTATTATTATTAAGAGTATGTCAAGTTCGTCATAATTACGATTAAGTGATCTTATATTTTGGTTAAGTAGTGTCAGAGACCCTGGATTGTTAAAAATATAATCACATAGATTTGAGTCATTGATTTTATGATGTTGATGAGAGCTATTTAAGTTATTTGAGAGTAGATTAGCCATGATGTTATGTAAATCAGGATAGTTTTGAAACGAGGTCTGAGTGAACTTCATTGGTAACATAATTTTTTTAAGTCATTTTCATGTTTTATTTGTATAGTTTTTTCCCCCGGCCCTTTCCGGACTAGCAGTTTTCCGGATTTAAACCAAACTAATTGGAAGTTTTTGTCTTTTGCTGATTGCTTCGTTTTCCAAAGTAGTACGGTATTAATACTTCACCTATGTATATGGGGGAGTTTGGAATTAATGTCTTGGCCGCGTTTTTGAGTGTTAAAAAGGAATCCCTAGTTTTCAGGCTGTGGAAGGCAGCACGGAGTTTGTCCGGGGTGTTGTGTCTCCGGTCCTGTGTTGAGGTCACCATTCGCAGATCCTGCTGTAACAGGGGCATTCCCAGGGAGCTGGCGACCCGAAGTATCGCTTCCACAGGTTATATTACATATGAACATTCGAAGCATCGCAAAACACCTCCATGAATTTTTGATAAATATTAATGATCTGTTTTTATCTCCCGCCTGCGTAGTGTTAACAGAAACGCACTGTAATAACGATGAACACATAGTGGTATAATTATATTTGTTCATGACGAATGTGAAATTACTAACATAGAAGGAATTTATATACAACACGTAAATTGTCTAAAAATAGATATAAAATTAAAAAATAAATTATACAGAATTATAACAGTGTATAGAACACACAAATCAAACATAACTAATTTTATAAATGAACTAGGGGAATACCTAAGCAAATTATCGAAAATACTTACTTTTGTGTGTGGTGATTTCGATATAAACATTTCTACAAACCATAACTCAATAGAAAAAAATAATTACAATAACATGATGACGCACCTCAATTATAAATCTTGTATTAATAGTTACACTCGAGAAATTAAAAACCAAACGCCATCATGTATAGATCATATTTGGTGTAATATACATTTAAATGAAATAAAAAATATTAAAACTACTGTTTGGAAAACCAATATTACTGACCACTACGCTTGTCTTTTATTACTTGAGACAAATAAAAAAACTAAACACGAGTCCTAAATTAAATCTTCCATATTCCCAAGTAGGCTTCAAATTATTAGAAAAATCATTAATTACTGAAAAATGGGAAGAAGTTTTAAAAAATAAATGCGCCAACCAAAGTGCCTTACTGTTTGAAAACACTTTAACTAAACACGTTTTAGAAACAACAAAAACAACACAGATCGTCTCCAATTCAAAAACAAGGAAAATTAAACCCTGGATTACTGTAGGATTAATAAAAGCCATTAAAAAAAAAGAAACTTTAAAAAATAACACAAAGGCTACTAGTTAACAATAAAATTGTACTTTATTATAAAAAGTATAAAAATATATTAACTACTCTAATAAGATAAATGAAAAACGACTATTACTCAAAAATTATTTTAGAAGCTAAAGGGCGATTCCACAATCGCGGGTGCAACATTCAGACGCATGTAAAGCTTCCTGATTATAAAATAAAAAACATTTTAAATTAAATTATTCTTGGAAGGGCTACATTTTAACATGTTCACTTTGTATTCGATTATAAGAATTTTATTGAAGTATTTAAATAGTCAGGAGGGAGGTTTAAAGTGCTATTGCGGGTGGAACAAATTTGGACATACCTTTCCAGATGGTAAGACAAAAACACAAAAGTCTGTTAATTGTGAAATATTTATTATGATATGCCTTTATATTTTGTTAGGTGTTAAACTAATCAAAAAATAAACAATGAAAAACAAATAAACAATGAATTATTCGCTTTTGAAGCAATTGCGGTTGCAACACCAAATTATCGCGGGTGCAACCCGTCTAATTTAAGTGGATTTAAACATAAAAAAAACTTGAAGAGGAACGAAATAAAAGATCAAACAATACTTTTGACGAATCAGTACACTTCTTTGTCACTACTTATGTTATTATTTCTTTTCGAAAACGTCAATATTCGCAGAAAATTCCATGAAGAAATTATTTCCATCAATCTTTTTCTCTGGCATTTCCAACTTCAAAAAAGTCTTCAAAATGCACTTCTGTTACATAATTTATGATTTTCATTTTTATTTAATTAATATGTTTTGGTATCTAAATTATATTAATTATCTTAAATAATTCATATGTTTTTTTTGACATTAGAGGAGGCCCTGAAAAAAATTATTCCCATCAGGGCCTATTTCATCTTTAGGGATGCTGTGTGGAGGGTCTGTGGTAATTTTGAGAGTTAAAGAGACATTGGAACTTCGCAACTTAAGGCTTCGTCGCCTGAATCTCTGTAAACATCAAAAATGCGCAATTTTGTTTTAGGTGACAAGAAGGATTTAGTCTGATCTGATACTGAAGGCACAGATACATCAGGACACAGAATTTCCTTTCGTATTTTGTAATTTGTAAGATGTTCCAAATCTTTATCGTTCCAATCACTTTCGGTTTCAGTGATAGTTTTTGGAGATTTCAAAACCAATAATCATTTGAGATGAGATAGTAAGGTTCATCCCACGGAAATGCTATCGCCGCGCCGAATTCAGATTGAATGAAATGTTTTGATTGAATGCCTGGTATATTTCTCAGGCTTTCCCGTTTATAATCCAACATGACCCTTTAACTTCTTTTCTTACTAATACGAACAATGATTTTCTTTAAATTTTCACCTATTTTCTTTATATTTCCATGAAGCGGTCTCTTTCCTTCGTTCTTTTATCATTTTAACCCATGTTTCTGTAAAAAAGGGGAATATAATATAAACATCCTTATCAAATATAAATTACCAATCATACACAGTATACATATTATTATTCAAGACAATAAAATATACGATAAGTGACACAATAAGGGTAGTTGTCAAAGAGTTGCACCCGCGATCTGACATCACATCGCGGGTGCAACCAATTTGAGTCAACGTTTATTTCAATTCAGCTAACATTATACTCTTAAAAACGATTGCTTTAAGTTTGCCTTTGATTTCTTCTTTCTTTTACAAAGTTTCAAAACGTTAGTACTTTATGTCTGTGAACAACACAAACTTTTGTATCTTTTTGCATCTCGGGTGCAACAAGCTAATAGTGACTTCTTGTAGTGAATGATGCTTATAAAATAACTAAAATTACGTACATCTTTCGACACATAGTTTAGCAGTAAAATATAACCTCAAACTATCGGTAACAGCTGTTTCACGCCAGTGTTGCACGGTGTGATTTTGCAGTTAATATATCGATTCTTCGAATGATAATGTTTCCAAGCGCGCCAAAAATTTCAATATGAAGTAAAATCCAAAATTCTTTTTTTATTATTAAATATTGACTTTCTTCTTTGCACTGATATCAAAAAAAGTAACAAATACT
Organism: Limnephilus rhombicus; assembly: GCA_929108145.2. NCBI lineage: Eukaryota > Metazoa > Arthropoda > Insecta > Trichoptera > Limnephilidae > Limnephilus > Limnephilus rhombicus. The sequence continues at coordinate 45,509,742 of OV815278.1, forward strand.
GCGATTTAAAAATAAATGTAGAGAATCGTCTATAGGGGAATCGCCCTAAAGACAATAATAAAAAAAATATGGTCAACAATAAATGAAATAATAAATAAATAAAAAATAGACAAGCACATATCAGAAATATCAGATGGGAAATTAATATATAACATACAGAATGACACAAAAAATGTTGTAATTTTTTAGTTAACTATTTTAATAACGTTGGAAAAAACCTAGCAAAATCCATAAATACAACCAATATATCAAATCCACAACAGATAACACAATGTCAAATAAATAAATTTCACCCAGTCACAGAAGCCGATATTGACAAAACTATCTCGGAACTAAAAGGAGGTTCCGCCCCCGGCTTTGATAACATAGATGTAAAGACAATAAAAGCGATGAAAACATACTTAGTTCACCCCATAACACACATACTAAACCTAAGTCTAGCAAGTGGCGAATTTCCCAATAATTATAAAAGAGCAATTATAGCTCCCATTTATAAAAGAGACTGTCGTAAAGATCCACAAAATTACCGCCCGATTTCCCTTCTATCAAACATATCATAAATATATGAGAAAATTGTAAAAAAACAAATTTGGACATTCTTAGAAGAAAATAAAATAATTAATGATAACCAATTCGGCTTCAAAAAAAATACAAGTACTCATGACGCGATAGCAAAAATAACTCACTATTTATATACGGCCCTAGATTCCGATAAAAAAATGTATTGGAATATTTATAGACAAAAGCTTTCGTCAGCATATCACATAAAAAATTAATAAATAAATTAAAATCTATAGGAATTAATGAAAAAGTCTTAGCATGGATAACTAGTTATTTACATAAAAGACCTCAACAAGTAAAATTACTCAATCAAGTCAGCGATTCAAAATATAGCGACTTTTCAATACCCCAAGGTACAGTTTTGGGACCACTGTTATTTATTATATATGTCAATGAAATATTCCATATTTCCAAATATGGAGACATTGTCTCCTACGCTGACGATACAGTCCTACTACTAAAAGCAAAGACATGGTCTGAATTAAATAAAATGGCAAACACAGATATCAATACACTTAAATTATGGTTTGATAAAAACCTGGTGACTTTAAATTCTAAAAAAAAACTATTGTTTACCATTTTCCATCAAAAAACAAGAAACACCTAAATAATTATAATAATGCACTATAATAATGCACTCTGTGACAAATACAGAAAACCACAAATGCAATAATTTGGACAAATTTGGACCATTGTTATTTATTATATATGTCAATGATATATTCAATATTTCTAAATATGGAGACATTGTCTCCTACGCTGACGACACAGTCCTACTACTAAAAGCAAACACCTGGTCTGAATTAAACAAAATGGCAAATACAGATATCAATGCACTAAAATTATGGTTTGATAAAAACCTGTTGACTTTAAATTCTAAAAAAACCTATTATTTGCCATTTTTCATTAAAAAACAAGAAACACCCAAAGAAATAAACTTAATAATCCACTCTGTGACAAATACAGAAAACCACAAATGTAATATATCATGTTCAAAAATAGAAAGCAAAACTGATATTAAGTACCTGGGCATAACAATAGACCAGCGTTTAAAATGGTCTCCACACATAAATATTCTGAACAACAGAATAAGGAAACTAACATATATATTTAGATGTTTAAGAGATATTTTAAACGAAAAATTACTTAGAACCACATACTTCGCTTTCTGTCAATCAATTATACAATACGGCATTATAGGATGGGGCGGTACATATACAAATCAAACACAAACAATTTACATATCACAAAAACTAATAATAAAAACAATTTAAAAAAAACCCTACTCATATTCGTCAGAACTTTTATTCAAACAATTTAAAGTCAGAAAATTAAGTGCATTATACTTTTATCATGCAACATTACAAATTTATAAAAATAATAATAAAAATCAAGTTGCACCATTTAAAAATAACAGAAGTCTTAGACAAACATCAATACTTCCCACTCCAAAATGTAAAAAAAAAATTGGACAATTGAGTCATAAATATCTAGGAGCAAAATTTTTTAATTCATTACCAGAAAAAATTAGAAACATGAATACCAATATAAAAATTTTTAAAACTCACCTTAAAAATTATACTGAAAACTCTGTTTAAATGGTAAGTTAACCACTGGAACGATTTCGGTCGAAAAATCGACCACTTTTATTTTTCTGCGATTGATATCGGTCGAAAAATCGACCGATTTTTCTACCATTCGTAAAATATTTATTATAATTATTTAAAACCTTTCCATGGCCAGCTATTTGTTTTATCGAATAGCTGATAAAATATTCTTTATGTCTATGACCTTATCAGTTGTCTTTGAAGTGTTATTTAATAAGATTTCGCGGTTTTCTAAGGCGTCCTGTCAAACAACAAAATAAAACTTTTGACTATTTCGACGAATTATGGTCTCTACCTAAAATGCCGTAAGTAATTCATTTATTGGGTTTTTAACGCATAATTATATATCTGTGTTTTCATGATTGAATTATCTATCTTTGAAATGCATTTTTAATTCGTTTGTTCGTAATATATTGTTTTGATGGATGTTTTTGTGTAAAAATGCGTCGACTGAAGACGTCATCTGTTTTTGATTTACAATAATTTCATAAATACTGCACTCGCGCATTTTAAATATAGTTATTCAATCAGAGTGATTCATAACAAAGAGATAAATATAAGTTTTATTTGAATTGGTTCATTAGTAATACAGATATTTGCTGTCCAATTATTTAATGTCATATGTCAAAAAGTCTGACTTTTTTTAGATGTAAAATGGTGTAAAGCCTTCGTCGCACAATAAAAATTTGGTTATTTAGTTGTATAATCAATTAATTTGTTTACTTTTACCAAATTTGTGCAGAAACAGCTATCGTCCAGGGAGAGGGAGCACTCCACGACCCAGGTTTAAATAATAATTTAAAAAAATTTTATTACTGCAACATTTAACAAAATTTAAACATTTAAGTACTTAATTACATTAATTGTTTTCAATTTAAAATATATAGAGTGGTGCTGACTGCAAGAGGTGGCAGAGGAAGAGGGAGAGGTGGGGTACGAGCTGCAGATGGAGTACCAGCTGGTGCCGGACTACCTGCACGTGGACGTGAGAGTCAACGCAGAGCTGCAATTGCAGCCTCGTCTGGAGTGTTAGTATTTTTTAATGTTTTTTATGAAAGTACTTTGCTGTGGCCGTTGAATTCATCATATATTTGTATTTATTTAAACGGTGACCCTGCTTTGCTACTGGTGCGAGAGGATCGCGTCAAGGCCCTAAAGGCTGTTAGGGCCCTGCCTGCTTCCTTCCGGCTACAGTGAGTTCCACTGTTACAGTGAGAGTTGGTAAGATCAGCGCTCTGTCCATTTGGCACATTCAGTGCATATTGTACAGAGTTCTAATTTTATTCTTTATTTACATACTGCACTTACTATTTCACACGTGAATGAGAACAATTCATATGATTTATGTATATGTTTTCAGAATTACTTCTCCGGAGAGAATAACGTGTCCCTTTTCACAAGGGACACCTTCACCATTGCCAAGACCCGTTCCACCACCGTGGATGTCCACTCCCGCACAGACCCAATCAATGGCTCCCAATGCACCAATTACGCCAATCCAGGCAGCATCTCCGGAGCCGTTAGCTGGGACATCGCGGAGTGGGGAACTCCAGTGTGGGGAACTCTTCTCTCCGGAAGCCGGCTACCACAGCGAGCTGTGGGTGGACGTGCCGTTCTACCAAGAATTGTCGGCGTTTGGGAACGGTGAGTTTATTTTTTGAAATGTCATACCAGGGGCTCAAAATAAAATCAATTATCTATATTTTATATTGATGTCCCTAGCACAGTTTCACTGTTGGTATATTGGCAGGAGATAAGCATAGTACTTAAAAATTCCACATAACAAACATACAAAATGTACTGTAATCCAAAAAGATATGATGTACCTACATTCTATGCAAGTAAATATGTAGTTACTAACGTAAAAAGTCTGAAATTTGAGTTTGTTTTGGCTAATTTTTGTTCGATAGTAAGAACTTTGCACAGCATTGTGAATACCGACATCATAGTTTCACACATGACAATGCATAATATATTTGTACTTGAGTTAATGTCCTGAAACGTTAAGTGCCTCCATACATGACGCTACTTACAAGCTACTCGATCCTCGTGAGCGTATCATATGCGCCGATCGTAAGTACACCCCGTACGATTTTGCTGGTAGCACCGTGTACGGGGCGCTATGCGACGTCTGTCGGTATCAAATCAGTTTCACGCAACCGGCGCGGCGGTGCTGAACGCACGCGACGCGTTACATCATTTGTGTCTGATACTTTTCGTTTGACGTTTGACAGAAATGGCATCGGAACATGAAAGTAATGTTAGATTTGTTCTGGAAGTAGAAAAAATGCATGTTTATGTAACGATACTTTACCAGAATACATAAGAAAGGATTTAGTGGAGATGGCATGGATTGATGTTGGGAAAAAGTCATATGACATCGTGTAAACTCCACGGCTGCACGTAAAAAATGATCAAGTTCAGTATATTCCGGATAGCGCCGTGTACGGAAACCAGCATTAAAGAGTGGTATATATGCAGAGTACTTGTGGTTTCGTCACAATCATATAGTTTGTAAGTATCTCCATGAACGGAGGGCCTTACATTTCAAAACATTGGCATTAAACAGGGATTCTATCTTTTTTTTCTGTAACGGGTATTGTAGAATGAGAAATGAGACATGCCGAACTCCTTTGCGAGGGTTACATGTGATTCACCGGCTTCGAAACGGTGTAATACAGCACTTTTTTCATCAATTGAAAAAACACTTTCGCTTCACGGGACTCATTGTGTCGAGCTTCCTAGTCAAAAGCGAGGCTGTATTGGTAGTTGGGTTTTGTAACCGGACAAATTATCATTAAAATAGGTCGCTTTAAGTAGTTGGTCACTTTAAACAGATATGTTTTCCTACTAAAAGCTATGAAACCTTACTAGAGTTTCCATTATCGTCGCTTAAAACGGTAGACCGTTAAATGCAAAGTCATTATATCCGAATTCTACTGTAAATTTGTGTTTTCTATTATTTCAGAGTCAGACATGGGCAGAACCGACAACGTGGACGAGGCAGCTCTCTATCAAGAAGAGTCGGTACTTGGAAACCGTGAGTTATAAAACTAACTAACTTACCTGCACGCCATTTCCCTGCAGGGGTAGGCAGAGAGGATGGACCGCCATGCAACTCGTTCTTGGCACACACACTCTTTTCTTCATTCCATACCTACCTGACTGTGCTATTCTGACTCCTGACATTGCCCGCCTCAAGTATTTGATTAACTTTTTATTTTATTATTTATATGAATACCTCACAAGAGCCTCAGCTGGAGCCAGTGAGACTATGGCATCCCCAATCGGGGTATGTTGTGAGGCTGAAGGTAGCGGGGAGGGGAAGGAGGTGTGGAAGAGGGAGGTGGGAAAGTACCTGGCTATTCAGAACTGGTCACCAAACACGGTAAAGCCATTTGAAGCAACTTTTCAATTCTGAATGGTGTCTTACATCAGGGCGATACTAAGGGTATCTTCCACTCTGGAACGTGCCGCAAATAGACTATATATTATTTTAAATGAATTTTGTGTGAAAATAACACTAATTATTCAAATCAAATTTATTTGCCCATGCCGGGATTCGATCCCGCGACCATCGTATTGCGAGTCAAAAGCCGTACCAGAGGCAGTGGGTAATCGTAATATAGACACGTTAAATTAATTTGGGTTTTCTGTTGTTTCAGAAATGGATATGGACAGAATGAGCGACGTCGACCACAAAGAGAGCGATGAGGATACCTTCTACATGCCACCAATACCTTATCATAATATTATCAACGTTTCACCTAACTCCGCTATGGCCATAGACTTTAGTAGACAAGACCAGGTAGATAGTGAGGCAATGCATGCGATTCTGCCGCCTGAAGGTTACTCTTTCGATTGGTCCAAAGATATCTCACGTTTTACTGGGATAAGGGAGACATTCACAGGCACGCCAGGACCAACTTTCAATACCGACGAAATGGGCAAACTTGTGAATGCCTTTCTTAAAATCTTTGATGCAGATGTCATTGAACTGATCACGAGAGAGACCAACAAGTATGCAGATCAATGGATTGCGAAAAAACAATTTAAGCGCCATGCGCGTACCAATAAATGGGTTCCCACGAATAAAGAGGAAATGTATGTATTCTTGGCAATTTTAATGTATCAAGGTATTAGTCCCCTTCCTGTTGAAAAAGACTACTATTAAAAAAAAACTCACCGCCATGCCTTATTTCAGCCGAGCCATGGATTATAATCGTTTTCTTCCAATTAAAAAATTCCTTCACTTCACCAACAATAAAAGTCTTTCTTCTGGTGTACCGTTATCTGTGCGAAGATTACAAAAGATTCAGCCCGTCTTGGACCATCTCTCAAATAAGTTTGAGACTTTATACCTGCCCGAGCAAGACATCTCACTGGATGAATCCTTACTCTGCTATAAAGGCCGTTAGGGATTCGTCCAGGTGATCAAAACCAAAGCGGCCAGCGCGGGTATAAAGTCTTATGCTACGTCCAGACTGAAGCCAACCTTCCAACTCCGAACTTAGTTCGGAGTTGGAAGGTTGGCCCATCGTGTGGTCGCTGCGGCCAACCCTCCAACCCCGAATTCCGTACTCCAAAATGGCGGACATGAAACAGCTGTAGCTACGCTGTATCTTTTTCAGTTGCCTACAATTATTACGTACGTATAATCATATAATTATATACACGACATGTTTTCAAACAATTGTTATACCACTCTCCGTAATAATATAGTCATTTTAATAGTACGCGGCACGGTGTGGACAGCTGCGGCAGGCTGGTTCGTGTGAGTTGGCCGTCGGGATCGCCTTCGAGGCGATCCCGGGCCAACGCGAACTCCAACCTTCCAACTCGAACTTCCAACGTACGAACACCCCTCCACACGATCGTCCAAACGTTTGAAGTTGGAACGTTGGCCGCAGTGTGGGCTTACCATTACGAGCTTTGTGAGTCCAAGACTGGCTATCTTTGGAAATTCCAAATTTATACGGGAAAGACCATTTCCAGACAGGCTGAATCGACAAATCCAGACCAGGAAGACATGACGGAAGACATAACGGAAGACATAACGGAAGATATGACGGACGACACGACACTGATACTGAGTCTCACTCTACATCGAGGCACAATGACATTATGTATTGATTTTCTTAAATTATGAATAAACCAATATAAATTGAATACATTTTTATTTTGATAAAGTGTATAAACAATGTTTAAATCAATATACTGCTCTTTCATTGTAACTATTGTGTTTCCTCCGTCCTACAACATGAGTCTCTTCAAGACCAATGTTCATTCCTTCCTCCCCTCAAAAAGACCCTCCACACAGCATCCCAGATGACATAGGCCCTGAGGGAAATTATTTTCCTCACGGCCTCCTGTGTGGAGTTAATGTAAAAAAAAAAAATTAAAACTGTGATATTAATTTAATTGATTTAAAAGAATATTAGGGCTTAATAATTAAATAAATCAATTATGGGTTCCATCAATTATTTTCCCCTCCACCATTTTTTTTCGATACCTTTGCTTTTAGATATAAAATTATCACAATGATATTGTTTGCCAATTGCCATTCGACGCTCATACAAAGGTTTGATATATATACAATTTTATCATCATCATCATTTTACATATTCTGATTTACCCTATGTAGATTGAACTTAAGGTAGCTGTCAGAAGTGATTTTTCGTCAAATATTGGTGGATTTCATCAACTTGCAAAGTATCCCTCTGAAATATTGGCAATGTGTATATCTATGATATATATTTCATTTTAAGCCTTATTTCCTTGTTTTGCACGTTATATAAAAACATGGTTACAAATCTCCAGTTCTAATTTACAATTATTGAAAAAGTATCACCATGATTTTGACATCGTGAAATAGGCTCTCTGTATAATTCATCAAATGAATCAAATAAAGCCAACACGGCAACTATCCTTATAAATAATTGTAGGCAGTTAATGTATCTTCCTAATGTAATACCAGTTTTTGTGGTAAATTCATTAAATATTATAATACAGTGATTTCAATTTTGCACGTCACGCACTCAAATTTTACAAAATCATTTTCCGACCAAACTTTTGAAGAGATCATAAACATCCAAAAAATTATTTTTCTATTATATTCTTGCATCTGTGGTTATCAAACAGGCCATAGAGAACATAAAAACGTAGAAAATATTCAATAAAGATATTTAAAACTGCTACTGGCGGCAATTACAAATCACAAAAACACAAATTTCGCGCATTTATAAAGTTTAAGATTTTTTAATAATTTATCTATGAATTCTAAAAATATAGGATAATTAGTAAAATATAGGTGAATTCATTGGCTGTAAAGCACTACAATCAGTTTTATGTCTTCATGTTAAAATTCGGAGGTATGATTTTTTTAATGTTGGCGGAAAATATTCAAAATCGTCCCCAAAAAACCGCGAGCAATCGGAGAAAAAAGATTTTTGACGCGCGATCGTTCGAGTGGTTAAATGTGATATAAATAAACTAAATTATATAAAAAAAGCAATACAATAACACCCCCCCATACACACAAGCCTTGCTTAATTATGGGGGTACATCAAATATATCTACTATGTAATTAATTACTGTATAAAATTTATTTGTAATTTATGTACCTTTTATTACTAATAAAAAAAAAAATATATATATATATATATATTATGTACAAACATAGAAAGCAAGACCGATATTAAGTACCTGGGCATAATAATAGACCAGCGTTTAAAATGGTCCCCACACATAAATATTCTGAACAACAGAATAAGGAAACTAACATATATATTTAGATGTTTAAGAGATATTTTAAACGAAAAATTACTTATAACTACATACTTCGCTTTCTGTCAATCAATTATACAATACGGCATTATAGGATGGGGCGGTACATATACAAATCAAACTCAAACAATTTACATATCACAAAAACTAATAATAAAAACAATTTAAAAAAAACCCTACTCACATTCATCAGAACTGTTATTCAAACAATTTAAGGTCAGAAAATTAAGTGCATTATACTTTTATCACGCGACATTACAAATTTATAAAGATAATATTCAAAATAAAGTTGCATCCTTTAAATAACAAAAATCTTAGACAAACATCAAAACTTCCTATTCCAAAATGTAAAAAAACAATAGGACAGTTAAATCATAAATATCTCGGAGTTAAATTTTTTAATTCACTACCTGAAAAAATCAGAAACATGAACAGTAACATAAAAAAATTTAAAACTCAACTTAAAAATTATACTGAAAATTTGAACTGAATAAAAAATAATAAATTGAACCAATTTAACAACACCCCCCATACACACAAGCCCTGCTTATTTATGGGGGTACATCAAATACATGTATTATGTAATTAATTATTGTGTAAAATTTATTATTTTTTATGTATACTTTTGTATATATATATATATCACGTTGACAGATTTCAGATTTCCGGCGTGTAATAGTTTAACACTGCATAATTCTAATTCACAGGACCTGGTGATGTCTAGGGTTCGTTCGATTGATTGTAAACTTTTATGAATTAAGATTGCAACTCCTCCATAGCCATCGGCTCTGTCTCGTCTATATGTTGTATAGTCTTTAATGCTTAAAATGTAATGAAATTGAAGCCATGTCTCGGAAATAAGTGCAATTTTGATGTGTTGCCTTTGTAAATATATTTCTAAATCAAGTTTTTTAAAGTGCAAACTCCGAGCATTCCATTGTAATACATTAAGATTATTTTTATCCATTGTTCAGCGTAAAGATTGATTTAAGGATTTCATTTAAGCCGCCTTCCTTAATAATTCCCATGATGGTGTCTATAAGTCCTAACCTAACCTAACTGCTAATTTCACAAGACTTTCCCAATTTTCACCATTCATAAATATTGTTAATATTTCTCGAGCAATGTTAACATTAATGTTTTCTTTATGATTAATTTGAGTTTCACCAGTGTTATTATTTCCTTTAAGTTTTTCAGCATAACTGGTTTCTCCACTTGATTTCCACACATTTTCATTATTTGAATTAGTCTTTTCTTTTTCTTTTAAGTCAGGTTTTTTCTTATCTACAAGTATTTTTGCTTGTTTGTATGTTACATTTTTTTGCCATTTTTTGGGTTATCTCTTTCTCGTTCTTCCCCTTTGGACAATTAATGTCGTTAGCCGCATGATCTCCTCCGCAGTTAACACACTTAGCTATCTTATCACAGGTCTCGTGTTGTTCATCACATTTGGGGCACAACTTTTTTTCTTTTTTACCACAGTTCTGAGCAATATGCCCATATATCCAACAACTATAGCATTGCATAACTCTAAATATGTAGGGTTCTACTCCAACTCTAACCCCATATATAGAGACGTAGGATGGGATATCTTTCCCAACAAATTTTAGACTCACAGTTGTCGTAAGCGTGAGTTGTCCTTCTTTTCCTTTTTTGGAGAGCCGCTTTATGCTAACCACCTCATTATCACTTTTTCTCACTTCCATGATCTCCTCATTAGTGACATTAAGATCTAATCGTCTGATGACATCAAAGGTATAATCAATGTTCTTTTTTATTGTCACTTCCCATTTCTTTAGAATAAAAATCGAATTTTTTTATGGCCTTTTCAGATTCCAAATTATTTGGGAACGTAATTTCAAATTTAGTTCCGGATATTACTTTATTTTTTTCAATTTTCATTCTGGATTTAAAAAGAATTTTGGCCATACCCAATTTACCAGGTAAGTTTTCTCCTTGAATTATGACAATTCCTTTCTTATCTTTAATTTCTTCATTCTTTGTTTCACTTGTTTCTGAGTTCATCCTTGATCTTTTACCGGATCGTGTAACCGTTTGCCACATCCCAAAAGACTCATCATTTTGAGCACTTGCTATTTCCATTTCATCATTTATCACTATTTTGGGCGATAGTGGGTACGCCATTTTAATAATGGAACCAGCGCCATCTGGTCCTGTTCTCTCCTTTATTTTACAATAATTAACACGTATAAATACATATAAACACAAATAAACTGTAAATTAGATGGGAGCAAATCTCGAAAACGTGCTGTCAAAACTGCTGTTATTGATAGACTGCGCTTTCTGTTCTGTATTTTGTAGAATAAATGTTTTTTATTGTGAATTTTTAATATGTTTTTGTATCCTCAATGGCATGGAATAAAGAACAACTTCTACGCCGACTAGATGCCGGCTGTAAATATAAATTATTTATTTTAAAAAAAATGGATGTACTAAGTAAACTTTCTTAAAATCCTCGTTAAAACATTATCGAAAATAATGGGTTTTAATGGCATCTTCGACCTAATAGAACGCCATTATTGAAAATGATTAATTTCTTTAAAAAAAAAGGTTTATTATTTTTTCTGAAAAACTTGGACAAACTTTAGATCTGAATAGCCAGGTACGTTTTCCACATCACATCTCCTTCCCCTCCCCACTACCCTCAGTATCACACCATACCAAAATTGGGGATGTCATTGGCACTCACTGGCTCGAGATGGTTGAGAGCAGTTGGGACTCTACTGTAATTTTCAGATAAAAAAGTTATACGCAAGTAGGAATCTTTTACGGTTTTTTTTTAAACTGACTGCACGTATAAGTATATCGTATTTTGTATTGCCGCGTGCTTCTTCGGAGAGTCGAAATTATTGTTAGTAAAAATATTTTTACAGCGGATTTTCACTCAAGATGCCTTCAGATATAAGTACATCCACTTTTGTTGTACGGCCGTATATCCTCTTTACATACTTACTTGAAGAAAAAATCTTCTAAAGGATCAGGCCGGATCAATTGTCGCCGGATCAAATGTCCGCCGGATCAACTATTCGCCGGATCAAGTGTCGGTCGGATCAAATTTCGCCGGACCAACTGTCGCCGGACCAAATGTCGCCGGATCAAACGTCGGGTCACCATATATATGCTTAAATTGTCAGAAAGAAAGGTTTACATTGACTATGTAAAATATTAAATGATGTTGTTTATAGTCCAGAATTGCTTGAATTAACAAGCTTGCGAATTGCACTTAATGCTGTATGTCGGGATTTATTTCCTCTGCGATCAACTACCACATGTATTCCTCTTTGCTCCTGGATCTGAAGATCCGTGCAATATCTAAATTAAATTAAATTAAAACCTAACCGTGAAAGTAAATAAAATTTAAATACCGTGTACATATACAATGGATATTCCATATACAATACAAAGGACACCTCTCAAATGTAATGACTAAAGACCCACTTGAAATTGGACCAAAAGGGTCCCCAACATCAAAATAATCTGTGCACCACTAAAAAGACCTCATGTGGGGACGAAACGCGTCAATAATAAAAATTAAATAAACACGCGTTTAATAAACATAAACAATTAAAATAAATATTTCAATACAGGAAAATACGTCCATGAGACTGGAAAAAAACAAACAACTAAGAAAAACATTTAAAAAACGTGCTCTCTAAGTGATATTGTTTATGTTGGTATCCGAGTTCAATGCTCTGAATTATTATGTTATAAACAATTTACGCCATCAACTAATATTTATAAACAAAAGTAAAGTGGATCTTGTCTTGCGAAGTCTTTACTCGAATTCACTTGCGAACTTTGTAATTTTTACCACTGTTGCAACCAAAGATATTGAAATATAAGTAGATGTGCCATCTGCTGTTTTTACTATGTGGGTCTGCGCTTCCGGGTGTCGCCGATATTGTTTACCAATTAACAAATAAACTAAAAGAACAAATAATTAACGAATAAACCAAACGAACGTTAAACTAAATGAACGAATTCTTTCCTTATTCTAAATATATTGTTAACCAATATTAATGCACATTTTCAAAAAATCAAAGAAATGAACAAATTATTTTTGTATGAAAACTACGCTAATTAGCGCGTAGTCCGGCGACAGTTGCGCGGACACCATAGCATATCTCTTCTGTATTTGAATATCTTTGGTTGCAACCATTCAAAACCAAATTTCAAATTCTAATCAAATTATGAAGCTATGACTAAACCACGTATTTTGACACATTTTCAAAGAGATTGCACTGAAGTGGTTCGTGATATAAAAATAATCCTGCAGAACAAAAAAACTTCGACAAACCTTCTATTCGTATATACACCAGACGGAAAAAAAAATATTGTGTATTCAAAAGCAGTTCAATAAACACATTTAAAACATAAACACATTCTTTCTTTTAGTGGCTTTGCAACGCATGCCGGATACTCACTAGTAAATAAATAAATACATTTTGCAAATTAAACTTTTAACTGAAACAAACAGGAAATAAACAAGTTTCACTACAAAGAATTAATAACCAGAGATTAAAGCAAAAAATACTCTTTTTCCATAAAAGAGGATTTATGTAAATGTAACCCTTCATCATTCGAATTCATTTAAAATGGGTGGTTTAAGTTTAAGCCAAAAGTGGGAAATCGCCCAACAAGATACGTCCGGTGTGAATCGTGCATTAGAATGTAAATCCGGATACATGCCCTTAAACCGCACTCGTAGTACGCCTATACACATGCCTTTACGATAAATTATTTGTATACCTATATGTGCATGGGCCCCTCGCGGTTAGAAATTCATTGGGGATAAAAGGGCCAGAAGGCATTGCGGTCCACGGCTCAGGGAAAATGTTGTAAATCGATTTATTTACATTAATTCCGAATCAAAGTGGTCTTCTTTTAACTCAATTTTCATATATAATATAAGTTGTAGTAAAATATTTATAAAAAAATTACGCTTTTACAAATGCGGAAAGATTGTTTCAACAATGAGAGCTTAACTCTTTTTTCGAACACCAGTAGACCAAATATTCTTAGCTCTTAGTCCCGCGCTGTCACAGCCTAACAATTCTACTAACATATCGGAGTGAAATGGTTTAACAAATTACCCGTCAACTTAAGATTGGAAACATAAATTATAAAAAAATTCAAAAGTTCATTAAAAACACTCTATAAATAGCATATTACAATGATTACATTTAAAACAACAATATAATACTCCTCAATTGTAATATTGGATATCCTTTTTATTTTTCTCTTTTTTTCTTTTATTTCCTCTTTTTTTCTGTATAAAAAAAATAAATTTCTATAAATTTTTATTAAAGTGTGGTATACATGTCTTTCCCCGCCTTTCTAACACGAGCATTACTCTAAAAAGGGTGTTACACGAATTATGATTTATTTTTATTTTTTTAACATGAGCTCCACACAGGAGGCCCTGAGGAAAATAATTTCCCTCAGGATCTATGTCATTTTTGGGAATGCTGTGTAGAGGGTTTTTTAATGAAAGGAAGGAGAGGAGAGTTCTGGGAAAGAAAAGGGTTTAGGGGTGGGTAGTAATCTGGGGTTCAGTATGTCCTGGTCATCCGTCTCTAAGACCTAGACAAACCTCACCCCATGTGATCATCACAATCACCAAACGTGATTTAGCATGGGTGTTGGTTATCCAATAAAGGTTCCCGGGCGGCGGTACCCATTCCCGCATCCCAAATTGAATGTATTTTTAAAATAAAAAAAACTAATAAAAAATACCTTAAATTTTAATAAATTCAAAAAATAAAAACCAAATTAAAAGTAAAATAGGATTATTATTTTTTTTTGTAATGTGAACTCCTACAATAGTTCCAACTGCCAGGGGCAGTAGCTCATTTAATAGTGATGTGTTTTAAGGGTGGAGGGAATGAGAAAAAGAAGGAAATCAGGAAGAGGTTGGGAAAACCACCTTGTACTTCGGATCTGATCATCAAATACGGCTAAGTCTGTTTCTATTTTGATTGGTGGCCTATCAAAACGATATTGAGTATAATACTACTGGACTAGTAATAGTTTATCAGATTAGATATTTGGGATTACAATGATAGTTAGTTTAAAACTAAAATAAAATAAATTATCCTAAAAAGTGTAAATAAACGTCGTCTATGTTATCATAATTTCGGATATCGATAGTTTAGTCCGATATAACCGTAGAGAATGGTGACAATGGCGAGACACTGTTGTACCTGCATTCATAAATAATTTATTGACGTGTATGAACTTTAAACTAAAACATTTTATTTCGACCCTTGACAATGATATAGGATGCAGAAGACAACATCTGATCATAAATGTCGTAGGGTATACAAATAGTAAACCGAATAATGAAAAGGCTTACACAAGTATATCACTCAAAATGAATAATTTACAAAACATCAAAATTTTAAATAGAAACTCACCATAATATCTAAAAGTAATAAGTAAAAATAAAATACATACACATATTTGTAAGTTGTTTAGGGAGGAACTTGACTTACTTTAACCAGTTTGTCCTGACATTATTGGGAGTAAAAAATATGAATGAAATTTTGGTCTCCGGTGACTTTTTTTAATGTTTTTTCTCTTTTCTGAAATAATTGATTAAATAGTGATGTAGTGGTGTACACAAAGTATTTTATTTTCATTAAATAAAAATGACGCAACCAAGTGAATTTTCGATAATTGAAGAAGTGAACAGAAGGTTATTCGAACAAAAAAACCTTTATCTTCTTTGAAAATAATTATTCAAAGGTTTCCCGAAAATCATATTTTTTTTAAATACCTACGTGCATAATTACGTAGATACATAGAACCTACAAGAGTGTCTGATATAAGTGTATTTTTAAATATATTAGAAGTTAGGTTAAGATTAGGTACTTACTAAGGTTGTTGAACTCATCATTCCGGGTTTTGTTTTTGGTGACGGATCCGTTTCCCCTGGTTTTTCCACTTTTTATTCAAAAGGTTTTCGTGAAAGATATTTATCACCTGGCATATTTTCTTTTCTTCTTTTTAAGGGAAGAATTCCAAGATTTTGCATTTATGCTTTTACATCTCTTAATCTGTGGACGTGTTTCTAAAAATCTTTTTTTATGTCTTTCATTTATCATCTACCAGTATGATTAAAAATACTATAAGTAAGAAATAGCCCCAATAATAGTTAATATTTAAAATCCCCTTTAAAAAATCATCATCATTCAAAAAAGGTACAAAACGATTTATTCAAAAATTCATGATTTCAAATTGAGAATCAACTAACATAAATTAGCAAAATCAATTTATTATCGTCTGTTGTTTCTTAACTTCATCATGGCGGTATTTTAATAAAAATATTATGATTGGATAATAAATATAAATATAAAAATAAATAGATTTTCGACAAGATAACACATACTCAAAATAATGTACTATCCTCCTTCTTATTATTATTATTTAGATCGATTGTTTTTTGTTTTGTCTCATTTGTCACACCACCACCATGATATTTTACAGATATTTTACGATAAAATGTGTTAAAATGTGTTAATGCTTATAGTATTGCCAATTTTCTCAGATTGTAAACAGGAATCAATTATACCACACACGCATATACTATCTACTAGCAACAACATTTACAGTAATATATATCACAATAATAATAAAACTTGGAAAAAATATAAGTACTGCAAATTCTCAAGTCGGTTTTTATCATAATATTGTAATGATTGTTCTTGTTTTAAAATATTTATTGCATTCAGTTTGCTCCAGTACTTACCTAGTTCTCGCCTATTTATCACACTTCAAACTCACATACTCTCTTTATATTTACTTAGGTTACATTTAGTTCGTACTTAAAGAAATATTGTTTTTTTTTTCAAAAAAGATTTTTGTCATAAGAAATGAATGATATTAATTTATATTTTTTTTAAATAATTTTACTTAAATATGTTAACACTTAACTAGACTTCACTTCGAAATAACTATCGTCCATTGGTCACCATGATACAGGCAGCTGCCTAGTATGGTGACCTAATGTATCTTCCCAAGCAAATATACTAATTATGTAACATGTAATTAATAAATAAAATAAATAAATAAATAAAAAATACTGTCTTGATGAAGCACAAAATAATCAGTAGGCCTTTGACGGACTCCGTGGTCGAGGGGAAAGGCTCTAGACTAGCAATCAAATACTGGCATGCGAAAGTATATTTTAGAGGATTAAATTGTTTGTTATTTCACAATTTATACATTTAAATTAATAAAAAGTACGTTTGCGGCACCTTTCGTGAGTGGTAGGACACCACGGGTATCACCCTCGTATAAGACCACATTCAGAATTGAAACGTTGCATGAAATGGCATTAGCCATTTTTGGCGTCCAGATCAGAATAGCCGGGTGCTCCCAAACTTCCTCTCCCCATATTTTTTTTCTCCCTATAAACCTTCAGCCTCACAACATACCCCAATTGGGGATGCCATATTCTCACTGGTTCCAGACGGTTGAGAGCAGTTAGGACTCTGGTGCGGTATTCACAAAAAAAAAATCAAAACGTATAAACAAAAATAATTAATGTAACACATCAACTTTTAATTTTGTGGTGAAACATCAAACAGCACGACCTATGTAGTTGCGCCGTCATTCATTTCATCAAACTTAGAAAAAAATGCGTATTTGTACGCCTGTGTGTTTATCTTCTTCTTTGCGTGTCGTATCAGGTCCCCCCGACGTTGGCGATCACTCTTGAGAATGTCTCTCTGTCTTGCGCTGCCCGGAATAGCTCCTCCACACTTCTAATGCCGGTCCACTCTCGTATATTACGCAGACAAGACATTTGTCTCCTACCAGGCCCTCGGCGACCCTCTATCTTGCCTTTCAATATCAAATGGAGCAAGTGATACTTCTCCCCTCGAAGTATATGACCCAGATATGAAATTTTCCTGATTTTTATTAATGTAAGCAGTTATCTATCTGCTCTAGCCCGCCTGAGAATTTCTGTGTTGGTGATCATGTCAGTCCATGGGACCTTGAGCATTCTTCGGTGAAGCCACATTTCAAAAGCCTCTAACCTGTTCATGGTATTTACTTTCAAGGTCCATGTTTCACATCCATAGAGCAAGACCGACCACACATAACATTTTAGCATTATCTGCCTTAGTTTTAAGCTGATATTGTCATTGCAGAAGAGGGATTTCATTTTAATGAACGCAGTTCTTGCTGCTTCAATTCTGCATCTAACCTCCACATCTGGGTCAAGAGTCTCCGTGAGAATACTGCCGAGGTATCTAAATCTTTCCACCTTTTCGACATTGCAACCATTTAACAGTATCACTGATTCAGAGTGATCTAGTCGTCCAAATGTCATCCATTTAGTTTTATTGACGTTGATTGCTAGGCCCAGTTGCTCACCAGCATTATTAACAAGATTTAATAGGTCTTGGAGGTCATCGATACAGTCAGCTAGTAATACAGTATCATCTGCGTATCTTATGTTATTAATGACAACTCCGTTGATCTTCAGACCCTTATCAGTATTACTTAGGGCTCTTTTAAAGACATAGTTGGAATAGAGATTAAACAATAGTGGCGACAGGATACAGCCTTGTCGTACTCCACGCTGAATGGCAATTGCATTAGATCTCTCATTCCCATGTCTTATTTCTGCTGTTTGGAACAAATACAGGTTTTTAATGAAATTCTGGTCTTTGGTGTCAACGTTACAATCCGCAAGCATTTTCATTAGGTCAGCATGTTTTACCCTGTCAAATGCCTTTTCGTATTCAATAAAACAGGCAAAGACTTCCTTTCTTTGGTCACGACACTTTTTCAATAGTACGTCGATAGACAATAATGCTTCACGCGTCCCGAACGCATTTCTGAAGCCAAACTGAGTGTAATCCAAGTCCTGCTCGCACTTATTGCGTATCCTGGCATGTATTATTTTAAGGAATAATTTAAGGACATGACTCATCAGGCTTGTTAATCGATAGTCACTGTGTGTTTATAAGTTCCGCTAAATAGATGGAATACATTGTTACCGACAACGAGTCTGTATGCCGAGTTTCAGCTTGATTGGATGAAGGAAAGTGGGTTAATTTCCACTTCAAGATTTGCATTCATTCCATTCAAGAAAACAAAATCGAAATCCAAATAGATGTTCAATTTTATCGGAATAAGTTTTTAAAATCTTTTGAAGGTGAACCACTAACGTAATATAGCATTGAAGAAGAAGATAAAACTAATAAACCTAAGTGAAATATGAAACAGAACGAGATCCATAAAAATAAAAAGTAAAATCGCGTTCGATCCCTAGCTGCGACCGTTACCTATATATTTTTCGGTGTCTTGTTTTGTTTCGT
Organism: Limnephilus rhombicus; assembly: GCA_929108145.2. Taxonomy (NCBI): domain Eukaryota; kingdom Metazoa; phylum Arthropoda; class Insecta; order Trichoptera; family Limnephilidae; genus Limnephilus; species Limnephilus rhombicus. The sequence continues at coordinate 45,529,051 of OV815278.1, forward strand.
TTAAATTTATTCGTATTATTTTTTCTTCAGTCAAATAGATCTATTTAAAAAGGCGTTGAAAAAACCAACATTTTGTCAGCGTATTTTTTTATTATTGTCCACCATTAAAAGGATGCTATCTACCATAATCCAAAATAAGGACCTAGGCTATCAAAAGATACTAACAAATCAATTTTAATTATTTTTCCATTGAACATATTTTTTAGAATTTATTGAGTAAATTCTAAATGAAATTAGCCCTGGTATGTGGAACATTTCAATTTTTTATTTTTTTATTTTAAAAAGAAAGACAAACATTCCCGGGTTACGAATAACCCAACCATGTTTGTAAATCTCCTACTACCACCACAGAATGCCGAAAATGTTGCTTGTATTGTGATGGAGGACTTAGCCAGCCGAGGAATTGAACACACGACGCCCGGATGGGATCCAAGCGCTATGCCCACTCAATCACTAACCAGTCATAATTAGACATAATTAGACACCTCTTATATTATATAATTTCAATCAATTATGCAAACCGAAAACATCGGAATTTGATATAAAACCTTGAAGATAAACATTCCCCAATCCTCAATCGACTACCGTTAAAGCTTGGAAGTTCCTTAACGCCGTCATTGAATATTGAAAACAATTTAACCTCTTCATTTCTACTATCCACTGCAGCCTTAAATGCATTCTCATCGCTTATGCAGCGCGTTCTCCTGCAGCGAAAAGGGCAGGAAGCAGAAGGCCGTACCGTGTTGCTTAGTGCATTATTGTAATTTAGCAACACCCTTTGAATACGAAATGCAAGGAATGTTCTAGTTATAAATAAATTGAATTATCTGCGGCTTTAACTGCATAACTCGGACAATAATTATAATAAACCAGGTGAATAATTTTATTTCTGATACCTGTGTACATTCTTAATTGTTTTTCTTCACTGAGACTATGACATTTGAAAATTCATTAATACAATTCTAACGCGCTGAATATAATTATTATAAGTAATAATTAATAATTATTATAAGCAATAATTATCAGCCTGAAACACTCATCAACATTGAAAAATCTTCCGAGAAAAGATACTTGCCACCAACGGGACTTGAACCCGTGTCCTTCTGATTGCCGGTCAGCTGCTCTTGACCACTGAGCTATGGGGGCTTATCAAATACCCGCCAAATAATTCAATATATACTGGTGTTTCATTCAACAATTACTGCTTATTATATTTTTTCCACCTGAAAACAACCAACTTTATTTTTGCGAGAGAGACATTGTAAGTGTTAAATCCCTCGCTAGGTGGCGTCGAGACAAATTATGACTACATTTATTGGGGAAATACTTAAACTTGTCAAATATTAATTATTATTTTTAATTTATAAACTAACGTTTAGACAAGATTTTTATGCATAGCACAAAGGTAACAATTATTATAAGCAATAATTATCAGCCTGAAACACTTATCAACATTGAAAAATCTTCCGAGAAAAGATACTTGCCGCCAACGGGACTTGAACCCATGTTTAACACTTACAATGTCTCTCTCGCAAAAATAAAGTTGGTTGTTTTCAGGTGGAAAAAATATAATAAGCAGTAATTGTTGAATGAGACACTAGTAAATATTGAATTATTTGGCGGGTATTTGATAAGCCCCCATCGCTCAGTGGTCAAGAGCAGCTGACCGGCAATCAGAAAGACACGGGTTCAAGTTCCGTTGGCGGCAAGTATCTTTTCTCGGAAGATTTTTCAATGTTGATGAGTGTTTCAGGCTGATAATTATTGCCAATAATAATTGTTACCCTTTGTGCTATGCATAAAAATCTTGTCTAAACGTTATTTTATAAATTAAAAATAATAATTAATAATTAATAGCCTGAAACACTCATCTACATTGAAAAAATCTCCCGAGAAAAGGTACATGCCGCCGACGGGATTCGAACCCGCGTCCTTCTGATTTCCGGTCTACTGCTCTGTCCACTGAGCTACGTCGGCTTATCTCCTGCCCGCCAAATAATTCTATATATACTAGTGTTTCACTCAACAATAACTGCGTATTACATTTTTTTTACCTGCAAATAACCAACTTTATTTTTATATGAGAAAGGAATTGTAAGTGCTAAATCTCACACTATGTGGCGTCGAGAGAAATTATGTGTACATTTTTTGGTGAAATACTTCAGGCTAATAATTAATACTTATAATAATTGTGCGGGATGAGTTTTTTAAAAAGAAGTGAGTGAATTCCGTGTCATAAATCTGTGCTAATCCGGTATAATGATTGTGGAAATAGCCTTGACCCGCACACCTTACTTCATTCTTTATTATCTTCGTATTAAAATGCATCAATCCAGATTGTTAATCTTTTGCTATTGTGACTTTTGACTTTACCTCACTTCAATACCTATTTGGTTCACATGTCTTCTTGTAAATACCTTATTTATGCTACACGGTGAAAACGGTAACAGGTGAGAGAAAGAGAGCTTGACAAAACTATCCGCAAAACCGACGCAAGAACTTCTTGGATGCAAAGAACGTCTTGGACATCTTCCCATCCGTGGCCAGGACTCCGGACATACGGGCTTCTTCCCCAGGAAACCCTCGAGCATCCAGGTGGGTGGCTTTTCCGCGACCGCGTAAAGAAGCCTCAATCCGAGAATTCTCACCCCCAAACACCACGCGCAACTTGACGTCTTAGACCTCAGACAGGATGGTGGAGCTTACTAAATTACACGTTCCAGCCACATCCGAAGACCTCCGCAACCAGACAGTCTCCGCTAAAACCCGTATCGGGGACAAATTCAAACGTAAAAGTCACATTGACTTCAGTATCCGGACCGCCATGACCGGCACATTTCCTTTAATGCCTCCATATCTCAAATATGAGACCAATGGACAAAGGACTTCAAAATAACTTGCATATTCACTTGACGCTACTGCATCGCCATCGCCAATAACACTCCCCGCCGTCAATCCATAAGTAAGGAAGGCTTCGTTCTTAAAAGAACCAAAAATAAAACCGTCCCCTCATGGAACACAAATCCACGTCCGCCGCCATGTTTCTCCCCTCCCCGCGGTTAACTGTCAAACTAAATAATAAAAAATAAAACAAAACCGTACCTACTCGCGTAGTTAACACTCGCAAAAATTAATACGTTACAAGATGGTTACCTCTTCAAGGCTCTTGCAAGGACTCTAATTTTTTGGTAAAAACGATTCTACATTATTTGATAACGAAACTAGACCTCCAATTTCCCGCATACGTTGTTAGGCAGCAGTATGTAAGTGCTACTATGTACAATTGTTAGTATGTAAGGAAAGTATAATGAAAATCTTACCTTGACCTCTTTTAGGTGATGGAAATAATAAAGAAAAACAAAAGTAGGCAGTTTGCCTACTCTGACAAATTTATGTACATATAAACACTAAGCATGAAGTGAGTATAAAGATAGCATCAGAAGTATAAAGATAGCATAAATATTACTGTATGTCATATGATACATAATCGATTGACATACATAGTTGTTTACTCCACCGAAATTTTACATATCTTTCTATTAATTTCAAACCTATGGCCAAAACGAAATGGACATTTAGTGGGCACTTCATAACAGTACAATACCAATTTTTTCACATTACTGGAACATGCAGCATTGCAAAGGGGATCCTTTCTGATCTCCGCAAAGGGAAACTTCTCACAAAAGTATGAACATAAAAACAAACGTTACAATAAAAGCTAAGTGTCACCTCCTCGTGGTTTTATCACCCTCAAGGGAGGAAGACCGGCCGATAGTATTTGCATACTCACCCCTATTCTGCCAGTGGCCAACCCTTAAAAAGATACAGGTCGTTCTGGATCAAGCGATACAGAAGATATGAATTTCTTTGAAACATGAAATACTTTTTACGTAGAAATGGTTTTGCTGTTCTCGATAACCCGTGGTACTGTGGTTAAACACTTTGTGTTATCAATTCCAGCGAATTTTATTTATTCCGTAAGTAATGTAAATAATTATTATAAGCAATAATTATCAACAATGTTTGTTCTGCAAACTTAAAAAAAAAAATGAAAACACCCGTATAAATATTGAGAAGGTAATAATAGTAAATATTGTAAAACTATAATCAGCATTACACAAATGTAGTTTCGGAAAACTTCCAACGAATGAAATGCACATTCCATAAAAATACAAGACGATTCACAAATATTTTTCTTTATAAGAAACTGAGACAGCAGTTTTCCTGCGTTGGTCTAGTAAATGTTTTTCTAACCCCACAATATCGTATGTATTCTGCAAAGAACTGTTTTGATAAATGAAATATGCGATTTCTCTTATGGGAAATAAATATTTTATATCGTATCATAGGAAGACATTGAGATTCATGCTTTGAAAGAATAAATAAAATTATTTTCTACGAATCCCTTTATTTCTTTTATGGTTTATTGATTTTTAGAAGTAGGTATTATCAATGGTATAATAAATTTGTCAAGTCTATTCTTTTCAAAGGTATTTTCACTGAAAATGAAAAGTATCTATCATAATGACATACAAAAAAATATTTTTTTAATTTAATAAAATTAACGATAACACAATATGAATCGAGTAATGTAGACACAACCTCTTCCAAGGCATGAATTAATTTGTTACATATTGTCAAGAAGTCATCTAAAACATCGTTCTCAAAGGGCTCTCATGTTTTTACTGTTTATAAAATATCAACTTGGTTGAAGATTGAGGTTGTTTTATCCAGAACTATTATAATAACATGTATAAATATGTAGGCCAATGTATACTACTCCAAAGCTGGTCATAACATTATTAACTTCTGGAATTAATGTCGCAAAGTAAACCATATACAAAATTAAAGAACGGTAATGAAATCATCACAGAAGACATCAAGATATTCGAATACTTTAATAACTACTTTTGTAATATTGGCGCTTCTTTGGCTGATAATATAATCAACAAATACACCCATAAACTGGATGATAAAATTACATTAAAGTATGAAAGTGCAGAATCAATATACCTACAACCCACAACTGAACCAGAAATATTAGCTATTATAAAATCCTTAAAATCAAACGCTAGTGCTGGACATGATCAACTAAAATGTACAACAGTACAAAAACTTGCCCCACTACTAACTCCTATACTAACTAAACTGATTAACCTGAGCCTAAAATAAGGTCGATTTCCGGACAGTTGTAAAATTGTAAGGGTTATCCCAATATATAAAGGGAGCTTGAAAACTCAAACATCTAACTACTGGCCCATTTCTGTCCTACCGATTCTATCAAAAATATATGAAAGAGTAATATACGATAGGCTAGACAACTTTCTGAAAATAAAATCATTGCTATATGCCAAACAATACGGTTTCAGAAATAAATCTAATACTCTCTCTGCGACTTATGACCTTATAAATAAATTTAGAACTAGCATAGATAATAAAAACTATGTCATAGCATTTCTCGTAGACCTTCAAAAATCCTTTGACACCGTGAGTCATGAAATACTGATTAAAAAAATAGAAAAAACGGGTGTAACCGGTCCAGCCATCAAACTAATAAAATCTTATCTGTCCAACAGAAAACAATGTGTTAACATAGGAGATAAAAAACAGTCAACTCGAGAGTATAAACTATGGAGTTCCACAAGGATCAATACTGGGGCTACTTTTATTCCAAATATACATAAATGACATCTGTCAGCTAAAACTACACGGTAAAATCTTCTTATACGCAGATGACACGGCAATATTTTACTTCGGCAAAAACTTAGAAAGTCTATTAGAACAATCTTAAACGGATCTTAATGTACTAAACAATATATTAACAATAAACATTAATAAAACCGGTTACATGATCTTAAGCTCACCTAAAAGAATAATACCATCGCATAAACCATTACAAATAGAAGAAAGAGACCTACATATTCTAGATAGCGAAAAATACCTGGGCTTATATATTGATAAACATCTGACATTTAAACAACACGTAGAAAAACTAAAAACAAATTCATTCAATCTCATTAATGGTGTATTTGGTAGAATTGCTCACCTTCACCAACAGAGGTAAAGAGGGGCTTATACTTTAGCTTAATCCAGTCCCACCTAAATTATTTAATAGAAATATGGGGGAAACACATACATTACGTACATAAACGATTTACAAATAATACAGAACAAAGTTATTAAAAAAACTCTTCAACTATAATCCAGACACTCCCACAAAAAAACTATACCAGGAAATGAACCTTTTAAAAATAAGAACATTGTACGAATATAACATGTCTTTTAATCTACAAAATACAAAATGGACTTATATACACAAACACAACATTTATAAAAACATCACAAGTATACGAACATTATACTAGACAACACAATAAATTGTACAAAAAATACTGTAAAGACTGAAAGAAAAGTATTGGCCACGAGGGAGTTCACATAATATAATCTCCTTCCAGATAACCTAAAAACGGAAAAGATTATAAAAACCTTTAAAAAAAACTATTTAAACTTAAGATGTTAGAACAAAATTAAAAAATTAATCAAAATTATGTATAGTTAAAATATTATTATTACTATACTTGTACTACTATACTATATATGCTCTGTATTTAAGATGGTACGAGAGATTTTTCAATATAAAATGGTTTTTTTGCGTTTTTGAAGTCGCCTACGTCCATAAATGTACGAACAAAAAAAAAGTTAAATCAAAAGAATGATAGTTACATTTACGTTCTATCCCACAAAATATTTTTTTTTTTTTTTTTAAAGAAAGACAAACATTCCCGATTTACGAATAACCCAACAATGTTTGAAAATCTCCTACTACCACCACATAATTATACATTGTTATACATTATTATACATTGTCAAAAAATATTTTTCTTACTTTACAACTGTTTTAAAAATAGCTGTTTTCAACAAATCTCAATCGACCAGCAAATATTTTTCTTTTGTGGTCATATACAAGAAGGAAAAAAAAGAAAAAAAATATGTTTAGATAGAAAACATCTCAATCTATGCCTGCTCATTTTTACATTTTTTAATTAAAGAGCCTTTTTACCTAAATTACGATGTGATGCTATTAAAAAAACTGCATAAATCAGTCAACTTTAAAATCGTTTTAATGTTCCAAAAAACAGGTTAGTTAATAAAATAAAAATATCATCCAATTAAACGGTATTTTAAGTAAGTCAATTTAAAAAAAATATTTATTGAATTCCAATGATTTACTTGGTTTACTTCGATATTCGTAAGTATATATAATGACCACTTTGATCAATCAATTTCATTGCGCGAACAGGCCTCGCCGAGAACAGTCGCCCCCGTCGCTGTCCCGCGTGATTTAAGTAAAAACAGAATCACCAAAAAGATCAATCATTTACTAGACCTGAATACATTGTGAGAATTATTAAACTGACCTTTTTACAATGTTCTTTAATTTACCATCCACAATATTTGCGCGGGCGAATTCAGTCGGCGTTGGCCTCAGGGATATTCAACGCAAACATTTAATATTCTGTTTTTATGATAATAAAAAAACAATTGAAAATAATTACATAAATCTTTCTGATAATTACATAAGAAACTATAATATGATATGCATAATTCGGTGTTAAATAAATACATATTAAAAAAAATCTTAATGTAATTTCGTTAAATTATTTACATAAAAATTATTCCTTACATCCTAGTTTTGTTCACTTTTAGAAATATTTATTTTTAAAATATTTCTTTTTTGTAAAATATTTCTTTCATTACTAGTTTTGTCATTTTTGGTAAGGCTCTCGACTAGCGTTAAATTTTATTTGATTTTTTTATATTATTCCACAATTTACTAATTTTAAAATATTAGGTCCTTACATATGAAATTGGCGTTTTGTATGGGAGGAACATAAAGTCTTTTTTTTTTAAATATTATATATTTATTTAATCAAAGGTACCATTGCTATCTATGCACTTTTACCATCTCATAGGTATTCATCGATCCCTTTACTAAAAAAACCATTCGGACGGGAATCAATAAAATCTTCGATAGTCCAGTCAACCTGTGTCGTAGAACACCAGTTGAAGGAAATAAATACTATAAAGCTAATTTTTTCCCCATTGCTACTACTATTTAGACAAGTGTTTTGTCAAAAGTCCCCGCCCCTACCACCCTTGCTCCACCCCCTGTGCCCCCCAAACATGAAAATTGTAAGGGTTTTGTAAATCGCGTCTATCTCAATTACTAAACAACACATCGGATTGAAACTTTTTTATTCTCTTTTTTATAATATTTTATACAATTAATGTCCAGTAAATTTTCATCGTAACTTTTACCGTTTGTTTGTAATTAATATGAAAAGGTAAAAATTTGTATATTTTTTTGAACGAAATTTTACTTTTTGTCACAGAACTTTTCAGGCCGACATTTTATGAAAAAATGTTTCCTACAAAGGTTATAGCCCTTTCTATGAGCTATGAAATAATATATTTTAATGTATACTTTATGGCAAGAAAACACCAGATATCAACCGTGAATGCTTGGTGCGCACCATATCTGCGGCGCTCCGCGGCAGCCGATTCATTGCCGCACTACTCATGTTTGTTTATACTTATTTATTGTATTTTTTGTCAATTGCTTTAAAATTTGGTTTTACTGAAGAAGTGAAATAATGCTTACTGGTATCAGTTCAAGATTTCAGCAATTAAAAATGCCAGAGTTGTTGCATGCAGAGTGAATCATGCCAAGGTCAGAGTCCAGAGAGAGGGTCGCGTCGCAAATGTCCCTATTTCGCAGTGATTGTGTTTACGGTTTGTGTTTGTTTTTGTGAACCAAAATGGAGGACGTGTCTTGTGCTATTTGTTTTGCTTTTGTGCCAGTTTCACTACCTGGATGGTCTGGATACATGCGAAACTGTTTCGATGGTAGACAAAACTTTGAACCATCTTATGTACTAGCTTTGCCTTTCATAAACATAGATCCAGGAAATCTGACTGCTATTTATTCTGCCCTATAAATTGCAATCCGATATGTTGTTTAGTAATTGAGATAGACGTGATTTACGAAACCCTTACACTTTTCATGTTTAAGGGGCACAGGGGGGGAGCAAGGGGGGCGGGGGCGAGGATTTTTGGCTAAACACTTGTCTAAATGATAGTAGTCGATGGGAAAAAAATAAACTTTATACTATTTTTTTCCATCTAAAAACACAGGTTGACTGGGCTATGAAGGCGGTTTGGACTGCCCCATCGGAGTTGAATTTTTTCCCTTGCAAGAAGTTATCCAAATTTAGAAAAAATGGTAATCTGTTGGGGCAAGGTCCGGAGAGTACGGTGGATGTCTTAGACATTCCAATTGAAGCTCCTCTAATTTGGTAGCCGTCTGTTGTGCAGTGTGTGGTCTAGCGTTGTCATGAAGCAGCAGTGGCCTAGAGCGATTAACCAGCCTCGGTTGTTTAGCAGCTAGCTTTTCCATCATGGTTTGCAGTTGCTGACAATAGACATCTGCCGTAATCGTCTGGCCAGATTTAAGAAAGCTGTAGTGAACGACACCAGCACTAGTCGACCAAACGCTCACAAGTAACTTTTTTGGAGTCAATTTTCGCTTGGGGCATGGTTTGGCTGGTTCGGCAGGGTTCAGCCATTGCGATGAGCAAACATACTTGACTTTATATATACTCTTACTTACACCAGCGCATATGTACAAAAAATCTTCACTATATATAAATTCGTTTGATATTCATATCAACTTATTGTTATGGGTATTTTTAAAGTCGATTATACGTTTGAAGTGGAGGGTTTTTATGTAAACAAAGGAGAGAAAGTTTTAGGAAGGAAAAGGGTATGAGAGGTGATTAGAAATCAGGGGTCAGTGTGTCGAGGAGTGATGGAAATATGAATCCATTCCGCGGTGAAAGGTAATGAATCGAGAAAATAGATGATCTGCCAGCAACGCACAAGCAACCGATTGAAAAAAAAATTATCCTTAAAAATTTATAATGGGTTTTAAATCATCAAATATTTGAAGAAAATTTTCGAGTTCTGTGAAAGTTCTATTCAAGTTCTGTGATATTTAATTTTTATGATGCAACTGGCTTATAATGATATAATAACAGAACTTGAGTAGAACTCACACAAAACGTGGATATTATCTTAAAATATTTGATGAATTGTTAAAATTTTTTACAAATATTAAATAAAAAAGATTTAAAAAAAGGATTAATAAAAGTATCTACATACATAATCGTCTATTCAACCGTTATATTATTCACAATAAATATGTCCAGTTGTGAAAGTAAATCAAAGACAAAAATATTTTTTTCTTTGTGATAATTAATAACAAAAATAATTTTCGATTCATCAAAGTAATATTTACTTACCCCAAAATACATAATTTGAGATGAAAAAGGCATAATTTCCATTGAAAAATATTCTTTTCTGCAGAAACTCAAATGAAACTGATTTTATACCCCTGACAACGGTGCATATTCTGTGAACATAATTACACACGAGTTTCACGGTAAAGTCGACGCCTTACAACTTGACGCGAGGAACAAATGCCGCGGAATTAGATTAGAAGAGGCGTTATGAAATTATTTACAAATTCGTCGAGGATTTTTCGTTGCCGAATTCAAGAAACGACACGGGCGACGTTACATCAATGTCCGAAACTAAAATCACCGAATTTGAAAACAGTCGTAGCCCTGCTAAGCTCTTAAGTTAAGAAAGCGAAATATTATATTTCTTTTAACATATTAATAATAAAAAATATTTAAAAATGTATAAAACACTAATAGCCTGTATTTCGCCATCAACCTACGCAACCGCTACCATGGTATTTACCACTCGGACCCTTAAGCTTGTTTTCACGATAATATAACATTACCAGACATATGTATGACAAATGAGGCGTACTGACTTATTAAGAAAATGCACAATAAATTTAAGTTAAGTGCTTGATTTCTAATATCTTTTTCTGATTTTTCTGTTTCCAGATTTTCGATTGAGTTTCGCTTATATTGTCTTCATTTAATTAAATAATAAAATTTAATTTAATAATATTAATATCAAGTTCTGCAAGTATTATAGTATTTATTTTTGTTACAGCTGTTTCGGTTTACAAGACCATTACGGTTTACAAGACCACAAGAAAAGGAAACTATTAAAGCAATCGCGACTAATAATGGCTATGAGGCAAATAACATTGATAAAATAATAAATAACAAGAAATACAAAAATAAAATTAACTTAGTATATCCGATACATAACAAAAAAATTTAAAAATTTGTATGTCTCGAATTTCTCGATCAATATCTTTAAAAATTGCAAAAGCAATTAAAAAATGTGGTTAAATATAGATTTCAGAACCAATTGTAATACAGGAACAAGCCTTAAAAACTCAAAATACCAAAGCCTTTAAAACTTAAAAACTCTGTATAAATTCTAAACTCAATAACGGTGGCATATATGAATTAAAATGTGACCACGCCGACTGTAACGCTACTTACATCGGAAAAAGAGGTAGGGCATTCCCAACTAGATTCAAAGAACATACTCGTATACGATGTTATAATATAATAATAATAACACTTCTTTAAAATTCGCAGAACGCATCTCAGTGAATAAATCACGTTCCACTTAAAAATATCTCGCCAAAACCATTACATATAGATAGGGTCTTAGATTAAAATTGCTTGAACTAATTTGCTACATTATTAATAAAGTAAGGGAAATTATTTATTCCCCACTACTTAGTATGGTTAAAAGGGATCGAAAGTGAATTTAGTCAAAAAAATTTTCGACTAAAAGGGATCGAAATGAATATCTAGTATCCTTCAATGGAAGCAATCTTCCGAACAGGCCCTCCATTGATATGCTTGGTGTAACCCTAAGTGACGAGCTCAGGTATGGGGGCTCCTTCCAGAGTAAAGTTAGCCTCCCAAAAACTGGACGTATTGTACAGGGCCCGCAGACACTTTAATAGTACACAACTGCTAACCCTGTACATATCACAAGTGCGCCCCACGGTTGAATTTGGCAGCCACCTCTGGTCTGGAACTCCAAAATTCCTGAAAAATACCCTCAACTCTGTGCAGAAACGGGCGGTCCGTTTAATAGATTCTCCCATCTTAACAGACGGATTGCAATCTTTAGAGCACAGGCGTCGGGTGGGAATGCTATCCTTGTTCTACCGGTATTACAATGGAATATGCTCCGAGGAACTAGCATCATTGATCCCTTCGGCACTGGTGCATAGTCGGGAAACACGCCAAACGCGTGCCCAACATTTGTACACGGTTGACATTTGTCACATGAGAACGGGTCGTTTCTTTGACTCGTTCTTGTGTTCAACAGCTTGGCTGTGGAATGATTTTCCGGCCTCTGTTTTTCCTCCTTCCTATAACATGGCTCTCTTCAAGACCAATGTTCATTCCTTCCTCTCCTCAAAAAGACCCTCCACACAGCATCCCAGATGATATAGGACCTGAGGGAAATTATTTTTGGGCCTCCTGTGTGGAGCTAATGTAAAACAAAAAAAAATTTACCAAACCTAAAAAAAATATAACGCACTTAAAGAGTCATAGCAATTAGGAAATTATAAAACAATTAAGAAAACCCTAACCATTGCAAGTAATACTCTCTTAATTAGTGTTCAGCAAATTGGTTTAACCGGTAATAAATCAATTAGACAACCTTAAAAAATTGGCATTTAAAATCACATAAAAAGGTCGTCTCAATGTGGATTAACCACAGTTTGAAAATGGTCTTGTAAACCGAAACAGCTGTAACAAAAATAGTACTTATCGTACATCTTGCAGAACTATCTTGCGTACTTATACGTACATCTTGCAGAACTCGATAATAACATTATCAAATTTAATTGTAATTTTAATTAAATGAAAAATAAATAAAATAAAAGATCCACATTATTTTTCTTTTTCAATAACATTTTTTAACCAATTGTTTGAACATACTGCCTGCTTACCTTGCGCGTAGCATTGCTATTTGCGTGACAGCTGTTTCGGCGTTTGAAGCCATTGTCAAATGTGGTCATGTCATGTGCAGTCTGCGCATGCACACATAATCGCTTAGAACGCTGAAACAACATATGCAAACTAACAAAATCTAATAATCATTTTCCAATAAAATATTATCTATAAAACAAATAATGAAGTTAAGCGTCGATGACACAGGGCTAGTTTACAAGCTACTATCTGGGAAATTCACTATCTGTTAGTAAACTCGCCCAGTTTCATCGTGTCACTTGCTAACTAGCAGCAACTAGCAGATTATTGATAATCTACGAAAAAAAGTTGAAAGGTCGTCATCTGTACTCGCCTACACGCTTGCTCCGCTTGCTCGTGATTGGTTTATTTACGTTTCCAACATGGCTTCCGATAAACAGCTGATTTCGACTGTCAAAAATATGAAGAATTAGTTCACGCAGGCGTCGTTATTCTTGTTACTGGCGCTAAAAGCGACCTCAGTTTCCTACGCTTCTGAGCGAGTGGACAGTTTTATGTGTCATCATGACAATCTCACTCGCCGATTTACCCGCTTTTAAAACTTAGTAGATAGTAGCTTGTAACTCGTCGTGTTTCATCGAGGCTATAGGAATAACTTACTCTAAAATAATACTTACACCCAGGGGCGTGCCGTTCTTATAGGCACTTAAGCATTGCCTATCCTACGGTAGGTACTCGTATAAAAATTTAAATACTTGATGGTTTAAATACTACTAATGCTATTAAACGCCTGAAATTATTAGTAGAAATCAATATACACTTTCAAAAATATGTCCAGTGCCGTTCTGAACGCACTAATATTATACATGGTATCAAAGGCAGTAAGTAACATACAATGGAAAATGTTGAACATTTATATTCAAATGTTTTCTTTATTCGAAACAAAAATGTACATGTGTGCACCATGCTCATTCAATAGAGGATTCGTTTGTGTTAATGTCGAAAAAGGCAATGCCTTTCGGTAAAAACTACGAATTTAGCATCTATTGATCTATTGATGTCTATTGATACCTACCTTTATTGTTACCTACCTCTAGTAATAATAGTACAACTAACGAAATACTGTGTTGGCTTTCTTTTATTAAATTATTATGGGGTCGAAAAAATATGAAAATTTTAATTGTATATTGATAGGCTTGTAATTTGCATAAATTACACGGTTCTTTGGATATTTGATATGGCTTAGTTAGTCCCAACCGTTGTTCTAGTACATCAGCTAAATCCAGCAGGTTAGCCAATCTTAGCGAATCATTGATATCAATTAAAGGTGTTTTTTTTTTCTTTTGCCTACCCTGAATAAATTCTTTGTGCCACCATGAATTACACCTATCTACCAGTCCATATGAAATAATTACAATGTGGAAATATTATTTAAAGTTTTAAAATTCTGAGTATATGCATCATATAATTAGATGTATTGGTTTGAGATTCAATTTTCAGGTAAGCTTTGTGAGTGTATGTATCTTTATTATGTATTCTCAGGAAACAGGACAGTGTTTTTCGCCCCTTGCAAAAATGTCACGTATGGTCCTTCTGAGCAGTGTAACAAAGAGCAATTTTATCGTTCGTAAAATATGGTAGTCATAAATATGGCTAAGTTATATGTAAAATATGAAGCACACGGAGGAGGGGAGAGTAATATAATGTGAACTGCTCCACTCTACTTTTAAGGTGTATTATTATTGAGATAATTTTGGTCTCTTTATATTTAAAATTAATAGAAAAATATGAAACGGCTATACATTAACTTTATTGCCATTTTTCATTACGTTTTTTTATGAAACTTTGTTGCACTAAACGTTTATTAGTTTATTGGAGCATTGTAACTTTCAGTATCTAATTTTATTTCAACGAATATGGCTATCGGTTTCGTTACAAGTCGTGAAGTCGTAACCGTGATGGTTATGTGGGAAACATAGTATGTTATTGTTTAAAGGTTAGTTTAAAATGATTCATAATCTGCTCTTTCATAAATTAAAAAACTTATATGTCCCAGACAAGTATACTCGTGGAAGGTCCCATACCCTTTTTTATGCTCCAAAAGCGAGGACTTCTGCCTATCAGAACGCGCCAGTCAACAGAGCGACTGAACTGCTTAACGAGTCTGCATTGGCCATCGACATTTTTAACGTAACCTACAGGCAGTTTAACAATTATCTTTTGACGTATGTCACAAAGTAGTGAAACTGACCTTTTTATGTGTTTTGCTATACTTTTTGTCTAATTTGTAATCTTCTCCATAACGTATTGGTGAATAACCGTTTTACGGAGAACATGGAAAATAAATAAAATAAAAAGTAAATGGCGCTAATTTAATAATTGTAGGGAAAAAACACTTTTATCAAATTGCACTTTAAAATATTAAGATGAATTATTTTTTTGCGCACGTACACACGCAATGTGAATATGAATAAATAGTTTTGTGCGTATACAAGTTCAATTCTTCCAAGAAAGACATACTTAAACAATATTGTATCGGTGATTCAATCAGACAGATCCTCAGTCCGATGACTTCCTTCCTTCCTCAGATATTGTTACTCTGAGGACTGATCCCGCGCCCTTCGGTTTCTACCAGTGCCGTACGTATGAAGTGATAAATGACAAATTAAAATACCTAAGAGATAGTGTTTAAAACAACAATCAATAATAATAAACAGTTCACATTGAATTTATTACAGTGTATTACGAGTATATACATTTTCGTTAGCGTTGATTACATGTTATTTTTATGGTTTCTTTGCAATTGTTGTTATGGACTGCAGATTTATTAAATATAGGTTTTGAGTATGTGTGAGTAAGATTAAGTTAGGTTAGGTTAGATTAAGTAGATTAAGTTAGATTAAGTTAGATTAAGTTAGATTAAGCTATAAGTAGATTACTAAATACATAAGGTAAATGTATTATTGCGGGGCAAGAATTCCAACAATCCATGCGCTTGATAGCTGCAAGACGAGTTGTTATCTAGCCTCCTACACAGTTAAGTAAATTAAAATACGTACATATAAAAAGATATTTTATTTGATTTATTGAGGGGCTAGAATTCCAACAATCCATGCGCTTGATAGCTGCAAGACGAGTGGTTATCTAGCCCCCTACATAGTTAAGTAAATTGAAATACGTGTATAAAAAGATATTTAATTTAATTTATCGGGGGGCTAGAATTCCAATAAACCATGCGCTTGATAGCTGCAAGACGAGTTGTTATCGAGCCTCCTAAGTTAAGTAAATTCTAATGTAAAATCCATGCTAATTTGTACAGCGCTCTTGAGGCGATTTTTCGCAAAAACAGCGCTATATAAGTTGTCCAAATTTATTATTATTATTATTGTATTTGTATGCCTTTCCCGGAAGAATTGAGTTTGTATACTGACAAAACTCTTTATTCGTTTTCTTTAATCTTTTAAAGCATAACCTGCAAAAGTGTTTTTCCTAAAATATTTAAATTGGCGCCGTCTACATCCGCATAGGTTATTACGTATGTTTCGTTTAACCTCAATGTTCTACCACAAATAATTTACTACTTGATGAAATGCACACTAAAAATACTAGTAGATACATTATTGTTCAATGGATTATTAAGTTACTTCGCTTCTCACGACCTTGAATAAAATTCAAAAACACTGCTCACTAAGGATGGTTTTGAAAAATCAGTAAATCCATTTAAATCTCATGCATTTCACGTCTCAAAAGTAGGTAATATTCATAAAAGTTGAGTGAATCACATTTCAGCGTGCAGATGCCGCGAAGAGTTCGCAGAAGCGAGCGTTTGCACTTTGCAAAGCAAACATAAAGATTTCCGTGAAAGTTTTGCAAGTTCTTCTCTCATACAATTTGTCAAACCAGAGGAAGTCCTCTCTTCGATGAAGTCTCCTGCCCAATGGAGTTAACCAAGTCATATAATATGTGCCCCGTGCCGGTGCCGGTGCCTTGCCTGTGCTCGGCTACACTTTACACGATGTCACAAGTTCTTTCGGGGACTTGCTGAGTTTGTTCCGCAAGTAATGATTGCCTTTTCATTTCCTACAGATGGTACTGAAACTATTAAAACTATTGTCCCGGCTCTTTTAAATAAAAAGATCTGACAATTTTAACGTTGTCATTTTTAAGTCATTAATTTATTATAAAAAATTACGTAACATCCTTAATTTACAATAATTAAGTAAATTGAGTATCAGCAATCTCATTAAACATCCATCTTATTATGGAGAAACTGATGAAGGAACCATTGTGAATTATTTTTTTTTATTTTTTATTATTTTTTTTTATAGTACGACAGACAGGTGAGTCTAAATACGGTACAATTTTCTTACAACTAACAATACATGTATATAGTTTTTTTTAAACGTGGTACGGTGATATAAAACACATCTATATCCGCTGGTAGGGCATTAAGCAATGCCATACCTCTTGTCATGCTGTGTTGAGCCATGACGTCTGTCCGACCCTGCGGTATGTAGAATAGGGCGTGGCTACTTATTAGTTCCGAAACATGTTAATATTTAATATTAAATATCTTGGGGTTTAAATAAAGTTATTTAATTAGGAAATCATTTTGTTTTATATTTAAATTTCGCTTTTCAATCGCCCAATCAAATTGCCAATTTCGCTTTTCACTTGTTCAAATTGTGTTGATTTTCTAGAATATATCTTCACGAATGAATGCTTTAAATAAGTAATCCTTTGAGATAATTATATTATTCCTGCTCCAATCGAAATTATCATTCAAAAGTTGGAAATGCCACAAAACATTTTTACAGTTATTTTCTTAATTATAGTTCCAAGCATTATTTTTTGTAGAGACGAATTTTTGGCTTTGAAATTATCGTTATTTTGCCAGAAACTTGAAATAAGCAAAGGTTTCAGATTTTTTCTCAAATCTTTAATTTCAATACTTTTCATGATGTCAAATAACAATGATAATCACGGACAAGATTGTTTTTTATATTACAGTGATAACAAACAGCATTTTAAACCATTACTTTACTAAAACAAGTCCATCAATTCCATTAAACAATGCACGAATTTGAGTGATATTCGATATCGCACGCTCCTCGTAGAGTTTACTGACACAAATTTGGTCGCTTCTTCGCAAATAGAGTTTTCTTTCCGATGGAAGTTCTATGTTTGATCGCGCGATGCAAGTTCGGGCGCGGGAGGGAATAACCTCTAGTAGTTGGGTTACCCCACAACCCCTGACTCGAGAGTTTCTCAACAAGTGCAAATGTTCACACTTTTTCAGCAGTAGGGGATTTTATAAAACCGAATTCATACAATAATCTTTTAATGATCTTCGTAGACATCCTTGAAAGTTTTTTTTTTAAATTACTAACAAATCGGGACTAAACAGCTTCTAGGAGAAATCTTTTTACAGTGTTCTTTTTGTTCTTGGTTTAATGGAACCTTGCAAATCCAATGTTTCTGTCTTAGATTTACATACTTTTGGTCTACTTCCTGAAATGATATTACGGAACTCTGTTGCAAATTCTATAAAAATCTTATACACCCTGAGAGGCTCGAGAGAAATTGACCGATTATAAAATTCATAAAATACTTATGTAACTTAATATTACATTGGAATTACACTAAGAATTGAGTCGACAAAACAGAAACATTAAGTTTTAATTTTGTTCTATTCTGTTAGCGTTATTTTCTTAATGCATCGAGTTGTCTAAAACACTAAATTTAATTAGGTGCAACTTAATTTTTTCTCTTAATTTGTTTTTTTCTTGATTATTTTTTTAACAGTTTGGAAGTCATTTCCAAGCTTGATGTTCTGGTTTGGAATCCTCAGCAAGCTTGCCGGATCTGCGCAAACGTCACAAATACCGAAGTACAAATACCGGATGGATTTCAATCATAACTGAGATCTTCCTCTACATGTATATTATAGACGCTTCCTTCGATTTTCCAAGAAATCTTTGGATAAAACGTAATTTGCTTATTGGGATATTATTTCCGCGTATTCTTAATAAATTATTTAATGATTTTTTAAACATATTTTATAAGTAATTAAAATACTGACAAACGACGGAAATTATAAGGAAGCTTTTAGTTTCACGCAAATTTATACAAAATGTGCGATTTTATAATTTCCACGGTAGAGACACGGCTACGACATCGGTAACGGTTTTTCGTTCATTTAATACATATGGGGGATATGTACGAGTATAATCACTTTTTTTCCTGTGGGGAGAGCAGATATACATACATCGTTTATCTCATTTTCAACAGCTCTTTTTTACACCCTATTATTTAGTATGTAGGAAAGAACTGCAGCATTATTGTGATAACAAAAGTACATTTTATGTTTGCCGTTGCCGCGCGCCGTGCCGTAGCCATAAGAATTACAAAAGCGTTCAATACCTTAGTTTTTCTAGTGATATTTAATGGCTTTGCGATGAAACATTGTCAAATGAAGTATAACGACGAACTTTAAAAACCTTTTTAAAATTCAGCGCATTGTTTATTACATTTGTTGATACTACCATGCTAGGCACTACTTTAAAATTTTCGCACCTTAACACTACGGTACACGCGCCTCTAAAACGTTCATGAGTGCTCCCGTGGGTTTCACTTGAAGCCCATTTTAAATTGAAATATAATGAAAGATAATTGTTTAATTATAAAACACATTTATTATTATAAATGGCATTTATTAAGTAAACCAAAATAAAATAAAAATATGTCTTCTCTTTTTTAAACTTAAAATATTAACAATACTTCAGACTTCTCAAAAAAATCACATAATTTTTACTTATTTGAGATCAATCAACTTTTGGTTTAATTCTTACATTTTTTCAGAAGTTTCTTAAATTTTCATTACACGAAGGACAAATTAAAATTTGGTGATCATTACATATTTGTAGCATTTCGAGCAAGTTTTCCTTGTGTTCCGCCAGTGCACGCATGGGCTACATACGT
This sequence comes from Limnephilus rhombicus, assembly GCA_929108145.2. Taxonomy (NCBI): domain Eukaryota; kingdom Metazoa; phylum Arthropoda; class Insecta; order Trichoptera; family Limnephilidae; genus Limnephilus; species Limnephilus rhombicus. The sequence goes on from OV815278.1 coordinate 45,548,979, forward strand.
AGCCCAAAAACTTTAAATCGTTATTTTTCGCACGTGCGCCAGCGTCGATCGCTCACGCCACACTGAATGCGTCGAGCAACAACCAATCGGAGCTTAGCTAGAGACTCGAAGTTAAATCACGCGATTTCACGAAGTTATGAACAAAAACAATACCCTGGGCTACACATGGAGACCACGCGTGTACTCTAGTGTTAATTTGAAAAACAAATATTTTTCTTGACTTTACTAAGCTACTTTTTATTAACATTTTTAATAAAAGTCCTTATGAAATGAGTTCAGACTAATTTTTCGTAAAACATAACAATAACGGCTGAAAGCGTGAAAATTAATTAGATTTCCCTAGCATGTGTTAGTATGGAAATTGATATTTGCACACGAGGCTTTATCCATAAATACTAATTAACTTCATGTTTGGTCCGTGAATTTATGGCCTCCGTATCCGCACATAATTTTCTTCATTTAAATGCAAATCTACGTCCAACAAAACCGAACACAATGCGACATAAATTCTCGGATCTTCAAATACAAACAGGCAGTGAAAGAAGAAACCATAAATCTGTTCCCAGATGGAAGAGTCTGCAGACAAACAGTCTGGACCAGGGGTTATTTGTGGACCAATCTTTACTCTAAGGCCCGTCCACATGAAAGGGTTTTATCGCTTTACGGAGGTTTTAGATCTTCCTTACCAGCGAGATAAATTTATCAAAATGTTTGTCAATTAAGGGCATTGTTGTGAAGTGATCGAATGCGACTGATTTCGGCCGAAGATTGAACGTGGTTTGAGGAACGATAACGCACTCTTGTTTGAAATGGTAAAAATCATTATGATGACCTTAAATCTTCAAATATAATTTTGATGATAAAACTCATATATCGATCGTCCAGTTGATTATTCAGATATCTACGAATACTAAATTTTGAGATAATGAGGAAAGCAATATTTGAATGCTCCAAAAATCAAATATGATTTTCAAGTATCTGTGTAATACAAAAAAGAAGTTTTTAAAACTAAAAAAAACCGAAAACTTCAATATCTTGGACATGTGATTAGACATCCAGAGAAGTATGAAATGTTGCATGTAAAATCTTGCATGAAATCTTGCATCTTGCGGTAATGCAGGGAAAAATTGCCGGAACACGGGGTCCTGGAAGAAGGAGAACCTCACGGCTGAAAAACAGTGGTTTGGCCAGTCTACTGTAGAGCTGTTCTGGGCCGCAGTAAACGAAGTCCGCGTAGCCAACATGATAGCCAACGTCCGTTGAATGAACAGGGTACAAGAAGAAGTGTGTTACATGCTAAATATGCTACAATAATAACGTAACGGTACATTCGTTCGACATTTTGAAATATCCTGCTAGTCACCCAAGAAACATCGACATTTTGTTTAATTCGCGTTTTTCTGCATTGTAATTGATTTGGTGGTGTTATCAAATCAAAGTAATCTGATAAAATAGAGGGTACACTTTTACAAATAACTGCATACTCAACCCCAATTTCGAGTTTTCGGAGATGTCTGACTAATCAACTGAACGATCGATATATTTATCCCAAAGAAGAAACCACTGGTTTTGAAACATGTCGATTATTTTTATTAAAAAGTGGTGTATACAAAGATATTTATTTGCAAAAACAATTACATTTCGTGTTACCATTGTTAGATTAAACAAAACAAATTCTTGCGGCACTGCACTGATGCAATGTATTTCATTAAATTGAAATGTCTTTTACATTTGACAGTTTCTATGAATTATGTGGCTAAAAAGCATAATTGAAAAATATTTTAACGAATGATGTTTTTTAAGTTATATAATTAAAATGACGCCATACAGTGAATTTGCAATTGTTATTGAAGAAGTCATTGAAAAGTATCTGTTCAGTTGCATCCAGGAATTTTTCATTAAAGCCAGCATCCTTAAAATAATAACCCATTTGCAATTATGTACTTTTCATGCTCATTTTTACGCCCTCGTATTCTAGGTTAAGTTTTCTCTCTTTGCAAGTAACGAATAATTTTAAATATGCATTAACGAGAGGGTAGAAAATATAATCGAATCTGCTCATATGCAGATTTCTTTCTCCCCACATAGGTCCTGACATGTCCGATGCTATGTATTATTTGCCTTGAAAGGTGGTAATAAAATCGTGCCCTTAACTTCTTGTCGTTTATTTGAACAGCCGCTTGAGAGGTGTGGGAGAGGGTGGGGTCGGGATGTAGGCCGACTGAAGGGTGTGACGAGGGTATGTTTGCTATATGACTTTTCCATCTACCCCTAGGAACGTGGTCGGCCTCCACGAAAAGAATTTGGCGGCGCGAAAAGCAAACCGACCCGATGCGATGCGTCAATTTTTTGAAGCGGACAGAAGGTGTGAACCGGGGAATATTAATAAGCCATCGGGATGTGTGGAATGCGTGGGTGGAAATACTCCGATCGCAAACACGACTGCTGTCTCAATCCATTATGAAATTGACAGGAATATTTTTATCAATTATGTTTAGTTTTCTCCTGTCCTAAAATAGCACAGATATGTGACCTATAAAACGCTGAACAGTTAAAACGACAGAAGTTTGTTTTTGATATGTCTGCGTGTTAAATTAAAGACTGAGATTGCGAAATCCGATTTAAATATTCATTGTCTATAATTCTCTATATTTTTTAATGCATCCAACGAGTTTTAGAGATAATTTTATAATTTTATGATAAAAGCAAGCCTTCATTGTATGTATCAGATTTTCGTGCCTTTCCATATTTGAATTACCATTTTGTTAAACTTTGGGGTTTACTTAAAAAAGGTGTAGCAGTTCCTACCGCTACGATGGCAACATTTTATTTTACCACGGTAATACAATGGGTGCGGGCCACACTAAATGCTTGCAGCGACACCGGCAGGCGAGAAGAAGAAATAATTCTTCGGATCGGTCAGTCTAGGAGCGAACTGCGACATGGATCTTCCAACAATCCAGAATTCCAACATCGGCCGACGGCTTGCGTACGCGAGATGGCGGGCGACTACTACGTAATATAATATCTTAGTTTATTTTATTCTACAATGGTTTACTCTTAAATTAAATCTCACTATCCTTTCTCATTTGGATATAAAATTGCAATGAGATGGCGTCCACACTTCTCATATTACTTTATAATACTGATTAGACCTTTTCTAGAATTTATCACGTAACATATTATTATTCTTATTTAACAATTAACTCGTAACTAAGGTTATCTTGGAGCCTTAGGCGACCTTGAGATAAATTTTATGAATACCTTTTAATGTTTAGAGTGTCATGCTAATTACTAATTTTGCATTAATAATGTCCTTGTAACTTTTGTAATAAATTGATACGATGTTATCTGAGCTAGCCATCTTTCATTTCATTGGGCACATATTTATTCATGTATTATTTTACAGGTTACAAATTACACTCACATATCTCTTATCGTTACACTTTGACTATCATACTTATGGATATCATATATCTAACATCTTCCATGTTACAAAGGTGTACGTTATATCCACTGTTCACCTTAATAAAAAAAGAAATTCCGGTTACTTTTTTCAACATCTTCAGGAAAATTAAAAAAAAATTATGTTCACAGTGTTTAAACAACGTGTTAGCATTTTATAGAAAATGGCGTGTAAAGAAATTCATCTCTTCGTACATGAACTTATCCAACACTGTTCCGGACAGCAACAATATATTAATCCTTCTCTTTTTTAAATTAGTTCTACGCAGGAAGTCCTGAGGAAAACAATTGCAAATAAAAGCACTGTTTAGGAAAGGAAAGAGAGGAAATTTTGATAAGGAAAAATGTATGAGGGGTGGGTGTGGGTAGGGATCTGTGGATCAGTGTGTCCAGGAGTGACGGGCGTATGAATCTATCCCTCCCTCTGAGGTGCAAGGTGTTGTTCCGGGAGAGTCCTGCTAGAGAGGTCCAAACAAATCAACCAGTTTCTCCCGATCCGGCCTGCCACGCAGTTGGTAGGTAACCAAAGTTAGCGAATCACTTGGGGTGACATATGGCAGAGGTGTTGGTAATCCAATAAAGGTTACTCTTAATCGCCTATCAATTTTCAGTTTAAAGCAGCGTTAAAATAATAACCCCTTACGATCTACAATTGTTTGCGTTCTGAACACATATTGTTGTTTGTATTAAAATCTGACATGTCATTGGGTGATTATTCTATTTTGTGATCATTTGAAAGCATCAACAGTAAAGCATTTTAACCCATCAGGTAAATGGATACCTGAGAGCCAGCTCTATAAACTATTCAGCGATGCGATGTTCATTGCGACGTGCGCTCCGGATGCAGCTAATGGCGCTATTCCTGAGGGAATCATCAGAGTTAACTCCGACCAACAAACTCTCCAGTCTCCAGGTGTTAATCATAATACTTCAATTATTGTTGAGCGATACTAACCCATTTATATATATGTGTATGTGTTGATATATGTATGTATTCATGTTCGTAGGTGTGTACGTGTGTGCGCATCTAGGTTAGTGTGTGTATGATGTGTATACCTGTACAGAAAAAAATAAATACAAAATTTAAAATAAGTTTATGTACATTTTCATAACTTTATTCTTACGCACTTCTTTTTCTCCTTTCTATTTTCTACTTTTTATTATAATTTTACCAATTTTCAATATTTATTTGTTTTTTTAAACGCCCATAGGGCTTTTACATAGAATGCAGTACTTTTTTAATTACAGTGACAAGAATAGGTTTACAAAATACAAGTAACATAATATACGTTAAAAACAAAATAAAGGTTACATAAAATATAAGCGTTAAAAGAAAAAGAAAATTTAGGTTTCAAAAAATATAAGCTTTAGCAAAATACAGGTAACATAAAATATAAGAAACAAAATATAGTCCATAAAATATAGGAGTTTAGATAAAGTAGGTAATGTTAAAATTGTTGTTCACATTAATTTCTTGGGACCGCTAAACTGTATTTAGGGTTAGTAATTGGTTAAATAAATTGAGTTTATAATTATTTGAGATATTTTACATAAAATAATTTTAAAAAAACATATATAAGTATTACCGCCAGATTTTGGATTGAGAGGTGCTCTCAATACCGTTATACTGGTGGGAGACCAGCATCATTCAAAGTGGAAGAGTTGTTTTCAATACCTTTAGCCGTTGGTATTTAGTAACACGACATGAACGGCAAGGTATTAGCCATTCTTCCTCTTCCCCATCTCTATCCCTTCCAACTTTCACCAGACTTCCTCTTGCTATATTTGGAGATTTAAAAATAAATTTTAATTTGCATCGAAAACATTGCAAACTGGGCCCCAAGTGGTTTTATACGTTTGGAGACTTAGCAGCGAAGTCTGAGTTCGTAGGGGTGAAGTTTGTACTGGTCTTGGCAGCAGATGCGTCTGCCCACCAACCTCCAGCAGGATTCTCTCGGAACATCGCCTTGCATCGCAGTGGGAGGGATGGATTCATTTCCGTCACTCCTGAACAAACTGACTCCCAGATTCGTACCAACCCCTCATACTCTTTTCCTTCCTAGAACTTCATCTCTCCTATAAAGATCCTCCACACCACATCCCCAAAGATAACATAGGCCCCGATGGGATTATTTTCCTTGGTGTGGAGCAAGAGTTAAAAAAATGCAAAATCTTTTATTTTTAGTTTGAAAATTAGATCGCTTAGCAATACTATACCATGCTTTAATTGAGTACTTCGAGTAGAATACATCATGGTATTTGCTAATAAGAGCATTCACTCTTTTAATAAAAATATTATTTTTTTAAAAGAATCAGGCGTATAAAAAAACGAGTGTGCTTTAGACCAAACGACTGAAGTAAAACTTCTTTAGCTCCATTTATTTGATAGGAAGAGAGAAAGAAAATGTGCGCGCGCACTGCTCTCTCTTGCTCCTACAGTGTGATACAGAAAATAGGCCCGCACTGTGTCTTAGATATACGAAACGTAACTGGCTATAAGAGAAAGAGAGAAAGAAAATGTGTGCTCGCACCTCTCTCTCTTACGTAACGTAACTCTCTCTTTCTATCTTCACTAAGTTATATCTCCCTCTCAACTACCGTTCGCCTCGATTTTCGTAACGCTCTCGTCACGCATTCATCAGCTTACTCCCCAAGTCAAGCGTGCGTAAAGAAGTTTTACTTCCAAATATTCCGGATGTAGTTATACGGATGTGACAATTGTCCTTTAGAAATCTTATGCAAAAACGAATGAATTTCACAAAATATCAACAAAACATGCACATTTGCGATGTTTTTTTCGCACAAATCAAAACATGATTTCGTCCGATTCCAACCTTCACCGTTACCTACTATTACTAAAAATGATGATAAAATTATAATTGCATGAACTAGGACTAGGAATAGAGCTTGGTTACAGTTACAGCTCGCGGTTGAGTATGCGGCTTTACACTTTGTCGAGGTGAATCGCCCCAATAATAAGGATAATTTGTATAGCTATACAAAACGTCCTTCCGTTTTTGTAAAAAGTCAGCTCAAGGGTTAAATAATTTAATGAATGTATTAATTGTATATTTTGGCAAATAACTAGTTAAAAACTCCCTTGAACTTTTTATTTACAACGTGACAACTCTGAATAACTTTTCGTATTGTATTTTCAGGGTGTTTGTATAAAACAGCTAGACTAGAAATTCAATGTTCACCGTGCTCGGTGGAGTTTGGGTGAGGTTTGTATTGGAAATAGAGGGTTTTTTTGGCAGAACAGTTGATTTGCAAGTCAATTGACTATTTACAAATAAAACTCGTCCATCGCGGAAAACTGAACGAAATTGGAGTGGATGAATTGTTAATGATTTTTTATGATTCCTAATTCGTCTCTTTTTCAATACGTTAATTGATCAACTTCGAAAAAAATTAAAATGTATTATCAACAAGCGACTATTTATTTTAAATTATAATTTTCCCGGTTTAGTTTAAGTTGATAGTAGCTAGTTCCCGGCATGCCATATTGAAATAAATAAATTGTTTCTCACTCACTTACTTTCCCATGCGTCCCCGTTTCCCTCCGGCGGCCTCCCCTTCCCACCCCGCGTTCCACTTCCACTTTTCCGCCTCCCCTTTCCCTCCCGCGTTCCATATATTCTGTCCCAGTACATTCAGTTTCCAAACAGCTCGCGTGCCACCTATTATAATTTTTTTAATTCAAATTTTTATTTTATATTCTAATAACAATCAATCAAATTTGGTACCTAACATAGGTACCTATTTAAAATATTTATAATTCTTGAATCGATTCAAATTATTAGGCGAGTACTTCAAATAAATTTATTAATTTAAAGAGTTTCGAAAATACAATTTTGATTTAACAATAATTGTTTTGCAAAATGTCATTCTCAAACTGACATTTTTGACAGTTTCGCAAGAGTTTTTGTAATAATTAAAAAACTTTTCATATGTATTGCCATGTGGTTGTAATAATCCAGAAACCTTCGCGGGGGTTGAAAGAAAGTATTTTGATAGTTTCAAACAATTCCCATGCTTAATAAAGCAATACAAAGACATCTCATATATCTACTCGTATCTACCCAAGCAAGCATATTTTGATTTTTATATACATATATTAAATTAGTTACGAGTGGCATTTTTTTCGTTCACTTTCTTCATTGTTTATACACAAAAGTCTCTTGAGGTCTTGAGGGTCCCTATTACAAAAATTAGCCAATTATTTTTATTGTTTTGGTATTCATGAATATTCGTTGAAAATAAGTGAGAGTTAGTTAGAATAAAAGGAACTGAATTAAATAGGTAGAGCACTAATTTATAAATCAATTCACTTGATAAAGTTCCTCTACCCATTGCTGGGTCAATACCTCAGATCTGTGCCTACTTCCCATCATTCAAGGTTTACTGTCCAGTGTCTCTAGTCTTGCTATTATAAATCTTTGAGATCAATGATTTGTCTCCCGTATTTTTTAATTGACTTCACATACTAGCACATCATCAGTAAGCCTTCAGGTAGGCAAACATCAAATAAATTGTATAAAATCATTCTAGGAAGGCACAATCAAAATTATATCCCAGCGAAGAACTAAACTTAACCTCACTTACCCTTACGAAACTTAGTGTACCGCGTGATTTTGATATGAATATCCCTTTATATTATCACGGGTAGATGCGGGCATATATATTTCACAAGACATTTGGGGACAAGGGATGCAAGTGAAGGCCGCACTGTAGAACCATTATGTCTCGCAGCGGGGAGGATCTGTTCAGCGAACGGGGATGATTTTATCCCTTTGCCTCAGCGCGAAGTGCAAGACTTCGTTTTATTGTACGGGTGCCTTAATAAAATGGTTTATGTAATCATAAGCAAAGGCCTAGTGCTAGGTATAGTTTTCAATTGAAGCTGTTTTTATTTGCTTCCATCAACATGATCGTATACTTTGTTAAAATCACTGAAATGTATTTATAGAACCAGAAACGTTTCTTAAAAGAACAAAAAAACATGTTAATTTAAACAACCCTTACCATACGCCGATTATTATGAGTGTTACTTATTTTATTTATTTATTACGTGCATATCCAATTTAATTACATGATGTAATGAATGTGGTCTGATTTGTCTGATTTTGGTTTTGATTGGCATTTTCTTCCAATATGGGTTCTTAGTTGAATAGTTTCATATTTTTGAACTCTCTTTTCTTTTATTTTGTACTCTCTTTTCATGAGTAGTGCAGAGGGTCGTTTTAAAGAGATAAATGAATATTTCCAAGTGGTGTAAAATTGTCCGTCTATTTAGTTATTCAGTTTTGGCTGTTTGGCGACCAAATATACGTAAGTATTGTACATTTAACCAATCAACACAAGAAACAATTCCTAATAAAGTTCAATAGTTATAATTGACCGAAGTTCTGAATCAGTTATTTGAGCAAAGGCAGCGGTCTAACTTAGTTGTTTGTCCACCGAGAGCTGTCCAGTCTGTCCACTCAAACAATATTTGCAGTGTGTTCGAGTTTCCTATCGAACTTGTCGGCTAATTACCAAGTCAACAATTTCTCGACTGTTCAAATAACTACCTTTCTTGTCATACTACAACAACTGTCTCTAATCAAACAAGTCTACAATACAGTGATGAACCGAGAAGAAGTGGATTTAGCGAGTACCTACAATCCCTGGTCTGGATAAACATAGAATTAGATAGAAGATTTTGATTTCTGTTAACCAAACAACGTAGGTATCTGCCACGAGAAGGGTAAATGTTTTTTTAAAGAGAATAATTAGAGTGAACTACCGACAAGTGGGGTTACTTTGCCCAATTTTCTTTTTTAATTTTGATTTTTAAAATTCTTCGGTTCTTTATATTGCAGAAAAACGAATGTTGAATTATATTTGTTTCAATTATTACAAGCAATAATTGTCAGCCTGAAACACTCATTTACATTGAAAAATCTCCCGAGAAAAGATACTTGCCGCCAACGGGACTTGAACCCGTGTCCTTCCGATTGCCGGTCGAATGCTCTGACCACTGAGCTATGGGGGCTTATCAAATACCCGCCAAATAATTCAATATATACTAGTGTTTCATTCAACAATTACTGCTTGTTATATTTTTTTCACCTGAAAACAACCAACTTTATTTTTGCGAGGAAGACATTGTTAGTGTTAAATCCCTCGCTAGGTGGCGTCGAGACAAATTATGTCTGCATTTGTTGGCGGCAAGTATCTTTTCTCGGGAGATTTTTCAATGTAAATGAGTGTTTCAGGCTGACAATTATTGCTTGTAATAATTGTTACCCTTTGTGCTATGCATAAAAATCTTGTCTAAACGTTAGTTTATAAATTAAAAAATAATAATTTATATTTGTTTCAATTGCTTTCTAGAATGAAACAAGTACTTTGTTTAAAACCACTTTATTTTTATTTATATTTGTCGACCGGTTTCGGTTGACCTCAACCTTCTTCAGAACAATTTAGTTTATATGTTTATTGTCCTGAAGAAGGTTGAGGTCAACCGAAACCGATCGACAAATATAAATAAAAATAAAGTGGTTTTAAACAAAGTACTTGTTTCATTCTATATAATGTCAAACCACAAAGTATTTGCATTTTACGATAATTCAATTGCTTCAAATATTGTAATTTATGATTTATGTCGTTGGGTTCAATTTCTTATCAAAATAAAAATTATGGAAATCAAAGTCACGGCTTGGGTTTGCCTATTTAATAAAATATTTTGCTCATATATCATAACTTACCTTTTTTGACAACCCTACTGTCGGCAAAGTAACACGAAACAATATTTTCAAGTATTACATTATCTAGTGACTTACGTACCTACTACTAAAACCAACCAATTGAACTAATAAATTGTTCCCAAGATATAAGAGGCGATATAGAAGTTTACCTTACATAGTTTATTAGATACAACTTACTTTTTACAACTTACTAAAAATCACACTTGACTTTTTGGATTTGGATTTGGACTTGGATTTTTTTTTCTTGGAGGAGTTATCTCTTTATATACATATTATGAGAAAGCACGTTAACATAATATAATGTATAAACGCGTTTTGTAAAGCAAGTAAAACTCTTGAAGAATAAAAAAATGTTCTCTCTATGAAACTGCGCATCTTTTTCTATTCGGATTTTCAAGCTCAAAAACCCATTTTCAGCTGGCAACGAGAAGTCCATAAGGAGCTTTGAATTATTAAGCAAACTGGCAAAAATTAAGATATGTAACATAACGATATTGCTTGCTTTATTTACCCGTATCAAGTGTTCAATAATGAAAAGCCTGAGGTGTGAATCGATAAATACTCTATATATTACAGTTATAAATGAGTTTATTTATTGTTCTGTTATACGTGGTGGAATTATATTGTATTAAATTGAAATTAAAAGAATTTTTTAACTTATTTCCACATATTTATTTAACCAGTACCGGTTTCATCCTATTATAGAGATCTTCAGGCTGGCAATTGACATTCTTTTGTTAGAGAATTTTTATAAAATTTGGTAGGCAGGTACACAATATTAGAGTAGGTACATATATTTTGGTTATTACATTAAATAATATTTAATAATATTTACATTGGGAAAAAATATCAAATGAAATAATAATATAACAATGGTCACTACAGCAGAATAATCGAAAATTTAATAAATTAAAAATAATGAATAGTCTTGCATATCACGTAGGACAAACCGGAAAAGAAGAATCAAACTGCACAAAAGAACACCTCACTAATTGGGCAAATCAAAAAATAAAAAATAAAAAATTTGTCAGATTAAAAAATTACATAATTAAACTACACAACTGTTCGCTAAGGTAAATGTGTCATGAATAAGCATCCGCAAAATGTTCAAGAATCATTAATACATACATCGCAAATCAATTAGAATAAAATGTTACCTTAGAGTCTAAGGTAACATTATTCCAAGTAATTACAAACTAACTAACTAACTAACTAACCATCACGCCGTTTCCCCGCAGGGGTAGGCAGAGAGGACGGACCGCCAAACAACTCGGTCTTGGCACACACTCTTTGCCTCACTCACATTCATACATCGTCTCATGTAATTACAATGGATATATTAATGGTGACTGAGCACCATGTTCCAACTGTTTATTCATGACATATTTACGAAGATGTCCATAATAGGATGAAACCGGTACTGGCTAAATAAATATGTGGAAATAAGTTAAAAAAATTGTTTGAATTTCAATTTAATACAGTTATAAATGATATCACCATCCGTTCACAAGTATTATCTGATTATATAATTTAGCATTTGCTGTAAATAAACATGTTTTTAATACTTTGAATGTTTTGCGAATCGCCAATCGACCAACCCTGTTCCGTTTATCTCAGCGTATTGCGGAATTCATCTTCATTGAGAATTATTTGTTACCACTGAGGGATTTATTGATAATCTAAGGGCGAGTTCCATTAGCGATCGGTATGCAGGTAAACAGACTTGATTCCAAACACGCTGAATGATGGTATTGGGTGGTTCAACTCGGGGGGAATGGATTGTGGCTGAATGAAATCTTCGATCTGCTAAACAGCGGGTAATTTTATAACCAAACGGTAATGTTTTTTTTTCTATTTCAAGCTTATGCTGCTGAGTACAACTAACAAAGTGTAAAGCTTAAAAACATCAAAGGTTGAGGCATTTTCTCCTGGGAGGTTAATAACCAATAATTACAAAAATTTCATCGTCAGGTCGAAGGCTCAGTTAGAAAATCAATTGAAAAATTTATATAGTCCTGCCTTTCAAAAATACACAGGCGGAGAATAGGTAGTTCCCATATATATGATATTCACCTATATACCAAAAACAGGTGACGGCCGGCGTAGTTCAGCGGTACGGTTCTTGACTCGCAATCCGAAGGTCACGGGGTGGAATCCCGGCGTTGCAAATAAATTTTATTTGATTAATTTGTGTTATTTCACAATTTATTCACTTAAAATAATATATATAGTATATTTGTGGCACGTTCCAGAGTGGAAGATACTCTCAGTATCGCTCTGGTGTACCACCATTCAGAATTGAAACGTTGCTTGAATTTATTGGTTGAATTTAGCACTTTAGTTAATATTACCCACGCACAGGCAGTGCCTTAGTAGGTTCCCATTATCTACTTTTGTCTTATATACCTATATTTTTTACTTCTTTACATTATTTTTGTCTTGTGTTATGTTATATATATTTTGAAAATATGTAAAAATTACTTTTGAAATGTATCAAAATATAATGGGAAAAAAGGAAAAAAATAAATAAAAAATGGCATTAGCTGTGTTTGGTGACCAGATCTGAATAGCCAGGTCCTTCCCCACCTTCATCTTCCCTATCTCCTTCTCCTTCCCACTACCTTCATCCTCACAACATACCCCAATTGGGAATGCCATAGTCTCACTGGCTCCAGACGGGAGCAGTTGGGACTCTCGTGCGGTTTTCATATAAAAAATATATATAAAAAAGGTGACTCACAAATCAAATACGGAAAGTGCTCAGAACAAGTTTTTGAAAGATGTTTCTTTTCGCAAGCAAAATGATGAAAACAATGTCTCCATGAACTTTAAATCTCTTAATCAACGCCCCAGAGACCTAGTAATGCTTTATAAGATTATTCACTATTTTATTGACAGACATTATTATGTCCATTAAGGGTTATTCGACCTCCGAACACAATTATATTCCTTAGAGCAATACTAATTATCTTGAAAATGTATTTATAGGACAAAGCTGTAGCACCGTTAATAGATTATGCACAGACGATATGTTTTAAACGTTTCCATGCCAACTCAGAATGAAATCAACTCAGAAACACCTCTTAAAGGTCATTAAAAGCTATGAAAAAATAATTCTAAAATAGCCGGTAACCCTAACCTAACTTAACCTATTTAACCAATTTTTAAACTTCACTCTTAATGACCTTTCTGAGGTACTTCTGAGTCGGTTTCATTCTGAGTTGTCTGGTCACCGTTTAAAACGAGCCTAACTAAATTCACAACATTCGTAAAAAATAATTAAATTCGATCGAATTATGAGAAAAGTTTCAAATATTTAATTAATATTTTTTGGTTTCAGCAGTTTGAATTTGAATAATATCACTTCCTCAAAGATATTATTGATATCCATTCGAAGTTTAAACGTAAACCGTGGAAATATTTTATAAAACACTTTTTTTAGATTTAAGTAAAAAGTGGCACGTTATCAGAACTTGTTTATGTTAAGTATATTGGTGTGTATTTTTCTTTTTCTATTATGGTCTTAAATTTAAATGTCGTTAATTTATTGGTCAATGATATAAATATCTTTAACCCTCACTGTTTAACATATACTATTCAAGGCGGGTATGGGTACCGCCGCCCCGGGAACCATTTATTGGATAACCTCTGCCACAGGTCATCCCGAGTGGTTCTCTATTTTTGGTTACTTAGCAGAGGTGCCCGCATTCATTGGGTAAGATTTGCCTGTATCTTGGTGGTGGATGCGTCTGCCGGATCGGGAGAGAATTTATGAGGGAGAGCTTTTGACTTTTCCAGCAGGACTCTCGGAACATCGGCTTGTACCGCAGTGGGAGGGGTGGAATCTTATATCCGTCGTTCCTGGAGACACTGACCCCCAGATTCCTACCCACCTTTCATACTTTTTTGCTTCCCAGAATCTCATCTACTTCCTTTCCTCAAAAGATCCTCCACATAGCATCCCAAAATATGCCTAGGCCCTGAGGAAAATTATTTAGCTAAGGTCCGGTCCGTGGCTGAGCTGGCATCGCGTTTGGGTTCCACCCAGGCATCGCGTTTTTAATTCCTCGGCAGGCTAATTCCTTCATCACGACACAAGCAACATTTACTGTGGTGGTATTAGGAGATTTTCAAATATTGTCAGGTTATTCGTAACCCGGAAATGTTTGTCTTTCTATAAATAAAAAAATAAAAATAAAATAAATGAATTTATAAAGACTGCTTAAAATGCAAATAATTAATTAAATAAAGTAACGTAGCCTAAGGACCGCATTTGGCACTCAATTTTTATGACTTATTGTACAAGATCATAAAGAACTTACTGCTTACTAACAGGTAAATAAAACATTTCTTTCTGAAATATCCAATTATTATTAATTTTTCCATTGTTATTATTATCGCCCCACGTTGGGCGCCAGTGTAGCGGTCCCAAGAGGGGGGAAGCCACCTCCCTTTTGCTCTGGGCTAGCTCAATGTCGTTGGCAGGCAGGAAACCTCTCCTCGCCAAGGTCGTAGGTAGCTAGGGAGGTAAAGGGTACATAGGTAATTGCCAAAGCCCGCCCACGTGATCCCATTAAATGGAAGAGGTTGTTGGGTGAAACACATCTGTGTTTTCTGGTATACACAATTACAACATCTAGCAAAACATAATTATTAGTCACAAATCAACAACAAGGCCTAGTTAGGTATTTCCTACGAAGGGGTCTCTCAATTCTCTCCGGGTGTGTGGTCATTTCAACCGAGTATTGCTAGCGGAAACATTAATTAAGGGGGAAATCGAGGTTCAACTCACAGCTGGTCGACGAGTGCAGGAAGCCAGGGGCCGCAATCCGGGGTTGGTGCAGGTAGCGGTGATCTCCAAGTGGAGCGGGCCATGTCCGCGACCTCGTATAATACTATTAAGATCGGCTCTAATTGGAACGCCATTAAAATCAGCGATCTCGCGGGAATTTACTGAGCGTACCGCGATGTGCGTAGCCTGTCGGAACGACGACCGGTTGGTTTCTGAGCCGCGGGCCGGCTTCTCGCGGGACTGTGACGGGGAGGGGTGCGGTATGTCATTTCTTGCAAGGTGGGGCAATGGAATGCACTCACCGCGTGGCGGGACTGTGACGTCATACTACTTGAGGTGCGTATCGTAACAACAGTTTAGCAAAAATTTGATATCTTTGTCCAATTATCTCTATACCAAAGATACTGAAAGTCGTAGCCCACCGACAGTTGCACGGACATCATAGTATATCTCTTTTGTATTTGAATATCTTTGCTCTATACCGATGTTCGACTGTGTTATCCAAATATCCATGGCATAATTTGCAAAGATTCGAATAGTTTTGCTATGAGACGGTTAACCGGTGCTACGTGTAACCACTTTCAAATGTACGATAGTAAATTGTATTATTTATGTAAGGCATTCATAAAATAGTCCTCAGAAGACGGCACCACCAAACAAAGGCTCAGGACCTAACGTTGGGACCCCCAAACCAGCTGTGTGCATCTTCCCAAAGTTGGATTCCGTAAAAGACAGCGAAGTTACAAAGCAGCTTCTAAAGGCCGTGTTGCGACCATCAGGTCTTGGGATCCGCGTTACAGGTATGAGGAATATCCGAAACAAAGGCGTTGTGATCCACACTGCCACTAAAGAATATCAAGAAAAAAATTTGAAAACCGGGCTACAAAGCTGCCCTTTCTAAGGACTTTGCCACTATTGATTTTAGCGTCTAATTATGTTTTTTTTACATGAGCTCCACACAGGAGGCCCTGAGGAAAATAATTTCCCTCGGGGCCTATGTCATCTTTGTAGATGCTGTGCGGAGGGTTTTTTTAAGGAAAGGAAGGAGAGGAGAGTTAAGGGGTGGGTAGGAATCTGGGGTTCATGTCCTGGTCATCCACCTCCAAGACCTAGACAAACCTCACCCCATGAACCCGGGCACCCCTGCTAAATCACCGTAGCGAACCACTTGGGGTGACCTATGGCAGAGGTTATCCAATAAAGTTCCCGGGACGCGGTACCCTTTCCGGCCTCCCAAATTGATGAAGAAGATGACGAGGTAGAATTCGAAAATACTAAGATTGTTAATACTAAGAGGATTGGTTAAATGATCGTAATAACTATAGTATGGAAAATATTATTATTGTTCAGTTGAAAATTAGATCGATTTATAAACACTGCGATTCTCTGAATGTCTACTTAAATTCTTGTTGGAAACATACTCATGTGTTAATATTATGTGAACGGCTATAACACCAGAGCCCTCTGTCTCTATAAAATTCTTGGATTTAAATGTTACAATTATTGCCGAACTAAAAAACCGGGTGGAGTTATATTGTTGTATGTTTGAGATGAACTCACTTTTCAACAGAAATCAATAGAAACAAATCATTTTGAATGTGTGCTTGGCTCTATGACACTTCCGAATAAGAATATTTTAAACATCATAGCAATATACCGCCCCCCAAAACCCCAATTTCTCTATGAAATATCTTCCATTCTGTATAATATAAGCCCCGAAGAAAATGTTGTACTTATAGGAGTTATTAAACTGGACTTATCAAAACCCACTTATTACGTCATATGAAAATATAATGTCTGGTAATTATTTAATCAAATGCATTTGTGACGTAACTAGGGACGCGGTTTTAGCAGGAAAAGTTACTTGCTCCTGTTTAGACCATATATTTGTCCGTTTTAATAGAGGGTGTCAACAAAGCTCTTTCTTCATGTGTATGTTATAATATTACCATGTCGGATCATTTTTTACCCGCAGTTAATATTAAATATATTGCAAGAAAAAAGTCGTAGAATACGGAGAAAGAATATCGATTTTATCTCAAAACAAAATCGACAAAAATATTTATAATAATTTTAAGTGGCATACCTTGCCTGAGGAACAAGATTGCAATATATTATAAACTAAACTTTAAAATAATTTTCAGGATTTGTATGAACAAAGTAAAATCGTTATGTATTGTAAAGACCCCTCGCAATAAAATCTTGGATAACTTCTGATATATTAGTAAATATTTTTTTTAAAAGATTCACTTTATAGAAGGTGGAAAAATTCTCCTACCAATAAATCCTTCTTAAGAGAAATCATTAAATATAAGTCTACATTTTTTAACAATAAATTTAAAAATTAGTTCGGAGATTCAAAAAAAACTTGGGATGAAGTAAATAAATTATTTGGACGCCAGTCTAAAAGTAGTTGAAATAATCTCAAAATATATGTTAAACACGCATAATGAAGAAACTGTAGCAAATAATTTTGTTGAATATTTCACCATCAGTGTTAGCTCTATGATACATAAATGTGATTATAGATCATCGACCGTCAGACCGACAGAAGTGCAACATAGTATGTACCTACCAAGGAAGAATCAATATTATTGTTTGCAAACTAAACAATTCAAAGTCACCAGGGATTGAAAACATTCGAATGTTTGACATTAAGAAACATCTAGAAGAAATACTTGATTCAGAAGAAAAAAATACGGAAATTTTGCTTCAGGAATTTTCAAATCACGTAAATCACGAATTAAATTTTTAAAAAACATGTGTTGGTTTTATTCATAGATAACTCGAAGGCGTTTGATACCATTGATACAAACAAACTTTTAGAAACAATGGAGGCAATAGGAATTCGAGGAGAGCTACCAGTTTTGTTAAAAAAATTATTATAGGAATGACAAATAACAGTAAAAATTCTAAACAAATTTAGCAAAACAAAATATATTTCAACAGGTGTTGCACAGGGGCCAATTTTAGGGCCAACACCGTATATTATATCCGTCTCAATTATGAGTAAATTGTTTTCATTTTTTAAACATTTTGTGTACGCAGACGATACGGCACTCGTAATATCACGCTTATACTACTTTTTACATATTTATATTTAACTATTCTATAATTTAACAAATTTATCTTTATAGTTATTTTTCATCAACATTATACATACCTACATATCTACTGTTTACCATTGTACCTACCATGTTATTGCAAAAATGTTATCATTATGTACCTGCTGACAAACTACATAAGTAGTTTAGCAGGTTTTAATTTATTTATCCTACTCGTATAACTAACCACTAACTGGTAACTTACAGCTAAGATATGATTTTAAATTTTTACAACAAAAAAAGTATTTTCGTTATTTATTTTTGGGGTCTTCACACATCTGCCTTGATAATGGACACTGTAACGCTGTCTGAAACGTTGGCTAAAGAAGGAGATATTGCAACACGGCATAACACCTCAAAAATAAATACCGAAAAAAACTTACAGGCAACATTTTTTTACAAGTGACTTAAAACTAAGAGTTCTAGAAAGTAACTAAGTACAGAGACTTATAACTAGGCATATGTATCATCATTCCCACGGAGAGCTCCAACTTCCTTCATGTCACAGTTCTGTTCCCCCCGAAAGTTTCCCAAACAAGTTATTATATTATCTGTACGCATCCAATTATTTTAGTCCTGTCATAACCAAACATGCAATGAAATGTCTCTTACACTCAACAGTTTAGTGCTTATCGACTCAAGAAACTAACATTTTGACTGAAGGTACAACTTGAAATAATTCTTAATTTAGCTCAAAATATTGCATTAATTTATTTCTTCACAAATAAAACATGATATGAGACGACCAACCCCAAAACTTTTTAGTTTTGGTTAATTTAAAAAATATATAAATATATATATTTTTTTTTTGTGGGTGCTCATACAAATTACGAGGCTGATTGGATTCAGTGTCCCGGCGGTTTTGATTCAACAGCATTAATTTCCAAACCCAGGGCCACAATAGCCAGGTAAATTGATGATTTTTCCTCATGATAGGAATTCACTTCAATTTTTTTTTTCAATACACCTTCAAATTGAAATACCGATATTGATCCCGATACTCGCAAATGCCGTAGAACTTGTCGCGTTAGCTCAGTGGCAAGAGGGGTTGGCGATAGAGTTTTAGAGCATGGCGACAATCATTTTTCATTTACGATTTTCTGATTTTATGATCATTTGAAATTATGAATTATCGTGAAAACGCAAGAATTCTGACAAAATTTATTTCGATTTTATCATTAAAATAAGAAATCATTAATCATTTCATAACTTTTGGTAAACAATCATTAAGAGGGAATAACCAGACAAAACCGGAAATATGTCATTTTTAAATAAAATTTTAGCCGTGTTGACTCTTTTCCAAAAAAAGTATAAATTGATATAGAAAGATTCTTCTTTTATCCGGTAAAGTTATGTTTGAAATTATGAGAAAATATGCTTATTTTTTAGAATAATAAGGTTATACCGTAGGTCGTTGGCAGAGTTGTTAAATTTTCAAACCAAATTTTGTATTACGAATATACAACACACATTTCAAATCATATATGTAATCGTGCAGTAAAATAAATCAATAAATTATCTGAGAAAGCTATGTTTCAGAATTTTGGTTTCAATAAAATCATTAAAAAAAAAGATCCGCGCACGTGTTTTGTGACGAAAATACTTCAGTTTGAAGATTTATTTACGGTCTCACAAACTAATATTTTTTTTATTCTTATTTTGCTTAGACATTATTGAAAAATTATAAATACTTATGATCCAAAAATAATTTTAAAAATACCTAATTTTAATAGTTTTATCATCCTGCCTTTCAGCATTTTTAATATTGGTATAAATTAAAGCAAATTTTGAATGAAATAAAATCGATATTGAGTTATTATTTGAAAAATCTGGTACGGAGAATAATTAATCTTTCTCATTGGAACCGCCCTGTACGATCGTAAGAACATATTTCGTCGAAATTTGAATTCTCGGCCGCTGGCTGGTTAATGACCCTTAATGCAAGGTAAATGATTGTCAGTTATGTAAAATTTTAACCACGTTTATTAGTAAGGCCGTAAATCATTGTTTTTGTTACTGTTTGGGACCGATTTTTGTTGAATGGTCTTTAGAAAAATGTACAAATTAACAATTTTTAATTTTACCTGAGTTTAAAACCCGTCTGCTTGGTTCAATATATTCGCACCTCACAATCCGGAAGCATCAGTTTCGCTCGTAAAATATCTATGCAAGATAGCTTTCATATTTCAAAGACAATAAGAAGCATTTTTTTGTTTTCTTTCTGGTTAAAAGAAAAAATACATATGCTTGCATGAGATGAAGAGAGATATATTGCTTTTAAAATGTAAGGTCACTCGGGACGTTTTTGGTCTTATGAAAGTATAACGCGATTACGTGTTTTGGAATGTATTTATTCCTAAACAAGCAGACGGGTTAACAGCGTGTGGGTAAAAACGGTAAGTTTGTTTGGTTTAAGCAATGTTTTTTTAATGTCACTAATAATCCGTTACATCGTGTCTATAAGTTATGTAAAATGAATAACACTGTCACATATAGGACCACTAAACCGAATTAGAGCCAACCCGAATAGGAGCCGGAGACCCCAACTATCTCGCCCCAGCACCCTCTTCCGAACCACAGAATGCCAATCAACCCCCATCGTTCAACCAGCCAACTTCCACCCTTCCACAACTTTCCCGAGACACGCGCAGGGGTGAAATTAGTCGTACGAAACATCGTAAAGTGGAAATGCAACATTTACTAATAAATGAGTGGTCGATTTTCATACTGTTAGGATCGTCTAGAATTGAAAAGATGATGCTTTGAATACCTTTAGCTATGTTTTTTTTACATTAGCTCCACCCAGGAAGCCCTGAGGAAAAAATTGTCTAAATTCTAAATTCACAAATTATAAATTCACATGGCACGACCAAGTGAATCAGATACTTTAGTCGGGCCATGTGAAGAGTCGGAATAATAGAAGAGCATATATGAGACGATGTGAACGAGGCAAGGAGTGTGTGCCAAGATCGAGTTGTTTGGCGGTCCGTCCTCTCTGCCTACCCCTGCGGGGAAACGGCGTGATGGTTAGTTAGTTAGTTAGTTTTTTTTTTTTTAGCAATATAAATTAATAAATCAACAAGGCTCAATATTCCTTCGTAATTTCTCAATAGCTGCATATTAGATGACTACTCGTAAATTATGTATTTAATTAACCTACTTTACTTACCCACGAACAAAAATAAGATTAAAAAAATTAAAAAAAATTAATTACACATTAAAGTTTTTTTAAGGATTTCTAGTGGGTGTTTTTTGGGTGCTTAGCACATATTAAATCGATTATTTTATGTTTTTTTGCATGTAAATTATGTAAACTTCCAATGTATAAAAGCATCGACTTTAAATAACCTGTCGCGAATATCGCGGTATCGTTATCCTTGGTATCGGGGGTTAGAATGTCTATACATTGTCACATCCCTACGCTTCCCTAACACCCAAGACAAATTCAGCGCTTTGTTTGTTTCCGAACAGTGTTTTGTACTATTAAATTATTCATGAGTGAAGCAAACAGACTTCCTTAGAATCTTGTAGTCTGAGCGGACAAGTCACGGTCTAGCCCGGCCCTGCCCGTGGGAGGTGACAATATTGACTTAACCGTATTGTCAAATTATCATAACTCTTCTATTCTTGAGTTTTTACTATGGCGAATATGAAATACATTGATCGAAATTATTAAATAAGTAGATATTGTATTCCTTGATGTTTGAAAATATATATTCTTTAAATGATTTCGTAATAATATTGTGTTGGTTTATTAGCACCATAAGCCATACATTTTTGATTAGAATTGATAAGAACTCCCGTATGTGGTTGATAAAATAGTTGATGCTTGATATATGCTTGTGAGACAATCAGAAAACCCAAAACCGCAGTTATTGAAGGTCTCCGTGGTCGAGAAGTAAGGCTCTTGACCACGACTTACAGATTTAAATCCCGTCAAGCACAATAATATTTTACATACTTGATTTTTGCTATTTCACAATGTTTTTTTAAAAAGAAAAGCAAATATTCCCGGGTTACGAAAATAACCCGACAATATTTGAAAATCTACTACTACCACCACAAAAAGCGGAAAATGTTGCTCGTATCGTGATGGAGGATTTAGCCAGCGGAGGAATTGAACACGCGACTCCCGGGTGAGACCCAAACGCGATGACAACTTAGCCACTGACCGGAATTTATTAATATTAATATAAAGTATATGCAATATATGCATACACGTACGCACGCACACATATTTAAAAAATTTAATATTGATATGTGTATTTTCATAATCTTATCCTTACGCACTGCTTTTTCTCTTTTCTATTCTTTATTATAACTTTAACAATTTTCAACATCACTACATACTAGTACCATTCAAGTTTACAGGTTTATTTTATTTATATGTTATTTTACGCACTTCTATTTCTCTTTTCTATTTTTTATTATAACTAATTAATTTTCAACATCATTACATACTAGTACCATGTGTTTACACTAGACTTAACTAAAAAGAAACAATCTTTAATTGATCACCACGAAACAGGCAGCCGCCTAGTATGGTGATTTAATAAATCTAATCTACTCAAATGTCTAATATATGTAACCTGTATTTTATAAATAAATAAATAAAGTATATTTGCGGCGCGTTCCACAGAATGAAAGCTACTCTCATTTTATCGCTACTAGAATTGAAATGGCTTTAGCCGTGTTTCGTGTTCAGATCTGAATAGCCAGGTACTTGCCCCATTTGGGGATGCCGTAGTGTCACTGGCTCCAGACGTTTGAGACTAGTTCCGACGCTTATGCTGTATTCATAGCTTTGTTTATATATTCTGTTAGGAGCGGGCCCCCAAACATGTCCCAAGCTAGCTCTCAGGGGAGGCATGATTTACCCTCTATTCAGGTGGTGGGTCGCTCGAGGCTTCAGAAATTCCTTCGCATCTCAGTCGTCTGGCAGGATACTCCCCCTCTAGGAAACCCTCCTGCCGTAGCAGAATAATAACAGGATTGAGTTAAATAGATTCATGTATTGCAAATTTAAAACACAGTACATAGGTCATTACAGTACAATTCAACACAAGAAATACATACTACACAATCCTAGCTATCGTGTTTATAACCTCAAGATCCCTAAACGAAACTCTCTGAGTGATGGCTTTGCGCGGGAGTTTACAGTCTATCGTTAAAGGACACAATCAAATGAGGAAACAATTGTACAGCTTACATGATGTTGGGGGGTCTTCGTCTTCCGGCTTCCAGGGGCACCTCCCGAGTTTAGGACAGAACCGAAGTTTACACAGGCATGGTGAAATATCAGCGCTAAACCCGTAGGTTATTGAATTAACATTGCAGGTTATATTTGAGTACAATTCGAGCGATAGTACGCCGGGCGCGAACAGTGGGAATCAACGCGCGGGCTTAACGTGTGCCCGAGGCGGCTCGCAATTCTCAACTGGTGGAAGGGATCGCGTGCGGGTGGGCGGATGGGATAGGAAGTAGGAGGCAGGGAACAGGGGGGAGAGCAGGGTGTTGTGTAGTTTGCGGCGAATTAGGAGTTTGAATTCTTTGTCGTTTGGGCGTACCATAACACTTCCCCCCGCGCTTGGAAAAAAAGCGACGTGGCAATGGAGCTGTAGGGAAAAAAAATCCTCTTATGCTTCCATCGGGGTTTTTGAGAGATTCGTTGCTTGAGAGATTTCCTAGCTAGAACATACAGTTTTATGCTATAGTTTGGGTCACAATGTTTGTAGGGAATGGGTGGGGGTACATACAATGTTTGGACAAGACAAATTTGGGAAAAGTACATGGTTTAAAACAACATACAAGGTTATGCAATTGAAAATAACAATACACATGGTTATGCAATTGAAAG
This sequence comes from Limnephilus rhombicus, assembly GCA_929108145.2. NCBI lineage: Eukaryota > Metazoa > Arthropoda > Insecta > Trichoptera > Limnephilidae > Limnephilus > Limnephilus rhombicus. The sequence goes on from OV815278.1 coordinate 45,572,949, forward strand.
AATGACAATACACATGGTTATGCAATTGAAAGAATGACAATACACATGGTTAAGCAATTGAAAGAATGACAATACATTTGTACAAGAGAAGAGAAAAAAGTGTGTGATTCTAAGGTTTCATTGGTCTTGGAGCTAAGTTTGTGAAGCGTGGATTTGTTTGGTTTCGGAGAATTTCGAAGAAAAGGACGTGACTTCACGGATTCTAAGGATTACATTATCACTGTAATCAGACCCATTTGAGACAACGCTCAGGAGTACACTTGGGCCTTAGAAAACACTTGGTTTTGTCGAAGACGTCGAAGTTCACGAAGTGGAGACTGTGGTTGCTGTGCCGCGGCTATGGTTACAGAGGTCATTGAAGAGAAGAATCCAGTATCTGCAGACATGCCAGTGCGAATCCTAAGTGTTATTATGGTAAACACGGATCGTATATAATGGTTATTGAAGCATAATGTAGCTCAAGATAACTTGTATTGGTGCGCATTCAGCGAATACTGGTGGGTCAAGGTAATGATGGTTTACACATGACGATATATGTGTCATTGCATGACAGAGCAAGAGACGACAAGGTTGGCATTGATAGCAAGAGTAAGAACAAACCTAAGAGCTAGCGTGCCCAAAAGGTAGTTTAGAGTGTCGTAAAGTATAGTGGGACAACTCAGCTTGCTGTGGCACGACAAGACAACATACGTATGGGCGGTATGGTCTGTGCTTTCAGGAACAATTGCGTAGAAAATGGCAGCAGGAGAGACCTTGTAACCACAGCGCGTGCTGTCAGGAAGTGAAGCTCAGCTTGGCTGTTGGTGATGACATCCGCCTGGGCTTCTTTTTAAATCCGGGAGGAATTATTATTAGAGCAAAATTCTTGAAGTTTACCTGCCTAGGGACCAATGAAGAAAAGGTTTGGAGAGAAACAAAATGTGTCCAGATAATGAAATAACGAAATTTTAACCACCGACCCAGAGAGTGACGAAGAGAGATTCCTAACTAAATCGTGATTACATGAACATTTTCCTTTGCAGGATGACTTGGCGTTTGCCTAGTGACAATATGTCTTGGTTAAAAAACAACCGGCCCTCTATGGCCTATGCTAACATGAGATGGTAACATTTTCGTAGAATTTCAAAGAACGAGACAAAGAATCGTGAACTAGTCACGGCAAAGGGAAACCAATTCATGAATAAAGGTTGTCAAAAGGAGACAGACGGTACGCCAAGTGCATATCGTACATATCCAACATTCATGAATGTGTTTCGTGGAATTGAGAAAAGAGAGAAAAAACTGGTGAGACATATGCAGAGATTGAGGGGGAAAACCTGTAGATAACCGGACAGTTACCTATTCGAACTCCAAGTGAGGGCGAGATATGGTCAACGACAGATTTTACACTTCATAACATAAGTCTGAAACATGGGGAATGGGAGGAGGAGGGGAGAAGGGAGACGAGTTGCGAAACTTGCTAGAGACTGGACCAATTTCCGATTCAAACTCTATGTGAAAATGAAACATAATCAACCAGCAGATTTCCTGACTCTTTACATTTATCAAAAAGGATGAGGAGACATTTGAATACACATTATATCAAAGAGGCTGATCTTTCGCGTGTATTGGGCAAAAGATTAGGGGTCATTTTAAAAACTTCTACATGATTGTGAGAAAAGACAGACCCTTGCTCCAATTTCACAAACCTGGGGGTTTTCTTGTTCGTTCTCCAGACAACGAGTTAGGTGGTTTTTGTGCTCAATCGATTAACTCCCACAGCACTATGCCCCATAATTGACAGTGAAGCTGAAAACTAGTCCTTTTGGGATAGTAGATATTCCTGGGCTTCTTTCCTTTTTGCAAAGAAGTAAAAAAACAGGAAGTCCACGGGCATTGGCGTTGAATGACAACAAAGGGTTGTGGACTACATTTCGTAGATCGCACACAAAGGGTTTGATATTATTTCGTTCGCACGACTCATGGTAAGTGTTTTAACGTCTCCACGTATAGTGTACAAAATATGTAAGTACATACAAGATATAACTCAATTATAGACAGAAGTCAAAGAGTTTATACAATGCATCCTAAAGAAGATAGCAAAGCCGATATTATATCGTTCGCACGAATCACGGTAAGTATTGTTATTACGTCTCCACGTCTCGTGTACAGAGTTTATACACAGTTATACATAAAAGCGGTACTCATGACAAATAAATGACACACGACCGGAACAGGTTATACGAAAAGGGTGGTACTCATGGCAAATGAATGGCACACGACCAAAATAGAACGTACAAAATGGTTTTCATGACAAATGAATGGCACACGACCAAAATAGAATGTACAAAATGGTTCTCATGACAAATGAATGGCACACGACCAAAATAGAATGTACAAAATGGTTCTCATGACAAATGAATGGCACACGACCAAAATAGAATGTACAAAATGGTTCTCATGACAAATGAATGGCACACGACCAAAATAGAATGTACAAAATGGTTCTCATGACAAATGAATGGCACACGACCAAAATAGAATGTACAAAATGGTTCTCATGACAAATATGTCACACGACCAGCTCAATAACATTTAGCTATGAGAAAAAAGTGATTATGACGAACTTCTCGTATCGCGGCAGGTATTTTAAGGATCCCTCCTATAATGGTGGATGTTCTAAGGATCTCTCCTATAGTGTAACAGGGTTACGTTTAAATACAACACAATAAACGTTAACTATGCTTGTTTTGACACAGTTTATAAAGATTTGTTAGATTAACTAACTCCGTAGCCCAGGAGCGTACGATAGGATAACAAGGAGGTAAACAATTTAATGTCACTTCGTATGTTATAAAGGCGGGGTGATGACAGAGTACATTTCTGTTTACACCATGTGACAAACAAAGACAGACCTACATGGTTTTACATACTGTCTATTGCAGCAAACTTCAGTGGGGACAAATAAAAGGGACCAATTGTGGTTTTACATACCCTTTGTGCGGTTACAACATACCAGGTTATGTGCAATTTAGGTTGCAAATACTTGGTTAAATGGCGAAACAGGAGTTGAATGCCTATGTTTGTAAAACGATGATCAAACAAAACATTGATGATTTACGTTAAACTGCGGTTATTTATGTACGGAAATCAGGGCTGCCGTTAGGTTTTATTAACCTTTTCCGTAAGGGTTGAAGCATGTAATACAAGACATACATGTTGTGAAGAGGGACAAATCGAGGACTTCTTATAACAACAAAAGACCGAGTATTTGGTTTTACGTACTTTAGTTGAAACGAGTCCATGAGGATTTGTACAAGGATGAAAAGACCAATTTAAAGGCTTTTCCTTTATTTATATACATATGATTTCAAAATTGATGTGTCAAAATCCAATTTGTTAGCAAAGAGCTCGGGTAGGACGCCATCAATTTTTTGACATTTGAGAAAAAATTGAAAACTACTATACACAAGGAATGTGATTATGTGAGTAACCACTTATCTTTACCATGATGGGTAAAATATGGAGCATGTTGAGATGGTTTACTAGTCCTGGGTCGTGATTTAACGCTTTGGAGTTTACCAAATCGATTTTACGAACGACGCTCCAGTATTTACAGAACATAAAAAGGAAAAAATTGAAGAGATTCCTTCCGATATGATGAAAAAAAACAACAAACAAAAATGGTGAAAATTACAATATTGCATTACATGGCAAAGCGTGCCATGGCATGAACGTTGCGTAGTGTGAGGGGTTGAGAGGCAATGATTGGGTTCATGACTTCCCGAACACTGTCACTCGAGGGGTGTCTCTGCTCTAAAGTGATCAATTTTGGAACAGGTGAGAAAAAAGAAAGAAAAAAAATAAAAAACGTGTGAGACAAAAATTACGGTGGTTGCCAATTCACGAACATGAACGGGGCAAACTACACCGTGGATTGTACATAAATTTACAAAAATGATTTTTTAACAATATTCGTTTTATCAACGAAAGGGTGGGCATGTAATTGACACTTTACACGCCAGCCATTGTAAGACTTGGTGTGCTTACAAAAAGGTTGTGGTGATACACACTGGATCATTTTAAGTTTGCTGAGATAGTGGGGGCAGTTTTACTTGACTCCTCACTTCCAGATTTTGCGATATCCTTAATATGGTAATTACCAATGTGTTTTCCAGAGCAGTCAGACAAGGAGTACACTAGATCTGATATCTTTCTTAGAACTTTGGCCTTCACGAAACGTGGTGCCAGCTTGGCAGAGAAATACATGGCTCCTTGGGAAAGTGTGTTGTTCTTTCTCCAAACTATGTCTCCTGTATTGAAGGTGACATGTTTCCTACGTAGGTTGTATCTGTCCGCACTCTTTTGATGAGTGTTATGAAGTAGTTTCTTGAATCTTTACTTTCAACCCCTGTACAATAATTTGCGCTAGGTACTAAATTCAATAGTATTTTTTGTAAGGTTTGCCACACCGAGGTGCCCATTGATTGGCCCAGATTTCGGTGGGAGGGGGCCAAAGGGACGAAGCCGGAAGGCTTGGGGGTTTTTGGCAGGCCCTTCTCGTCCCAGCTTCGCTAAGAATCGGTCACGCCACCTGCGTGGTTGGCATAGATCCTTTATATCATAACAGTTTTTTAAAAACACGTGCTTAGAAATTGAAATAAATTCAGTGACGTCTTTTTGACGAGGAGCGGCCCTGCCCAGATGTAAACCGTGCGAGATAATGTACGTAAGCCTTATTTAATTATGTTATTAATTCATTCCTTTGATTGGGTTCTAAAATCATTAACTAATCCGTTCACAAAGAGGTACACGCTTTTTCCTAGTAGCGTAAAATCACCAATAAATTCTTCATAATTTAAAGCAACAAGGAATCTTTTTATTTATTATATTATAACCCTTACCTGCAATAAATGAAGCGACGATCGTTTTGAATCAAATCCGATCGAATTGAGAACACAATATCCCTGGGAAGAGCTAGCCGAGGTTTGTATTATAATTTGGTTTTGGTAAGTATTTAAATTGAACCATTGTTGTTGAGTCTTGAACATTGTGTTATTTAATTTCAAATTTGTTATAAGTTCGTAATCAGGCGGTTCGAGCCTGTCGATACGTAACACTGTCGCCTTTCAACGTGGAGCTAGATTTGGTTCATTATGATATGTCGCTTTCCTTGATTTTTTTCATAAACTCCGTGCTGTTTTTCGTGATGTATGTATAAATATGTAAATAATAATAATTTTTTCCCCTTTAAATGTATAGCTAAATAAGTGATTGTGAATAGTTTTAAAAAAAGTTCAAGCGTGTTTTCAAACGCCGCTATTTTGATCCACGTGTTTTTTCAACCGCCGGTATATCAAGTGTTCGAGAAGTATTTAAAAAAGTTCACGCGTGTTTTAATGATCTGCCATCTTGTCGGCCGCATCTCCGGATTAAAAAAAAAAAACCGCCACGTGTTTTCGATCGTTTAAATCAAGTTTTTTGTCGTTAACAGCCACCATTTTGGAAACATCTCAAATCTCCACGTGTTTTCGATCGTTTAAATCAAGTTTTTGTCGTTAACAGCCGCCATTTTGGAAGCATCTCAAATCACCACGTGTTTTTGACCGGTAAATATTTAGTCATGCCGTATTTTGAAAAGATTCGTTTTGTTTTACGCGATTCTTGAAACAAAATGGTTACCGGAAATCTCAGAATTAGATACCTCAGATTAAAATCTGCTAGCGTAGGTAAATGCATTGAAGGTACGGTATACCCGCTCAAAAAGGGAGATAGTGAAATTCGAGTAAAACCACAATTCGGAATTTAAGCCTTGCTTGAAATGGATTTAGCCATATTTGGTGCATATTGTGATCTTCTGCTAAAAAACGGCGTTGTGGTTATTTGTTAGTTAGTTCTTTAACCCGTCTGCTTGGTTCAATATATTTGCACCTCACAAATCGGAAGCCTGGATTTTGCGCGTAAATTCTAAAACCGTCATTTTGGATTGAGATTGTAAAATATCTATGCAAGATAACTTTCATATCTCAAAGACAATAAGAAGCATTATTTCGTTCTCTTTCTGGATAAAAGAAAAATACATATGTTTGCATGAGAAGAAGAGAGATATTGAAGCTATATAGCTTTTAAAATGTAAGGTCGCTCGGGACGTTTTTGGTCTTATGAAAGTATAACGCGATTACGTGTTTTGGGATGTATTTATTCCTAAACAAGCAAATGGGTTAACAAATTTTCCTTTAGTAAGTGCCGCTCGCATAGCACGCCAATTTAAATTGTGTGACCTCAAGTTTAGTTTGCTTGACATAGGTTTTAAATATATTTGAATAATTTTAAATCGACGTAATTTACTTGCAATGATAGAGTTTAAGAATTCTACAAAAAGCCTTCAACCGCGGTAAACGGTCGGAAGCAGGTACCTAAGGTCGACCCCGACGGATCCATTTTTACGACCGAGCACCGGATGAGATCTATTGTCTTTTTTCATAGGCAAAGAATTTATTTCAAATATCTGAAAGTACCTACCTAGTAGATGCGATTATTTTTAGAATAACGGCCATTAGTTTGAAACAGAAAGTGTGTTGAGACCACATTTTAGCGTTATTTTTCGTTGAAACGAGCTGATGATTTAGAGTGGTAAAATAGTATTTACCTATTTAAACATAGATTTTTAACAGTTAAAAAAAAAAACGAACGCAAAAAAAAATTTTTTAATCGAGTTCAATTCTCGTGATTTACCAGTGAGATATAATTTTTAGTGTTCAATGATACCGCCTTCCTTATGGGATATAAATACCTACCAGTTCGAATCTGGAATGATAATAATGCAACGCACTCCGACGTAATTACCTTACTTCAAAATTCAGTCGCGGGTTCGATTCCTTGCGAAATTATATATCTCCGTAACCATGCCGATCTCTATATCGAAGAGTAGAAACCTATTAACGATTAGATAAATATGTTTGTGCCTATGATATTTTAGGGGATACTGTGTGGAGGGCCCTTTAAGGAAAGGAAGGAGAGGAAGGAAAGAGGGATGAGGGGCGGATATAAATTTAGTGGTCAGTGTCCAGGAGTGACAGACATAGGAATTCCTTTCTCCAAATTACGGTTCGACGGCAGGTAGTCAGTCCGATTTTACCCCATATGGACTCAGGCACTCGTAGCGAACGAAACACCCAAATGTAGCGAATCCCTTAAGAGGATTACCTATAACTGAGGCGCTGGTTATACAATAGATAGTTCCGGGGCAGCGGTACCCATGCCCGCAACAACAAATTGATACGACAACGAAGTCTATGAAAACGGTAATGGAACGGATGTAACGGAAGTACGATAGCTATTTTTTTTAAATAGATGGATATAATCGGAATCTGTTAATATTAATGTATAGGTATTACTATTAATTAATTATTTTACGGAAAAGTGATAGTGGGTTTGATTATTACTTTTGATTTTCGAGATTTTGCTCAGGATAGAACAAGTGTCTAGATTTATTCAACTAACGGTGTAGATTGATTGCATAGAAATCAATAGATGTTAATTGAAATTAAAGTTATTATTTGAAATAATAAAGATAAGAAACGAACTTATTTACAGATATTTAATAAGTTGATAGAAGAAGATCAAGACGGAATGCAACTATAATGTTGGCCCATACCAATTAGAAAATAGTTATTCAAAGAAAATCAAGATGGAATCCATCTTAGCCAAGTGGAAAATTATTTCTTCAAATAATTTTGAAATTTATTTGTTTGAGTAGAGTTTCGCGCTAAGCGACGGACGTGAATCGTATTTTGACTGATTTATCACTCAAATGGTTTTGTAGGAACCGGGGAAATCAACGTATTGTGAAAATAAGATATGAAATTGACACCACACCCTTCCACACATACCTACACTCATCGTGCTGTTTTCGAAAGGACGCTTTTGGGATAGTGCATACACGTACATTACAATCGCTTCGGAGTAATTAACCGAATGTGATAACCACTAACATTCGCCACGCACACATACACTAACCTTGACACTGTTTTCGAAGGGGCCCATTCGAAGACAGTGTGTACACACCTTACATACACACTACACTTGTATTTTATAACTATTCATGTACATCATTCGACATTCGTATTGTATTTCATATATAACTAGCCTCTGCTTGCTATTATTTTCACCTCTCTTTCAAGCTCGAGAATGAATGTCGTTGGTGATTAATAATTGCGATTTGATGGTTTGCTCGTTCCGGGAAAAAACTAGCTGGCGCCCCGCGGCACAGCCCGCGTAAATGAAGTGGAAAAGTCCCTGACTTCTGAATTATTATTTCATTATTATTATTTTTGTCATCATTAAAAAAATACTCTAATGCGCTGACTAAAATAATAACTTTAAATTATTGTTGTCATCATTAAAAAATACCATAATGCGCTGACTCAATAACATCAAATATTGCCTTAAAACGCGATATATCGACGACAATTATATTACAGTGAATGTGATAAAACCTGAGGTATTATTAATGTGTTTTCTTGAAATGTTTGAATGGTCCTGAATTATAGGGCGTTGTTTGAATGGTCCTGAATTATAGGACGTTGTATGAGTGTTCCTGAATTGAATTGATGCAGGACGCTGTTTGGGTCTATAAATGACTCTGATTTTTGTTGTCTATTTTGTTATCTGTTTTGTTTTAATATGTCATTAACCAGTAATCCGTACTGTTAAAAAGTGGATACTGACTTAACTGAGCCAATACCCGTTCTTTAAAAGGGGGTTAAATGTGCTTTTTGTTCTACGATATGTCAATACATACATCACGACATCTAATGTGGAGTTACCTTACGCTTTGATCTCTTGTTGCTTATACATTACCATTCCGATAGTTTTGTTTACTCTTGGTGTTCGTACTTTTCTAATTATGTCATTTTTTTTGCTTTCATGTTGACGTTACTCATTGAGTCGTTCCCTGCTGCTGAGAATCATTACTGTTGCTGTAGACGCCCTGATGGACATCACTGCCTCGAAAGCTGAGTTTAACGGTGTTCCTGTCAGCCGCTTGGACGTGTTGATTTTGCTGTTTTTTGATATTTTGTCTAAACTTAATAACTTATCATGTGTCTGTAAACTGTACAACTTTTTGCCTAGGTTTTTTAATGCAGAATCTCTTTGTGAATGATGTTTTTTTTGTAAAGTTTATTGTGGGAATTCTTTGAAGGGTTAAAGTCAAAAAAAACCTTCGTTACAACGGCGGTTTTTTGCTGGTGTTTTCGGGGATGTGTTATGAAGTAGTTTCTTGAATCTTTACTTTCAACCCCTGTACAATAATTTGCGCTAGGTACTAAATTCAATAGTATTTTTTGTAAGGTTTGCCACACCGAGGTGCCCATTGATTGGCCCAGATTTCGGTGGGAGGGGGCCAAAGGGACGAAGCCGGAAGGCTTGGGGGTTTTTGGCAGGCCCTTCTCGTCCCAGCTTCGCTAAGAATCGGTCACGCCACCTGCGTGGTTGGCATAGATCCTTTATATCATAACAGTTTTTTAAAAACACGTGCTTAGAAATTGAAATAAATTCAGTGACGTCTTTTTGACGAGGAGCGGCCCTGCCCAGATGTAAACCGTGCGAGATAATGTACGTAAGCCTTATTTAATTATGTTATTAATTCATTCCTTTGATTGGGTTCTAAAATCATTAACTAATCCGTTCACAAAGAGGTACACGCTTTTTCCTAGTAGCGTAAAATCACCAATAAATTCTTCATAATTTAAAGCAACAAGGAATCTTTTTATTTATTATATTATAACCCTTACCTGCAATAAATGAAGCGACGATCGTTTTGAATCAAATCCGATCGAATTGAGAACACAATATCCCTGGGAAGAGCTAGCCGAGGTTTGTATTATAATTTGGTTTTGGTAAGTATTTAAATTGAACCATTGTTGTTGAGTCTTGAACATTGTGTTATTTAATTTCAAATTTGTTATAAGTTCGTAATCAGGCGGTTCGAGCCTGTCGATACGTAACATGAGCCAGGAGCAAAGCATCAGTGACTTCACTGTAGATGGCCGACAGTTCTTCCAGACGATGGGCATAGTCCGCGGTAGGGTTGCTTGTGGTGGCAATTGACGTAGGAAAGTTTGTGTTCCTATGTAGAGAACCATGAACAACTTGTTCCATACCGTGTTTTAAGAAGAAAGGTGTGTAACCAGTGGCCAGATTAACAGTGTTGTTCATTGCAGCCTGAATTTTATCTAGGTTTTTACACCAAGTACGTTGATCTTTATCAACTAGAATAGCCAGAGCTGTGTTGATTGTTTGGTTATAACGTTCGACGGTGTTATTTTGTGGAGTATACAAGGTATTATAGTAAATATCCTTGATTCCGTATTTGGCAAGAAAATCTTTGAATTCTTGGGCAATAAATTGTTTTCCGTTATCAACAATTACGGTTCTGGGTGTTCCGTAAGGTATAAAAATGTGTTTTTCCAGAAGTTTGATGATGGCGGACGCGTTGGCTCTTTTTAAAGGAAAGATCCAACAGAATTTAGTGAAAACATCCACTACACTAAGTATGTGCATGTGTCCGGCATAACTTCGGGGAAAGGGTCCGACGAGGTCCATTGACAATGATTGTAGGGGTCTGTCGGCACGTTTGGGATTACCCATTAGGCCGGCAGGTGCTGCCGTGCTATGTTTATAGGCTTTACAAGTTTCACATTTAGAGATGTAATTGCGAATTTGCTTGAAGAGACCAGGCCAGTAATACTTCAAGGAGATCTTTTTATACGTCTTGAAATTTCCTGGGTGTATGGAGTCGGGAGCACTATGATTGTCAATAATTATTTGTTCTCTACCTTCGAGGGGAACGACAAGTTTCCACGAGTAATCTTCGAGGATGGATAGTGGTACCTTGCAATTACGGTATAGTTGTCCTTCTTTTATGATAAAATTAGGAAACTTTTGTTGGTTATTTTTACAACCTTCGAAGATTTTCAAGTACCATTCATCTTTTGTAGATGGAGGGGGGGCAATTGTGTCAACATTTAATGAAGCCAGTTCAATTCTTGAAAGGGCGTCGGGAACAATATTGTCCGCGCCTTTACGGTGAACAACATCAAAATTGTATTGAGACAAACGGGAGGACCAACGAGCGAGCCTACCGGAGGGATTACTTAAAGAGATCAACCATTTCAAACTACTATGGTCTGTGACTACAGTAAATTTGCTACCGTCTATGTAACCGCGGAAATGGTGAACAGAATCCAATACAGCCAATAACTCTTTCTCGGTAATTCCGTAGTTTTTCTCGTGTTTGTTTAATGTACGGGAAAAATACGCTACAGGGTGTTCGCCATCTGGGAATTCTTGAGTAAGGACTCCACCGATTCCTACATTGGAGGCATCCGTGTGGAGGGTAAAAGAGAGTGCAAAATCCGGGCAATTCAGAACGGGAGCTTTTTGAAGGGCATTTTTTAGAGTTGTAAACGCTTCTTCAGCTTCGACAGACCATCGGAAATTGCTGACACCTTTACGGATGCCGGTAATTTTATTTAAGGGGGCTGCGATAGTGGAAAAGTCTTTGATGAATCTCCTGTAGTAACCTGCAAGTCCAAGGAAACCTTTGACTTCCTTCGCGTTTTTGGGTCGGGGAAAATTTGCCATGGCTTCCACCTTAGCGGGGTCTGTTCTTAGACCTTTTTCGTCGATAATGAATCCCAAATAACGTAGACGGGACTTACAGAATCAGACTTCTTCAAGTTGATGGTTAAACCAGCGAACTTGAGTTGTTGAAAAACTTTTTCCAGCATTAATAGGTGTTTTTCAAAGGTATCGCTGACGATGATGAGGTCGTCAAGGTAACAAAACAGGCTGTTATCGACTTCAGGACCGAAAAGTTTGTCCATCAGTCTTTGTAACTCGGCGGGGCTGTTTTTTAGACCAAAGGGTAATCTTTTAAAATGGAACATTCCCCTACCAGGTACAACGAAAGCAGTTTTTTCGCACGATTCTGCGTCCAAGGGTATTTGCCAAAACGCTTTGCTGAGATCGACAGAAGAGATGAACTTGGCGTTACGCAGCTTGTCTAAGGTTGCGTGAACGTGAGGTAAGGGATACGCATCAGCTTCCGTGCAAGAGTTTAAACGTCTACTGTCGAGACAGAAACGTGCAGAGCCGTCTTTTTTAGAAACCAAAAGAGTTGGGTTGGTCCATGCACTTCTGCTGGGAACCACCACACCCATTTTTAACATTTCATCAAGTTCGTTTTCTAAAAGTTTAAGTTTTTGGGGGGCTAAGTTGTAATAACGTTGCTTGATGGGTGGGCCATTGGTTTTGATATGGTGTTCAACCAAATTTGTCAAACCTAATCCACATTTTTCGAAAGATATTGACTCGAATTTATTGACCATTTCTTTCAGTTGGAGAGCCTGGTCCGTGCTTAAATTTTCGTGAGGTATTATTGTGCGGATCTCACTAATTTGAGCAGCAGTGGAGGTTTCGCCAAGAGTATTAAATACTTGGGGAGCAACATTGAATGCCTTCCAGAAGTCAACGCCAAGGATGAAATTCTGGGATATAGAGGGCACTATTAGAAAATTGATTGTAACTATTTTATTGTTACAATTAATTGGCAGGGCAAGGGCACCGATGACCGGTTGGGAAACATTATCCGCAGTCGTCAGGTGTGTCGATTGGGGCGAAATTCTAAAATCACTGTTAACAAAAGGCAGGTGAGCATTGTTGCCAAGACAGCTGACAGATGCACCACTATCAAGTAATCCGGAAAAGGGCACATTGTTAACAGAGAAAAAAGCATAGGGTCTCCCATCTTTAGCTTGTTTGCAACAAACCGAAGAAACATTTAAGGTCTGGTTAAAATACTTAATGTGTGCTAACCAATCAGTCCATTCTTTAGACCTTGGTTCAGAATGGGTGCCTGAGAGGTTATTATTTAGTTTTTTGGCCTCTTCATGTAGAAATTTGGTGGGGGTTTGGAGAAATCCACCTGAGGTCTGACATCGCTTGGGTTTTGTAACCTTTCCATGTTGTGCCTTGATTTCTTGAAAATGTTGCGCAGTTCGTCGCTTGGAGGAGAGCGGTCCCTAGAGTGATGCCTCTTGAAAGTTCGGGGTTCCTTAGATTCCAGAAACCTTGCTTGCTTGAAACAAGTAGTGGCCAGATGGCCTACTTTTTTGCAAAAAGAGCACACTTTTTTGTTGTTGAATTCTGGTTTTAAACCAGACGAACGGCTTGGCACAACTACATTATTTGACACATTCTTTATGTTTTTCCTATCCTGGTACGATTCCAGAAGGAGACAGACTTCGTTTAGCTGGGCTAGGGATGCAATTTTCTGTGAGGTAATGATGTTCTCGTATTTGCTTAAAAGGCCATCAGTTATGACTGGTAATAGTTCAGCTTCCGAAACGGGATGTGAAAGCTTGATGTTAATGGATTCAGCCCTTTCTATGAATGTTGCTACAGGTTCATTTACTAGCTGTTTAATAGATAGTAAAGATAATTTGATCCGGTGCTGGGCTTCCGTTTTTCCGAAGCTCGAGATTAGGGCAGATCTGAGTTTATTCCAATCTTTGCATTTAGTTTTTTGAATGCGGTGCCAGGGTATCAATTCTGGGGAGATGAGTTCTATGAAGTTTTTTCGTAGAATCTCGAATGGGATATTTTTGATTGTAGCCGTTTCTTCAATACGGTCAATGAAATCCAGTACATCGGAGACGCCATTATATTTGATTTTCCAAGAGGATAAATCGTAGGTTTTATCTTGTGTCAAGGTGGGTGCGATGTCCTGTTTTATCATTACTTGTGGCATAGGTTCTTCGTTAGGAACAAGATTATTCAAAACTTGCGTAGCCGAGCGTGAATTATTTTCGCTTGAGGGGGCGAGGTTTATTCTCTTAATGTACTTTTTGTTGAATAAAAGTGCATAAGCCTTTAATGTAGGTTTAGATTTGCTTGATGGCGAGAGTCCTCTATCCCTTAAAGCAGTTTGTAAGTGAGTTTTGGATAAGTTGTGCACGTTGGGAATGATGCTCAAATTGGATGATGCCATAGCTTGATTGTTTTCCATTGTGAGTTTCCCAGGTGGTGAGAAAAATTTGCCAGGGGTCTTCTTTAGCAAACGCAAAATTAATTTTGTGAGGCACTTTTCACTTGGTAATCACTGGTTGGTATTTCTAAAATAGTTATAGAAAACTGTATTCCATACTACAATTTGGTATATATGACACCAGAATCTTTGTCAAAGGAAGGCACAAGAAAAAATTTTTGCGTGGAAAGACCTAAGTAGTAAAGGTTTTTGTGTTTCACTGACCACTTTTGAGAAAACTTGTGAAATTCACAAGTATTTATTTTTTTTCCAAAAAAATTTTGCCAGGACTGACCTTTAGAAAACAGGTTTTTTATTTTTCACAAACCACTTTTGAGAAAACTGTGAAATTCACAAGTATTTATTTATTTCCAAAAAATTTTGCCAGGACTGACCTTTAGAAAACGGGTTTTTTATTTTTCACAAACCACTTTGCACTGAGAAAGGCACTAAAATTCACAAAAGGCACTCTTCTGGCAAATAAGGACAAACTTCCGGATGAAAATAACTGAATATGGGATTTGTTACGAAACCACATTAAAATTATTTTATTTTTTCATGGAACCAATCATTGGTTTTATTATTATTTCACTTTTTTTATGTAAGGAAAAAAAAAAAACACAATTCACTTTACACTTATGCTGAAAAAAATGCGGTACCTATAACGTAGAATGTGGAAAGAAAGTCATTATTTTGTCCATTTGGTGAAATATACGTGGTACTAATTTGACAGACACAACAAGTGGGCCGATCGGTATATTGTGCAAGAAAACGTGAGTGTGAGATTTTTTAATTAAAGAATCCACAAGGTAATTGGAATTCCAAAACCAAATTTACAATAGCGATCTCCATTGCTTCCGACCTTAGTGACAGAAGGGCGATTTTATTATTCAAAACACTGCATAGTGACAGGGAATTGTTCTGCCTGATTCAAACGGATTTTTGCCGTTGGGGTTTGGCGCGATAAACGCACTTTTGTGCTTCGATGCGCGTGGGTGCGCGCGCAACTCAGAGATTAGGTATGTATTTACCGCGTGAAACATCGGGCCGTTGATTTGGCGCGAATTACTGTTGCTCGTCCGCTGCTTTGTGAACAAAGGGGTCGGCGCGTGCGCAGTCAGATTCGCGGTTTAAATGCTGCCGTCTTTCTGGTTAATTACAAAATGGCCATGTTTTCAACTTTGACGCAATTTTTTTATAATTGCAATCAAATCTGCGTTATGGACTCAACTTGCACATGGATTTCTGTGGTTTCCCACAGAATTCATTATTCACTGGGTATAAAACACCAAGACACAGTACAATCAATGTTTACAAACAGTTCCTATGCGGGGAAGATTTCGACAGGGAGCACTCCGTAAGGCGACTGAGACAATGGCAAAAATGAAAAAAAAATTCTGGGCCCCACTATGGACGCCAGTGTTAGGAGCGGGCCCCCAAACATGTCCCAAGCTAGCTCTCAGGGGAGGCATGATTTACCCTCTATTCAGGTGGTGGGTCGCTCGAGGCTTCAGAAATTCCTTCGCATCTCAGTCGTCTGGCAGGATACTCCCCCTCTAGGAAACCCTCCTGCCGTAGCAGAATAATAACAGGATTGAGTTAAATAGATTCATGTATTGCAAATTTAAAACACAGTACATAGGTCATTACAGTACAATTCAACACAAGAAATACATACTACACAATCCTAGCTATCGTGTTTATAACCTCAAGATCCCTAAACGAAACTCTCTGAGTGATGGCTTTGCGCGGGAGTTTACAGTCTATCGTTAAAGGACACAATCAAATGAGGAAACAATTGTACAGCTTACATGATGTTGGGGGGTCTTCGTCTTCCGGCTTCCAGGGGCACCTCCCGAGTTTAGGACAGAACCGAAGTTTACACAGGCATGGTGAAATATCAGCGCTAAACCCGTAGGTTATTGAATTAACATTGCAGGTTATATTTGAGTACAATTCGAGCGATAGTACGCCGGGCGCGAACAGTGGGAATCAACGCGCGGGCTTAACGTGTGCCCAAGGCGGCTCGCAATTCTCAACTGGTGGAAGGGATCGCGTGCGGGTGGGCGGATGGGATAGGAAGTAGGAGGCAGGGAACAGGGGGGAGAGCAGGGTGTTGTGTAGTTTGCGGCGAATTAGGAGTTTGAATTCTTTGTCGTTTGGGCGTACCATAACAATTCATATGTTTTTATAGCTTTCGTTGCACCTGAAAGGTGTTCAATTAAAATATGAACTACCCAAACCATTAAGAAGTCTACTGCAAGGGTAGACAGAGAGAAAGGAAGACCACAAAGCTCTTTCTTGGTACACATTACTTACTCCATTTACATATGTATACTCGTACATCACTAAAACAAACAATCAACTGTATCTAAACACTGTAACTTCCATTACAGTTGATCCCTGACAGTTGGCTCCCCGGCATACTTATACGCAATATGCAGTCGGTTTACCTACTTATACAAAATATAACTAAGTATCCCCGAAAAGGTGTGCAGAGAAGATGTACCACCGAATAACAAAAGTTTAACAAAAATTCATTCAAATGAATCAAAAATAAAACCACTTGTTCGTATATGTACCTACTGTTTATACAAGCATATAAGTAGGTACAGTAAATGGACACTGTAAATAAATTCGTTTGATATCCAACTTTTTTAAGTCGATTTTAGGTTCGAAATTTGTAAATAATGCACAACAAATAAAATTTTATCGTAATTGTAATTTTGGTGGGCCAACTGTCGGGTCTTCATATTTTTATCAATTCTCGGGTTACCCTAATTACTGTATATACCAGCGCTTAAGTACAAAAAATTGACATTATAAACAAATTCATTTGATATCCATACCAACATATTAAAGGCATTTTATAAGTTGATTTTGGGTTTGATGTAGATAAATAATGCTTTTGCTCTAGCGACTACTGCACATAGCAAACTTCTTAATATTAATACAAAATTCTAATTTCTTCAGGGGCCACATGTTCTTACAAAGGCTTCCACATTAATCCTGTTAATTAAAATGAACTCAATTATCTTTAATACCCAGTACACTGCTTGATATAATGCGAAAATTTTATTAAAACAAAAACTGTATTACACCATTTTAAGAACCGTAACAACGTATCGCTGCACTTCTTATGCGAGAGAAATTTCACACAGAATATACTTCGGAACCGGTTAAAGTCGAGTAAAGTTATCGTTATTAGTTTTCTTTTATATTTTAATCTCTAAGTTAAACTTTCATATTTTGTTTGAACGGGAGCAAGTTCTCCGAACTGCCGAGATTACCGTAAAACTACTCGGATTGCTCGGTTAAAGTGCTCAACAAAAAGCTGTGTTAAAGTTCGCAAATACTATGGAACAGATTTCCCCCGTGACCGAAGATACCAATCCTATTTCTTTTTATAAGAAAACACTTAGAAGAAGTTTATAATAGGAGCTTTTGCAGTCATCCATAACTACAAATCTCGGGGACTAAGAAATAATTCCAACTTTTCCTATGGCTTTGGGTCAGAGAAAAATTTTATTTTAATATAACGAGATATTCTACTTTGAACGCAGTTCTGGCACGAACCAGTAAAAAATAGCTTTTCAGTTGGTGCGTTCATTTTCTTGAATGTTGGATGTTTGATGTAAATTTTCCGAAGAAGCGAAGTTTGCAGTCCACAATGGAGTGCTTGTACCTACGTCAGGAGAACCGTCGTGGTGGTTAATTAGTTGAATGTTTCTATAAAACACAAGTATCACAATAGAGTTGAGATAAAACAAAAATAATGCTAATAAAATGGTAATTAATTTGAGTTTATTTTCATACCAAGATCATTTCATTTTTATTATTGTTTTTAATGTAGTTCTTTGTTTCAACACATTGGTAGAATTTTTTCCAAGTGTAAACACAACCAAAATGAGACGATTGCCTAAAATAATGCAAGTAAAATTTATACTTTTTCCATGTTTTTCTAGATGTCAAATTTTATAAACCAGTTAGAATATTAATATATCAGAAATAAATCAAACGTTAATTTAAAAAAATCTTCTATTGAGTTAACACACACATCCGCTTCAATCATTTTGGTTTACTCAAATAATCAACACAAGGTCCAGTATTTACATCCCTAATCAAAATCTAGAATATTGGCGCAGACGACGTTGAAACATAACTTACTAACTAACCATCACGCCGTTTACGCAGGGGTAGGCAAAAATGACGAACCGCCAAACTATTCGGTCTTGGCCTCACTCACATTCATACATCGTCTCATATATACTCTTCTATTATTCTGACTTTTGACATGGCCCGTCTCGAGAATATGATTCATTAGTCTTCCTCGGGCGTCCCCGACTTCTTTTACCATTCACATTTATGTCATATATTCTTCTTACACTAATATCTTCGTTCATTCGCTCTACATGTCCAAACCATCTGAGGGTCCCTTTCTTAATCTTACTCATTATGCTTACATCAGCCTTACATTCTTTGCTGATCGCCACATTTCTCACACGATCATACACGGTTTTACCACACATACGCCTCAGGGATCTCATTTCAACAGCATTCAGTTTACTTTCATCCTTCCTCTGCCAGTTCCATGCCTCACTGCCATACATTGGGTTAGGTACCAGGACTCCATTGTGGACTGCTAGCTTCGCTACTTTTTTTTCACTAGCGCCAACTGCATTCAGTCCTCCTACATTTACCCTTCTTTCAATATCTCTATCAGCCTTCCCATCTCTCGTAAACATACTACCCATATCCACAAACTCATTCACCTAATCATTAGCAACTATATTTCACACTGTTTTCGTACTCTCTCTTTCCACCATACTTTAGACTTGCTTACATTTATCATTAACTTATTCTTCATACATACTTCGTTTATCCTAGACACGAGAGACTGTTGGTCTTCCATAGTGTTAGGTTAGGTTAGCATTCAAATATATTTAATAAAATGTTAGAGAAACGAAAATTAACACCAGGCCCCGCGTTACATTTCACTGTTTTGCAATTAAACTGATACGCCGCAAGATTGCAAGAAAAATCCCCAGATTTTAATTAGAATTTTAATTAAAGCATCGATAGTTGGGGTGGGAATGTTATTTTTCGCAGTTTTCTTTTTCCAGTTTAATTATTTCCGCGCTCATAAGTGAAGCAGACGGGAAATTATTTCAATTAGACTAAGCCTTGTCATTCTCCACTATTTCTCAGGCCCACACTGGCGGTGGCGGGCACCCTGACAATGCATTCGGATAGAACAATAAACCAAAAAATATATTGGAAACACCCAAAAAGGAGTAGAAAATAGTTTAATTTTTAGAGGAATCATTTCATAAATGTTTTTTAAACTTGTTTCTGTTTGTTTTGTGTGAAGTTATTTGTTATTGTGTGAAGCAGTAAGAACCTTCGAACTGTGAGCTCCGAATCATGAAATTTGCCAAAAACGGTTGTGTTAACCTCAAAATTCCAAACGTAAGATTTTGAGGTTGATGCAACCCACACAATGACCACCAGATTCCTACCCACCCTACAAACCTATTTCGTTCCCAGAATTTAGTCTCCTTCCTTTCCTCAAAAAACCCTCCACACAGCATCCCCTGAGATGACATAGGCCCTGAGGGTAATTATTTACTTCAGAGTCTCGTGTGTGGTGCTAATGTAAAAAAACTTGCATTATCATCATTGTACTTGAGATAAATGGCTAACTGACAAAATATTAAGGGACTGATATATTATTTTGTTTGTATTAAAATTTAAACTTGGGCTAAACCGGTAAGTTATTTATTTTGTGAAATTATTAAATTTTTACTGTGTTATATAATAGATAGGTATTTAAAGTTATTATTAGTTTATAACCTCCACAAGCAAAATATTTACGAAAGCCGTACTGTGTATTGATTCATTGAATGTGCACGGCCTGTCATCGCCATCTTAGGAATTCCTCCATGACCCCCAGTAATAAAGATGTACCTTTAAAAAGGGACCGTTTAATGTTTTTTTTGGTTTTGATTATCCACGTTTCACTCAACAAGCCAATAGGTACTAAGCCCCCACTCATGTCAATGACTTTAATATATGAACTAAATAATATGGACACTGTTTTCGCGAAAACGTCGAAAAAAAATTATTATTTTAAAAATATATTTACGTATAAACATCACTTAAATTGTCACGCAACACATTCTATGCTCCATTCAATGTCATACTCTTCTTCAACTCTTAACATGACCTGATTTATGTACGTATTTGATTAATTGGACGATTCAATTATTCTACCTTGGGAACCTCGACTTTGGCTTTAATCCACTTGGCACCGCAGAAAGCAGAAAACTTTCACTCTGTCATGAAATTATTCTAGAAATAATTGCTTAATAAAGTAGTAATCTTAAAAGATTGCCATCATTCAATTTGGGAAGCGAGTTGCGCCTTGTACCACAGTGGGAGGGATAGATTATTTACTTCCGTCACTCCTGGGCACACTGACCTTCAGATGCCTACTCATTCCTCATACCTTTTTCTTTCCCAGAACTTCTTCTTCTTCCTTTAAAAGAAAAAACTCTCCACAGCATCCCCAAAGATGACATTGTGTGGAGTTAATGTTAAGAAATATGTATATGAATTCGTAGCAAATAAATTAAGCGAAGCGTAACATTAGCGGTTAGATTTTACGAATGATGATATCTGAAAGAAAAACAAAAAAGAAATTTAATATAAAACGAAAGGCACCGCGCGCCGCCGCTGGGTATTTCACCCCCGGCGATAGCATTATTTTTTGTTTCGCGCTCTTTTTCTTTTTGTTTCCTGATTTAATTTTTTTGCCTAATTATTTTCGTGCAACGGTGTTTGCCTCGCGAAAAATCTGCAAAAATTAATTGCTGTAGTTTTTTTATGTTATGTCGTATACTGCGGTGACTTGTGAGCCGGGTGCAAATAAAAAAATATCGTTTCAGTCTGGAGGATTCGTAGAAAATGGTTCATACATAATAAATAAAGGTGGTTTTTCGCAAAGAAAGGAGTGAACGGTGAACTTTTTTACTGTGGAAAATTAAACATTTAAATTTTTCAGAGGGCCTTTCAAAAACATGTATGTTTTTGTGAAGGTTAAAAAGATTCATTTTTAAGGTCGGATTTTTATTATGTTTTGAAAGGGTTTATTTAATAATGTTTGAAATATTTGCGTCCTTTCAAAACTCAGACAGTTGAGCTTAGTGATTGAGAAATCGATTAGTTTATTGAGAGATGTTCTGCATTCTGTTTAAAAATCAACCCTCTCACTAACACAATTAAAAACTCATTACATCAAAGCTAACCACAGCTAAATTATCAGCTCAAAATGCTCCAAAATATTTTCAGATATTAAATCTGGTAAATTTCCAAAGGCGGAAAATTTTATTATCCCTTTCCTTTTACGAGAAGAATGCCAAAGTTTGTCTTCGTCTTGGGAACAAAAGCCAGTTAACATCTATCAGCTGGCGGTTTGATGTACTCCCTTTACGGTTTATCACACAGCTACTTGATATATAGGTAGGAGGTATATATCTGAGCTTTCCTTTATCGTTATTAAGTTTATATATTATGAAAGAACATTAAACTGATATTATAATATAGAAAGGTGTCTCGAAGGTTTCGGTTTTATTACAAACGAGAATATGCAGGGTGTAACAGCACGTACCTGAAGGATTTTACCCAGCGATTCCTGAGCATATTTGGAGTAAAAAACGTAGATGTCATTTTGGTTTCCGATGATTTTTTTTTTCAATTAGAAAAAAAAAATCTTTCCGTCACCCATTGCCACTGATTACACTGCTACGCTTAGTGACGGGATCACTTGATACGAGATCTCTCTTCTCTGTTACCGTGCTGCTGGAACGAGCCGCAGTGGGTATCGCATGACTCGTGCTGACTGCACCCAACTACTCAGTTGCGATGTGTGATGGAAAAACTTTTTTTTTTGTTTTAATTGAAAAAAAAATATCATCGCACAGCAAATTGACATTTTCAATCCAATGCCTTTTGATAATACAGTTTGATAATACCTCCAGAGAGCGTAACAGCTGTCACACGTAATAATAATTACACGACAGAACTTGTTTATAATAAACTGTTTTTATAGGTTAACCTTAGTTCTCTTATCTGTGTTAAATAATAATAATATTAAATTATTTTGTGCATTTCTGAGCTACTGGCTTTTCTATGGAAAAAAATTTCTTAGCATTTCTACCTGATTGTGTTTCAAAGATGTTATTTTGACTACACCTCCACCTTCTAAATTTCTAGGTAAATTAATTTGTCCAATAGCTGAATTTGGTTGATGGCAATCGAACTTTGTTAACGTAGTTCTAATCTAAATCTGTATCGGACCATTTAATTATTTATTTGTAAGATTTACAAAATTACAGAGATAATATACAATATAAAGTGAACTGAAGTCAAGCCACAGAAGTTTCTTATGCTAAAGTTAATTGGCAAAGAAGTTTTATTATCTTAAAATTAATTTTGGGTTAAAGGAAGAGTAGAGGTAGAGGAATATAGGAAAAGGATAGGAGATGCTCCTGATACATTCCATACTCTCATATAATCGATCGTACGCGTTACTTCATATCGGTATTTTTTTAAGTTATTTCAAAAAATGTCATTTCTGTGAAATTTTGTATTATATTGTGCACATACACGACGAATCTCTTCTAATATTTGTTCTACAAGAGGGCAAATAAAATTAATCGGTTTGTCGGGTTTATCTTGGTTTATCTTAGAATTTTAAACAATAGGATTTGATTGAAAATTAGATGTCGTCTTTGGAGGGAGATGAAATTGTGAAATTTAATAGATTCGGTTAAGTTGTGAAGTGTAAATTAAGTTTATAATTTATGTGTATAAAAAATATTGTTTGAATTTTTTATATTCTTTCAATATGGGCTTAGTAAAAAGGAGTCCAGATCGGTGTACAGTGTTCCAAGTGCGGACGAATATATAAGGTGTAAAGGGAATATAGAGCGAGTGTTTATGTTTCGGAAGGGTTTTGCTATACGAATTATAAATCCAAGCATTTTATTGGCTTTATTAATGACTTCATCAGTGTGTTGGATAAAGTTTAATTTAACATCCAGTGTTACTCCCTGACGTAGTCTACTTCATTGATACTTCAATGTGTATACAAAGAAAAAAAAATTATTACGTGTAAACGTTAATTTATTAAGTTTGTTTGATTCACAATAGACAAAAAGACAATTGAGGTCCTCTTGAAGTTTAATAAAGTCATTGATTGATTTAATAACTAGGTATATTTTTTTTATCATCTGCATATGCTAGGTAATTAGCATGTGAAAAGAATTTGTGAATATCATAAATATGTACATTAAATAATAATGGCTGTAAATGAGAACCTTGAGGTACGCCGGAGGGCACGGTGAAGAAGCTGGACTTAGTTCCTTCAACTGAAACACTTTGAAGTCTACTCGGAAGGTATGAAGTGAGCCACCGAAGTAAATCACCATGGATACCTAATTGATTTAATTTTTTAATTAGAATAAAATGGTTTACCATATCGGAGGCCTTAGACTCCTTAGAGTAATCGATGTAGATTACATCTACTTGGTTTCTCTTGTCCATATTACTCGTTAAATATTCCGTGAAATTTACCAAATTTGTTAGTACCGATCTTATTTGTGAAAATCCGTGTTGTTGGTTTTGTAAATAATTATCGGATAAATTTGATCGTAGACAATTTTTAGAAATAAATAATACTGTGAGAATTGACATTGGGCGGCAATTTACGATGTTGCTTTTTGAACCTGTTTTATGAATGGGGATTTTAAACGCTTCTTTAAATTTAGTAGGAAATTTACCTGATTTTAGTGACAACATATTAAATATGTTAGTTAAAGGGTATGAAAGATTTTTGGCATATTTTGAGACAAAGTATGGCGAGATACCATCACTGCCAGCGCCTTTACTAAAGTCTAAATTCTTTAGGTATTTATTATGTCAATCATTAAATTGTGCATTTGTACGTTCCCAATCGGGTCGTGAATCGGGTAGAACTATCGGTGAAACAGAGATCCAGCCAGGAGCACTCCTGTCCCGGTGAGACCGGTGACCCGGTGAGACCAGGGGGCACTGATTTGTTAGGACTGAAACACGTGGTCTGAGGATGGGAAGGAGGTTGGAGTTTAATCGACCGGTATACATGGCAGCCTAATAAACCAATATTGGAATTAAATAAATGAATTGAGCGTTATTTTTTTGCTGCTTTCTTTATATCTCGGCTCTTTTTGGATCTTTTTGTCTATTTCTGGCTGTTTTTGGCTCTACTTACGTCTTCTTGGATCTTCTCATATCTTCTTGTCACTTGTCTCTTCTTACTTCTTCTTGGATCTTCTCATCTCTTTTTGTTTCTTTTTGTCTCTTCTTGCCTCTTCTTGCCTCTTCTTCTCGTCTCTTCTCGGGTCTTCTCGCCGCTTTTTGTCTCTTCTTGCCTCTTCTTGCCTCTTCTTCTCGTCTCTTCTCGGGTCTTCTCGCCGCTTTTTAGTTGTTCTTGTCTCTTCTTGTTTCTTCTTTTGCTGAATCTTCTCGCCGCTTCTTGGCACTTCTGGTATTTTTTCTCTTCTTGCCTCTTCTTTTTGATCAGTAACATAAGAATGGCTTCATTATTCCTCCAAGGACATCAAATAACAATAAACTTTTTGATATTTCATTAAAAGTTCTAAACTAATACAAAAAACACGTATATTTTGTGTAAAATATTATTTATTACAGTGAATCGAACTACAATAAAAAAATAAAAAAATTATGTGTTTTAAAAAAATTCTTAGTTTCTTTGGCAAAGTTTTTACACGATGTATGTAACATAACACAAATATAATGTTACAGTTTTCACAGAATAGTTTTTTCCTCCGGATTAGATCAACCATTTACAAGGGTTCTGAATAAAATAAAGTCACGGGAAATACAAAATAGACAAGATTTCTATCGAAATTCTAAATTATTTATAGTAAAAAGTGTAGGTAACGATTTGGTATTAGGTGGCTTTTTTGTTTCGACTAAAAACGCACAAAATATGTTCGTATTTATTAAACAATTGGGATGGTGGAGTGTTGTTGGGCGGCCATTCGGCTGGGTAACGTGTGGAAAAAATATATTAACATATTTGCACAGAAGAAAAATAAATTTATAAAGAAGTACAAGAAATTTATGTATATATATTTTTTTGTTAATATTATTAGTATATTTCGACATCAATGGTTTCTTCGTCGGGATAAAATGAATATTATTAAAAATGACATTAGGCAATAAGTGCCTATAGACATAAAACATTACAGAGAGTCGTTACTTAGGTAAATCTATATATATATAAATCAAAATATGTCGAAACTTTGGGGACTTGATGTGTTCGCGGGAGAGGGGAGGGGGGGAGTGGAACCCGGGACGGGGGAGGGAACCCGGGAAGGAAGAGGAGAACCCGGGAGGGGGGAGGGGAACTTGGGAGGGGGGTTCGCGGGACGGGGGAAGCGGGCGAGGGGAATGGGGAGAGGGAAGGCAACGCATGCCGGGAAATGAATGAATGAATAAATGATTGAATGAATGAACTTCTTCATTAAGTTGCATGGCACCGCATGCCGGGAACTCGCCATAGTACGTAAATGCCTATCTCAGAATTTGGTAAATTGAATTACATATATAATGGAAAGTACCTACGTGTAAGTACGTGATGTTTTGCACGGAGATAATTAGAGGACTGGGAAATGACACAGACTACTTTTTATGCCGGAAAAAATATTTTATTCCCGTGGGAAAATTCTTTCCTCTAATACCGTGCGTAAAAGCTAGAGTATCATAAAAAACTATAATACAAAAACACATAATCATAAAAAAAGATGTTTTCATTTAAATATATATACATTTGAATTAAAACAAATCACTTCGTAAAACACCACTTATTTTATCTAAAGTATCAACGTATTTCGAAACCACGGGTTTCTTCGTCGGGGCAAAATTAAAATTAATAAATGACAAACAAGTACAATTATAAAACGTTGTAAAAGCCAATTAAATATTATTAAAAACCAAATATTTTGATAAATGGCCATCTCTTAATTTTATTTTTATATCAATACTTATATTTAATTTTTTTTTTGTTATTTAGATAACTTGATTATTTTACACCCTGTATAGAAATTACACATATTTTTTAAAATATATAATTACAGTTTATCTCACTTATCATACTTGCCTGTTCAAAACTTTACTTTTGAAAAGTGAATAAATCCTTTGCCTATCTTTTGCTTAAACTTTAAGCACTGTTTTTATGCTGCACGTGATCCCACAGTTCAAAACACATTAGAAGAGAAATATATTACCCAAACAAGACAAAACAAACCTAAAGAGTCCTGTGATGAAGTTTATCTTTGTACAATTTTTCAAGTGCACGCTTGCTCACTGCTCACTTTCAATAGGAAACTATTCAACTATGAAAATAATGGCCATTCAGATGTAACAACGAAGATGTTAGTTGGAAACCTGGGGAAAACAGAACTTGCTTTTCCTGCTTTAGTGTTTTTCTTTCTGTTTAAATAACGTGCTATTGATGAATAAAGGTTTCATTTTAGAAGACAATATCTTTCGGAAACGTCAACATTATTTCCCTTCCCACCAGATAAAATTTATGCACGTCTAACAAGTACATCTTGAATTTTCAAGAACGTCTTAATATTTAAAACCCGGGTTAGTAACACTATTTATAACTCAAGAACGGCTGGACCAATTTTTATGATCTTTGATTTGTTGGATTTGTCTCCACCCCGAATAGCAGAATAGCTATTAAAACATCGGAAAAATTCTTTTCTTCATACATTTTGTATGGAACGAATTCTCATCTTTTGAAAGAGCTGCAGCAATATTGTGATAAGTATAATATTGAATAGTGAGAGAATTCCAAAAATTCAAAAACGTCAAATGTCAATGCGCTGATTGTTTTGCTTTTGATCTTAAACATACAATGCTGTCCCTTTCTTGCACACTAAATGTCAATTTAGTCGAAAATGAGACTGTACCCCTCCAAATGAAAAATTCAATAATTATAATAAATCTCATTCACACGTATAAAGAAAATGAAACGCAAATCCCGTAAGTAAGTGGAAATCGTCGGGTCAGCTAGTTTTTAACCTTTTTGTTATCACAAGTTTTCGAATAATTTTGAATTACAACCTGAGTGCTGTTGTGTCGATTTTCAACTTTACTTTTTTGATGTATTATTTCTTAATGACTAAACACTTTAGCCGATATATTGACACTTCAAAGCTCTATAGCTCATGATTGAACTGCCTTTGACCTTTAGAATGCTGAAAAAAGATTACCAAATTTAACCTATTCAGAGTTTTTGCTGCTTTACCGTATTTATTAGAATTCTAATGCCTACCGGTGAGTTTAATTATACCAATTTTCTTCTCCATCTGAACTACATTTCTAATTAAATTAGAGTGTCTTACTATTTGAGAGTCTCAAGTTTCAAGCTTTGACAAAAACTACAAATTTACACACGTCTAGCATGTATATCTTGAATTCACGTACATCCGTATGAAAATCTATATACTTTTTCAAACAAACACGCAATTTCCTTCACCTAAAACTTTTAAAAACAGTATATTACTCATTGTGCCAATCTCACATCGAATACGGAATTCTAGCCTGGGGTAATGCATATTCCAATGCCCTTGATCCCATCATGAAAGCACAAAAACTAATCATAAAAATAATTCTTAAAATGCCGCTTACTACCAGCACTGATACTATCTTCAATTCCTTCAACGTTTTAGACATAAAACAGCTCTACTCAAGATCCATATTACTTAATTTACACAAAAACAACAAAACACCATACAAAGCTACACAAACAATACACAATACCCGAGCCAAAAACAACGAACTTCTCCAAACTCCTTTTTTCAAAACCACCTTCGGGCAAAGACACTCTAAAAACATAGCTTGCAAACTATACAATACACTACCAACTAAGATCAGACAAAGTGACTCCTTTACAAAATTCAAACAAGATATTAAAAAATGGATTATAAGTATTGGACGCCACACTATCACGAATATCTGTAAAATAAATCACACATAGACATAAATAACTTTTCACATACAACCTAACCCATATAAAACAAATGAAAATAATGGAATCCTGTCAAATTTAACCTATAAATAGACTAGGCAGAATTGATTTCATTACTCCATCTCCAACATTTATAAAATAACTCTCTTTAAAAGATTTATTACCCTTCCAATCACCCTTCTGTTTTAATTCTATTCATAATATGTATTTTACCTGAAATATCCTTGTAATTACTATATTCATTTATATACCTGTACGCCTGTCTCGACACAGGTATACCCTAGTGAGACAGGCATACAAATAAAACCATTGTAAACATATTTTATTATAGATAAATAAATAAAAAAATAAAAAATTCAAGAAATACATGTTTATCTTGAGGATTCTGGAAGATGGTCGGTAAATAATAAATGAAAATACATTAAACCTTTAGTGTTCATTATTACGACCGCTCTGACATCATCTATGATATGTTGCCACATTCCATTCTAGATGCTTCCTTTTCTTCCGGAGTCTTGTTCGTACTCGCTTCTGAGATAGAAACTTTGATTT
The DNA here is from genome assembly GCA_929108145.2 of Limnephilus rhombicus. NCBI lineage: Eukaryota > Metazoa > Arthropoda > Insecta > Trichoptera > Limnephilidae > Limnephilus > Limnephilus rhombicus. The sequence goes on from OV815278.1 coordinate 45,601,679, forward strand.
ACCCTCAATAGGAAAAGGGCCACCTAACAATGAACAGTGACTTATGTGTCTGGTTTGGTCGATTGAACACTTCACTAAATACTGTTCTGTCTTGGCAGAGAAATCCGCACTGGCAACATTAGAATTGGTAAATAGCACTAAACTATGTCTAGACGGCATTTTTGGATATTTTCAGCACAATTGACTGAACAAATAATACTATTCTTTTTGATATGGAAGCTTCAAAACAGCTTTTGACAGAAGGAAGTTTTCATTTACAAATTATTTGAGTAATACACCATAATTCCGTATCACAATTCCAATATATTACTTAGTAATAAATTGGAATTATATTACGTCTCGCACACCTAGTATAATTAAACATTAAACAATATAATTTTAATTATTATTTTTAATTGTTAAACTAACGTTTAAGACAAGATTTTTATGCATAGCACAAAGGGTAACAATTATTATAAGCAATAATTATCAGCCTGAAACACTCATCCAGATTGAAAAATCTTCCGAGAAAAGATACATGACGCCAACGGGACTTGAACCCGTGCCCTTCTGATTGCCGGTAACCAATTGAGCTATGGCGGCTTATCTTATACCCGCCAAATGATTCAATATATACTAGTGTTTCATTCAACAATTACTGCTTATTATATTTTTTCCACCTGAAAACAACCAACTTTATTTTGGCGAGAGAGACACTGTTAAAATCTCGTCTAAACGTTAGTTTAACAATTAAAAATAATAATTAATATTTGACAAGTTTAAGTATTTCCCCAATAAATGAAGACATAATTTGTCTCGACGCCATCTAGCGAGGGATTTAACACTAACAGTGTCTCTCTCGCAAAAATAAAGTTGGTTGTTTTCTGGTGGAAGAAATATAATAAGCAGTAATTGTTGAATGAAACACTAGTAGGTATATATTGAATCATTTGGCGGGTATAAGATAAGCCGCCATAGCTCATTTGGGAGAACAGCTGACCTGCAATCAGAAGGGCACGGGTTCAAGTCCCGTTGGCGTCATGTATCTTTTCTCGGAAGATTTTTCAATGTGGATGAGTGTTTCAGGCTGATAATTATTGCCTATAATATTATAATTTTAGTTGCCCAAACAATGTGTAGGTACGTAATTCCAATTTTCAAGAATGTTTAGAACGATTAAGATCAAGAACATAATAAATTTATTCCGCCGTTCTTAGAATAGTTGGTGCTCTAATGGTCAACATATTTTCATTCCAATCAGTTGATCGTATTTCGATTGTCTTCATAACGAAGGCGTCTACTAATATCTACAGGAATTCCAAAAACTGAAAAAATCGAACTAATATCTATGAGAACCAAAGTGCGTATGAATATCTACAGCTCAAACTGCTGACTAATATCTATAAGAATCAAAGTGCGTACGAATATCTACAGCTCAAACTGCTGACTAATATCTATGAGAGCCAAAGTGTTGACGAATATCTACAGCACTGGCAGAGGTTGGATTTGGAATTATGTATAGCGTTTATGTATAATCCCTAATATCGGACCATTGGACACATTTAGCTGAATATTAAGGATTTGGGTTTTTGTTTTAACAGCTTTCTTCATATCGAGTGCTTCTAAATTATTTAGTCTGTTACCATGACCATTTCTATGTCAGTTAGGTTAGATTAGGTTAGGTTGGGTTAGGTTGTGGTGCCGTGTATTTCGAAATAAATAAATATCTTTGTATTATAACCTCCATGTTTGTTCAATAAATTATTGTCCTCGTAAACAGCAAAATACGTAATATTATGCAAAAACTTAATTATGTACTTTAAAAGTAAAAGCCTTTACGTAATTAGTAATTAAGTAATTGAAATAATTTATGCTTTACCGTACAACCTCTTGCTCAGCTGCCCTCTGTAGATATTTATTAGTCCAACCTACGCTCTGTAGATATTAGTCAACACTGGGACCGTCATAGATATTCGTCCGACCTTAGCTCTGTAGATATTAGTCAACACTCTGAAGTTCGTAGATATTAGTCCAACATATGAGCTGTAGATATTCGTCCGACATACAGGCTGTAGATATTAGTATCTGGAGCCTTCATAACATCTGGTCGTGTGACTATTCATTTTTCTTCCAAATTTTTCATTCGAACTTCAAATGTTGTTAGCAATTATTTCATTGGATTTTTTAACGAAGTTGACGGCGGGAAATTATTTTTGTTAACGATTTGTATTGTGAAACTGTTCTTCTTTTTCTTACTATTTCTGTGTTCTTATTATTCACCGCCCATGTTCTTGTTATTGGTTCTTCAAGTTTTTATTTCATAATCACCTCTACTATAATACGCATAAATTCGTGAAGTACCTATCTCTACTGAAAATGCCAAAGCATTCGCTTTACATTAATATTTTTTAAATAAGATTTACTCATTAATTGTTTTTGTGTTTAATTCGTGGAAATTCATTTAATTTTTTTTAAATTTAATTAAAATAAAATTTAATAATGTTATTATCAAGTTCTACAAGTATTTTAGCATGTATTTTTGTTACGGCTGTTCAAAGTGGAATAACCACAGTTTGAAAATGACCTTGAAAGTCGAAACAGCTGTAAAAAAATACAAACCTTCTATAAAATACTTGCAGCACTTGATAATAACATTATTAAATTTAATTTTAATTAAATTTCTAAAAAATTTACTTAATTCTCTTAACGACATTTATTTATTTTTCAATTTTAACATAAGAAATCGTCGACGTATTCAAAACATTTCAAATGGCTGAAACAAGGCTGTGATATAAAGGTGCACAAATAATATAACTTTTTGGAAACAAAATTGAAATAAAAGAACAAAAAAATGCAATGTTACAAAAATTAAAAGAATGAAACATATTTTCGTTATTTGTTTTTGGGGTGCTATGCCGTGTTGCGCATACCCATTAATACCCCAAAAATAAATAAAGAAAATACTTTTGGCCGTGAAAGTCTAAAAACGTAGCCAATGAAATGTATATTCGAAATACGCAATATTTATACTTCATTATACACAGCCGTACTTCATAATATTTGCAGTTTTTTTATTGTATTTTATTTTATTTTAATTTATTATTTCATATTATCTTTTTATTGAATTTTATGATATTTTAAAATGGGAGCATCGGCAAGGGCAAAGTACCCAGTCAGGCACGCACTATCATATTGTTTGAAAACATTAAATATGTAACTTAATAAATGTTATAAATTCAAATCGTGGTCTTTATTATTAAATTTAAAAAAATATGTTTATGCTTTGTTCTTGATACCTAACTCAAAATTGGTATACATTTACTCCACTACTCGTATATTACCAGATATTTGTTATTTAGTCCCTGAGCAGTAAAACAATAAAAACCACTAAAAATAACTATTTTTAAATCATAACGATGAAATAAAATATATTCCGAAATAATGTCGTTTGTTTATTGCATTGTGTTTGAATGCTCGGAGCAGTTATTGATTGAATTGTTTGTGTTCACATTGTTGCATTGTCAATGCACTTTGTACACATACAATCCAGCTGGGATGCTCACAGAAGTGCACCACCTGCAGATGGTGATTACATTATTGCATGATATGGTATCTGCATAACAATTAGGCAGGTCGTCGCGATACCATCGCAAACATTTCATTAGTAACCTACCGCCCGCGCCCGGTCTTTTCGCATTAGAACTTTGTTGTAAAGTTTTCATTACAAATTATTAATATCGTAGCGTGCAGTTTGTTAAGAAAGTGTTAGAAATCTTACTAATGTTGGCAATTGTCTTGAAAGGGATTTATTTTGATTAATGACTGGGTGTATATTCTATCAGTTATTTGACAAATATAATTTTGCCTTCAATGATTAAATATTTCAATTTGAGATTTTACTCAATTAAAATTTATTTTAAATTTTGATAGAAAACAGTCACTTTTTGGTTTGACATATTTAATGAAATAAAACAATTACTCTGTTAATAACCTGTTAAAGGAGCAGTAAGAAAGTATGAAATTAAAATCTTATATAGTAATAGAGAGAAAGAGACCGATGTGTACATAAAAGGTTACCATATTATATCCACGGGAACAAAACGTCACCTGTTTATGTGTCGTTTTGTCCCTGTAGGTTTAGCCTGTAAACGTAACTAACTAACCAACCAACACGCCGCCGTTTCCTCGCAGGCAGGCAGGACCGCCAAATAACTCGGTCTTGGCATACACTCCTTGCCTCATTCAAATTCATACATAGTTCTCATACATCCTCATCTATTATTCTTATAGATATAATATGGTATACTAGTATGTACACATCTGTCTCTTGCTCTCTATCACCACGTAAGTATTTAATTTCATACTTTCTTACTGTTCCTTTATTTTTTGTTATGTTTCGTCTCTCTGTATGTACGAGTATATGTCGGCGGCCGATCGTACAATCAGACAGATCATGATGCGCCTAGCTACTTCGTGAAGTGCCTGGCGGTAGATCGTGAAGTACCTCAGGCGCATCATGATCGACCTGACTTTACGATTTGCCTGCGACGTATGTATACATAAGCTCAAGCAATGTATTTTTTTTTGTTTAAGGCAATTCACCTTGAAAAGAGTGCTATGTGCCAAGCAATGTATTTTTGATTAGTTTAATTTTATACCCTGATGATACTTGTTTAAACGAAACCGGTCTGTATTTCAAAAAAATCTTGTTTATAAACAAAGTAATTGTTTTATTTCATTAAAAAATATTTTTGTTTTATTTGGATTTGCATAAGATTTTTTAATGTTTTCGTGGATTCTCTGCGGTTTCCTTGTCGGTATTGTTGATTGTGTTTTTTTTTTCCCCATTATACATATATTTCTAAAGTAATTTTTAAATATTTTTTAAATATATATAACATAACACAAGATAAAAATAATGTAAAAAAGTAAAAAATATATATAAGACAAAAGTAGATAATGGGAACCCACTAAGGCGCTGCCTGTGCGTATATTAACTAAAGTGCTAAATTACACGAATAAGTTGGCGGTACAAATAAAAAATGTAAATTTCAAAGTGAAAGTTTAAAAATATAGGTAATGTATATTTGAAAATATTGTAGTAACAAAGTGACCAATACAAGTTAGTTGATTTTTTGTTACGGTTTCAAGAAGATAAATAAAGTTAGTATCGAAGTTACTGTAGAATTGTAAAAGTGAAGCATGAAGGTTTACATAGAGTTTATAAAAAAAGTGTTTCAATGTATCGTCACTATAAAAAGAAACCACCATGTACTGTTCTTATTTTGAAATTATCATATTCATATACGATGTAAGTTATATTATTGAGGTCCTGAAAACATTAAAATTAAATAAATAACTACTAGATATAATAAATATGAAAATAAATTAATTTTAATAAATTTTAATGCATGATTTTTTTTTTATTCTTTGTATTTTGGGACATAGACTTGAAAGATATAGAATACAATGAACGACAAAGAAAAGCAATCAATATACGGGCCGGAATGCTTCAAGGCGGTTCCACCACTGTAGCGATGGTGTCAGGAAATTGCCTTTTAAAACGTACTTCCCTGAGTAGTGGACACAATGCCCAGTAGTGCAATGAGACCAGCTGAGAGTGTGCTACAATCATTCATACAGGCAACTTATGCAACTTCCATGGTTCTGCAGTGCCTCCACGATGAAGAAAGGGTACACTCATTCCCCGACCTACTTCATCATCGACTAGCCAGCCTCTGGGGCAGGACAGGGAAATCAACCAATGTCATTGTCGTGGTTGCATCCGAGTGGCTCAGCTCTACATTAAATAGCAATAGATGCAGACCATCATGATGCTACCTTCCAGGTGGACGACCATTTATTTTAATTATTTTATTTGATTTAAATATTAATTTGAATATTATTCCAAATATTAAATTAAATTTTATTTGACTTATTTATATGATGGCCGACGTAGTCCAGCGGTAGGGCTCTTGACTCGCATTCCGAAGGTGTTCCCGAAGTGGCAAATAAATTTTATTTGATTAATTTGTGTTATTTCACAATGTATTCATTTAAAATAATATATAGTATATTTACGGCACGTTCCAGAGTGGAAGATACTCTCAGTATCGCCCTGGTGTAAGACCACCATTCAGAATTGAAACGTTGCTTGAAATGGTATTAGCCGTGTTTGGTGACCAGATATGAATAGCCAGGTACTTCCTTACCTTCCTCTTCCCTATCTCCTTCCCCTCCCCACTACCTTCAGCCTCACAACATACCCCAATTGGGGATGCCATAGTCTCACTGGCTCCAGACGGGAGCAACTGAGACTCTTGGGAGGTATCACTATAAAAATAAAAAATTAAGATTTTATTTTATGTTGTCATTAAGTACCTGCCTATGATGTTTTTTATTTTAGTTTTATTTTTGATTATTTTTAATTTTTCTCTTCAATAAAGTAAAAGTCATTATTTATATCACTTGTAATATGGCAGACTGGGATTGCACTATCATCACAATTATTATTCCTGGATTAAAAACTTAAATAAAAAAATCAGAGTGTGTAATTCACACGTGGTAGAAGTGAAACTAGAAAGTCGCTAGATGTCGGTTTCTTTCGTTTTGCCTGTTTATTTTAAAATGGTTTGAAGATGGATATTGATTTCACAAAAATAAAAAAGTTTTTTTTTGGATTTCGTAGGATTCGAACCTCCGTTCGCTTGATGTCTATCTCTCTGGCCGCTGAGACTTGTCGGGCGCCTTGCCCACTCCGCTATGGAAGGCCCGCGCTGAAGCGCGAGTTTACGGCATTATTACTCAGTAGAATTGAGTTATGACGCATTTCGGTTTCATACAAATTTCACATCACGAACGGCGTTAAAGAAATTTCACTTCAAGAAGATTTATCGATGAAGCATAAAATATTCCAAGAACGTGTTTGTAAACATTGTTCTTAGGGCGCACGGAGAATTAAATTCACTAAATATATATTTTGTTAAATATACGTTATAAAGAACAAGAGTAGGTATCACCATAATATGATTATTATTTGCCTTTTTTTTCAATGTAATATATTATGTATTTCTCTTGATCGGTCGATTAGTTTGGTAATGATGTTTTAAGATACATGAATACAAAATTGCTTATAAATTATTTTTTTACGTAAAGCTCGTACTGCTCTGTGGTTAAGATGTATTTAGGTCAAATCAGCAATTGAAAGCCGTGTGACTGGGTTCGTATATATTTATTTAAATACGAAAATCCTCGGAACCTTCTAATTTAATTTACTAGGGGCGTTTGGTAGATCCTCGAGGTTCATTTACTTTCATTCAGGCGAAGCCCTCGCGCCTCTCCCGCGAGAATTTGCACAAAACATCAATAAAAAAGGTCAAGCAATTCTTTAGCCTCAACATATTTCTCATCCGATGGTCTTAGGCTAGAATTTAAACATCCTATTTGGATTTTATTGCTGGCAATTAGGTAAAGGGCCCGAGAAAAACACGAAACTAAAATAGAGTTGTTATAATTAAACAGCCATAGAAGGATGCAAACTTAAAGCAGAGATTACAGTGCCAACGTGGCGTGGGCATAATAATAATAATAATGGTCCTTATTCCAGAATATGGGGTTACTGCAATCCCAAAGATCCCATAGATAGTAACTAGTGCTAGATAGTTACTAGATAATGCGCCCCACTGTTGAATTTGGCAGTCACCTCTGATCTGGGGTCATACCTTAAAAAACTCTTTACTCTGTGCAGAAATGGGTGGTCTCTTTGATATAATCCTCAATATTTATATTTTTTTACGGCTTTTACATAAATAATAAAGGCAGTACATCTTTAACACGAGAAATAAATAATATAAATAAAGTTCCATACGATAGAAATAAAAAATACACAAATGAAATAAAAATGTAAGGAAAAAAAATTTAAAAGTAAGGTGATCAAAGGTTAAAAAAATTGAAACATTAACCATGTCTAATAATACCTAGGTATTAGTTTCGCATAGTGCCAAACCGCTGGCGCTATGTCGATGGTACCTCCTGTGCCTCTGCAAGTTGCAGGATTTCGGAACCGTCCAATTTGGATTTTAATATTTTAGATAGGAAAGTTATTTTTTTTTGTTTTTTTTTGTTAGTAACTAAATAATACTACGGGTTATGATGGTTTATAATATTTCAATGAATTTATTAAGACATTATAGATGGATTGAAATTTTTAGGGCACGGGCGTCAGGTAACAATGGAACTAGTGCCACGGAACAACGTAAGCTACTCCATGGAACTAGCTTCGTTGATCCCTTAGGCATGCGAGGTGCATCGTCGGACACGCCAAACTTGCGCCCAACGTAGGTTGACATTTGTCACATAAGAACTGGTCGCTTCTACGACTTGTTCTTAAGTTCAAGAGCTCGGTTGCGAAATGATATGCCGGCCACTATGTTTCATCCCTCCTACAACATGGATCTCTTCAGGACCCATGTTCACTTATTCCTCTCCTTAAACAGACCCTTTACGCTCAAAGATCACATAGGCCCCGAGGAAAATTATTGTATGTATATATATTTTTTAAGTTTACATTTTGAAATTTATATTTATTGATCAATGATCACTTGTATGCAAAATCATTGAATAGAAGATTGTAGAATGTGGGGGCAATATCAGCAACTCGCCCTTCCGTGAACGCGGAGAAGGCACTGCAGTGCCTGGGAAGTCCGAACATCATACACCATGCATCGTTGTATTGCACATGTGCGTCTGGAAATAGGTATTGACTGTTAACAATAATATTTCATTTTAATATTAAATGATGCACAATTGACTTAATAAGATTTCGATAAAGGCATAGCACCGTAAAAGAAATCAAATCATGCCTGGAGTCGGTCCATCAGGAGAGTTTGTATGAGACAAGTGTGTAGGTATAAGGCGAGTGGAAGAAATTGTATTATGTGTGTCTAGCCAACAGCCAGCACAAGTTTTATGGTGGCTGTCGTTTGTGGCGGTTCATCCTCTCTGGCCACGTCTGCGGGGAAATGACGCAAGAGTTGATTAGTTTGGTTTGTCACGCTTCAATTGTTTGAATGAAATATTTTTCTCTCCGGTACAGCTGAATATCTCATAAAGCAAATTGTATGACATTTTTCATAAAGCTGGGTTGTCACGTGACAGTTGTTTGTAGTACACTTATTGTTCGGGACATGGCGCGTGTTGGAACTAAAAAACATGCTATGTTGCATTTGATGAAAAATAGTCACAGTTTTTGTGACGTCATACTAGGCTCATATTTTTCCATATTTCAGCGAATGGCATTACCTTTCTACAGCCCATATTCCGCCAACAACGTTCAGCGTGAATTCATAAACAAATTTAGTATTAAATCCCAGCCCTTGTACGAAGCTATTTGCTTCTCTTTTGCAGAACAATTTTTTATAAGAAACCTTTTTTTAAAAAGAAGTTTTCATAAGGAAAAAAAACTTGTTTTTTTTTTTTAAATGCGATTTTAACCCTTGTGTATAAAGAAACTGTACCGGGGGCCTACTCTCTATCTTTCGGTTTCACAAACCAGCATGTTGTGATTTAACCTTTACTAGCGGGAACTGTCAACTAAACGGACACGGTCTACAAGTACTGAAATATCTCTGTAAATAGAGTTCATATTCTAGGTATACATATATGTATACATATAAAACATTTATGTATTGGATTAAACAATTACAACATATAAATATTTACTGAGTGTACGGCACCGGAGCGCGAGGAAGTTTTTAGCACGATAGGAGGAGGGTTAATACGCGATTGTGACGTAGACAAACCTGCCGTACGGACGTTGTGAAAGATAGAGAGTAGGCCCCCAGAAAAGGTCAGAATTGCTTGTGCCACTATCAGTATGAAAGCTACTTCTCAGAATGCTTTCAAATAACAATAAAAAACAAAATTACGAGTTTTTTATTGTAAATTATGGCGAGCCACAAAGTTAATGCTTACAAATATGCTTTCAAATAATTCAAATGAGTATCAAGATCATAATTTCTTTACAAGTAGTTTTATTTTCATGTGTGGTATGTATTCATGCTTGTATAGATAAAATAAAATCAGTTTATATTGGTATGAATATATTTTTTTGACAATTGTTTCCAAAATGGAAGTTTTAGTTGGTTAGCTATTCTGGGAAAACTTCTTACGTTATTATCATGTTTCAAAAATAATATATATAAACTGGTAAACAGAAAACAATTGCTTTGTTTTTGTACCGATATTTGATCAGAACTCATCAAAGTAATTTCCATTTCCGAAATGTTATACCACGTCAGAGCGTTGTTTAAATCCTTCTGTAGTAGGTACCTACTTTAGAACAGTGGATATACTAAAAAATCACTACATCACAATAATTTCGCTACCGCGATACTGTAGCGCTTCGGAGATTTTCCAATAGACACGAATGTGAACTTTCAGAGAACTTCTCAGCAGCTGTGAGGGATGTCTGCGGTTTCAGACCATACCACCAAATGAACGTAGTTATGCAGAAAGCAACCAGTCCACAATTTTGGCAAAAATAAGCCATCGATTGCTGTCATCCGACAGAATAAGGTCATTTTTATGTTCTGCTAAATCAGCCGGGCTGCTTTCATACAAAAATTCATAGTAATCGCCTTGGGAAATATTTGGTAATCGCGAAAAACAACGTTTGAATATGTGCAGAAAGCGTCCAATCAAAACGCCTTTATTGTGGCGATTTCTCAAAACGTATTTAACAAAAACACAGCCAGTTTTTTACATAAACTTCACACAGCAGGCTTTGAGGAAAATAATTTCTCTTGGGGACTATGTCATCTTTGAATATGCTGTGTGGAGGGTCTTTTTCTCCGAGCCATTGGGGTTTGTGTGCCCTTTGGAGGCTTGTCAAACAAAAAGCTATCATGGACTGTACTGTTATCCGCGTAACAATGAATCGGTGCACATGACAAGAGGTCATTGATGTGCAACAAAATAAAGTCGGAGACAGAACCGATCCTTGTGGGACGCCAGCATTTATCATGAGTTATTGATCGATTTCAGCAACATACTTAACATTCGAACAATGACATATTATGCCTAATTGGCAGAAAATTTCACGGCCGCGGTGTTTGTAATTACATCCTACTAATATTATAAAGGTGAAAGTTTGTATGGATGTATGTTTGTTACTCTTTCACGCAAAAACTACTGAATAGATTTTAAAAATTATTTCACTAATATAAAGCTACATTATTTGCGAGATCTATAGGCTATATATATTGGTAAACTTTGGCGTTATGAATAATCTCTGGCGTTATGAAATTATTTATCATACGTTTTCTGTCGCTAACAAAATCGATTTATTGCAAACGCCAATTGTCGCCTTGGAAACGATGTTTTTTTTTTAATTAGGTTACTATGGACATTCCTTTGATGTTAAAATTCAAATATGTATAAAATACTAATTCCTACTTTACTGAATGAATTTTAATGAATTTTTACAATAATATAAACATATTGGCTATAGCTCAGTGCTCTGGCATTACGAAATTTGTATGAAAAAACTACAATAAGTGGCACGATTAGTAAGATATCTATAATTGTTTAATCGATTCAAATTACTATGGAAGTAGGTACTTCAAATAATTTCGCTAATTTAAATATTTTCTAAAATAGAATTTTTATTTAAGAATCTTTGTTTTGCAAAATGTCATTCTCAAATTTTGACATCACACAATAATTATTGTTTTAATTGGAAAGACAGATATCGCATTTTTAAGTATAAAACTGCCGTACTGGATTTTTTGGTAGAATATAAATAGAAGAATAATAATTCGTACTTAATAACATTATAACAGTAGAACATGGAAAGAAATGTATTAAAACAATTACACAAACCCGCTAGACAAACCCTGCGCAGCCAAACAAACCATTCAAACCATTCAATTCAGTATGATGAAAAGCGAGTTTATTTTAGAGAATTTATTTTATAAGATTGGTACTTCCGACAAATGTCATATTTGATTGTCTATTAGTTAAAAAAGGAACATTCCGTATTATCCGTGCATTAAACTTCGACAACACGAACGTTCCGTATTATCCGTGAGGTGGACTAACTGCATATTTACCAAAAAGAATTATCCCATTAGGTTCAGTCGTTCGTGTTTATGCGCATACATACATTTCGGTGATTCATTTTTAGAGATGTGTTATTATGAGTAATACAGGTACAAATTTGTCAATGATGCATTCACTTTGTTTTACGCAAAAATATTTTTTCTATGATGGGCAGCATTGTCTATGAAATGTTAAAATATAAACGATGGATAAACAATGGCGTTACCGCGAGAGTGAATTAATTTTAACAAAATTAAAATGTCAAATGCATATTTTTGCATGTTTTTTGGTCTCCCCCGACATAAATACTCACTTTTCGTAATAATAAAGCTAAATCTAAGTGTTTGGATAAAAAATATTCCGTATTAACGAGTAAACGGTTTAATGCATAAATAATTTATTTTTTTGACGTTCGTTTTTTCGTATAAAACTACCGTTGAGTTCTGGCACTATGAAATTTGCATAAGAAATTATAATAGGTGGCATGCAAGCAGTTTGAAAACTGAATGTATCGGGAATTAATGTGTGGAATGCGAGAGGTTAGTGGAGGGAGTGGGGAGGGGGGGAAGGGGTGTTGGGAGGGTGTTGGAGGGGGGAAGAGGAGGGGGTTAGGGGGAGTGAGAGGGGGGAGAGAAGGAAGGGGAAAGGGGAAGGATGGAGGAGGGTGTGGGGAGGGGTAGGGGGTGGGGGAAGGAGGTTGATGGGGGGAGGGAAGAGTGGTGTGGGGAAAGGGAATGTGGAGGGGTAGGGGGTGAGAGGAGTGGTGGGTGGAGGGAGAGGGAGAGGGAGTTGATGGGGGGAGTGGAGAGGAGAGAGGGAAGGTGGAGGAGGCGGAGTGGGGTGGAAAAGGGGGGAGGGAAGGAAGGGAAGGGGGAGGGGTGGAGGAAGTTGGGGGGGGGTGTGGAGTGGGGAGGGTGTGGGGTGGGAGGTTGATGGATGAGTGGTGTGGGGAGAGGGAAGGTGGAGGGTGGAGGGGGAAGGAGTGGGGAAAGGGATGGGTGGAGGGGGGGAGGGAGGGGGGAGGGGGAGTTCTTAGGGGAGTGGAGTGGGGGAGGGGTGGGTGGAGAGAGAGGGGATTGATGGGGGGAGTGGAGTGGGGAGAAGGAAAGTGGAGGAGGCTTAGTGGGAATCCTCTAATACCATGCGAGCGAAGACGCGGGAAAAAAGCTAGTATACATAAATATGTGATTTTGGACTGCTTTTCTCAGAATGCATATTTCGCATAATAAGGTCAGTTTAACGGTAGTTTCGTATAAAACTACCGTTGAGTTCTAGCACTATGAAATTTGCATAAGAAATTATAATAGGTGGCATGCAAGCAGTTTGAAAACTGAATGTATCGGGAATTAATGTGTGGAATGCGAGAGGTTAGTGGAGTGAGTGGGCGGGGGGGAAGGGGTGTTGGGAGGGTGTTGGAGCGGGGAAGAGGAGGGGGTTAGGGGGAGTGAGAGGGGAGAGAGAAGGAAGGGGAAAGGGGAAGGATGGAGGAGGGTGTGGGGAGGGGTAGGGGGTGGGGGAAGGAGGTTGATGGGGGGAGGGAAGAGTGGTGTGGGGAAAGGGAATGTGGAGGGGTAGGGGGTGAGAGGAGTGTTGGGTGGAGGGAGAGGGAGAGGGAGTTGATGGGGGGAGTGGAGAGGAGAGAGGGAAGGTGGAGGAGGCGGAGTGGGGTGGAAAAGGGGGGAGGGAAGGAAGGGAAGGGGGAGGGGTGGAGGAAGTTGGGGGGGGTGTGGAGTGGGGAGGGTGTGGGGTGGGAGGTTGATGGATGAGTGGTGTGGGGAGAGGGAAGGTGGAGGGTGGAGGGGGAAGGAGTGGGGAAAGGGATGGGTGGAGGAGGGGGGGGGGGAGGGGGGAGGGGGAGTTCTTAGGGGAGTGGAGTGGGGGAGGGGTGGGTGGAGAGAGAGGGGGATTGATGGGGGGAGTGGAGTGGGGAGAAGGAAAGTGGAGGAGGCTTAGTGGGAATCCTCTAATACCATGCGAGCGAAGACGCGGGAAAAAAGCTAGTATACATAAATATGTGATTTTGGGCTGCTTTTCTCAGAATGCATATTTCGCATAATAAGGTCAGAAAGTTGATTTCAGAGCTTACATTCATATGCATTCTACAGAAAGCAGCCAGACCAGTAGATTTGATTATTCAATCTTGCTTGACATATGTGCTTTTATCTTCGTTTGAGTTTTTTTTTTGTGTGTGCATAACTACTTTCTGCATAACTACGTTCAAATAATATCCACTGTAAAATAATTTCTTGTTAAATTATTTTGTGAGTTCTGTACTTGTTTGTATTTTTCTCATTTATATGTAACTTAATACCCCTTCAGTAAAAATATATAGAATATTGTTTATCTCCACAAACACCTTTTTTTTAAACCACAACGTTTTATAATCATTCTTAGAAACCATGTGTTCGCTTGAAACAACTGTTGTGATCATGCCGGAAAATACAATAAAATAAAATAAGTATTTAAAATTAAGTTATGCACATAATATAATCAAATTAGAATATACTCTAATTAGAAAAACGAAAAACGACTATTACTCAAAAATTATAACAGAAGCTAAAGACAATAATTAAAAAAATATGGTCAACAATAAATGAAATAATAAATAAAAATAAAACATATAAGCACATATCCGAAATATCAGATGGGAAACTAATATATAATGTACAAAATGACACAAAAAAATGTTGTAATATTTTAAATAACCATTTTAATAACGTTGGAAAAAACCTAGCAAAATCCATAAATTCGACCAATATATCAAATCCACAACACAGAACACAATGTCAAATAAATAAATTTGAGCCAGTCACAGAAGCCGACATTGACAGAACTATTTCGGAACTAAAAGGAGGTTCTGCCCCCGGCTTTGATAACATAGATGCTAAGACAATAAAAGCGATGAAAACATACTTAACTCTCCCAATAACACATATAATAAACCTAAGTCTAGCAAATGGCGAATTTCCCAATAATTACAAAAGAGCAATTATAACTCCCATTTATAAAACAGACTGTCCTAAAGACCCACAAAATTACCGCCCGATTTCCCTTCTATCAAATATATCAAAAATATATGAGAAAATTGTAAAAAAACAAATTTGGACATTCTTAGATGAAAATAAAATAATCAATGATAATCAATTCGGCTTCAAAAAAAATACAAGTACTCACGACGCGATAGCAAAAATAACCAACTATTTATATACGGCCCTAGATTCCGATAAAAAATGTATCGGAATATTTATAGACTTGAAAAAAGCTTTCGACAGCATATCACATAAAAAATTAATAAATAAATTAAAATCTATAGGAATTAATGGGAAAGTTTTAGCATGGATAGCTAGTTATTTACATGAAAGACCACAACAAGTAAAATTACTAAATCAAGTCAGCGATTCAAAATATAGCGATTTTTCAATACCCCAAGGTACAGTTTTGGGACCATTGTTATTTATTATATATGTCAATGATATATTCAATATTTCTAAATATGGAGACATTGTCTCCTACGCTGACGACACAGTCCTACTACTAAACGCAAACACTTGGTCTGAATTAAACAAAATGGCAAATACAGATATCAATGCACTAAAATTATGGTTTGATAAAAACCTATTGACTTTAAATTCTAAAAAAACCTATTATTTGCCATTTTTCATTAAAAAACAAGAAACACCTAAAGAAATAAACTTAATAATCCACTCTGTGACAAATACAGAAAACCACAAATGTAATATATCATGTTCAAAAATAGAAAGCAAAACTGATATTAAGTACCTGGGCATAACAATAGACCAGCGTTTAAAATGGTCTCCACACATAAATATTCTGAACAACAGAATAAGGAAACTAACATATATATTTAGATGTTTAAGAGATATTTTAAACGAAAAATTACTTAGAACCACATACTTCGCTTTCTGTCAATCAATTATACAATACGGCATTATAGGATGGGGCGGTACATATACAAATCAAACACAAACAATTTACATATCACAAAAACTAATAATAAAAACAATTTTAAAAAAACCCTACTCATATTCGTCAGAACTTTTATTCAAACAATTTAAAGTCAGAAAATTAAGTGCATTATACTTTTATCATGCAACATTACAAATTTATAAAGATAATATTAAAAACCAAGTTGCACCATTTAAAAATAACAGAAGTCTTAGACAAACATCAATACTTCCCACTCCAAAATGTAAAAAAAAAATTGGACAATTGAGTCATAAATATCTCGGAGCAAAATTTTTTAATTCATTACCAGAAAAAATTAGAAACATGAATACCAATATAAAACATTTTAAAACTCACCTTAAAAATTATACTGAAAACTTCGTTTAAATGGTAATTTAAATTTGATATAAATAAACCGAATGATATAAAAAAAGCAATACAATAACACCCCCCCATACACACAAGCATTGCTTAATTATGGGGGTACATCAAATATATCTACCATGTAATGAAATACTGTATAAAATTTATTTGTAATTTATGTACCTTCTATTACTAATAAAAAAAAAAAAAAAAAAAAAAAATCAAAACCGAATTTATCTACAATCTAACTAACTACAAACTAAACGCAATACAACCAAAAACCAAACTGGCTGCTGTTTTCTTTTGTTTCGTCACCATAAAGTTATATGGAAATTCCAGCGTTCACATCCCGCCGGACGCCCTCGGTAAATGACGTCATGCGCGGCTTTTAACAAATCTGCGCCCGGTAACGGGTAGCGGGTAGCAGGGTAACCACCAATTTATCAATGTATTCCCACCACGATTGGAGCGCGCGAAACCCACCGCAGCTTCGCCATTCGCAATTCGCAATTAGCCTAAAACGTCAGGTTCAAATGTTAATTTTCTTCGGTAGTCAATCAATATTTCAGTCGTGTTTCGAGCGGCTTTGTTAACTTTCTTGCGGTCGGAGTGATAGCGGATTGCGAACAACCGCTCCAGCCAGTCCAGCCGCCCCTGAAAATCACAGATAGTGAGGCTCCACCAGGGGCGATGCATCCTTACGTGCAATGAGTGCGACGCACAGGGGCGGCATTACCGAGAGGAGACTACTTAAATTTGCGTATTTGCATCACAACTTGATTTGGCAGTATTTTGAACCAATCATTAGTTGTCATTATTTTTCTTCTTTCGTTAACTTCTCCTATCCTCCTGACTGCAACCCGGAGCAACTCAGTAATATTGAATTTGAAATAGCCACATTTGGTTTCGAAGTTACAAAGTGTTGCGTTTTTCTTTATTCCATCTTCCACCAGTATTTTCCCGATTTATCAGCAAATTTCAATTTCTCAAAAATAAACAATCAAAATTATTTCAAATATGGAATAAAACCACGTATACGACCAAAGAACGAATAAGGCGATCCGAAAGCGCAAAACAAAGGATAGAGAGATGCGGTATGGTGGTTTGAAGAAATTTTCGTTT
The DNA here is from genome assembly GCA_929108145.2 of Limnephilus rhombicus. Taxonomy (NCBI): domain Eukaryota; kingdom Metazoa; phylum Arthropoda; class Insecta; order Trichoptera; family Limnephilidae; genus Limnephilus; species Limnephilus rhombicus. The sequence goes on from OV815278.1 coordinate 45,619,208, forward strand.
AAATTCATAAGGAGCAATCATTTTTTCACGTGAAGGCATTGGCATAAATAAAAATTTAACAATATTGCCATATCTTGTGAATTTGCGACTGCTATCTAATGAAATACCAGAAACATATAAAATGTCAATTTTTAATTTCTGTCGGATCCATGCCAACTCAGAATCAAGTCACCCCAACACCTCTTCGAAAATTTATTAAAAGCCATAAAATAATAATTTAAAAATTGCCCATAACCTAGCTTAACGTAACCACTTTAACCAATTTGCATAATTTTTTCATCACTCATGATCTTTCAGAGGAAGTGTTGAGTTGATTTAATTCTTAGTTGACCGGTTACCATTTCTGTCAACCATAAAATTGAGATGCCTATCACGACAGGAAGAATTAAACCAGAAGAAAAAAAAGAGTGTGCATATAAGACCATACAACTGAAGTTAAACTTCTGCTCCATCTATATGATATACTATACAGCTTACTCCCCAAGTCAAGCGTGCGTAAAGAAGTTTCACTTCAAAAAGCGTAACAATTTTTCAAAGATAGGGTGTCATTTTTTCGCCCACAGGCGGCGGCGGTGTTATCCCTCGCGGCGGCCCGGGTCAACCCACCACAAACAATCTCTTACTTGAAACTTAATTAGTTGATTAAGACCAAGTCGTGTTGAGTGGTTATATTCTTAGAACGACGAGTTACAAGGATCGCCGTTAACGAAAGGGTTAAATATAATTGGAGTACCCACGTACCATTTTTTAGCCATCTAACTTTTATGGGCTTTACATTGATTCAAGCTGAGTTTGAGAGTTAAACTTAATTTCTAGAAACTGCGAATTGGTCCAGCTGCACTAGATCTATTGTAGTTATTCTCTTTGGGGACACTCGACTGCAGTGGGGCGCAGCGGCGTTCGGATAACTGTGAACTTTTCGCAAGCGCGGTTTCTATGGATATAAAAGTTACGGATTTGATTATCGTTGTTGGCGTTTAAATATCCACTAATAATAAATAAACCACACTTAAAACCAATATCAATCACCGCCTTCTAAGCAAACCCCCCGAAACTTTTCATGTTCCTTTCCGGAGAACTAACTCAACTTTCTCCTAACAACTCGTAACATTTATATTACATCATTACAGATTATTAGGACTAACTATTTTGGAAAAAGTACAAAGACGAATGGTGGGTACCAACAGGCCTGGTAATTTATTTTTTCTGGGCTTATAAAAAGACCATTAAAAAAAATACTCGATTATTTCAAAGGGAAATATATGTTCACAGTATTTAATTTATGCATCTGAAATATTTCTAAGCGATTTAATTTTCAAACCAAAATCACTTGATATTGCTTTGCTTAGTAGCGCATCAATTTAAAAAGTATATTAAGGAAGAAGGAGAAAAAAATGCGATAAAAAGTTTTACCACAAGGGCGATTAACCAGCGGTCAAGAATTCAAATTTTGCCCAAAGACGGTTGTATGGAACGTGTCAAGGAAATAGGTGTGTAACGAATGATTGCACATAAGCTAATGAGACAACTAAAAAAGTCGACATTGAAATTTACGTCCCCACACAGTATCATGCCGCCAACGCACACGATCACACAGTACCATGCCGCCAGCGCCTTCACTAAAGCATGGGAGAGCTGCTATTGGTTAACGAACCGATGTGCGTTTGGTGTCAATCTTCCAAACGATGTCTACAACGCCATTACGTTCTTCAATTAACTTATCAATTGAAAACATAGACGCAATTGGTAATGAATACGTGCAGCATCAAAATTGGACTCCAAAACACATCTAAATAACCACGTAACTCTTCTGCCAGAGATTACGAAAAGCAATAAACACAACCAAGAAATTTTCCGCTATTTACATGCCCCCCTCCACGCGACTTGCCGAGCTCTAATTGGTCAACGCTGAACAAAGGAAATCTCCGAGTCGTAAATAATTACGTAACCAAATTCACCTTCTCGAAAACGACGAACTAAATTACGATAAATTGGTCACATTTACGACCAATACATAAATATCAGCGTCAAAAAAATAAGTATGTGCTAAAATAATAACCTGAAAACTAATAAAACCTGTCTGTGTTTTCCGCACTTTGAAAAAATTTTATTCCAAAATATTGTGATTTGGTTCTAATATGTAAACATTGTACATTTTCTTATAAATATAATAAAAATAATGGGAGACGATGGTTTGGAAGGGCTGGTCCGACTTGGTGAGAACTATTACGTATAATTGTGCAACATCTGATCGCCGAATATAGCGACCAGGAAAACTGCCTAACTTACACACCCTGCAAAAAAACAGGGAGTTTTCTTAGAACAAAAGTTTAAGCCGGATCGGTCCTATAAATAGGGCCCTTTCTCCTGCCACAGTTCAGTTAAAAACTACCACCAACGAAGTAACAGTCTCCTACAACCAAAGTCTACCAGTTCAAACCTATTTTCAAGTATTTTAATCCAGTACTCAAAACAGTTTTTGCAATTATACCTAGATGCATTTGTGAAAGTAGTAAATTCATTCAAAAGACCAGTGGCGTTCCAAATTCCACTGGTGTACCAAATTCCATTGGCGTGCCGAATTCCAGTGGCGAACCGAATTCCATTGGCGTACCAAATTCCATTGGCGTACCAAACTCCATTGGCGTATCAGTGTGGCCAGCTACCTATTTTATATAGTATATGTACAAACGTCTAGTACAACGGTCTCGCGATTGTACCATTGCAATTGTACAGAACGGTATCAGCATTTTTAAATAATGACTCAATATCGATTTTATTTCAATCACAATTTTGCTTTGATATACTCGTATAACTGTTTCAAAAATGCTCAAACGTGTGATGATAAGGCTATTAAAATTGTGTACTTTTTGTAATTATATTTTGATCGTAAATATTTACAAATTTTTAAATAAGGTTTAAGCAAAATAAGAATGTTAAAAAAACTGATATATGTTAGTTTGTAGGACCGTAAATAAATAGACAAACAGAAGTATTTTCGTTACAAAACACGTGCGCGGATCTTTTTTAAAGATTTAATTTGAACCAAAATTAAAATTTAGAAAAATAGCTTTCCTAGATAAATTATTAATTTATTTATCTGCATGATTATATGACTTAAAATATGTGTTGTATAACACAAAATTTTGTTTGAAAATTTAAAAAATCTGCCAATCACCTACGGTATATACTTATTATACTAAAAATAAACATTTTTTCTCAAAATTTAAAAATAAAATTTACTAGATAAAAGAATAATCTTTTGAAATCGATTTATACTTTTTGTGTAAAATAGTCAATTCGACAAGAATTTTATTTAAAAATGACACATTTCCGGTTGTGTCTAGTTATTCTCATTTAATTGCTTTTTGTACCTTGATTCAGAATAGACATAGCTATCTAAAACTTAGTATATCTGTATGAAGACATTGACTACGTGTTACAAACTTGATGCAAGCGATTATCCAAATTTCCTGGTTCTGATATTGTTGTTGTGTTCTCTCGGGTATATGGGATGTGATGAGATTTTGTAATTCGGGGCAGTCCATTTACAATTTCAACATGAAAGGAAAGTCTAGTAATATAAGTTTTATCACTGAGAAGAACGCAAGCTAATATAAGAAAACGTAAGATTAGATAAGTGTTCATGTTTTACTGTGTTAAGCCTCGATGACACACAGCGAGTTACAAGCTACTATCTACTAAGTTTTAAAAGCGGGTAAATCGGCGAGTGAGATTGTCATGATGTCACACAAAACTGTCCACTCGCTCAGAAGCGTAGGAAACTGAGGTCGCTTTTAGCGCCAGTAACAAGAATAACGACGCCTGCGTGAACTAATTCTTCAGATTTTTGACAGTCGAAATAAGCTGTTTATCGGAAGCCATGTTGGAAACGTAAATCAACCAATCACGAGCAAGTGGAGCAAGCGTGTAGGCGAGTAAAGTTGACGACCTTTCAACTTTTTTTCGTAGATTGTCAACAATCTGCTGGTTGCTGCTAGTTAGCAAGTGACACGATGACACTGGGCGAGTTTACTAACAGATAGTGAATTTCCCAGATAGTAGCTTGTAAACTAGCCCTGTGTCATCGACGCTTTATGTGGCTACGTATTTCCAAGAAAAGTTCCGACCCTATCAAATATCCAATTCCGAACACCATGGTAGGAATGTGACACTGAGTTTTTGATACCTTTATATCAATTTTTAGTCTAACAAACGCCTCTTAGGATAGTAGGTCAAGGATGAATAAAGTTATGGCATAACTTATGGAGTTTATTTGATATCGTATTTATAATTGTCTACATCAAGGGCGCCCAACTCAAATTGTTTGGTGGGTCAAAATAAAAGTCAAATAAAATATTACTGAACTTGGGTGGGCCACTTGGAGGGGGGAGGGGTTGGAAAAATGGGTCAATCAACACTCGCTGAAAAGCTGACTGTTAGATAATATTCAAATACTGCTTGCTAGCAACATTAATTATATAATCAGGTACTTACTGTATTTACATTTCCTTATCTCCATCTGTAATCTTATATTACGTATGGAATCTTTTTATGGAAATTTATCAAATAATAAAAACAACATGTAAATATTTAATATTATAACAATACGTATGTGCATATATGTATACATATATGCACATATCATATGTATACATATCTTATTATATACATACATATCTTCGTTAAAACATATCTTTTTTTAATAAATATAATATTTTATTTACCCGCCTCGGAACAGACTCTGTCTAGTGAGGTGGGTAAAAGAAAACTATGTACATAAAAGAAAATAAAATAAACGCCCGGGTTGCCGGCACTGAAAATTGAATTGAATTGAGAAACAAGTAAATGGCGGATATTACTGAAAAGCATTAACTGACTATATATGCGTCTATGCGTGTCCTTTGCGCTCACCCTCCACTTATTATAATCAGGTCAGTTGCATTCGATCTTCCGAGAAATGTGCGGAAAAAATGTACTGTTTGGAATTGATTAAATAAATAAATGTCTTTTGCGACCATGTGCTTGGCACTTTTCAAGCAATTAATCAAAACCCCATCGAGAGTTCTCGGTCTAATAACAAGAAAGTTCTAATTTTACAAGATATATATATATATATTTTTTTTTTTTTTATGAGCTACACACAAGAGGTCCAGAGGAAAATAATTTCCCTTCAGGCCCCAGGTCCTAGGTCCTAGGGGGATGCTGTGTGGAGAAATGGGATGAGAGGAGAGTTTTGGGAAGGAAAAATGTTTAAGGGGTGGGTAGGAATCTGGGGTTCAGTGTATCCTGGTCATCCGCCTCCAAGACCTAGACAAACCTTACCCCATGAACCCGGGCACCCCTGCTAAATCGCGAACCACTTGGGGTGACCTATGGCAGAGGTGTTGGTTATCCAATAAAGGTTCCCGGGGCGGCGGTAACCATCCCCGCCTCCCAAATTGATATAATATAAATGTGAAAAATTTATGCGAATGGTTTTTTTTTTGTATGAATACCAAAATCCGAAACATGGAAAGCTGAAAACATCATTTTGGGCCAAAAATCTTTAATTGGGCCGCATGCGGTTTTTGGGTCGCAGGTTGGGTTTGCCTGATCTAGATAATACGGTAACTATCATGTCGGTCTACCTATAGAAATAATAAATTACAACGACTTATTGAAAGAATTAAAATTATTAATACTCTCAGATAGAAGTCCATCTAGGTGTGTTTCAGCCTTCTTTCACATTGTAATAGGCTGATAAGCAACAACAATATAGTAGTCCTCTTCTACTTATCACAATTTGTTCAATGGCTGAAGCGGCCTTAGAATCGGCATTTAGCAGGTACTTTAAACTATCAAAAAACAAATTGGCGATGAATGGCCAATTGGTTACAATGTTACAGTTGAATTTCTGAGAAACAACCCAACCTTACAGTGTATGAGAAGTTGTGATGAGAGATTGGTTTTCTTAATAGGCCACTTGCATGGATTTCATAACGACTTGGAAAAAATCGTTTGGATAGATTTTTTTACTAAGATTAGGAAAATGTTAGTAAAAATTCTTAGAAATGTACAGTTTTTTTTTAAATAAATAAATCCATTATTTGGGCCCGTGACGTCACTATATGAAAATTTCTCGTCTCCGAAAATGTTCTTATTAATTTTGTAAAATTCCACACTGATTTATTTTTTTTATATGGCAACACTTTGATTTCAGGCGAATTTTCGAATTTGGCATTTAACGTTCACTAGATTTATTGTTTGTTCTCTGCTAACTTATCATTTGGTTTGACTTTTTGTCAGATGTTATGAAGAGAACCCCGTACATTTTACGCTATCTGTAAGTGTTTTAGAGGTATAATGGTAGTGGTGCTGATATTAACAAAATCAAATTTTATAATATTCTTATTATAATTAGAATTTACAAGTACAAGTATATAACATAACTAACTAACTAACTAACCATCACGCCGTTTCCCCGCAGGGGTAGGCAGAGAGGACGGACCGCCAAACAACTCGGTCTTGGCACACACTCTTTGCCTCACTCACATTCATACATCGTCTCATACATTCTCTTCTATTATTCTGACTTTTGACATGACCCGACTCAAGTATCTGATTCACTTGATCGTGCCATGTCTTCCTCGGGCGTCCCCGACTTCTTCTACCATTTACATTTGCGTCGTATATTCTTCTTACACTACTTCCTTCGTTCATTCGCTCTACATGCCCAAACCATCTCATTGGATTTAGTAATACAGACGTTGAACATTATAATGATTTATGATCAATAAGATGGATCAAGGAATAAAATATTTATGAGATGTAATATTTTTGGTATGCCTCGTTATTCTTCTGTGCCCTTTCTTGTGGAAAACGTGATTTTTTTAAAATGATTTTTGGCTACGTAATTATCGTTTTTTCGCACCCATAAAATTATTTTCCGTCTTTCCGGTTTATAAAAAATGGTCTAATTTCTCGGATTGAAATTTTCAAAAAATCGCCAGGGTTTCAAAAACAGGATTAAAAAAAATCCAGAATATCTTAGAATATTTGCCTAAACCGGATTTTTTTTTAAATGTGATGCAGGTGGCCTATTATTCTGGGTGAGTGAGTTCCGTGATTTGCAAAAAAAATTATTTCTCAAAAGTCTTTCAGGTCATTTGGAGGCAGAAGGTTGGCAACCAGCCAAATTTCTTTTTTTTTAAATAGCTACACCCAGGAGGCCCTGATGAAAAAAACACTCAGGGCCTTTGAAATCTTTGGGGATGCTGTGTAAAGAGTCTTTTAGGAAAAGAAAGGAGAGGAAGTTCTGGAAGGGATAAAAAGTACGAGGGGTGGATGGGAATCTGGGAACCAGTGTGTCCAGAAGTGACGTAAGTATACCTAAATCCATCCCTCCCACTGCGGTGTAAGGCGATGGGTCGAGAGCGTCGGGCTAGAGAGGTCTAGTTTAGGTCTCGCTCAGTCTCTCCTGATCCGGCCCACCACGCAATAGGTGGACAAACGCTTTTGCCGCCAAGTCCTAGACAAACCTCTTCACATGAACGGCTGATGCGTTTTCCCACCTACTGCGTGGCGGGCCGGATCGGGAGAGACTGGTTAAGGGAGATCTATTGAATTCTCCAGCCGGATTCTCTCGATCTTGCACCGCAATGGGAGGGATTGATTCGTACGTCCGTCACTCCTGGACACATTAACCCCAGGTTACTACCCACCATCACACCTTTTTCCATCCCATAACTTCGACTCACCTTAGACTCTTAGAGTACCTATCTCCAAAAGATGACATGGGTCCCGAGGAATTTTTTTTTCCTCAGAACCTACTTTGTGGAGCTAATGTAAAAAAAAAGTTTTTTTTATATATAATGCATTTGGTACACTTTATAATTTAAACGCGATAAAAACAGATTTTATCTTTGTTTTATAATCAAATCCGAGACCAGAGTCCAAGAAAACCTCTACTTCTATAATATTAGTAGAAAAAATAACATTTTCAGTGCCGGTATATTCAAAATATGATACACAGGATTTTATTTGTAGGATTACTTCTCCAGGCAGCGTTATTTATTATTTATGAGCAGGAGAGTCCCGCAAGATGAAGTGCACATAAAGGATATCCTAAATACATATCGTAGCGGGACTGCTGTGTCCCATCGGCGACACATTTCAATGTTTATCCAAACGGGTGAACACAGAAGAAGCGTGTTTAAATTCGCTTGGGACATGTCACGTGCGCAATGCTTTAAGGAGAATATTGTCAACTAAAAGAAAACGATGCTCGTTTGTATGCTTATTTCAAATAATCATCAACTTTACTTAACTTTAATTATAATTTTATACTTTGCAACAAAGCTATACAACGCTCTTCCACTGGCCATTAGACAAACACAACTTATCTTAAATTTAAATCGGACGGCAAGTCTTGGATTATGAGCCAAGACAGGTCTAAGATCAACGATTTTATCAAAAACCAATTTATAAGTATAAATTTTCAATGCTACGATGATTGTTTGTTATTTTAAATGTAATATTGTGTTGTTATTTGTATTTTTATCATAAACTGCTCATGTTTTAAAGCGCTCATGCTCTCAGCACAGGATTTCCTAGTGAGGCAGGCATGGCACATTACTAAAAAAAACGAGTGTTAGTAGAATTAATAAAAATGAATAAAAAATATTTAAATAATTAACAATTTACGCACGATTTAAAAAGAATTTTATAAATGGTTAATTCCATGAAGTCCTTTTTTCCTGTGTTGATTCAAACACGATCCTTGAATCGAAGATTACAAAAAAATTGGATACCATGGACTATGACGGTAAAATAAATAAGTACTGTATTACCGTGATTTATTTTTGAGTTATTATGCCCTGTTTCGCTACGTCCTTCTTTAGCCAACGTTTAGGACAGCATTACAGTGTCCATCATCAGGGCAGATGTGTAATCGAAGATTTCTATGAAGTGTTTGTTTATGAAAATGCTATACCGTGATGTTGGAGCGGGGTAATTTTCAAAATATGACAAGTCTCTTGCCGTAAACCCTCTGCTCGCGCCCTGATGATGGATATCATAATGCTGTCCGAAACGTTGGCTAAAGAAGAAGGTAGGACAACACGGCATAATAACCCAAAAATAAATTACAATTATACTTTTGGCCGCGAAATCTCCAATCATATCGAACTACTGTATTATTAGGTATGTTCTTGGTGGTTTGAAAAAATTACGTAATTGCAGATTGAGGTAAGAAATATCACATAATTTCATAAATTATCAATTGTTGCATTGTTGACGTGTTTTTGCAGTTACTACAGATATCCAGAATACAATGTCACTTGTTTCATAACATCATTGAATTATGTAAGAATTTTTTTTTACCTCTCAAAAAATGTTCAAAGTTAATTCTAAACCGACCATGCTTGAATCCTTTCGTTTCTTGGAGTAAATAAATACCTCGGGGTAAAGCGGGACATTGCGGAAGCACGTTACGCGCCTCGTCACCATTTCCCCTAACGGAGTAACGCAATTTAACTTTTGCATCCATTTGTCATCGTGTCCCGACCTCCCCCGGCTTCCCCTGTTTACCCCATCCACCCCTGCTGTCCGGGCTTACCCCTACTTACCCTTTCACATTTTTAGTATGGTCTATAAGGAAAATTGTTATCGTCTCAGTTGAATAATGACTTACTCCTCTGAGAGTGAAATACATTAAGATGACTGGATTAAATAATTCCTCTGCTGAATGCCGGGGTTCGAAAATGACCATTTTATTATCAGACTGTTTTATTGAAAAATAAATACATACTTCCTAACTTTTTGTTAGACTATTTTACATACCCATTTTATTAAGTACAATCCAGCAATTAGAAAGGGTATAACACAAATTTCTCAGATTCATACACTTTATAAACTGAATATTGCAATACAAAATATTAATTATATCTTGCTGATGCAACGACTAAATTCAGGAATGTCCTCATTAAAAAAGACTTAATCAAGATTTACATGGCCCTCTGCCAATCACTGTTAGAATACGGTATTATCGGATGGGGCAGTGCAAATAAAAACATACTAAATCCACTAATTAAAACTCAAAAAGCCATAATGAAAATTATACTGAAAGTTCCTGTAAGAACTAGCACTGACGAAATCTTCAACAATCTTAACATAATGTCAATTAAACAACTATATTCTAAAACTATACTCATTAACATTCATAAGTACAAAACCCAAGAAATAACAACTGACACGTACATTAGAAACACTAGATCTCATGGTCAAAAACATATCCAACAAGTAACTGCTAACACAACATTTGGGCAAAAGAGCTTCTTATATTATGGCATTAAACTCTACATTAAAATACCACTCTCACTCAAAAACCTCAACATTATAACATTTAAATTTCAAATAAAAAGCTGGATACTAAATATAGGGAGATCAGAAATAGAAAATATACTGAAATCAAATACAGACTAAAACCGAATCTAATGAACTGAATTATAAAAAAACACTATCTTATTTACTTTATAATTATTAAAAAAAAAATACTACATGATATATGTTATGTCGAATTCATATTATTCTTATAATTAAATTATAAAATGTAAATGAAATCCTCAGCACGGGAGATCCCAGTGAGGATATCATTATGTCTATTTGTTATTAAGAAATGAAGACAATAAATCATTATTATTATTATTATTATTAAATTAGATTACACTGTCAGATAGACATATCTATATAGACACGTATCTCTGACCTTGTTTTATTAAATAAAATTATTAATTATAGCATTGACAGCCCAGAAATTCTCGCCAAAATAAAAAAAAATATACGTATCGTTCAGAATACGAGAAAAAATGCAACCTCTTTCTGTGACATTTTCAAAAACAAATTACCAGGCTCGTACGCTCTAATATAAATCGACTGTATAATTACAATAATTTGGAAATGTGGTAGACATATTTAGAGATTACGTGTCAGTGATAAAACGAAATTTACATACATACGAATACTTTACTGAAATGTAGGAAATCACAACTTAAAAATGAATTTACATTTTGATTGTCCAGTTGATGGTTAGACAGACATCTACGAAAAATCGAATTTGAGTTGAGTATTTATTTGTATGTAAAAGAGTACCCTCTATCTGGTACAATACTCAGATTACCTCAAAATCCACACCAAATCACCCCACCACATCAATTATAATGCAGAAAAACTTGTAGTGAATTAAACAAAATATTTATGTTTTCTGGGCTATATCAGGCTCCACTTATGTTTAATATTCTGCCAGATTACATTAAGTCTTCCAATTCATTAGCTTAATTTAAAAATAATGTTAAGATATTTGGGTTGACAGCGGATTGGCATACTATTTTTTCATCCTTGACCTTTTTTAAATAATAAGATTTTTGTTTTGAACAATAAGATATTTGAGTTCCATTTGCACAAATCGAAGTGTCACCCTAGTTGTTTTGAACTTATTGGCAGGTAGAGTAATAAAAGGATTTATTTATGGTCTAAATATTGTTACAAATCGTAGTCAAATTACCCATCTGGTCACTAATGTAATATTTTGGTAAATATGCAATTTGCAATTAGCCTACCTTACGGATAATACGGAACGTTCGTGTGGTCGAAGTTTGATGCACGGATAATACGGAATGTTCCTTTTTTAACTAATAGACAATCAAATATGACATTTGTCGGAAGTACCAATCTTATAAAATAAATTCTCTAAAATAAACTCACATTATTTCATCATAAAAAAAAAAAAAAAAAAAAAAAAAAAAAAAAACTGTCTCTGTATCATAAACTTGTCATGTAAAAGCCCATCAGGGCGTTGAAAATTAATAAATAAAATAAATAAAAAATAAATAATTTTAAAAAACATCCCAGGTTTTGAATGGTTTGTTTGGCAAAGCAAGGTTTGTCTAGCGGGTTTGTGTAATTATTCTAATACATTTCTTTCCATGTTTTACTGTTATAAATACAGGTACAACCTTGTCAATAATGCATTCACTTTGTTTTACGCAAAAATATGTTTTCTATGATTGGCACATTGATTGATTGTCTATGAAATGTTAAAATAAAAACGATGAATAAACAATGGCGTTACCGCGTTAGTGAATTAATTTTAACTGAATTAAAATGTTAAATGCATATTTTTTGCATGTTTTATGGTCTCCCCCGACATAAATACTCACTTGTCGTAATAATAAAGCTAAATCCCTAAATCTAACTGTTTGAATAAAAAATATTCCCTATTAACGAGTAAGCGGTTTAATGCATAAATAATGTATTGTGTAACACTTCTTAACTCAAATTTATAAATGTAAACCTCAATACAGGCTATTAGTCCTAGTGAGGTTATTTTTTTATGTAAAAAATCAACAAACGTACGGTGAGAAATTATAAATATCAAGCCTTATAAATTAAAGGCATTCCAATATTATGCTTTCCTCATTATCTCAAAACTTAGAAATTTTGAGATGTCTGACTAATCAACCGGACCATCGAAATTTTCTGTCTACATCAGTGTTGCCAGGTGTTCGGTATTTTAGCACCGTGTTCGGTGTTCGGTATGACAAAAATACCGAAGTATGGGCGGTTCGGTATTTTTTCCTGATTAATTTTTCTCCCTAATAAACGATTCAACTGTCAGATTTGACGCAATCGGCAACCGATGTTGCGTAGCATCCCTACTTAGTTTGCTATTTTCGAGCCATTTCGCGGATTAGTGTTACACATCAGGTGACTACGTACTTGCGTAAATGTGAATATTCGAATAATTTGACTGCTTACATTGTTCCAAAGACGACAACCCCCAAGTCCCCCCCCCCCACGGGTTTTGATTTGCTTGCTAAGGTACTGCCGAAATTCACCTCGAAATTTTTTTTTGCTCACTGTTCGGTATATATTTCGAAAAAACATGGTAACGCTGGTCTAAATGTGTGTACCTACATTAATTTTTAAATTTTATTTTATAAATAGCTTTTCCCGCGGCTTCGCTCGCATGGTGAGTGCCCCTCCCCCCGTGCCCCTCCCCCATCTCTCCCTCCCACCCGCTTTCCGTATATTCAACCCCAGTACATTCAGTTTTTAAACAGCCTGCGTGCCAACTTTTACGATTTTTATTCAAATTTCCATTTTTCATGTATATTAAATTTTGTACCTAACATAGGTACCTATTTAAAATATCTAAAATTCTTGATCCGATTCAAACTATTAGGGGAGTACCTACTTTAAATAAATTTATCAACTTAAAGATATTCAAAAATAGAATCCTGATTTGCAAAATTTCATTCTCAAACACGCGAACTGTCAAACGTGCGATAGTCGTTAGGTTTTCTGAAATTATCCAATTTTCTGCGCAATTTTATTAATTTTTCTCTCCCTAAGAACTATTCTCGTACTTCAAGGGATATTCTAAAAAAAGAATTAGCGAAATCGGTTCAGCTGATCTCAAGATTTGCGCTTAGCAAAACATTTAGCGATCATTTTTAAGATTTAGTTTAGTATTTATTCAATATTTTACATATGCATTTAATTGCGACTTAAGTTAATTAATTCCAATGGAATTTTGATATAATTAAGTCCATTATTTTTCCCTGCAAAAACGAATTAAAGTAAAGGAAAAAATTGTTTTTATTATAATTATTATTATTATTATTATTATTCTTATTTTTGTAAAATTAGGTTTGTACTTATACAAATGACTATTGTACGCATGTACATAATTATTTACTTGATGTTGTATTGTCATGAGTCATTGGGTTATTATGTTAAAACTGTTACTACCTAGATATATACAATGTTTTTTTTATAAACTTATTATGTAAATAAAAACCTTGCAGACCCCTGTGTTCTTAATGCTTAGACAGAATAAAGAAGCGCATATTGTGTGAATTTTCTATTAAAAACTTCTGATCCCAGAGAGCAAGCCTGGGTCGCTGGACATTTGTATGTTATGAGTTATAACTAATTCATTTATTTATTTATTTATTTATTTATTTATTAATCATTAACGCCCTTATGGGCTTTTACACACATTTACATTTTTATGTTTTAGTGCATACAGGTGTGTTTAGAATACAAAGAAAACATGAATAGTTTTTACACATGGTACATATAAATAAAGCTGGTAAGTAAAAAGTATAGCATTATACAATAAAGAGAAAAAAAATCAGTTTTATATGTATATACGTATATAACAAATAATAATAATGGTGAGTTTTTAATATATGTGCAATTTATGTGTTGAATACATAGCGAAGTTGATTTTAAACAAAAATACATACTACCGACTTGCACCGCACTAAAATTAATATACAAAACAATTCCATTTTGACCAATTACTTTATCGTCAGAATTTCTGCAAGGAATTCAATTTCCGAAGACGAAATACTTTATACCATAAATATACCAATCCCCTTTATACTGAAACCATGGAATAATGTCAGATACTTCAGTAAACAATCACGGAGAGGACAAATGAGTTCGATAATATAATATAACAGAGTATCTAATTACAATCAAATTAAAATGTTAATCAAAGTATAAGTCGTTAAAGTAAATTTGTTATTATTACCTATTACAACGATAAACAAGAACAGTTTTTATAAGGTTTGTTTATAAATTATAAATTACTAACCTTTATTACGCCCTATATTGTAGGTGTTTTGACGGAACTTAACTATGAGGGTTTACAATAAACTGTGCACACAAAATTTCAAGATGTATTAACTACAAATATTTCTTTAAAAAAAACCAACTACTTCATATTTTTTTAAAGTTAGGTAAGTAAGTACAAAATAGCAAAAATAAAACATCGAACCAAGGATCGAACCCGGCCCTTTTGGATACGTACAATGTACATACTCTTTTAGCAAAGCGTTTTCTTTAAAAATACAATATTTTTAGGTTTAGTTTAAGATATCGAGGCTTAGTTTAAGATTATTGCAGATAATTAATATAAATGAAACGAATGCTTTTTAAATTTAATAAAAAATAAAATTATCTGCAAAAAATATTAAAGTGCGCATAGTGTACTTATATAAATTATTAGTAAAAAATTTCCTGAAAAAAAAAACAAAAGGAAATGCCGAAACCAGGGATCGAACCAGGGACCTTTAGATCTTCAGTCTAACGCTCTCCCAACTGAGCTATTTCGGCTGATGACGTCGACGGCTAGCTTAAACTACACAATTTATACTTACCCGCCTATATTACGTAACGGATGAATTTGATAACAGGTGCAAGGTTACTTTGTACACAGGTATTATATGTATGTTCATTATAAGAAATGTAATCAATTGAATTTTAAATGATTTATTCATAATTATTCAATTTCGTACACTTTTGCAAGAAAAATCACATTTCAAGTAAAAATTTTGCGTATTTCGAGAAGAATCAAATAAATCGTTTTATTCCATATTTTTTTTGTTTTTCAAACTTAACTCCACGCTGGAGGCCCTGAGGAAAGTATTTTCCCTCGGGTCCTATGGCAACTTTGGAGATGATGTGTGGGGGGTATTTTTATGGAAAGGAGTTTCCGTTGTAGGAGGAAGAAAACATTCCACAGCCCAGCTGTTGAACTCGAGAAAGAGTCGTCGAAATGACCCGCTCTCATGTGACAGATTTAATGTCAACTGTGTGCTAATATTTGGCGTACGTTTGACGTGTTTCCCGACTGTGCACTGGTGCCGAAGGGATCATTGACGCATCTTCCGTTGAAATACAGAGAGAAAAAGGACAGAATTTCTACCCGATACCTGTTCCATAAAATTGCGCCACTTGGGACTCCAGACCAGAGGTGGCTTCCAAATTCAACCATGTGGCAAACTTGCGATTTCGATGGTTAGCGGTTGTTTACTATATAGTATCTGCGGGCCCAGTGCAGTTCTGTGAGGCTGATTTAACTCTGGCTTCGATGAGCCCCCGTACCTGAGCTGGTCACAGAATTTCATCAAACCAACGGAAGGCGTCTTGTTGCTAGCTATATGCTATATGCTAGCTAATACAATGAACCAAAAAGAATTTACCGCGAAGCAATAGAAATTTATAAACATAAAAATAATATGAATACTAGAAATGACGCAATCAGAATTCCCAACACCTGGAAAGTCTTAATCGATGAAAATACCCCAAAAACGGCATTTCCAAAATTACCAGTAGTGTCTCCAATTAGCTTTACCAATCAGGTATCTACTGTCAGCCCCGCCCCCCACCCCCTCCACCATCAATCACCTGCAACCCGGGTACTTCGTTCTAGACATAAGAAGTGACTTGCACTCACTTAAGTTTTAGCTTTTGGACCGAACAGACATGCGAAAGCTATCAGTTTGAGACAAAAACTCAAGGCATAAGGCCTCTGAAGATGGACAGTGTGATCTGTCCGAAACGTCAGGAGTTAAAAAGTCCTTTTAAGGACTACGTTACGCGGGTAAACCGAGAAAACTGTTCTACATCTTACACCCGTGAAAACCTTAATCATAACATATATATATATATGTATACTTATATGTACGAACCACCCCTAAAAATAAACATGCATATTTAAGTGATTGCTCCCATAAACGTTTAATTATTTAAAACTTGTTTGCATAGAATTAATTATTCGGTCCGTAAATTTAATCCAAATTAATATGTTCATTGTCAACGGGTTCGCTCAATGGCCACATATGGATGTTTCACATTACAAATCTAATACAAAAAAAATTAACTATTTAAAACGCAAGTGTCGGTTTTGAACGCTTAATATGACTAGATATATGAACAAAAAACTGTTTATTGCTTTTAAAAGTAGGAAAATGTTAATAAAGCAACGGGAAAAAATCACTATTTGAAGAATGAGGCACTGAAAATTTTTAAAATGCTTCCAGTCCGCCTATTTTTTTCTTCATTTTTGATTTTTTAAACGTTACGAAAGCTGTTCACAAAATTAAAAACATTTAATTTTTATCATAAACCAGTTCTTCGTACAATGTAAAAAAAAATCATTTAAAAAAAAGGGTTCCATGCCATCTCAGAATGAAACCAACTCAGAAACACCTCAGAAAGGTCATTAAAAGCTATGCAAAAATAATTTTAAAATAGCCGATAACCCTGACTTTCCACAACCTATTTAACCAATTTTCAAAAATATTTTTTTATCATCAATCTAAAATCTAAATGACCTTTCTGAGATGGTTCTGAGTTGGTTCCATTCTGAGTTGGCCGGTCACCAAAAAAAGGTAGCTGTCAAAAATACGGGAAAAAACTTGTTGAAGACAATATTGCTAATTCTGAATTTCAAATATGAGATTGACAAAAAAGACTTTAAAAAAGAGGTCCCAATGGCCGAGTTGGTTTTGGCGCTTGTTTCGATAAGACGAATGATCCTTAGCTCGAGTATCAGTATCCATAAAAAAAATAATTAATACCTCACAATAGTCCCAGCTACTCCCGCCTGCTGACTATATGAGACTATGGCATCCCCAATTGGGGTATGTTGTGAGGCTGAAGGTAGTGAGCAGGCGAACGAGATGGGTCACAGGAAGGTGAGGAAGTACCTGGTTATTTAGATCTGGTCACCATCCACGGCTAAAGCCATTTCAAGCAACGTTTCAATTCTGAACGGTGGTCCTACACCAGGGCGAAACTGAGAGTATCTTCCACTCTGGAACGTGCCGCAAATATACCATATATTATTTTTAATGAATTAATTGCAAAAAAACACAAATAAATCAGAATTTTTTTATTTGATCCCACGAAGTTCGGATTCGAGTCAAGAGCCTTTACTACTTAAAGTTACTTTTTTAGCCAAGTTTCTTTTTCATATTTTCGTTTTACTAGTATTATCTTCTTCTTCAAAGATATGAAACACTTAAACTAAAATTATGAAATAAAAACTTTTTGAGTGTGGACGAAATCATGTGCATATTTAATTCAAAATAGCGAAGGCGTTTACTCCCTAACTAATAAACCGATTTAAAAATTTACACAACTGATAAACCACACATTTATGCTTGATTATCAGTTTTGTAAAATCTAAAACACTTTTATTAGTAAAGCCCAAATGTTACCTTTTTAAAATATTATGTGGTGTCATCAGAAAAATGCGTGACTATCACATAATACATAATCGGAGAAAGTTATGTTTTTACAAGACCAGTTCTCAATTTTGAGAATTGATAAATAAATCTCATATTGAAGAAGAAGATAATCCTAATAAATCCAACCGAAACATGAAACAGAACCAGACAAAGAAAAATAAAAAGGTAACGGTCGCAACTGGGACTTGAGCTAGGATCTTCTGTCTTACCATCTTCGCCATTTTTGCTGAACTCATATTTTAAATTAAGAATTAGCAATATTATGAATTATTATTTTTAATTTATAAACTAACGTTTAGACAAGATTTTTATGCATAGCACAAAGGGTAACAATTATTATAAGCAATAATTATCAGCCTGAAACACTCATCAACATTGAAAAATCTTCCGAGAAAAGATACTTGCCGCCAACGGGACTTGAACTTTTTTTCAATGTTGATGAGTGTTTCAGGCTGATAATTATTGCTTATAATAATTGTTACCCTTTGTGCTATACATAAAAATCTTGTCTAAACCTTAGTTTATAAATTAAAAATAATAATTAATATTTGACAAGTTTAAGTATTTCCCCAATAAATGTAGTCATAATTTGTCTCGACGCCACCTAGCGAGGGATTTAACACTTACAATGTCTCTCTCGCAAAAATAAAGTTGGTTGCGTTCAGGTGGAAAAAAAAAATATATATAATTAGCAGTAATTGTTGAATGAAACACTAGTATATATTGAATTATTTGGCGGGTATTTGATAAGCCCCCATAGCTCAGTGGTCAAGAGCAGCTGACCGGCAACCAGAAGGACACGGGTTCAAGTCCCGTTGGCGGCAAATATCTTTTCTCGGAAGATTTTTCAATGTTGATGAGTGTTTCAGGCTGTTAATTATTGCTTATAATAATTGTTAACAATATTATGTTTATCCGAGGCACTATCTGGGTTAGCGATGCGTAGGTTCAGCTGGAGTGGGCTCTTAAACTCGGGTTCTTCGCGCGAGGCGGCTCCTACTCCTACTCCCTTTTCAAATCGACTACTCCCAAAGAACCCGGTACAGTACTTGTAGCCGGAACTCGGTAAGATGAGCCACACTCAGGTGGCGGTGCGACGCGGCACGGTGGTAGTTCGCACTCATCAAACCCGTGCGTCACGGTTCGAGCCACATGTGCGAGTCGGAGTAGGTCGCGCATTCGAGTTCTTTTGCGTGCGGGCTCCGTCTCCGAGGTCCGGCTAGGGTGGAACCCGAGCGTCTCGATTCGAGCCATTCGGGGGTAGGTTGTGCGTTCGAGTTCTTTTGCGAGTTCCGGCTAGGGTGGAACCCGAGCGTCTCAGTTCGAGCCGTTTGCGAGTAGGAAGCAGGTTGCATTCGCGAGTCGGGAGTGGCTCCCGGGACCTGCTCCAAGAACTCAAGTACTTTTAAAATGAAGCACGTCTCGGAGGCCTCCGGAAAAATGCAGAACTTATCCATCTCTAATCTGGGTTAAATTCGTTAAAAAGTTATGTAATTATTCAAAAAGGTAGCGTCCAAAAATTTTGTTGAGGATGATGTTGTTAATTGAGTCGTTCAATTTCTATATCCGAATTTCTTTATCGAAATTTGAAATATTTATGTGATCAACAAAAATGAAGTTGAGGATGATATTGATAATTGAGTCGTTCAATTTCTATATCCGCTATATCAACTTTCACTGATTTGGAGAAAACCGCAAAAAGCTGTCACATCTCTAGCGTAAATAAAAAATGCAATTTTTTATTTTTATATAATGAATGGGACTAATATACATTCGAAAAGTGTTCATTTTTCAATGTATGTCTAGAAATATTTAAGTAATTTGGATAAATAAAATGGATATAGCGGATGTTGATACTCACTTCGTGATTTATATGGAATATAGAGGCTTTTGAAACTCATCTGACCTTAGGGGCGTGTTTCTACACCCGCCATCTTGGCAAAATAACTGCTCGTGATTGGTTGAATTCCCGTATAGCGGGTTTTGGTAGTAACTTGAATGATATAGCGGGTTTTGTTTCTCACTCGCAGTTTTAACATGGTTTTCATGGTTTTTTTGGAGGGAGGTTTTGACACTCAATTTTTGGTCTTGTTCCTCGCAAAAATGTGAACAAGATGTCATACTCAGATCATTTTATCAAAAAATCGGATATAGCGAGTATTGAAATTATAGGACTCAATTCTGAATTTGAACTATGTGATCAACAAAAATTACAATAAAAAATTACGTTCCGATGGCTGAGTTGGTTAAGGCGAAGTGTCCCGATAAGACAAGAGATCCTGGGTGCGAGTCCCGTTACCTTTTTATTTTCCGTATCTTGTTCCATTTAATGTTTCGATTAGATTTATTATTAATATCTTCTTTTTCGATGATATATTAATTACATTGACGGGTATATCCTTCGAAAGTTATTAGTTATTATTTACAAAGTTATTCTAATGAAAACTAATATTTCTGTTTATTATTACTTGCGCATAATAAATTAAATTCAGACGGTTCTTCGAGTTTAGTTAAATCATAATGCCATTCTAGTTGGTTAGCTCTTTTCTATGAAACGCCCTTCAATCAACAAATACTATACTCTTCACACTGACTGTAAAATTGTTTGAACAGAATGTAAATTATTCGCTTAAAATTAAATGTACAGGATGGGCAATAAGCCCTTCAAAAAAAATAATAATACTTTTTTTTGTTTATGAACACTTCATTTTGTTTTTAAATTTAGTATTCCTAAAATAGTCACGTTTTTTTCATGTCCCAATTTTTCAATTTTTTAAAATAGTGGCAAAAAGTGATGAAAAATGCAATGAAAAGAGCCGGCGCATGGACACTTTTTTAACCGATATCATTTTAAAGCACTAATATAAGAAATTAATGAATTAAACTTTATTTTGATATTTTCATATATTTTAAAAGTTATTACAGTTATAAAATGGAAAGCCACTTTTTGCCCACTCTGTATCTTCCGCAGATGTAAAGTTTATTAGATTACCCAGATACCTACATCAAATGTTATCATTTTAACTCAGCGTTAGTTTTTTTTAAACCGCACAAGCGTCTCAACTTGACACTAAAACGTTTAACGAAAAATCTCGTATATTTTTCAAACCTACATAATTTTAATTTGAATAACACACTTTTCTTGAACTACAAAATATTAGCAAGAAAATTATTTTATCCTCTCTAGGCGCAGTCCGTTTCCGATTTTTTCCACCGTGGGGTGCAGTCCAATGACTAGTGACACACGTAAGCATAGATAAAATTTTTTGAATCTCCGAAAGGTGCAGTTCATGTCTGTAGTGTTCCTGCCGCGAGGTTACAGTTCGTAATAATTGTGAGAAAACGATTGCTCGTAACGATTGGGACATACTCGTATAAAGGATGTGTAAAGAATTTTAACCAAAAACTCCTGAGCATATTTGGAGTGCAAAAAGTAGATATCAAACATTCAATCACACGTCACCACCCATCAAACTCCTACAAGTCGTGACGGGATCACGTGTTCACACGATGCGCGCGCCGTTTCGTTTGTTACCGTGCCGCTGGAACAGAGTACCGGAGTGCCTATCAAACCGCTGGGCTGTACCCGACTTTTTTTTTTGCAAATATTTCCCCTCGGAGCTTATGTCATCTTTTGGGATGCTGTGTGGAGGTCTTCTTAGGAAAGAAAGGAGAGGAGGTTCTGGAAAGGTAAAGGGTATGATGGGTAGAAATCTGTGTCCAGGAGTAACATATGAACCCATCCCATCCATTGCGATGCAAAGCGATGTCCCCAGAGAGGCCTGCTGGGGAAGTCTAAAGGTATCCCTCAACCAGTATCTCCCAGACTCTCCCGTACCGGCCCACCACGCAGTAGTCACCATACGTGGCGAACCACTTGGGGTGACCTACGGCAGAGGTATTGGTTATCCAAAAAATGGTTCCCGGGGAAGCGGTACCCATACCCACCTTCCAATTTGACTATTCGGTTGCGACGTGTGATAGAAAAATATTTTTTTATTGTTTTTAATGAAAATAAAATCATTGGACCGCACAATGACATATACATTTTTTACTTCAACTATGCTGATGGATCGCTGTATAGGTAATTTTGTATATTCCACTGCGGTATAGAATACGATATTATAATAATTGTATTCATTATAAATAAAATTTTAAAAGCAAAGTAAAATATAACCGGACTTTAAAAAAATCTTGATTAGGATTCTGAACGGTTTTCTGAGATTTTATCTTGATGAAAATAAATACAAATGCGTCATGAAGCACTGTCACCCATTGCATCAAGTTATTGGTTAAAGACGAGTAGTGTGGTTAGCGTCGTATCTAAACTCTATAAATATGAGTTTTGAATGGCCTTAGGCCAATCTATCCCTCTTGTATCACTGGCACAACTCAATTAAAGTTACACGGTCTCCAGACTCCCGTATAGAATTAACTAAAGGACAATTTCGTTATATTATTTTGTCTCAAAAATGATATTTTCATAAATGACTCTTCAACTTTTTCGCTATAACTTTTGCGCCCTCTTCGCTTAGGGTGAATGGGGTTTCGAGGCTTCTATTGTAGAACTTTTCCATTGATCAAAGTTTCATAGATTTATTCTGTTGATTGCCATTTGTACTATGGCGATTATAATCTGATAATTATCTTCACTACTGTTTTGTTATAATCACATATTTTCAGAAAGGCAGAGAATTTCATTGAAAACTTAATAAATTGACCTTTTAGCTCCACTTTAGAGATTATCTTTAAAGATTGAATTACTTAGGTTAATAAATTATTATATAAATGATTAATTTGGTACTTAAAGTTTTACTTTTATGAAAATAAATGACTTTGAACTCCATTATTTAATCAAAATAATTTATATTAATAACATATTTAAAAAGAATTCGAGGACGCCCAAGAAAGACATGGCACGACCAAGTGAATCAGATACTTGAGTCGAGCCATGTCAAGAGTCAGAATAATAGAAGAGCATGTATGAGACGATGTATGAATGTAAACGAGGCAAGGGGTGTGTGTCAAGACCGAGTTGTTTGGCGGTCCGTCCTCTCTGCCTACGAAACGAAACGAAACGTCGTGATGATTAGTTAGTCATTTAAAAAAATGTATATTCAGGAATTCAGAGCAGTATAATACTCGTACAGGGCAGTATAATACTCGTACTTTACTAAATTCTAACAGTTTAGTAACTTATGTTATAAAATAATAAATATAAATAATACATTACTAGCAGTTAAAAACCCGCTCCGCAGATGTTTGTTGCTAGGACCTCCGGGCGGCTTTTGTTCGTACTTCACCCAGTTGAAGTGTTGGTTATCATTTGATAAATCTGATAGGAACTGGTTCCAAAAATAGCCGATTCCTCGGATCCACTAGAATCCAGTGCCAGCTAGTCACAGCTAAGTATTACCGTCAATCTTTCCGTATCCAGAAAGATACTCAAATTTACAAATCTGTAGTACTTATACCTGCCAGAGGCAAGTCCCCATGCGACCTGCTAACGTAAGTAACGCCATCCTTTGACGAATTCTTGAATTCGAAAACCAATTACAACGTTAGCTTTGTTTTAAATTTCACATACACATATGTTTATGTGGCGCGGCACGTACGACGCGGCGTCAGACATGGACTCGAAGCAGGGTTCTTAAATTTTAACCGCGCAAACGCAAGGCTATTAATACGATGTTGGGTTGAAACAATGTGCTGAGCTCCTCGAGCGAAGTAAGTAATAGCAGTAAGGGAAGATGGAGAATTGGGAAGTGAATGTATTTTGTCAACCTACGTACGTAATAAAATAACAGTAAACATAGAGTGAGTTCGAAATAAAACTTTATTACATTTTTTTTTTTATTATTTTTTTTTTAATGTAACTTAATAACTTAATAAGTATAAGCTTTCCATGAAGAAGGAACGTTTGTTCCGAAACCGGTCAGATTTACGCATTATATAAGTGGTTTATACAAAGTTGAATTGTTTAATTTTTCTAAAACTTTATTAAGTAGTAAAAGTAAGAAAATATTAATAAATAGTTAGGTATATATAAACAATGGGAACTACATGGGTGCGAAATGTAAATATTGCCTCTAGGTACTCTTTAACCTTATCTTCTCAAAGACCTCGCTGGAAGAGCCTACGACCGGCTCATGATATCTGCTAGTTCAAGGTCATGAATCCGCCTAAAAAGGCTTCCCGCGGTACATCAATAGTTAGGTAGCAGGTAGACGAGCCCCTGATTAACTTATTAACAAAAAAATTTATCTTACAGCCCCATAATAATAATATTTCGATGATTTATGAATCGCCGTTTTTGTGAAAAATCACCCCAAGGGCGCTGTAAAAACTTATAATATATTTCTTAAAGCGTCGACACAGGGCTAGTTTACAAGCTACTATCTGGGAAATTCACTATCTGTTAGTAAACTCGCCCAGTGTCATCGTGTCACTTGCTAACTAGCAGTAACTAGCAGATTGTTGACAATCTACGAAAAAAAGTTGAAAGGTCGTCAACTTTACTCGCCTACACGCTTGCTCCGCTTGCTCGTGATTGGTTTATTTATGTTTCCAACATGGCTTCCGATAAACAGCTGATTTCAACTGTCAAACATTGAAGAATTAGTTCACGCAGTCGTCGTTATTCTTGTTACTGGCGCTAGCAGCGGCCTCAGTTTCCTACGCTTCTGAGCGAGTGGACGGTTTTGTGTGTCATCATGATTTACCCGCTTTTAGATAGTAGCTTGTAACTCGCCGTGTGTCATCGAGGCTTAAGATCTAGAAAACTACAAGCTAGACAAACAATTAAAAAAAAATTGGTTAAAAATTGCATCCACTGGTTCATTGATTACCGATACGAAAATATATGTACAATGTTGTCACCAATGAACACGATTCTGCCTAAAAATGAATGAATACAGGATCATACTTACCTGGGAGGTTGCTTGAAATTAACACTGTTTATTGTCTATTTAAATAAATTTAGATAGAATTCGCACGCAGAGGACATCATTGTGAACACATGTTATGAAAAAAAAATGTTTTTCATGTACAAATAATTATTTATTTACTAACGTAAGAAATAATAAGTAAATTTGTTAACCTGACACCAAAATCTCCCTTTTCTCTCCCTGAAAGGTAATACACGACGAAAAGAAACGAAATAATGCGGATAAAAGGATAAAGTCTGAAGGATTTATGGCGAAGGATGAAACTTTCAGAAATTTATATCTCCTTAAATTTTCTGTAGGCATTTAAAAATTTCCACTGTGCAATTCCTTTTCAACGGGACTGAAATAAAACTTTTTTGAATTTCTGTTTTGAATGTTCACACATGTTAACCTGCATATTTAATTTGTATTACTGCCTACCCAATCTACCCATGCATTCGAATTGGCATCCATTCGTTAAACTTTGATATTAAAAATTTCACACAGGCTTCAGATTTTAGCATAATTAAAAAACATTTGAGAAAAAAGTTAATTCTGTGTTTACAGCATTATAAATTGCGAAATAAAACATTTAAATCGTATGTTTTCCTCCCAGTGGCTGAAATATGAAATATTTAGATGGAATTTTCCGGGCAGTTTCTGTTGATTAATCAACGTTCTGGGTGTTAGTCAGTGGCTTAGTCCTCGGCTCCCAAACCTCTTGTATGGAATAACCATGAAAAATGAGAACATTTTATTTTATTTTTTATTTTGTAACTATATATTTATTATTTTTTATATTTTTGTATGAAACATGTTAGGTATATATATATATAAAATATATTCCTAGTCCTCCTCACTAGGAGATCCTGTGCTGAGGGGGACTATGCTTTGAATAAGTTTTCAGCGACTTCTATGGTTTAGCTTCATTGTTTGGATAAGGTTTTCCAGAAACTTCTATGACGATGTTTTAAGTATACTAGTAAGTTCATTTTCTGATAGTTCCTTTAGCCAACATGTAATGTCCTTAATGTAGCTATTTTGTTTTAATTTGTTTGATACTAAGTGAGACTTTGTTATATAACCTTACTGCTAAAAATCCAGAACTTCTTTGTCCAAATAAAGAGTTACACTTTGGTATATTTATTTATTTTATTTATTGTTTCTTTACACTGCAGGTATTATCTGTATTGATACAGATATCTTGCTAAATTCATTTATCTTCTTACATTCTTATATCTTCTCGCCATATACTCGATTACTTATCAACTAAATCGTGGCTCCCCATGGACATGGTCAACCTTCTATTTTATGCACTTGAACGTCATACTTTCTCCTTATACTGCTTTTGTCGCCCATCTGTTATACGTGTTCAAACTAAATACTGGTTGATCGTTTACGTGTCAAGATGTCAAACATAAAAAGATACCAAGACAACCGTAATATTATTTTATTTATATGGACATCTTGATTCTGATGTTTAATTTTTAATTTATAAGAGGATTTGTTATAACTACAATAACAATTTGTCATATTTTATTTATTCGGTTTAATTATTTTTTAATACCCAATAACTTATTCATCACCGCTTATTGTTATTCTTTTTTACTAAATGTAGTTATTTTTCTTTACTTATTTGTTGTTTCTTGTACGTTTTCTAAACTTTAAAATGGGTATTCCAGCAATTGTGTTGAACTACACGACTCTTTTAAATTGTATGAAATATATATGCTTAAATTGTCAGACAAAATGATTTTCACTGACTTTGTATTTCTGTATAAAATATTAAACGATGTACGAGTAGTTGATAGTCCAGAATTGCTTGCATTGATAAGCTTTCGGATTCCACTACGTAATACTAGAAGTCGGAATTTATTTCGGTGCGGAAATTCTGGGACGAATTAACATGTATGGTTCTTCCCAGAATACAGCGCCCTTCGGGGGATTTTCCACGAAAACGGCGCTATATAAATTAGCCAATTATTATTATTATTATATGCGTAATCATCTTTGCCCAGAATACTAATGGAGTAAAATAATTATACGTTCAATTTGTCACTAAACACATACAAAATGTTATTACTGGAGCATTTCAGTTAATTTTTACTATCCATATTTAAAAGCCACTAAAAAGGGCGTTAATAAATAAATGAATTAATTTTTATTTTTAACTTTATGAGTAAAACCTCAAATTATAATATTTAATCAAATGAAGAGAATATTAGCGAAACTCAATCGAAAATCTGTAGACAGAAAATCAGAAGAAGGTATTGGCCCCTCTGAAACACGAACCCAAAGTTTTGTAGGGTTCGTGTCCCAGAGGTGCCAATATCTTTTTATAACAAAATGAAACAATACAACTTTGTATAAACCACTTATATAATGTGCAAATCCGACCGGTTTCGGAACAAACGTTCCTTCGTCAGGGTAAGCTTATACTAATTTGACAGTTTAGAACAATGTTTTATTATGGTAGGGGTGGAGCGGTTGTTAGTTAATAATGTAGATTGGGAGGGTAGGTATTAGTGTAGAGTGGGTGGGTAGAGGAACAAATCCATGATTGGGCTATATGACAATATTTTTTGTTTGTTGATAATAGATTCACTATTTTTAAGGGATTTTTTAATTTCCAAAGCTTAAACGTTTTCCTTTATGATTAATATGAAGAATATTTATCCCTGTGTTTTTTTTCAAAACTATGGTTATTTTCAATGATATGGTTAGCGAACTCAGAAAAATTATTATTATTAAGACACCTTTAATGTTCTTTGATTCTGATTTCAAAATTACGAGTTGTTTTTCCAATATAAAATGCGGGACAATCATTGCATTTGAGTTTATATATTCCGGAATTAGTCAATTTATGGTCTTTATCTTTAGTATTTCACAAAAAATTACCGATATTATTTCTTGTATAAAACGCTGGTTTAATATTAATTCTGTAATGGATAACCACAAAGTAATAGCTACATTCAAAAATATCTTTTTATAATTTTTCTTTCTTCAGATTTTCGATTGAGTTTCGCCAATATTTTCTTCATTTAATTAATTAATTTTCGTTTTATCCTGATGATCCATCGGTTCACAAACATGTTGAAAATATTTATAAAACAGTGGTGTATACAAAATTTGTTGTCACTAAATATAAGCTACAATTTTTATTTTCAACTTCATATTAAATGAGCAAAATTAAGAAAGGGACCCTCAGATGGTTTGGGCACGTAGAGCGAATGAGCGAAGAAAGTAGTGTAAAAAGAATATATGGTGCAAATGTGAATGGTAGAAGAAGTCGGAACGCCCAAGGAAGACATGGCACGATCAAGTGAATCAGATACTTGAGACGGGCCATGTCAAAAGTCAGAATAATAGAAGAGTATGTATGAGACGATGTATGAATGTGAGTGAGGCAAAGAGTGTGTGCCAAGACCGAGTTGTTTGGCGGTCCGTCCTCTCTGCCTACGAAACGGCGAGATGGTTAGTTAGTTAGTTTTTATTAAATTTTGAAACACTTTAAAAATGATCAAATCATTTTTGTTACCCCCTCATTATCTCCTACCCATACTCACTACCTTATCAAATATTTTTTATATAATAAAGGGCCGTAAAAATGCGGGCGTTAGGCAACGGAAAAAATAGATAAAATTATTATGCAATCAGGAATTCAACCAAGTATACATGCGCATACCTTCCAGTATACGGATGTATAACATATGTTTTAATCAGTTGGGATATAGCATCGAGCCACATTTTTTATCTTTTCTGTTTCACAACTTTTGTTTTAGTTTAATATTGTTTTCAATAATTAAGTATTAATATTGTTTAAGCATTTTTCTCCGATTGGTATAATTATACCACCGACCTCTTGCCTTGTATTCAATTATTACTAGCATCACTCGGCCATCAACACAACGTAAATCAATCACAATAAACAACACTTAACGAATTCACCCTTAAACACAACAGTTTATTTAGTGCCCGAAATACTAAATTTCCTTTAAAAAACAACACAGTAACTAACACTTAACGTGATCACTTCCCTAGTTTTAATCAAGCAATTGTAGCAAAGACCCGCTGGGGACAGTGAGTGTGGAACAATTCATTTCATTTCATTCCGTTTCATTTCTCCCATTGTCTCTCTTGACGTGAAAAAAATGAAACGATCAATCTCTCTCTGATTTTTTTTATTCTTCATAGGGAGTTAAGTGGATAACGAGAGGACTTATTGTCCCGGGAAGATGGTGCGAAGTTAAGATAAAAGAATTTATGGGAATGGGAGGGAATTGGACAATGCAGTTTTTAAATTTAAAACTGAGTTTAATTTTTTTCCTTTTATAGATTTCCATAATATTGTTATTTATATTATAAAAACAGTTTATTTATGAAAAAAGTCTGCCGTGTAATAATTACTACACGTAACAGCAGTTTCGCCTTCTGAAGGCATTAGCAAACTGTCGCTAAACTTGATATATATTTATATAGTTTGTGTTCCGCCGCCTCGAGAACCATTTATTGGATAACCAACACCTCTGCCATAGGTGACCCTAAGAGGTTCGCTACGTTTGGCGACTTAGCAGGGTTGCCCAGGTTCATCGGTTGAGGTCTATTCAGGTATTGGCGGCGAATGCGCCTGCCCACCAGATGCGTGGTGGTCCGGATCGGGAGAGGTCGGTTTTACAGATCTTTTGACCTCTTCAGGTGGTCTCTCTAAACCCATCGTCTTGCAACGTAGCGAGAGGGATGGAATCATATGTCCTTAACTCCTGGACACACTGACTCCAAGATTCCTTTCCACCACTCTTACATTTTTTCCTTCCCAGAAGTTTCTCTAATTCCTTTCCACAAAAACACCCTCCATACAACATCCCCAAAGATGACATAGGATCTGATGGAAAATATTTTCTTCAAGGCCTCCTGCGTGAGGTTGCAAACAAAAAATATGTAATTTTTCCCCTTGTTTAAGAATGGAATTATTATAAGCAATAATTGTCAGCCTGAAACACTCATTTACATTGAAAAATCTTCCGAGAAAAGATACTTGCCGCCAACGGGACTTGAACCCGTGTCCTTCTGACTGCAGGTCGGATGTTCCGACCACTGAGCTATGGCGGCTTATCTAATACCCGCCAAATAATTCAATATATACTGGTGTTTCATTCAACAATTACTGATTATTATATTTTTCCACCTGAAAACAACCAACTTTATTTTTATTTTACCTTAAACTTAATTTAAGGCTAAGGAAGGGGTGAGGAAGGGGTGAGGAGGGGGAGGGGAGGGAGAATATGGGATAAGGATATGAGATGCTTTCGATACGTTCCCACCCCCGAATCAATCCAATATCGCACGTGTTACTTCTATTCGATACTTCTGAAGGTTTAAATTCAAAATGTCTTAAAGGTAATACTTAAAAAACATAGACTGACCGATACAGACCAAATATTCAAGAGTTGTGACGTATTAGGTATATCCCAATTATATGTAAAAACATTACTAAACTACATTTTTGACCAAAAAAACAAACTCCAACAAACACAAAATATCACTAACAGATCGCTTAGACAAGCGTACAAAGAAAACATTAAAACTCCGACATTAAACACAACCTTTGGACAAAGACACAATGCTATAAAAGCATTAAAAACAGTCTTTCACTTGAAACAAAAATTGAGGAAAAAAAATTTCAGACACAGAATTAAAAAAATGGAGTAAAGAACAAAAAATACAATTTTACCAGAATTTTAAAACGTAAAAGAATAAAACATATACGAGTACACGCAACATACAAAACCAATATAAAACACACAACACTCACAAACACACAAATCATAATATATGCCGATTTTCATCTAATTTTAATTTTTTAAATCTATTTTAATTTTTAATCTTTATTTTTAGTTTTAAATTTATCTTAATTTAAGTGTTTTTTCGTCACCAATATATATATATATTTTAATGTATTATGTAAAAATTCTTATATTATAAAATGAGGGCCTCAGAACGGGTAAGCCACCCAGTGAGGCCAACATTACTGGATTGTACTATGAAATGTAAAATATTTTATCAAAATAAATAAATAAAATATTCAGTTCGTTGCTTAAGCCGTGTTCACACTCCCGAAATATTTTAATTTCCAGTGATGCATACGATCGTTAATTTCAATATCCTAAGAAAATATCCAAAAAACCGTTTTCTGTTAAAAACGGTGTTTTTATAAAAAAAAATATTTCTAGTTAATATTATTCGATCATGGACTTGTAATCATTTCGAAATGAATAAAGTCTAACGCGCAGATCCCTACCATCAGCTTTGATATTGCTCGCACCGATGGATATTATGAAAGTTTTGGACATCATCAGTTAGCTGTTAGGAATCAAATTTCCCAGAATGACAATAGCTATCAATATTCAGGAAGATCATAAATTAGATTCTCAAACTTCGAAACTCCGCAGATGGTAAAACATTGATTATATGATACTTAAGACTATTCTGAAAGTTCGGGTTAGAACTCTCATATTTAAAAACTTTCAAGTTTTCGGTATACAAAAACTTTATTAAAATTTTTTTTTTTTTAAATTAAATAATACTTCGCTCCCAACATTAATACTTCACCAGAACAGTAAGCCGAAATATACTGGTTATTTCCAATTTTAACACAACTTTTCGATAGAATAATATTACGATAAATTGGATGGTGCAAAACTGTATAATACCCTAAGAAATCAAACGAAAAAAAAACAGAAACTAGTATACTAAATTCAATGATAATCAACCTACAAACATTGTGTACTGTTTTTTTTGTAGAATGAATAATTGTATTATTGGATTCGTGTACGAAGTAATTAAAATTAAATGGAGATCTATGTACAAATTAAACTTGTCAAACAATAGAAAAGTACTATGGGCCGCCTCACACAATGAAACCGTAGTGAGAATGACAGTGAAAACTGTGACATTATTCTTTTGCATACCCTTTAATAATTTTTTTTAACACATAGCTTATCTTTTTTTGTTATTAGTTTTTGGGGTATTATGCCGTGTTGCGCTACCTCCTTCTTTAGCCAACGTTTCGGACAGCGTTGCAGTGTCCATATTAATAACAAAAATATTTTTGGCCGTGAAATCTAAAATCACATTACTTACCTATTGTAATTACTACTCAATTGATAATAATCATGCATAAACTTAGCTTTAATAGATACTGATAAAAAAAAATCATTATTAAAAATTGAAATCGTAAAAAAATTAACATTTTCAAACACGGAATAATTGATTGGGTGATTTGTTTAGTGCAGTTCTTGTGAAAAAAGGGCGCTGTTGAAACCAGATTACAGTGCTACCTATATTAGTTTCCTAACAATTAATATTTATGTGACGTACGTCTTAATAAATGCAAGAATACTGAGCACAATGATTTGGACCCAAACTGAACATAACTTTGTATATATTGAAAGAAATTTAGCGATGGAGAATAAAATTGTAAAGATAATATGAACAAAACCTCTCCTAAAAACAAATATTTTCGTGTATCTTTACTATCAAATATTTTTTATGATTTGAAATAAATAGAATTTAACAGGAAATGTCGAAGTTTTACTAATATTTTAGTTTTTTTTTTTTCAATATGTATTATTGTGACATCTGTTTCGGTGTTCGAAGCCGGTTATGCCAAACTATGAAGATTATTCATTTTATTTACCCCGATCCGATTATTATTTATACGCAGTTTAAAATGTTAATTTAATCTCTACATATTATAAATTATTAAAGTCCCCCACGTCGTCTGTCTGTCTGTCTGTCTGTTCGCGATAAACTCGAAAACTACTGAACGGATTTTCATGCGGTTTTGTGCTTCGTGAGGAAGGTTTAGGTATGTAATTTGTCAAGAATTTGTGTAAATTGGTTGAAACATAACGATAATTGTTAGAAGTGTCGGAAAAAGTCAAGCCGCCTGGTAGCTTTCATCGAAAACGCTGCCTAATCCTTTTGGAATATAACAAAACAATGCATGGTGGGATATTCCTCTTTTATAGATCTACAAAAAAGTCCGCGAAGGCATATATCTATATTTTACGTATAGCTTACTTTACCCATTCTATCTTCTAAAAAAATGGTCACGTACATTGCGGTAATTGAAAAGTTATTTAGACGGATACAGTGTTTATCTTTATTAACTTAAATACGTTAGTTACCCCAAGCATTTCATGTACATTATTATAATCTTTCACACCATCTCTACGTATTATAAATTAAAGTCCTCCGCGGCATCTGTCTGTCTCTTCGCGATAAACTCAAAGACGGCGGTGGTTATAAAGGTTGGATAACCATCCAATAGATGACGTTGTGTTTTATTAGCCATAGCAACGCGTGGCCGGTTCAGCCAGTTCAATTGGTAAAAAGAAAACATAAAAAAATGCAAAAGTAAATATTTTTGTTCCAATACCCACTGTCATTTTTTTTTTTTTTACAACTTTATTTATGCCGCCTATTAAAGAATAAATCACTTAAATTATGAAGTGCCAAGTCTAGTTGCAACAAAATTACCTGGAGTTTAGTAAAAAACATAAATTTAACGACCGTAAGAAGATTAGGGGGAGATGTACGAGCGGTTGTATTAAAAATTTGGAGAAAATAAAAATAAAATGTAAGAAAGCAAGTCATTCCAGGGACGGGTCCATTTGCATTTTTATGAAATGCTTTCGCGATAAGAGGAAAAAAACTCCACCCTTAGGGCGGGTTTATGTGGCCGTACATCTGCGAGTGTTAAATCGCCATATGCTACCTGCACAATTTGAATTTTGCGCTTGAGAAATTGTGCTGAGATCATAAACTGAAAACAGTTTGAAGATTTGAGTGAGATAATGCATATTTTATTGATTGAAAACAGGAATATCAATCGAGAGTTATGGATATATTATTATGGTTTTATTTTTGGATTGTTCATAAAATAATACAGCTAATAAGAGAGACAAGAAGTAGATCTTAAAAATATCCTCGTGGAAATAAATACGTTAAATAATAATGGTAAATAATAGGAAAATGGCGAAAACATCATTGGAAGAAATAAATTATGTTAGAAGAATAATAATTTATTTAGATTAGCTACTTGATAACAAAATTGATATATTGTAGACAGGTAGGTACTTCATTACTAAATGTATAGGTTCAAGAAAATTTATTAATTATAAGGTCAATTACGAACTCCCTAACCCAGCCGTGTTTTTTTTATATTAGCTCCACACAGGAGGCCCTGAGTAAAATATTCCCCCCAGGGCCTATGTCATCTTTGGGGATGATGAGTGGAGGGTCTTTTAGGATAGGGAAGAAGAAATAATTATTATAAGCAATAATTATCAGCCTGAAACACTCATCCACATTGAAAAATCTTCCGAGAAAAAATACATGACGCCAACGGGACTTGAACCCGTGCCCTTCTGATTGCCGGTCAGCTGCTCTTCCAATTGAGCTATGGCGGTTTATCTTATACCCGCCAAATGATTCAATATATACTAGTGTTTCATTCAACAATTACTGCTTATTATATTTTTTCCACCTGAAAACAACCAACTTTATTTTTGCGAGAGAGACACTGTTAGTGTTAAATCTGTCGCTATGTGGCGTCGAGACAAATTATGTCTTCATTTATTTTTCAGGTGGAAAAAATATAATAAGCAGTAATTGTTGAATGAAACACTAGTATATATTGAATCATTTGGCGGGTATAAGATAAGCCGCCATAGCTCAATTGGGAGAGCAGCTGACCGGCAATCAAGGGTTCAAGTCCCGTTGGCGTCATGTATTTTTTCTCGGAAGATTTTTCAATGTGGATGAGTGTTTCAGGCTGATAATTATTGCTTATAATAATTGTTACCCTTTGTGCTATGCATAAAAATCTTGTCTTAAACGTTAGTTTAACAATTAAAAATAATAATTAATAGGGAAGAAGAATAAGTTCTGGGAAGAAAAAGGGTATTAGGGGTGGAAGGGGAATCCACCCCTCCTACTGCGGTGCAAGGCGATGTTCCAAGAGAGTACCGCTGGAGAAGTCAAAGTAAGATTTGTGGAGCTGAAAGAATTTATAATATATTTGCCCTTTAAAAAAATAATTAGAAACTTGATCAGAAATTAACCTTTAAAATGATAATCCTTAGTAAATTATGAAAATGATAAGTATATGTAAGCAGACTTAAGTGTCAAATTTTATAAGAAATCCGTTAAAAATATAAACAATGGGAAGATGGAATTTAAAAAAAATACTGTTACCAGCTTGATTCCCATAATTTTAGTGAATAATTTTACGCATTAATTGTGCAGGAATTCACATCACGCTTATCACACAAGCAACTCAAATTGTTTGATTTTTACCTGTTTTTAGTCATTTTTTTCTATCTAAATAAATGTTATATATACAGGGTGTCAAGGGTCGTAATTGACTTTAACCAGTGATTCCTGACATTATTTGGAGTAAAAAATATAATTTTTTATGGTTTTTTTTATCAATTTTTTTTTCTACAAAATCAAACAAAAAAAAATCTTCCGCATGTCGTC
Organism: Limnephilus rhombicus; assembly: GCA_929108145.2. Classification (NCBI taxonomy): domain Eukaryota; kingdom Metazoa; phylum Arthropoda; class Insecta; order Trichoptera; family Limnephilidae; genus Limnephilus; species Limnephilus rhombicus. Next base: position 45,654,765 of record OV815278.1, read on the forward strand.
ACTGGTCACTCAGCCGAATAACTGACCAATCCCTTACCCCATCTCCAACTGTCCAACACCTACCATTTTTTGATGTTATTGTAAGAGTAATTCAAGAGAAGTTTAAATGAAAATTGTTTTTTTTTTTAATTTCTTTATTGGTCCATGGGGACGTTTGGGCTTTACACAGAATTAAATAAACAGTGACTTTCCTCTTGTTTTGAAGGTCGAGAATGAAAATTTTCATCAACTGAGAAAAAGACTAGCATTTGCCCCCGGCTTCGCTCGCATAGTTTTAGGGGGGTTTCCACTCCGCCTTCTCCACCTTCCCTATCCCCACTCCACTCTCCCGCCTCCCCCTACCCCCCCTCCCCTCCTTACTCCTTCCCCCTCATCCCCCCACCCCCCTCATCACCACCCCCCCTCTCCACATCCTCCATACCCGTTACATTCATTTTTCAAACAGCTCGCGTGCCACCTATTGCAATTTTTTTATACAACTTTCATAATGCCAGAGCTCTGAGCTATATCATATATTTTATTCTGATGTATGAGCTATATTATTGTACAGTTTCGTTAAAATCCATTCAGCAGTTTTTGCGTGAAAGAGTAACAAACATACATACATCTTTCGCAAAAACTTTCGCCTTTATAATATTAGTAGGACAGGATAGATGGCTAACGAAAGTAAATGACAGTGATCACAATTTATATTAAAAATATGGAACATCGCCATAAGTTTTCATTAGTTTTAATTTTTTATTCAATTGATGTATTATGTATAAATTTGACTACATTTCCGGAGATCCGAATATACCCAAGCTACAAATTGAAATGAAAGTTACAAAGAAATACAATGCGAAAATAACCAAAAGTAGAATTTCGTTTTTTTAAGCGGGGTGCATCGTCCAATTTTAATGAGATAAAAAGTAAACGCTCATAATTTACCCCTTTATAAACCATAAAACAAGCTCTCAACGACAGCTATAAATTATCGTTAAATTTAATCACAGCAATATTCTGCTTTCCCTGCTTTAAAATAATCGCTTCGTTTTTATAATAAAGACTTCTTTCTCGCAACTTCTATAAATCTTTTTAGAGTTTGGTTATTTTTTACGATAAATTAATGAAGAGAAAAAATATTTGTGAAGTCTACCATGAAACCAAGACAATCAAAAGAATATTTAGCAACTTGATAACAATAAAAAAAATATTTAACAACTTTTTTGAATCAATGTTCGACGTCCATTTGTTTATTACCAATACATTATGATAAAAGTTACAAGTAAATTGAATTATATTTTTACATGGTTATAGTACTATTACGAAAGTCTATAAATTATCTATGTAATTTTGCCTAAAATGTGCACAATTCTTAAAACTGAACTAATGAATGCATGAGTAATAGTAATAAAAGAAAGAAAGTGTGTGAAGAGCAAAAGACAAATTTTGAAATCAAGAATTATATGCTTACGAATTGTATTTAAGGGCCCGCAACCCGATTTTTTACCGATTTCTTACATATCTCCCTTAAACACGTTAGTTTTAAAGCTCTTAAAAAATATATGTTATTCTTGAAGATAATATCTAGACATCTAGACATATCTAGACGCGCCGAAACGCAAATTATATAAAATTCCCTCGATAGAAAAAAATCGCAAAGTATGCTCCGAAAATTATTGTAAACACGTTTGTTTCAGTTATATGTATGAAAAAATTCATAGTGTTCCTTTAAATGCCGTTTAAGATAATGCCTGCGAGATTTTTGCTCTATTTTAAACGAGTCGTGTTTTATTAAACATTTTCGCAATTTTCGCATCGATTTTGTCGCTGTAAATGTAGCGCTCTCCTCTAACATTCGTAATTTCGTATTTCTCCATCTTCTTCTTTTCGAGCCCGGTTGCAGAACCTTAATGATAAATTAAGTGTACACAGTTTTTAAATAATTTATATAACACTGAGAAATTTCATAAATTTGTTTTATATTAGCAAGAAATCATGAAAAATGTCTAAGTGTAGTAAATTTTCGTAATGGGTACAAGTTGCGATTTGTTTGCTGCATTAATATTAGCTTATATATGAAAAAGCGAATTGTACCTTGTACGCCTCATTTGAACATTTAAACCAAAGACGGATGGGAATTTGGCAATATCTATTTTATTATATAATGATATTATATTTAAGACAAACTGAATTGGTATTTCGATTGTTACCTGTTTCTTTAATTTCTGCCATGTTCTCTATGTCAGCGGTATGTTAAAAAGTGGCAACGCTTTCATTCAGTGTTTTCTCTTTTACTGGACACGATAACGTGCTTAGCATAAAAACCCATGAAGGATTTCCATTCCTATCATTGGGGCTATAAACAAGACGTAATTAGTCCGTAACAACTACCTTCCCTTAACTGTTAGCTCTTTAAGCCCGGGGGTAGCAATATTACTGCTGCGTTATGATTCTTTATTACACCCCGAGGTAATTCGACCACAGGATGGGTTATGAAGGAAGTTCTAGGTAGAATGGAAGGAGTTTTACCTTGCTGGTATAAACTTTTAGTTTAACCTTTTTATCAGCACTATAATTTTATGACTTGTTTTTGTCTGTCCCGCTGAAGAAAAAAAAAGAAGATAGTAGCTTAATGTAACTGAAATCAATTTTATGATACATGAGTTTTAAAAAAGTGTAAATCATTAATTTTTTTGCAATAGCTCCACACAGGCGGCCAACAGGAAAATAATTTCCCTCAGGGCCCATGTCGTCTTTGGGGATGCAGTGTATGTTTTTTTTTTAAAGAAAGGGAAGTTCTGGGAACGAAAAAGGTATTAGGAGTGGTTAGGAATCTGAGGGTCAGTGGGTCCAAGAGTGCCGGACGAATGAATCTATCCCTCCCAATGCGATGCAAGAAGATGGGTCGAGAGTCCTGCTGGAGAAACCAAATGGTCTCCCTCAACCAGTTTCTCCCGATCTGGCTCTTAGTAAGTTGGCCGACGCGTCCGCCGCCAAAACCTAAATAAACTTCACCCCATGAACCCGGGCACCACCGCTATAAAGTCACCCTAGCGAACAAGTTGGGGTGACCTTTGGCAGAGGTGTTGCTTATCCAATAAATCATTCTCGGGCGGCGGTATCCATACTCGCCTCCCAAATTATGCCGATTGATGAATATTTATCAAAACAATACTTAATGATGTGGTATAACTGGAAACAAAATGCAATCGACTTCGAATGTGATTTCTAAATGATAAATTTATTAACATTCGTTATTTTCCTTTCGTGCTTTTATTTTATCCAAAACTTTTTTTGTTCATTTACGCAATTAAATTGAACTTCATTTTGCTGCCACTTTAAATTATTTTCATTCCTAAAAATTGCACCATTTTCAATTCTGAAAACAGTTCCGTCGTTTATTTATCAAATTTAGCAACACGTACGCGACATCCCGGGCCGAGCCACAAAGCAAACAAAACAGGAGAGACAAGCAAACCGTCGTTATTATTATTGTCACAAGCAAAAATACCATTGACCTGACCTCTCTCATAGCGGGCTATGGCGATGGGCGGTATATGGCGGGGGAAGCAGCCAATCAATGTTGCAACATTTCTAGCTGGGCCATTTCCCGCACCGCCGGAACTCCTTTATGTAGCGTCGGCATAAAGCTAGGATTAAAAAACTATAGGATGAGTTACTCAAATTACCTTTTGTTAAAATCAATAACCAGCTACCATTGCCTTCTGTGGAATAAAAAAGCTGAATTCTTTGGTTCGGTACTTAGCGAAAAACCTAGCAAAATCAGCAGATTTCTCTCTTGCTGAGCCCTGAATGATATACACAATTTGTTTGCAGTTTTTTTTTTTTTTTTACAGTGAATACCGCACAAGAATCTCAACTGCTCCCGTCTGGAGCCAGTGAGACTATGGCATCCCCAATTGGGGTATGTTGTGAGGCTGAAGGTAGTGGGGAGGGGAAGGAGGTGGGGAAGAGGAAGGTTGGGAAGTACCTGGCTATTCAGATCTGGTTACTAAACACGGCTAAAGCCATTTTCAAGCAACGTTTCAATTCTGAATGGTGGTCTTACACCAGGGCGATACTGATAGTATCTTCCACTCTGGAACATGCCGCAAATATACTATATATTATTTTAAATGAATTAATTGTGAAATAACACAAATTAATCAAATAAATTTTATTTGCGCATGCCGGGTTCGAACCCGCGATCTCCGGATTGTGAGTCAAGAGTCTTACCCACTGGACTACGGAGGTCGTCAAAAGTTACAGTTACACACCTTAGTGTTAATTTTTTTACTCAATGTGTATATAAATACCACTGACATATGAATACATCTGGACCTGCCCTAAGTGATAAAAACGTATTATTTCCCCCTCCCCATGGAGCCGGCTATAGCTCCGCCTTGGAGCCAGCCGGGCTTATGAGAGCGTCGCTTGAATCTAAAAAATGTGACGTCATCATTCTTGCCCTGAGCAGCGCGCTGGTCACATCGCACATTTTACGAACAAAAGTGAGAGCTTGTGCTATACGTGCTATATGCTATACTATTTTGACGACCTCCGTAGTCCAGTGGGTAAGACTCTTGACTCACAGGCGCAAATAAATTTTATTTGATTAATTTGTGTTATTTCACAATTAATTCATTAAAAATAATATATAGTATATTTCCGGCATGTTCCAGAGTGGAAGATACTATCAGTATCGCCCTGGTGTAAGACCACCATTCAGAATTGAAACGTTGCTTGAAAATGGCTTTAGCCGTGTTTGGTGACCAGATCTGAATAGCCAGGTACTTCCCAACCTTCTACTTCCCCACCTCCTTCCTCTCCCCACTACCTTCAGCCTCACAACATACCCCAATCGGGGATGCCAAAGTCTCACTGGCTCCAGAGGGGGGGGGGTTGAGATTCTTGTGCGGTATTCACTGTAAAAAAAAAAAAAATACAGGTAAATATCGGTTCGGACTGGCCACGCTTATTACGAATAATTTTTAGAAAAAAACTTTAGATTCGCCTTAATTACTATTGAAGGAAACTTTTTGGCTTTAGGGCGGTGGAAAATAATGCATTTTAATTTTCAATTGCATAAAACCAAAATTCTCTTCGCGAACCGACCCAGCGAAATTCCGCGGCCGTAAATGTCACTGTTATGTTGGTATCCTTGATAAATTAGCAAGAGCTCATACGCATTTTCGCTGCGTCGGTTCGCGAAGTGAATTTTGGTTTTATGCAATTGAAAATTAAAATGCATTATTTTCCGCCGCCCCAAAGCCAAAAAGTTTCCTTTTATAGTAATTAAAGCGAATCTAAAGTTTTTTTCTAAAAATTATTGGTAATAAGCGTGACCAGTCCGAACCGATAATTACCAAAATACATTATGCCCTAATATATGTGAACGTAGCGAATGTGGGCGTTTCTCCAATTACAGGGGTAAGTAAATTATGAAACATTTGTAAAAGTGTCTCAACTAAACACGGCAACAAAATATTCCCGTGTGAAAAAGGGTGAACTTTCTTTTGCCGATTTCGACTACGCAAATATGATAATAACGTGGCGGGCAATTCGCGCTCCCATATAAAAAGGTCTATTCATTAAAAAGCAGTTTTTCTTTTAAGAACTAAATGGTGATATTATAATGCGAGATGCCTATATACTGTCAGATTGATTTTTTAACAAATCACAGTCATCTTCCCCTCTTCACCCTCCATAGTTTGGTTTTACCCCTCATCTGTAACTTCTGGTCTATTAAATTTGGATGTCTATGATAAATACTTTTAATCCTTCTCTCTTTTCCCAACCAACCAGCGACCTAAGCAGATCCTACAAAAATTTAGGGGACCGAGCTTTGTAAATTGTTAATCGTATAGATTTAAAAAGTGCAAGGACGTGTAAAACTAGATTTGTAAAATAAACTAGAAAACTTATTTTATTTCATTTAAGCATTTACAACGAAAACACTTTTAACAAACAAAATCATTAAGCAAAACAATACTTGTCGTCGAGTCACTTCAGGGTGACCATTCTTTTAAACGATATTTTATAAAATTGCCTAGTTATTATCATTAACGAGCCCGTTACACTACGAGACCTTCATACTTTTATATATAATTTTTTTAAATAATTAATGAACATACTACGAAAACTATTTTTCCGTTGATATTTGTATCCACAACATATGTATAATCTTAGCATAATAAAGCGACGCTTCGGACGCTACCGTCGCGACGCCCAGCCGACATTACCGTCCTACTAGTGACGGCGAGCGGCAAAGTCCCCAAATGACGATTCGATTATCGATACACCTATGATTGCTACTGTTACTAGGTACAAATGAATCGTTAGATTTAATGTGGTGATTAGGCATGTCTCTTATTGCTTTATGAAAAATTGATTACCTAATTCGACAATTTATATAAAATAATCTGATTACCTAATTCGACAATTTCATGTAGTGTATATGTGTGTATATTATGGCGTTTTTTAAAAAAAACTGGGTTGTTAAAACATGTATACATTAACCGATTGATTTTGGTCGATACTGACATTTACTGTAAAAAGTCGAAAAAAGCTTGTAAACGCTTCCATATTTTACTCATACGCCACTATTTCGATAAATGCTAGGATTTAGGAGTAATACTTGAGATTTACCCATTAACTTCAGGTTTTTAAACGACTTCGAAAAGGAAGAGGTTCTCAATTCGACTGTATTTAAAAAAAAAAAATTATGTTTGTTACCTCAGAACTTTTGACTGGGTGAACCGATATTGATGATTCTTTTTTTATTTATTTGAAAGCTAGTGCTATCCGTGTGGTCCCATTTTAATTTGGCTCAATTCTGACAATGGCATCCATGAGAGAATCATGTAAGTCTTAAATTTGCATCAAGTATGTGCGCGACAAATGAACGAATAACTCAATATCACGCCAACCGATTTCGATCATTGTTTTTTTTTTGGAAAGGATGTACTTCTGAGGTTCTGATTATGGGATCCATGACAAAGTAACGGAACTCTCCAATTTTTAAGAGCAAATTTACGGTACTCGGCCGAATCTTAATCGAATTAGTTAGTGTACTTCAGATTCACTAAAAATCAAAAAATAAATAAAAAAATTTACAAAATAAAAAAACGACTTCGGAGTCGGTGTCAGCCAAGGTACCGGCCCGGCGTGTTCACAAGTCGCGCGTGCGACACAAGCACATCTCACCTATAACTATGTATGAAGTTACAAACCTACCTTGGCTGACACCGACTCCAAAAATAACAATCGTACCTACCATATTGATGAGTAGAAAGTAAGTTAGTTGATTATTAAGTTGTAGAAGAATACGAAAATATTTTTTTAATTTTTAGTGCATTTTTTGAAGTCGTTTTTTTGTTTTGTTAAAATTTTTGTTTATTAAAGTAACATATTTACTGTGGTAGTAATTTTTATAAATGACGTCAATTTACTAATAATGTTAAATAATAAAAGAATTCCGTAGCACGAGAATAAACTAGTGAAAAAGACAATAATCTTCGGAAAAATATTTTCAGGGCCCGTGATAATACGGTGCACTTCTTACAAACGACTTTCATACTGATCCAGCATTGTCATAAGTATCAAATAAGAGCATAAGCAAATAGCTGCTTGGTCTTGGAATCAGATATTATGGGTTCAAAACATCGCGAAGACAAATTAAGAATATTTATAATTATGAGTTTATTTATTGTTCTGTTATACGTGGTGGAATTATATTGTATTAAAATTGAAATTAAAACACTTTTTAACCTATTAAAAAGTGTTTTAATTTCAATTTTAATTTATAATTATATAAACATTACGTTCCAGAGCGGAAGATACCTGCTCTCAGCATCGTTTCAATCTAGAAGTTGATTTTGCTGTGTTCTGGGATCAGATTTGAGCCAGTTACTTGTGAACCTACCTCATTTTCGTATCTTCCTATCTTTATTATTATCTTTCGTATCTAGTGTGGCAAAATTCTCCAAATCCAGGATGTCATAGCTGCTGACAGTTGAAACATTAGAGTGTCATATTTGATAATCACAACACCACCCAATAGTATTTTCCATCATCCAGACCACGACAATTGTTTGCACACAATTGTGTGCTTTGTACCCTTATCAATCTAAACCATTTTCGTATTTTTTGCTGCAAAATGATACTCTTAAAATGTTATAAAACCTACCAAGAAAATCACAAATTTTATTTAATACCATGTTGTAATAATTATTCTTACTGGTACCATATATTTCCTAAACAAAAACTGATATTTTACCTCACGTTAAAACCATTAGCTCGCCAGAATATTTTTTCACAAAAATAGTAATCAATTTACACATAACATTCCACGTGTAAATGTAAAATAATTCCTGATAAATATTATTCGTATCACGCAAGCGTCCGAGAATTTAATTTAAAAAAAAACTTTCGTCATTAGACCTCAATGGTATTTGAAAAGTTTTACTTACTCGCAATCATAATAATAATAATACTTTGTACTGCCGCCTTTATACCCTAATCCAATTTAGGAAAGTGGACACAGCTATATCGCTTTCTGTTTCACGGAAAAGCTCGATACCCTGGATGATTAAAAGAAGGATGCAGCAGAAAATTGCGATTACAATTTAACTATCAAAAACTACTTCCCATCGACCCAATCAATTTATTCAGTAAAAAACTTAAAATATATGTGTAACTGTATGTAATTGTCGGCTCATTCGAATCTCCTGGTTTCTCATAAATGACACAAATCCTACTTATAGTTTTCAACAACGCTCTCAGCGGCCGGCGTTACTGTAAATGACTACTTTTACGTCCCACACTCCAAATTTCTATCGTTATATGTATAACATATTTCTCATGAACTTTTTAAGTTTTAAAGTTTCTAAAAAAAATATGTTATTCTTGGAGATCTATTCTTAAAGAATATCTATACTTATGCAGAGCCCAAACCGTAATGATTATGAAATTCCCTCGATAGAAATAAATCGCAAAGCATGCTCCGAAAATAAGGAAAAACACACGTCGTTCTGTTATTCAACATGCTATGGGTATGAAAAATTTCACACTGTATCTTTAAATGCAACATAAGTATTTGTCGAGAGATTTTTGGTCTATTTTAATTCTAATTCTTTTTGTTCGTGTTTTATTAAACATTTTCACAATTTTATAGTTGTTATATTAGTTATAGTTTTTATACATTATTATAGTTTTTAATATTAGCACGCTCGCTCTAACATTCGATTTTACATATCGCCCCTTCTTCGTCTTTTTAACGCTTACTACCGTTAAAGTACGTGTTAAAGAATTGCTTTTTTTGTTGCTTACTTCAATATTACAAAGTTAATATTACAATAGAACCCCAAGTTGACCTAACATCATGATCAAACATTCAATATATTGATTTCATTTTGAAAAGTTAGAGTTAGAACGTTTCAAAGATTTTCACAAGAATAACTCATAATTAGTGAACAGTAGACCTCGCGTCCAAAAAAGTATGTCTCCAATCTAATTAAAAACCAAAAATTCCTCTTATAAGAACTACAGTAATTGGGAAAAATTATGACAGTGAAGTCTAATTATTTTATACTTTTGAATGTAGCTATAACTTTGTGGTTATCCATTATAGATAAATGATACAATGTTACTTTGTTTGAACCACTTGTAGATACATATTTTGAAGCCGACCGGTTTCGGAACGACCGTTTCTTCCTCAGGGCAAAAGTGTACTGATTTGACAGTTACAAAATAGTGGATGGGAACAATGTATTATTACAAAGGATTGGGGTAGGGGTGGAGCCGTTGCTAGGCATTAATGAAGTGTGGGTGGGTAGGGGAACATAACCATGATTGGGCTCTAAGACAATATTTTTTCTTTGTTGATGATAGATTAATTATTTTTAAGGGATTTTTTAAATTTATTTCCTAGCAAACAAGTGGTTCAAACAAAGTAACATTGTTTCATTCATCTAATTATTTTATTTTTATTTTGAAGAATAAAATTTCGAAGTCGTTTTAAAATGTGGCATTTTTTATTTGCTGCCACACCCACATACACGTCTATCGTAGATGATTTTAGCGGCGTTGACGTCACGCCGACCAACGTGTGTGACAGCCGTCTTATCAGACATTGACGTTTTTATATCAAAATGACGTTGTAGTCAGTTGGAATCGTTTCGGAATGTGCCGTTTTAGATCGTTTCTTTAAATCACTAATGAATTTATTATGAATGAAAATATTGAAATCAGACAATATTAAATTAAGACGCGCGACGATCAGAACCAAAAAAATAACTTTGTGTCTTCGACATATTTTAAACTTTATTTATAGTTTGTGAAGCATTATAAAACAAAACCATTTTACGTAACATTCTTTTTATTTCAAATATGAAATTATTGCAATTATTTGTTCAAAGAAATGCCTCTCATAGAATAAAAAGATAGTATCTAATACGGCGAACATCTTGAACCGGAACCGTAACATAACAAACAAATTAACAAACAGATAAAATGCCAAATGCGTCCTGTAAAAAAGAAAATTCGTAGGAAAGAAATCATACCTGTGGAAATTTATTTTTTTACGTTGGTTTGGTGCCTTTCAAGGATTTAAAAAGAAAATAATTTTCGTAAAACTTTTTGTTATTTAGTAAACACTAAAAAAATCACATTTTATTACATAAAAATTAAAAATAAAACATCCGTAACATATCCCCTACTGACCATGTTCTGCAATCTTCACAAACACGTATAGCCTTGCGCAATAGCGAAAACGGTGGTTTTATTGTCTACTATGTTTTTTTAGACGGAAGCCATAAAATAATCTAATGGTTTATTTGAGTATTGAATTCGGTGACAGGGTTATTTATGTTTGCTTATTCGGGGAATATACGTATAACTGTGTGACAAGAATGCTAGCAGGAAATGGAATGCCAAAACATTAATTACATCAGATACACTGCAATATTAATTTCACGACGAATACAGAGATATTAATTTCACATTGAAAGAATTCGTTCGTCGGTTCCGCGACTTTTCATCCCGCAACAACATTTACCCGACAAAATATCCCCGATAAAATATCCTACGACAAAATATCGTACGGACAAAACATCCCACAATAAAATATCTACTAAAACTTAACCTAACAAAAAATGGGATAAAAATAATAGAGACATCCTGTAAAGACAATAAGTTATTCAATTTTTATAAGAAAAACTCTCTTTTTATTTGAAGGTTATTCCCATCAACGTAATATATCATTGAAGAAGAAGATAATAATAAAAATCTAAACAAAAATATAAAAGAGAACAAGACACAGAAAACAGAAAAAGAAAATGGTCGCAACTGGGACTCGAACCCAGAACCTCTCGTCTATCCGAGACGTACGTTTACCAATTCCGCCATTGCGCCCTACCGTCAAACCGTCATAATAGATAATCTCATATTTCAAACTTTAGAATTAACAATATTATCTTCAACTAATTTATTTTAACCCACGTCCCGGTTAGACGAGAGGTTCTGGGTTCGAGTCCCAGTTACGACCATTATCTTTTTCTGTGTCTTGTTCTCTTTCATATTTTCGTTTAGATTATTATTATTATCTTTTTCTTCAAATTTACTATTAATTATTGCTACCTGTATTTTTTTGTCCCATTTTACTATTTTTGAATAATAATTTATTGTCTTTACAGGATGTCTGTATTAATTTTGTAACATATTTTGTTAGGTTAGGTTAGGTTAAGTTTTAGTAGATATTTTGTTGGGGGATGTTTTTTCCGTGGATAACTATACTAAAAAATAAAAATAAAATAAAATAGGTCTGATGTTCAGCCCTTTTTGCGATATTGAAGCTTTGTGACAAAGACGAAACAATGTGATGCGCTTTTTCATCCCGCGACAAAATATCATACGGAAAAAACATCCCCCATCAAAATATCTACTAAAACTTAACCTAACCTAACCTAACAAAATATGTTACAAAATTATACAGACACCTGTAAAGACAATAAATTATTATTCAAAAATAGTAAAATGGGACAAAAAAATACAGATAGCAATAATTAATAGTAAATTTGAAGAAGAAGATAATAATAAAAATCTAAACAAAAATATGAAAGAGAACAAGACACAGAAAACAGAAAAAGAAAATGGTCGCAACTGGGACTCGAACCCAGAACCTCTCGTCTATCCGAGACGTACATTTACCAATTCCGCCATTGCGCCCTACCGTCAAACCGTCATAATAGATAATCTTATATTTCAAACTTTAGAATTAAAAATATTATCTTCAACTAATTTATTTTAACCCACGTCCCGGTTAGACGAGAGGTTCTGGGTTCGAGTCCCAGTTACGACCATTATCTTTTTCTGTGTCTTGTTCTCTTTCATATTTTCGTTTAGATTATTATTATTATATTCTTCTTCAATGTTACTATTAATTATTGTTACCTGTATTATTTTTGTCCCATTTTACTATTTTTGAATAATAATTTATTGTCTTTACAGGATGTCTGTATTAATTTTGTAACATATTTTGTTAGGTTAGGTTAAGTTTTAGTAGATATTTTGTTGGGGATGTTTTTTCCGTATGATATTTTGTCGCGGGATGAAAAAGCGCATCACCTTGTTTCGTCTTTGTCACAAAGCTTCAATTTCGCAAAAAGGGCTGAACATCAGACCTATTTTATTTTATTTTTATTTTTTAGTATAGTTATCCATTGCAAGGGTTCTCCATAAAATCGTAGTTATTACTCGGACATTTGCAGTAGTAGTATAGAACCCTTCAATAAGCTGAAAGCCGACCGTTTTCACTTCACATAAAGTTATTTGTCTTCTAGGAAATGCAGGCGGATATCGTGTCACAACAAAAAAAAAATCCTTACATATCAGAGCGGTTAAATACTTGCCTCTGGGTTCAAAAACTAAGGAAATTTTATTTATTTGTCATGCAGTTTTTCACAATAGCAAAAAATATTTATACCTTGAGGCGCTTCGTTCTAAAGTGGAAGATACATTTGAAATTGGCCTCGTGAGAGACCACCTTTCAGAACAACACGTTGTTTCATATTGTTTTAGCAATGTTTAGAAACTTGGTTTAAACAGCCAGGTAAGCCAGCTTTGCGAACTTCCTATCCCCCTTTATTGTTTATGTGACATCTCCCTTTGCGTCTTTTGTGTATAAACTCGGTAACTATTTCACCACCCGGTTGGGCAATGTTGTGATGCGGATTAAAAAAGGCTTTGTAAATGCATGTCTTGAAGAGGACTCATTGTCGAGGGGTGAGGCGCTCGACTACGCATCTGAAGATTGCGGGTTCAAATCCCGGCGTACGTAAGTAAATTCATTTGTGTTGTTTCAAAATCAATTCATTTTAAATAATAAATTAGGTATTTTTACAGTACGTTCCTGTGTTCCGCTCTGGTAAAAATAATTTGTGAGGCAAGTATGGGTACCACCGCCCCAAGAACCATTTATTAAATTACCAACACCTCTGAAATAGGTCACCCCAAGTGATTCACTACATTTGATGACTTAGCAGGTGTCCCCGGGTTCACGGGGTGAGGTTTGTCCGGGTAATAGCGGCGGATGCGTCTGCCCACCGCTGCACGGCAGGCCGGATCGGGAGAGAGTGGTTGATAGAATCCCTTTGACTTCTCCAGCCGTACTCTCTCGGAACAACGCCTTGTACCTCAGTGGGAGGGATGACACACTGACCCCAGATTCCTACCAACCCCTAAGATCCTTTTCCTTCCCAGAACTTCTTCTCCTTCCTTTCTTAAAAATACCATCCACACAGCATCCCCAAAGTTGACAGGCTCTGAAGGGAATTATTTTCCTTAAGGCCTCCTGTGTGGAGCTAATGAAAAAAAATTTTTTAAAGGTTGCTTGAAATAGCTTCAGCTGAGTTTTGTGACCAGATGTGAATATTCAGGTACTCCCCTACCTTCCTCGTGCCCACCTCATCCCCCCCCCCCCTTCCACACCCAATTCCTCGGCTTCTCAACATACCCCAACTGAGGATGCCATAGTCTCACTGGCTTCCGACGTGGGACGAGGGACTCTTGTGGGCTAATCACATAAAAAGGCCTGTATTGATTGTGATAGCTAAGGCGAATACCGGTAGCTTGTTCCACATTTTAGCGCCTTGGAGGTGATTTTTCACAAAAACGGCGCTATATAAATTAGTCAAATATTATTATTATTATTACCAGTTTACAAAAATATGTGTCTGTGAAATGGCACTTACTCAGGCTGCCGACATTAACTGCGGAGAACATTAGTTTAGCAGGTTCATTTGTAAGCAGGGAATCAATGCTGCTACGTATTTCCTACAAGTAGTCTACAATACTTTTTGAACACTATACATCGGAGGTGTGATAGTTCCACTATCTGCGGGCGTCTCTTGTATGGAGTTCGTATACAAAAAATCCTGAAAAGATACTTTTGTGACGGTTCGCTTACATAATATGTTTGGAAATGTATCCACTCTCTACGTCATACCTTTGTATAAAACATTTCAGCAGTGTAGTAAAAATATATATATGTATTTACGAAATATTTTCCTTAGGTCGAAAGTTATAAATACTGATTCACGTTAATGCAAAGGGGGAAACGTAGACAGATTGTCTTAGAAAAGTGCTGGCTCTTGAAAATCAATAACTACTTGCGTGGGAAGTAAATGAGTCAATCAAGAAGAAGAAACAATAAACTACTATAGCTTTAAAAAAACTCTCGTTAGAACATCAAAACTTCAAAGTTATATTTACCTTTTAAGAAGTATAAAACTAATATAAACGTAAATATACGAGTATAATATAGCAAAATTTTATTATAGAGAAAGGTTTCATTGTTTGTTGATTCAACTGATTCCTAGAAATATATCGGTAGTTTTATTATCTAAATAGCTAACTTACGAATCTTACTTCTGTTGACTTATATTTTACCCACAGGGGTTGGTAGAGGAGACGTTCACCCAACCAACTCTTGTTCTCGCACTCCTCGCTTCACTCACATGAATAAAACGTCTCATAAATACTCAACTTCTTTCCTGATTCTTTTCATCTACTATTTTCGATAATTCTTTACAATGATTCGATTTAAGTTATGAATACCAACATTATGATTTGGGAAAATTAAAGGTTTTCTTGCAATAGGCCACTTGCATGGATTTCGTAACGACTTGGAAAAAATCGTGTGGATAGATTTTTTTACTAAGATTACGAAAATGTTGGTAAAATTTTTTAGAAATGTACAGTTTTTTTTTCTTTTTAAATAAATAAATCCATTATTTGGGCTCATGACGTCACTACATGAAAAAGTCCCGTCTCCAAAAATGTTCCTATTAATTTTGTTAAATTCCACACTGACTTATTTTTTTTATATGGCAACACTTTGATTTCATACGAATTTTTGAATTTGACATTTAACGTTCACTAGATTTATTGTTTGTTCTCTGCGAACTTATCATTTGGTTTGACTTTTTGACAGATGTTGTGAAGAGAACCCCGTACATTTATGTGGTCTGCATGTGTTTTAGAGGTATAATGGTAATGGCGTTGATTTTAACAAAATCAAATTTTATAATATTCTTATTATTATTATAATGTACAAGTACAAGTATATTACATTGGATTTAGTAATATAGAGGTTGAACATTATAATGATTTATGATCAATAAGATGGATCAAGGAAAAAAATATTTACGGGATGTAATATTTTTGGTATGCCTCGTTATTCTCCTGTGCCATTCGTGTGAAAACGTTCATTTTTTAAATGATTTTCGGCTATGTAATTATCGTTTTTTTGCACCCACTAAATTTTGTCCCGTCTTTCCGGTTTATAAAAAATGGTCTGATTTATCGGATTGAAATTTTCAAAAAATCGCCAGGATTTCAAAAATACGATTAAAAAAAAAAACGGAATGTCTTAGAATATTTGCCTTAATCGGAATTTTTTTTTAAATGTGATGCAAGTTGCCTATTGAAAAAAAAATTATTACGTTTTTAAAAAATATATGAGTCAACTAGATGCTTTTTTTAAACAGAAAATTTTGAACGAATTTGATTTGTGTCGTCATTTTAATGAAATGAAAACAAACATTTTGCGTACACTGCTTATTTAATAAACATGTTTCGAAACCATTGGTTTTGGCTTTGTTAGGATAAAATTAAAAGTTTAACTATTATTAATTTAAACAATTGATTTATTTCCATTAAATATTATTTTGTGGCTAATATATGTGTTGATTTTTTCCCATGATTAACTTCATCTTTCTTATAAAATTATTCAGATAGTATATAAAAACCCGTTTTGTGATTAAATCGACCATTTCCAGACTCCGCTTTCCAAGCGATTTTTTTTTTATTCATTTTATTTTTTTATCGAAAGAATAGATATACATATTAAAATCAACAAACAAGTCCTGCTAAGCCAATTGAATTGGTTGTCAATAGGTGCTTATATTTTAGTTACATATAGATTTTTTACATTTAAAATTTACATCATATCTACAGATTCAACATGTTTTCATACATATAAATATCAATATAAATATTTTTTTCCGATAGCCAATTTTTCACAATATATTTAACCTTATTCATAGAATTACATTGCTTTATAGTGTCAGGTAATAAATTAAATATCTTCGGTATGATGTATTCAAACGTTATCTGTCGTACTTATTGTTATATTTCGGAACTATTAACCCGTCGTTGCGCGTGAATCTAGTGCTGTATTTATGTTCTAATTTCTCTTTATGCTGCGGGGTAAATATATGTTGAATTATAATTTTGTGCCATAGTTTTGCCTTAACCGGTAAAATTTTGGCACTCTGAAACAGCAATGGTGTATTATGTCTCTGTTTGAAAATATTAGGGACGACTAATAATTTTACAATTTTGCGTTTTGTACAACTTGGACTTGTTTCAGATTGGTTATAGTAGTATTTACCCACATTGTTAATCCATATCTTATAATAGATTCTGCCAGTGACATATAAATTATTTTAAGCGTTTCAATTGACAGGAAAAAATTTAATGTGTACATTCTGCCAGCAATTGATCTGAGTCTTTTACAGATTTTTTTTATATGTTTGTCCCATTTAAAAAAAACAATCTACTGTAAAACCAAGATACACGTATTCTGTAACTAATTCTAAGCTTTCACATTTACAATTATTTGGAATATTTTTATGGATGCAGTTAAAATTATGAGAAATAATATTAGGATTAAATTTAAATTTGGCATTAGGTGATCTTATATGCATTACTTTGGTTTTTTTAGCATTAATTAATAGTCCTGCATCATGTGACAATTTACAAAGTTGATTAAAGTCAATTTGCATGAGTTCGATTGCAATTTTTAGATCTCTGTGTGATATGACCAATGCCGTATCATCTGCGAATACAAAATGTTTAACAAAAGGGAAAAGTTTTTTCATTATAGTTACATAAATTATATATAGTGTAGGCCCCAATATGGAACCTTGTGGAACTCCTGCAGATACATTTTTTGTTTTACTAAAAGTATTGTTTATTTTGGTACATATTTTTCTATCTTTATGATAATCTTTAAATAAATTTAACACATTTCCTCTTAGCATTCGTATTAGCTATATTTGTGGTGATGTAGGACACACTAAGAATAGACATATTTTTGGCTTTTATGTTTTTCGATAATCCACTGGAAATTAATACTTACTAAAACTTCTTCCTAGAAAGATGACAAACGCTTAAGAAATTTATCTGTATTGGTAAAAAGAAGTTGCAATTTTTAAAAGCTTTTCGAGTGCATATGATAAGTGCTTCTACTAAATTAAGTTGCTAGCTTAGGGGCCGATGTGAGCGCTAAGGCACTATGGGCTCCTCAAACCAGGTAACGCCGCACTATTCAGTTAAGTGTATGCAACAAAGCTATCTCGCGTGAGAAGATATAAAAAAACACTCGTTTTCTGAAACTTTGCACCTTTCAAAATAATTTATCGCCCAACGTTCAGATGAAAACTGCGCATGAATGCATTAATTTCTTTTCAAATTGGAATTTATCGGATAGTAACCCCAAAGCACGAACTTTTTCGCTCTTTCAAATTAAATCCATAAAACTTAATCACGCCACGAATTCTGAATACTAATACGTAGGTAGGATAATAAGGAAAATATTTTTTACAGTAGGTACTAATATTATGGAATAAAAGATGTCTAGCACGATTAATATCTTGAATTGGAAAACCGAAAAGTCAAAAACGTACTGGTAAGACAGTATTACTGGAAGGCATCAAGACTTTTTTTATATTACCTCCACGCAGGAGATCCTGAGGCCTATGTCACCTTTAAGGATGCTGTGTGGAGGGTTTTTTAGAAAAGGATGGAGAGGAAGTTCTGGGAAGGAAAAAGGTATCTGGGGTGGATAGGAATCAGGGGGTCAGTAGGTCCAGGAGTGACGGACGTATGAATCTTCCCCTCCCACTGTGATGCAAAGCGATGTTCCGAGAAAGTTCTGCTGGCACCCCTGCTAAGTCACCAAACGTAGCGAACTGCTTGGAGTGACCTGTGACAAGGGTGTTGGTTATTCAATAAATGGTTTCCGGGAGAGCAGTACCCATATCCGCCTCTTAAATTATAAAATAATATGTGCACCTTGCATACATTGATAGTTTTCTTTCAAGCCTTCATACTATCCATTTTCTTTGAGACAAAAAAAAATCCGATAGGTGGACATGGCTCCAGCTGATACCGTATACGATGCGCGATCTATAAGATTGTATTTACACATGCTTTAAATCACTTCAATCCTATGAAACCGGCAATAACGTTTTTACAGCAAAATAACTGAAATCAGTTAAATTTCAACACTGACATTAATGTACATTTAACATTGTGTGAAGTATAATATAGCTATTGGTTTTTAAACGAACCCCTACAAAGTAAGCGAATAGGTAGGTACATTCTTACAAAACGCTAAACTAGCGAAATGGCCACATAGTAAATTCTCTTTGCAAACGTAATGAGATTCGCCGTTTGTTGCAACTTTTACGATCTTCCCTCCCTCGACTGGGCTAACCGAAGCTTTGTTTTGGCCTGATTTAAGGGGTAGATTTTTTACCATTTAAGATTTCCATGCTAAAACGAAATGGTTTCACGTGCAATTTAACAGAAAATTTTATTTTAACGCTTATACGCAGAACGGGAAAGGAATTTATGCGTCGGAGGTGGCTTACTTCTTAGCAGAAGGTACTTACACTAGCACAGGTAATCGTATCAATTTATTTGATGCTTGTCAAACGCAGTAATTTGGGATGATAACCATTTATTGGTTAACCATCACCTCTGCCATAGGTCACACTAAATGGTTCTTCACTACATTTGGTGACTCAGCTGGGGTGCCCGGGTTCAGCGGGTAACTGTATCCAGGTCTTGGCGGCCAGATCAGGGGAGCCCCTTTGACGTCTCCAGCTGATCTTTCGCTTCCAATCGTCTTGCACCGTAGCGGGAGGGATAGATTCATACGTCTGTGACTCCTGGACACTCGGACCCCAAGATTCCTACCCACTTTCGGTTCCTGAAAGAGACTCTCAACACAGCATCTACAAAGATAACATAGGCCTTAGGGGAAATTATTTTCCTCAGCGCCTCTTGTGTGGGGTTAATGTAAAAAAATCATAAAAAATGTACATATTATAGTAAATGTGCAACAAAGGCACAACCACAACTTTATTTAAATTATATACTTAAAAAAATCTTTCTTCCTTTTTTTATTTAGTATTTATTTATTTATTTATTTATTTATTTATTATTTATTATTAGTTTCAATAGCAAGGTTTGTACATGTATGTATAATGTATAGTATAAGTATAGATTCTTTTTTTTTTCACAGACCTCCTCACTAGGATTTCCTGTTCTGAGGTGGCCTGTAGTTTTTTTTTAAATATTTGTATTTGGTTATGGATTGTCTTTATATCGTCTTCACGATGTTTGTAATTTTATTATCACTTTGATCTCTCAGCCATGTTTTTACTTTTGTTTTAAATATATTCATTTCCTTTATATTTTTGATTTGATCTGGTAGAGCATTGTATAATTTCATAGCATGGAATTTATTATTTCTCTGTCCAAAAGATGTGTTCAAACTGGGAGTAACCAGGATGTTATTGCTTACTGCCCTGGTTGAGTATTTATGTTGGGCAGTGGAGTATACATATATGTTTTTTTTCAGTTTAAATAAAATATTTTTTGAATAAAGTTTCTGTACATTGAAGACTTGAAAGTTATTAAATATTTCTTCCGTCGGAGTTCTAAGCGGAACTTTCAGTATTGTCTTTAGTACTCCTTTTTGGGCTATATTGAGTCGCTCTGTGTGAGTGCTCAAGGCAGACCCCCATCCAGTTATACCGTACTCTATTTGTGATTGACACAAAGCATAGTATACTTTTTTAATATCGTTTATGTTGAGGATATTACGAATGTTTCTAAAGAAGTATATGTACCTGGTTAGTTTTTTTGTAATTACGTCAATTTGTGAGTTCCATCGGAGATTATCATCAATCTCAATTCCAAGATATTTGATGCTTTTGGAGTGTGCTATAGTGGGACAGAGGCATGATAAGCCTAGATTTTGTTGATAAATTCCTTGGCATGTGTGTAATTTGAGATTTAAGTCCTCCGACGGCTGCCCTCTGGCTGTTATAGAAAATGTAAGATATTTTGTTTTATTAACATTAAGCGTGAGGGAATTTCTTTTAAGCCAGGTTTGCAGGAGACTAAGCCCGTGTTCCGCTTCTTTGTAAGTATTTATCCAATCTTTTTCGTTAAATAAAATTACTGTGTCATCAGCAAAACTAATAATTTTTCCTCTTGTTTCTAGGTTACAGATATCATTGATGTATATCAAAAACAATATTGGGCCTAGTACACTTCCTTGCGGTACGCCATGGTTGATTAGGAGAGGTTCGCTTTTTTTCTTATTAATTTGAACGCTCTGTGTACGCTCCATCATATAGCTTTTTAGCAAGTTTAGTGTTGTATTTGTCATACCAATTTTTGTAAGTTTAGCAAAAAGTATTTTGTGGTCTATTGTATCAAAAGCCTTTTGTAAGTCTATGAAGATTGCCAAAGTTTTTTCTCCACTGTCTAAACTTTTAGTGATCATATCTGTAATTTTTTCTATGGCGTCACTAGTACTTAAGTTCTCCCTAAAACCATACTGTGTTTCCGATAATATTTTATTGTCTTCTAAGTAGGATAAGAGTTGTTTTTTTAATATTCTCTCCAATATTTTTGAAAATGTGTTGAGTAGGCTTATTGGTCGGTAATTGTTTATGTCATTTTTACATCCTTGTTTAAAAATTGGCATAACAGTAGCCTTTTTGAGAGCCGTAGGGAATATGCTTTCAGTTATAGACAGGTTGACTAAGTATGTTAGAGGTATGATAAGTTCTTTACAGAGATATTTTATTGCATTGGTTGTGATTAAGTCCTCCCCCGAAGAAACATTTGATTTTAGAGAAGAAATTGTGTTTTTGATATCATCAGCTGTAATTTGCTTAAACTCGAGTTTCTTTCCTTGTTCAGGGGGTTCATTTATTAGTATAGCGTCATTACATTGTGTAGCTTGCTTTGCTAGATTTGATCCTATATTTATGAAAAATTTATTGACGTATTCAAGAATTTGGTCAGGATTATCAGCGTATGTCCTTGGGACATTGTTTATATTCAGCACGTCAATTGATGTCATGGTAGCAGATTTAGAACTGGTTATTTCATTAATTATTTGCCACATTTTCCGTGGATTTTGTTTACAATCTACAATTTTTTTCTTGTAGTAGGTTTCTTTTGTATATGTAATAACTTTTTTGCAAATGTTTCTATATCTTTTGTAGAATCTTAACATGTGTATATCGTATGGATTTTTTTTTAGTTTCTTGTGTAACTCGTCTCTTTTTCTTATGCAGTTTATAACATTCTGTGTAATCCATGGTTTAATGTGTACATTTTTATGTGAGATTTTCTTAATAATTTTTGTGGTATTAGAGAGAATATTATTCTGAAAGAGTTCTATGAAGAAATTCCATGCATCATTTGCATTGTTCATACTTTGCAGTTTTTTCCAATCGGTACATTGTAGATTATGTTTAATGTCATTCCAGTTTATTTCAGTTTTTTCTATTGTTTGTGGTCTTTTCTTGATTTTATTTGACTTGTTTATTTTTATTGAAAGTATAGTTGTATAATGATCTGTTATAGTTGAGTTAAATACAATAGTTCGAGTAATATCTTTTGTTTTACTCATTATATGATCTATGCAACTTTCAGTGCTGTCCACTTTTCGAGTAGGTACATTTATTAAGCTTACCAGTCCATGGGATGCTAGCATCTGCAGATATTGAATTCTCTTGGGATGTCCATTTTCTAGGATATTTATATTTACATCTCCAATAAAAAATATGTTTTTCGTGTCTTTTAGAAGGCAGAGTTCCTCGTCTACGGATTTAAGAAATGGGTCGATGTTTCTTGTAGAAGGCGATCGGTAGATTGCTAATATAGCCTTTTCTTTTCCGATTTTAATTTTTAGACAATTGGCATCTGTGATAATAATTTCCTCAACTTCGGCTTTTATTTCGTTTTTAATGTATATAATAACACCATCGTTTTGTCTTTTGTTATTCAAACTTGAGTAAGTGGTATATCCAGCTATTTCCAAATTCATGTATTTATGATTTATCCAACATTCAGTAAGTATTATTATGTGTAGATTAACTTTTAAATATTTCAGTAAAATTTGTAATTCATCAAAATTTTTTCTGATGCTTCTTATGTTTTTGTGCAATATATTAAAAGAGTTGTTGTTTATCATTGATAGGTCACTTGGTTCCGAGGTTAGTATAGTGTCAGTCATTTTTTACTTTAATTCATAAATGTTGTTTCGAAGTGCCTTTTTTTACACAATATTTTTAATATCATCTATATGTTTGATGTAGATTATTTTTTCGTTTGGCATTTTTCGAGTCATTATTTTTCCATCTTTACACCAAACGTAAGAATAGTTTTTTTCTTTGGCAGCTTTTTTTGTTTTCCAGAGCAGTTCCCTTTGATATGGGCTCAATTCTTCTGCAATATAGATTGTTTCAGTAGTGATGTCTTTTATGTCTTCATAATTAATATTTTTCCTTTTAGAGATTAGATTATCTCTAGTCGTTTTATCAGCAAATTCCACTAGCAGTTTTGGTGGCGCATTGTTTCTTCTATCAGGAGTCCTTTTTACTTCAATTATCTCCTTGTGCTGGATATCCATTCCTGCCGCCGCCGCAACTTTTTTTACGATTTCAATCTGCTGCTCCCCATTTTTTTGGGGAATGCCTGCTATTTCTAGGAAATTAGACCGAGATTTGTACTCAAGGTCTGATATTTTTATTTCAAGTTGTTTGATAATAATATGTTTTTCCTGCTGTTCTTTCTTTATGTTTTCTAATTCATTTTCGATTTTTTTATTTTGTAATATTGTTGTTTCTAGTTTTTTTATTATATCATCGTACTGACTGCTCATAAAATCTATGCTTTTTTGGGTTTCCTGGGATTGTTTATCAATTTTAGAAATGATTTCTCTTTTCATTGATTCAAATTTTTTTTCAATAATTTGAATAATTTTATCAATGTTAAATTTGTCTTCGGTTTCAACGACAGATCCCTTTCCTCTTGTATTTGCCATTTTCCGTTTAATTAATATTTAATTTATCTTATACTTTTAGGATTTATACTTAATTTATGTTCAATGTTGGAATCAATATGCTCTTTAAGTGAATATTGATTTATGTAGATTGTCTATGACGAGATAAGTATATATTGTCTATGGTTTTTTTTTTTATCAGTTCTTACAAAAGTTAATTTATGGTCACAATGACAATAATTTTTTGCACTTCAATTAACTAATGATTGATTTCACTGCCACTCTCGCAATCATTGGCACTTTGTCTAGCGTATCACTATTTATTATTTTTTAAAGCGAGTTATGTTATTAGGTTGCTTTATTGCCACTATATTAATATTAATTACGGAGCTGTCAAAAAAACCGACTGTTGTGTCTACCAAGTTGTTGTTGTATGAATATTGTATGTATTACCAGATATATTTTCATTTGGGAGGCGGGGTTGGGTACCACCGCCCCGGGAACCTTCATTGGATAACCAACACCTCTGCCATAGGTCACCCCAAGTGGTTCGCTACGTTTGGTGATTTAGCAGGGATGCCCGGGTTCATGGGGTGAGGTTTGTCAAGGTATTGCAGGCGGATGACCAGGACACACTGAAATTTAGACTCCTACCCACCCACCCACCCATTAAACCCTTTTCCTTCCCATAACTCTCCTCTTCTTACGTTCACCAAAAAACCCTCCACACAGCATCCCCAAAGGTGACATAGGTCATGAGGGAAATTATTTTCCTCAGGGCCTCCTGTGTGGAGCTCATGTAAAAAAAAAATCTGCCACTGGTATTATAAATACCATTCAATAAAAATGAACAAGTTACCAAAGTACATTTTTTTTAAATGCAAGTAGGTACTCTAATATTTTTTATTATTTTATTTATTTATTTAAACACCCATAGGGCTTTTACATAGAATGCAGTACATTTTTTAATTACAGTGAAAAGAATGGGTTTACAAAATACAATACACAATACAAGTAACATAATATTTGTTAAAAATAAAATATAGGTTGCATAAAATATAAGGGTTAAAAAAAAAAAATAAAAAATTTAGGTTACATAAAATATAAGCGTTAACAAAATACAGGTAACATAAAATATAAGAAACAAAATATAGCCCATAAAACATAGTAGTTGACATAAAGTAGGTAATTTTTAAAATTGTTGTTCTCATTAGTTTACGGGGTAGGTAGAAATAAATAGTTGGCACATATGGCGTTTGAAGTTTGCTAAGTTCAAATTATTGTCAAATACATCCAGATTGTTAAGTATTTGTAACCAAGACTATGCAAACGTTGTATTGGAGAATGTAAATCATAGTTCGAATGAGATGTACGTATATAAAATGTCAATGTTTGTCTAGTTGTTCGTGTAGGTACATGTAGATTTATTAATTGCAGGAGTTCACAACTGTCGAATTTAGAGTTTAATAATTTTAATAAAAAAGTTAGGTCGTTTATTTTTCGTTGGTTTTCTAATGTTGGAATATTTAAAGTATTCATTAACGACGGATAATTTATTTGCTCTAAAGGGATGTTAAGTTTAAAGTTTACAAAACGTAGAAATTTTCTTTGAATTCTTTCAATAGTATGAATATGAATTTTATAGAAGGGCAACCAGACTTTGGAGTTAATATGGGCAAACCGTTGATTTTAAACTCTTTCTCATGTACAAAAAGATAGGTTATGTTAAAGAACTCTCAGCAGCAGGTTCATAGAACTAATTGTAATCTGTAAAATAAAATTCTTGTATCTAATTCTGTACTTGTAAAAATATATTCAGTAGGCCCTCGTATATTGCCGGATAAAATAATATGTTCAGAGTAAAATTCATCTAATAATTATGACTCCACTATTCATTTTTTATTACAAATAATATCATTTGGATGTCACTTTATTATTTTTTATGAGTTATTTTTTCAACTGTAATTTTCTTCAGATATCGCTTTTTTTATCACTTAATAAATATGATAAATCTTTCTTAAAAAATCTTTCGAAATGAGCTTTCAATAACATCGTCGAAAGTTTGCCATTTTGTTTGTAAAATTAAACCAAGATTAATGGCTATATCCAACGGCTTCTAGGCGCGTCGTTTTGCGTTACTTATTATTATTATATGAAAGTAATTTATCATCTTAATAATTCAATTAATATCAAATTAGATTCTAATTGAATTTATTCAGGGATGAGGCTGTCTCCCTCACCCCACATTAATTCGGTATCTATCGTCTCCACAGTCTGGAGGCTGTAGATTCTACCTACTGCCTAGTACCTATATCTTAGGCACATCATACATCCCTTCTTATTTACTTTGTTAATATCTATCCCAACATAAATTTTAGACATTTAAGAAAAGTAAAATTCAACTGGCGGTAACATCTCCAGTCTGCATTTTTATAATCTAACATCATATATAGGGTGGCGCAAAACTACAGTTTTATTTTGAATCTTATTGTAATGTGTAATAGGATTCAAATCATATCGGTAGTTGTGCGCCACGCCGATTTATTTGCATTGTGGTAGGAGGTGGAGGGTCTATGTATTAATAGAATTATCAAAATATATTATATTATTGGGAATCTGTTATATCAAGGCACGAAATACAATTTATTTAAATTTTTTTATTATTGTAAAAAAATTTAAAAATTGGATTTTATTACCCACTAGATACAACGATACTCAACCTTTTTTCTCATTAGGCCACATACATGTATTTGTAAAGTTACGCGGGCCGCAACACTATACTGGTATGACGAAAAAAAATCATCAACCCCCCCCCCCCAACATTTTTTCGATTTAATTTTGAAGACACTCCGCCATTAATAATAATAATATTTGGATAATTTGTAGAGCGCTGTTTTTGTGAAAAATTACCTAATTATGCGTATTTATATTATAAGAAAATAGTACTTTATACGACAGCAAAAAATGCTTTTAAAATTAGTAGGTAGCCGGCTAACCATTGACATTAACCAGTTTTTATGTATTATAATTGATGCGGTTGTTTTTAGAAGTGGCACTTTTATTTATAAATTACTAGCTGGTACACGGCATGCCTTGCTATGCCGTTTAATAAGGAAATAGTTTCTCACTGCGTGTCTTTTACTATTCGTCTCTTTCCCCTTCCGCATCCAGTTTCTCTCCCGCGTCCCCTTCCCCTCTCGCGTTCCCACTCCGCCTCCTCCACCTTCCCTCTCCCCACTCCACTCCCCCCCTTCCCCGTCCCGCGACTCCCCCTCCCAAGTTCACCTCCCCTCTCCCAGATTCCCCTCCCCTTTCCCTGGTTTCACTCCAACCCTCCCGCACTCCATACATTCAGTCCCGGTACATTAAGTTTTCAAATAGCTCGTGTGCCACCTATTCAATTTTTTTAATACAAATTTCATAACGTCAGAGCTCACCAGTGGTTTTATACAAACCTTGTCCTGACAATAACGATCACAAAAAAAAGAATTACCCAATTTGGTGCAGTCGTTAGGAAGTTATGTGCTTAGCAACACATTCATAGATTCATATTTATATTATAGATTTGCGCGCGTACTTGTGTGTCAAATATTTGTTTTTTGGGATTAAATCTAGCGTGTGTAAATAGCAACACTCTTACACATCTGCCCTGATGATGGACACTGTAACGCTGTCCGAAACGTTGGCTAAAGACGGAGGTAGCGCAACACGGCATAACACCCCAAAAACAAATAACAAAAAAAACCTTTTGGCCGTGAATATCTAAACAAGTATCTTACTCTTGTACCAGATCGTGTGGACCATAATGACAATCCTTTTCGGGTGTCACTATCTGTGCGTCAAAGTCGAAACGAATCTCAAGATTATAAATCGAATCGAATCGAATACTCGAAATTTAGAATGATAGTTTTTTTTAAATCAAGTTCCTGATGGTAAAGTGGTTAGGGCCGCACACAAAAGCTTGGCGGGCCGCAGGTTGAGTATCGTTGCACTAGAAGCTTGTCAGCAGGAGATTAGTTCCACAGATTAGTTACAACCACTAATTAAATAATCATAAATGCTTCAGCGTAGCAACAACATACACATACACATATAACATACCTACGAAAATTGTGATGTCGAATTTGAATATATATATATATATATATATATATAAATATATATTTATTTTTTTTAAATATCATGAAAAAGTTGAGCAACATAAAAAAGCAATACATTAGTAGTTAATCACAAACTTGCAATTTAATGCATGCTTAATAAGAGTAAAATATAGTCTTAATACATAAGATTACTCTCTAAGAGCCATGAATTTAACATCAGTCACTGAGAATTTTGTTATACAGCAATTTTCTTTAAATTCGTATGGCAATTTGTTAAATATTAATGGTTTAATATATTCAAGGGTTCGTTGACCATATTTCTTTTGAAACACAGGTACTTTCATCCCTTTATTTTGTATGAGACGCGTATAGTGTGCATGATCCACCATTGTTTTATATGTACTGCCGTATATATGCTGCGATACAATTTTTTGACACATAATAGCAATACATGGATTGATTTATATACGATACTAATGTCTCGCCTTTGGTTAAAAATGGTTTTGCTTACTAGTAACTTTACCATGACATATATAATATAATAGCGATAATCAGATATCATGTGACGATATAAAATTTGCTATAAACGAAAAACTTACTACGTGGGTTTTTCGCCAAGTGGCAAAGCCAAGTATACATTTCGTAAAACAACTTTAGTGTTGTAGTGCTGGTCAGGAACCCACAGATTTTATCCCGTAGGAAGCGCCAATTCTGGACGGGTTATGGAACCCGTCAAGAATACCTGTGGTTCCCAAATATGCTCAGGGTGTGGATCTTAAACCACGATATGTGTCGCTCTCCAAGGGATGATGTGCCAGGTACATAATTTAAAAGGCAGAGTTGTGAGAACAAGCTTATAATTTTAAAAACAAGTAGCAATCAGGGTTTTAAATATGTCATTTCACTTACCCCCATGAACCGACCTCTTTTATAATGAATACTATCGCTAGCTAGCTAATATACTGTCCATCTAGTAGCTGCAAGGCCCAGGCGGCATTTCCCCATGCAGGATCTGGATAGCCCCTCACCGAAGCCGAGATCTGGAGATAGTTCCTCCGCCAAAGGGAAGTCGTCAAGCGGCCTTTCGCCGCGATCAAATTAGCAAGTCATCCCCATGCAGGATCTGGATAGCCCTCACCGAAGCCGAGATCTGGAGACAGTTCCGCCGCCAAAGGAAAGTCGTCAAGCGGCCTTTCGCCGCGAACAAATTAGCAAGTCATCCCGCCGCCAAAGGAAAATCATCAGGGGGCCTTTCGCTAGAAGGATTGGCATGTAGGGAGGCCGCCCTCGGTCCAGACGAGAGTCAATGTCGGCGTAAATTTAAGATTCCGCCACAAAGATCGGCAAATAGCATCGTGGGCTAATGGAACCCCAATCATCCGTCAAAACGGGCTCTGACCCAAGTGTGATCGGACGTATTTCTCATCGATTAAATCTTTCCCGGTTCTGGCACGCCTGGCCGCCATACAAGTTTACGTTGCGGAATCTCAACTAATCCCATCAAAGGAATGCAAACTCGCGATCACACAATACGTTCACGTAATCACTTTTACCGCCCGGCATTTCTCAAGTAAAAAGGAATTATTTTCCCGTTCAAATACTAAATTCTCACAAAAACTCCATTGACTGTCGCGTAACTAGGTTCCGGGCCCAACTCTCCGAAACCTACCCACACAAGAAGTGACGTATTGCCGCGGAACTGCTCCAGAGGTCGCCCCGGGCCGTCGATAAAGTCAGAGCTGGCACTCTAATAATTAATAACAAGTTCCTACCTAATTACGATTTCGACGGGTAGAGTTGTTAGGATGCAGTACAAATAATAAAGATGTTAATAATTATATTTAAAGTAATACGGATTTGTACTGCATCATAACAAACTTGCAAAAAAGAAGTCGTTTTCTTAGGTCTTGTAACCGATTATTTACATCGTTACCTTCCAACCCCGAATGCGATAATATAGCACGAATATTAGAGAGCATTGACCCCATCAAAGAATTTTTCACTTAAAAAAAAAACAACTTTCTTGTACAATGTATATAAATTATTTCGCTGTTTTCACACTGCCTACCCTGATGAAAAACTCTATGCATGCCACTCAGTAGCGTAGCGAGGGGGGGGGGCGGACCACCCCGGGTGCCACCCAAGGGGAGGGTGACACTCGCACGTGGAGAAAAAACTTACGAAAGTGCGAAATTGCCGCAAAAATATATTACACTTGAACACTGACTATTATTTAGCTCTATGGCTCGTTTGGTCGGGGATTCCCGAATTTTTATTTTATTTTTTTAATTTTTGTTTCTAGCTCGAAGTATTGCTTGGTTGGGGATTTCCCTGAAATATTCCTTGTGTCATTCTAATTTCTCTACTACTCGTGAAATGAATTGTTATCTATTGACTGACGTGAATTAGTGAAGAAGTTGTTTTTCTGTTTGCGTTTTTATTAGTGCTGAAAGATCATTTAAAAAAAAAACAAGGTAAGTGGATTTGATAGTTCTTTTTTCTAATAGACGCAAAACTTGAATACAATTGTACCAGAATCGATTGATAACTGATTAAAGAAAAATGATAAATCATCTGTATGTTTTTTTCTGTATTATATTGTTTTGTGTGCATGAATAAATACTTAAGGAATAATCAGTAATTTGGAGATTTTCAGAAAACGTTTTTTATGAATTCGAAATATGCGTTTTGAATTTGTTGACGAAGCGCTATTTACACCGATTACCAAGTCAACAATTAGCTGTTTACACTGGAGTAGTTTCGCAAGCTAAGGTAATTCGTCTACTAAATGTAAGAGCACCCTCAGATTTCGATCAGTTGTCGATTCTTTGGATAAGAGGTCACCTGCACATTACTAGCGCTGTAAATCATGATACCTGAATTATTTTATCCAATATTAGGTTGGGTATTATCCAAAATCTAGTTTGAGTTTCTAAAAAGTTTTTTTATTGGCGACGTTACGTGAGTATGACGTCTTGACGGTGTATTTATTCGTTGACCCGGCCTATACTAATATGACATTTTTCCAGATTTAAGTGAGTGATTCTGTGTGAGAATCCAAAAGCTTGAATAAAAGTTACACACGGAACAAGCAAACGGTTTTCTTTCTAATTTTGGTGCATATGGTATGCTACTCAAATTTTAATCAAATCTCAAAACTAGTTTCAATTTAAGATTTAATCTGTATTCGGTAACTCGTTTAAATTAAAACTACACCAATAACATGAAAATGGTTTTCCTCCGATATTTGCAGCACATAGTCTGAAACTTTCATATATTGCAACTCGGGGAATATCTTGCAATAATAGAACTCGGGAATGGTTTCCTTCGAAATGGGTCCGCAGAAGAACAGAGTTACAAATGAAATGTTAAAGGAAACCATTTTCGAGTTCCACGTGCAAGATTTGAAAGTTAAAGAATATGCGCTACAAAGATCGGAGTAAAACCATTTTCGTGTACTGCGTGCATTAATAATCAAAGCTGGGGACTTACACCTTTACTATATCACAATTGAAATTTTATGGTTACACTCTGAACACAAAACTGGTTTTAACTTAAGAATGGGTTGTTAAAATTATATTTTCGTGCCAGCAAATGATTATCCTCAGAATTTTGCAGCCTATTAGAATTGAAAACTCCACTCGGAACTTTAGAACGAATTTTTTATCGTGCATTTGGAGAACATAACTGGTTTTAACTTTCTGTTTGCGTTCCCCAGGTTCAAAACTGCATCCAGAACTCAAAAATGGTTTTCCTCAGATTTTTGTACCACAAAATATGCAACTTGAATTTTTTAACTGCACTTGGAATATGAGCATGGTTTCCTCCAAAATGCGTCAGTACCTGCATCCGCATCTGGATATTTTTTTGAAATTCTGAATACAAGACTTGTTTTAACTTAATAATTAATCTGATAAGAGTCCACCGGCTTAAATTATAATTGAACCTTATTAATTTTTTAAAACTGGTTTAAATTTAAGAGTGAATCTGTATTCGGTTAATCATTTTAGTTAAAACTACACCCATAACATGAAAATGGTTTTCCTCCGCTATTTGCAGCACGTAGTCTGAAATTTTCTAATCTTGCAACTCGGAGAATATCTAGCAATAGTGAAACTAGGGAATGGTTTCCTTCGAAATGGTTCCGCAGATGAACAGACTTTCAAATGAAATTTCAAAGGAAACCATTTTCGAGTTCCAAGTGCAAGATTTGAAAGTTGCAGACTATGTGCTGCAAATTTCGGAGGAAAACCATTTTTGTGTACTGCGTGTATTCATAATTAAAGCTTAAGACCTTCACCATTTCACGATTGAACAAAACTGGTTTTATCTTAAATACGTGTTGTTAAAATGATGTTTTCATGTCAGCAAATGATTAACTTCAGAATTTTGCAGCATTTTAGAATTGAAGACTCCACTCGGAACTCTGTTATTTGCAGCTCTATGGCTCGGTCGGTCGGGATTCCCAAAAAAATTTTTGTTTTATTTTCGTTCCTAGCTCTTACTATTGTTGTGTGGGGGATTTCCCTGAAATATTCCTCGCTTATCACCTGTGTCATTTCAAATCTATTAGGAATGTCCTCATTAAAAAAGACTTAATCAAGATTTACATGGCCCTCTGCCAATCACTGTTAGAATACGGTATTATCGCATGGGGCAGTGCAAATAAAAACATACTAAATCCACTAATTAAAACTCAAAAAGCCATAATGAAAATTATACTGAAAGTTCCTGTAAGAACTAGCACTGACGAAATCTTCAACAATCTTAACATAATGTCTATTAAACAACTATATTCTAAAACTATACTCATTTACATTCATAAGAACAAAACCCAAGAAATAACAACTGACACGTACATTAGAAACACTAGATCTCATGGTCAAAAACATATCCAACAAGTAACTGCTAACACAACATTTGGGCAAAAAAGCTTCTTATATTAAGGCATTAAACTCTACAATAAAATACCACTCTCACTCAAAAACCTCAACATTATAACATTTAAATTTCAAATAAAAAGCTGGATACTAAATATAGGGAGATCAGAAATAGAAAATATACTGAAATCAAATACAGACTAAAACCGAATCTAATGAACTGAATTATAAAAAAACACTATCTTATTTACTTTATAATTATAAAAAAAAAATACTACATGATATATGTTATGTCGAATTCATATTATTCTTATAATTAAATTATAAAATGTAAATGAAATCCTCAGCACGGGAGATCCCAGTGAGGATATCATTATCTCTATTTGTTATTAAGAAATGAAGACAATAAATCATTATTATTATTATATATTATTATTCTAATTTCTTTTGTACACTGTGATTATCGGGAACTCGTGAAGAGAATTATTACCTGTTATTATTGTGGAGAAAGTTGTTATTAGGTTAGTGTTTTTAAAAGTGTTTTCATTTTGAAGATTGCGAAATTTTTGTTTACACATTTGACTAGCCAGTAATGTTTTTATATTTAAGGAGGTCGAAATTTGCGTTTTGAATATCTCAAAGTAAACATTAATTGGGGGGGGGGGTGACACCACATTTTCCGCCCCGGGTGCCACCCATGCTAGCTACGCCACTGATGCCACTGCTAACGTTAAGCACTTTCAGGTAGCTAGTTTGCACAATGCACATTTCGCTGCACGTTCAGCACGACTTGAGAATTATGTCGGTTTCATTGCACTTTCGGCTAATTATGTTTAATCGTTTAATTTGTGTAGGAGTCGAGATCGTAACAGAAAATTGCGCCGAGTACCTTCGCGAACAAAAATAATGAGGGAAATGAAACTGAAACTTTTCCCATAAATTGGACGAAACGGAATTTCATTCGTTCGAATTGCATTATACACGAGCTCTGCAAATAAAACGTGTCCCGAATTCTTGGTTCGTACAAACGTGTGATTTCCACTATAAACTCTGCATGTTCCCTGCAAAATACTGGTTCAAACGAACCCGGCAAACGCATTCATCCCTTTTCTTCATATGCAATTATTCACTGCAGCAAAAAAGATGGAACATTCTTCACGGTTTCTTTTACTGATAACCAGGTGTGGACTAGCCCCTGATTTATACACACTAAAAAAATTCAGATCTATTCTTTTAATACTATTTCATAAAAGATAAATAAATATTTTCCTTTGAAGAAGAAGATGATAATAATAATACAAACGAAAATACGAAAGAGAACAAGACACGGAAAAACAGAAAAGATAATGGTCGCAACTGGGACTCGAACCCAGAACCTCTCGTCTATCCGGGACATGCGTTTACCAATTCCGCCATTGCGCCCTACTGTCAAACCGTCATAATAGCCAATCTCATATTTGGAAAATAATTTAGTTGAAGATAATATTGTTAATTCTAAAATTTTAAATACGAGATTGGCTATTATGACGGTTTGACAGTAGGGCGCAATGGCGGAATTGGTAAACGTGCGTCCAGGATAGACGAGAGATTCTGGGTTCGAGTCTCATTATCTTTTTCTGTTTTTTCTGTGTCTTGTTTTACCGGAGCCGGTAGTGATGCGACGTTTGATTAATCCTTTTTTTCTTAATGATAATCCTTTGGGTACTTGCTGGGGGGGGGGGGGTGGAAATCTTCTGCCTGGAATAAATCAAAATCAAAAAGATCAAAATCGTTTACAAATACGTTCTACAGGAAGCATTCATTTTCACTATTATTTCATCCCTAACCTGACTGGTGGCGATCGCCTCACCTGAAACGTTCGACGTTTAAATATTTGTTAGAGGAGACGGAGACGAGGAAGAGTAAGGTGGGGAAGTACCTAGCTATTCAGATCTGGTCACCAAACACGTCTAAAGCCATTTAAAGCAACGTTTCAGTTCTGAACGATGGTCCTTCACCAGAGCACTACTGAGAGTACCTACCACTCTGGAACTGGAGGCATGTATAAATTAAATGACAATTAACATTTTTTATTATTTGACCTCACCCCTCTAGCACCCTTCTAATTTTTTTTTCACTAACATATCACCAATATTAGCAACTTATAAAACATATGTTTAAAAAATTAGTGTACTTAAAAATTTGTAGGTATTATCGGTATACAAACAAAACGTATCCAATAACAGATTCTTCGCGATTTCTAATGAAAGACTATTCATTGATTCATTGTATTTTTTCACAAAAGCGAAACTTACTCACATTACTAATGTGTTTAAACTTAAACTGGCTATTGTGGGTAGGATTTATGGAATAAAATATTTCGTGCCTATAAGTACTTACATCCACTATCACATATTGAATTTTTTCTTGGGGACTTTCTTGTAAAACTAATATAAGTTACATCCAAACATTACAAAACTCCATTACAAAATTATTAATCCATAAATATACCAATACACAGAAGTAACATTAAATTAATATACAATCATATCTGAATGTTTTATCTGTAAGGGGATTATTATTGTATAATATTGGAGGAAAAGAGTTTACGATAAACATAATACAGTATTGTTAATTCCGTAATGTACCAATAAATACGGTGAAAGAACCCTAAACTATGTATGTATATTGTATCTTAAACATTTACAGCCTTACTAAAAAACAAACATTACTAATTAAAAATTTGTTCTTTGAAAGAAATACACATGGTTTCCACGGCCTGAGAGGGTAGTTTATCTCTGTTTTAACCATTGATGTCCGAACGATATTTGTAATTTTTCCATAGTATTTTGAATGTTCTATATATTTCTTATTTTTGAAGGTGTCGTAAAAACAAATACCATTTATGAAAACTAGATAAAATTACCTTTTAGATTTGAGTATTTAAAATACACTTTAGCTTTCAAAAATTGCCATATTTTAAGATTCAAACTCGGAAAAAAATGGAAAAAAATTTCTTCCCACAACATTTTTGACCAAAATGTAGAGAAATTTAAATAAAATCAAAATTTAAAAAACACTGTCCTTTTATGTAATAAATTTGGAAGGAATCTATCACCTCATTTTTTCATCGTGGATACAATAAAAAAATTATAAAAAATTTAAAAGTTTTTTTTATTGCCAAAAAAATAACTTAGAAATAATACCGAAATTTAAAACAGATTTCTTGCATCTCTAAAGACGTTAATTTTTTTGATACGTTTACGAACACATGTATTAGATTTTAATATTATAAAAAATTATCACTTTTAAGAAATTCTCTTAAAATAAAGATCTTAAAATGAAAATTTTATCTTTTAAGTAACCTATAAAAAACAATATTCTGACAGTTCAACTTTGAAAGTACGGCGTTTGTACAATAACTTGTTTAAACTGATGTAAACCGCACAAATAACATGGTAAATATATCAATTATGTGAACAGAAGAGTAAATTCGTCACTACAATAGAAATTATAAAGTAAAATCAAAAAAAATTCGATATCCCGCCATAAAACACACCGAGCTGTTTTGTCATCGCGGGCTGTCGCGGGCCGAAGAACTAATGCATAGGCGCGCCAATAATGCCCCTTGCGGAGAAAAATTAAAACAACATTGTTTCCTAGTAAATTAAAACCATAAACAACGTTGTCACATCTTCAATGCGTTTTAACAGCGTGACCACGTAAGAAACGTTATTGGTAATACAACGTGTTTTAGTGTATACGAGCTTTATTTATGTTATTGCAATAACACAGTTAATCGGTCGCGCTGTGGTTTTTTTTTTAGTAAGGCTTTTAATAAACTACCAGTGACAATTAAAAATAATG
This sequence comes from Limnephilus rhombicus, assembly GCA_929108145.2. Taxonomy (NCBI): domain Eukaryota; kingdom Metazoa; phylum Arthropoda; class Insecta; order Trichoptera; family Limnephilidae; genus Limnephilus; species Limnephilus rhombicus. The sequence continues at coordinate 45,691,232 of OV815278.1, forward strand.
CCATTTATACTTCTAAAGTCAAATACAATCTAAGAAATTGGTTTTTAGATACAGATAATATATTTTGATTCCCCACTCAAGCCCTTGTATTGCTAATTTGAATTCACATTAGGACTTAAAATTTTATAATACCTCATGTACTGACCTATATCTGTACTATTGCTGTGACTGTTATTTTGTACGTACTTGTTTGTTATAGAACGCTTATACTGAAATTTATATATTTATTCTTAATTCAATTATATAAATTTAATCACGTCTTTACATGTTAACCACGTGTACCTGATGATAAATATAAAGGATGTTAGCAGGTTTGACGGAAAAAAAGCTAGATTACCACTAGCTAGTCCACACCTGTGTTAGGTATTCCATTCGCATTCGTGTCTGTGTAAGCAGAGCGCAGCTTTAGGTAGGAATAACGTCGTGTACTTTGTTACGAAGGTTTAAAGGCAATAATTTTGCTCGAAGCAGACCACGAACTGGGGCGAACGCAAAAAGTAAAATTCTTGAAGTGCCGTTTCCGTGAATATATCCGCTTCCGCCCAACAAGACGTGTTGAGCTGGTTAGTACTGCCGAATGGTCAATAACAACATCCTAAACTTTAAATCTTTTCCCTTTTAACAGAAGAAATTTCTTAAAAGGGTAACAAACTTATACCCATATTTCTTTATGCTACTCTAACCTTTTCTGAGCTGGTACAGTACGAAGGCATAGAGACCTATTATTTTTTTTATCGATATTTTAAGTGTGTGGCAACGATTCTTTAGTATTATAATACTAGACAAATATAATATAATAATTATTTATAATTTTTAATTAAATGAAGACAATATAAGCGAAAATCAATCGAAAATCTGGAAACAGAAAAATCAGAAAAAGATATTGACACCTCTGGGACTTGAACCCAGGACCACTTTTTCTGATTGTTCTGTTTCCAGATTTTCGATTGATTTTCGCTTATATTGTCTTCATTTAATTAAATATTACAATTTGAGGTTTTACTCATAAAGTTAAAATAAAAATAAAATATTCATCCTCGACTTGCAGAAAAAGTCAATAGATGTCGCATATGAAAATAAAATGGATAAATATTTATCCAGACACTATCTAGAGAGCATTTAGTTCGGGTTTGAATCTTGCAATCATACATAAAGATAGTTGCCAATAATATATGCGTTAAGAAAATGAAGATAATGTGGGTGGTTCTTAGTCGAAGTATGATACAGTTAAAAGTGACCGAATTTGATATCGGCACCGTGGCGCAGTGGTTAGCGCGTTTGCCCGGAAAGCAAGTGGTCCTGGGTTCAAGTCCCAGAGGTGTCAATATCTTTTTCTGATTTTTCTGTTTCCAGATTTTCGATTGATTTTCGCTTATATTGTCTTCATTTAATTAAATATTACAATTTGAGGTTTTACTCATAAAGTTAAAATAAAAATAAAAAAAATTATTTATAAGTTGAATAATATTTATTTTTAAGTTCAAAAATAAAATGTTTCCTGATTATATGTTGAATTGTGGTAAGTAGTATTAATAGCACAGTTAATTGCTCAACAGCGCCTTTGAGGTGATTTTTCACAAAAACGGCGCTATACAAGTCATCCAAATTATTATTATTTTTGCTAGCGTACGACAAACTGATTTCAGGATTCTTACACGTTTTCGTGGGTTAAGTCTCAATGGTGTGAAGTCCAAATTTTATTACGTGGGTAATCGAATATTATTGTAGTAAGTAGTTTTAATAAGGGTATACACTAGATTTGAAATGTAAACATTTTATAGCTAAATAAAATATACTGAAAAATAAACCTTCTCATAAAGCATAAGTTTATTTATTTATATTAATCTACGCCTGTACGGACTTTTATATACATGTGATACACTTAATAAATTGTAAATTTTTAGTCTGTAATTATATTCCGTGCAATTGAACACATATACCACTTCTGAGAAAGTATTGCCAACTGCATGCAATCTAAATGACTCGGTCGTGATATTGCTGCAATTAAAAAGTATTTTAGATCGAGTAGTTCTTGTTGTTATTTGGAATGTAATTAAGCTTAATAAATCAGGGTTATGTCTATAATACCGCTAACATTTAAAAAAATTAAAGTTGTGGGAAATAAGTGTTCTATATGAGGGTTTTAAAAACTTTAATTGTGTCATCAAGTGGTTGTTATTTTTTATGTAGACTGTAGGTAGACCGAGTTCGTCCTAGGAATTAAAGCTTATTTTTTTTAATGGAATCGGAGTGGATTTTAAAGTGAGGGACCAAGTTGTTCTGAAAACACTATATACGTCCAATTGGTTCAACAATTGATGAAATATAAAAATTTACAAGATTAAATAATAGAGGTACCTGTACACCTTTACTCATAGATGTTTTAAATTTTAAACAACCATTTAACACGCATTACCTAATAGTTGTTTGTAAGTTGTGTAAAATGTAAATGTAAAACGTAAATGTAAAACGCTTTATAAGTAGGGCCTATATAAACAAAAATATTACAAAACCATAAGGTGACAATATTTGATTTCCTCCCACTACCATCATAATAAGCGGAACATGTTGCTTGAGAATATGCAGGACTTAGCTAGGCAGACGGTCTGACCTGCAATGTGTGGATGGGAACCAACGCTCCACTAACTAAGCGATGGTGATAATAATATTGGGCTTACGAATAACTATTACTCCTACTACCTCCACAGTAAGTTGAAAATGTTGCTTGTGTATTGTGGCGTGATGGATGAATTGAACTCATGACGCCCGGTTAGGACCCAGACCCGATGACAACTCAGCCACTGACCAGTCAGTGTTTGTACATCACCCGTATATATATATTATTTATAGAGTTACCTTTGTAATGTAAATATACTAAGAATAAATTTAAAAAAAAAAAAGAAAAAAACGAATCGGTACCAAAATTTGGTTGTATATTTACCTAAAAATGAAATTCTAACGACTAAGCGTTTCGATTGTTTGTGTGGATAGCTAGCGGGTTGCTAGTCTAGGCACGGATATGAACCTTACGCTCGACATTGAGGAATGTCAGCGGGAATTTGTTCTAGAGTTGTTGAAAGCGACGGCCTCAGGCCTATAAGAACCTCAGTCGAATTAAAAAAATGGTCATCGGTAGTATGAGAAGAGAATTATACCTCTCATTACGTTTATACAAGGTGGCGCAAAATTAATCACCCTATCGGACGATGTTATAATTTTTGCAAATGGCGTCGTACGTCAACCATATTTGACATTTGTGAACTAGACAGCTGCCGAATACAAACAGACAAGAAATGGAGGCGCTATACTCCGCAAGAGCGTGGAATAATTGTGTCGATTTAAGCTTTAACGCTTTTAGCGATTTTGTGTTGATAGTCATCATGAGCGACGAGGCGCATTTCCACTTAAACGGTTACGCCAATAAGCAAAATATTCATTTCTGGGGCACTGAAAATCCGCGTGCCATGCACGAAAAGTCATTACGTCCACTCAAAGCCACTGTGTGGTGCGGCGTTAACGCGGGAGGAGTGATTGGGCCGTATTTTTTGAGGACGCCATTGGCATTACGGTCACTGTTACTGGCGAACGCTACAGGGCCATGATAAACGACTTCTTACTTCCAGAATTGGATGAGCGGGGCTTGGTCAACATGTGGTTTCAACAAGACGGTGCAAACACGCACACAGCACGAGCCACAATGGATATTGTGAAAGAAGCATTTCCTGGTCGCGTAATCTCTCGCTTTGGCGATTTGGTATGGCCAGCAAGATCGCCCGATTTAACCATCCCAGACTTCTTTTTGGGGGCTATTTGAAGTCGCGGGTTTATGCCAACAAGCCTCAGACAATCGCAGCCCTTAAGGAGAGTATTCGACAGGAATGCGAACAGTTATCAGCGGAAATCTTGCGGGAAAGTCATGGAAAATGCGACAAAACGGGCACAAATGTGTATCAACACTGGCGGCAGACACTTGACGGATATCATCTTTTTCACTTAACAGAAAAAAATTTAAAAGTCCAAATAAAGATTTCTATTACTCAAAATCATTTTTTTATTTAGTAAAAAAGTTATTCAAAATCAAAATTGGATGATTAATTTTGCGCCACCCTTTACGAACTGTACTTGTAGTTTTTAGCCTTTCATGTCCAATTTTATTGGTTTATAGATATTATAAGTAGTGACCGACCAAAGATTCGGTTTTGCAAGTTTCGGCAAAAAATCTAGTTTCTAGAAAATCTGCCGAAACCGAAACCGAAACTTTTTTATGCTTGTTAAAATTCGATTGTTTACTGTTATTTGGCTTATTTTTTACACTTATTTAGATAGCCAGCACGTGTTAAATTAGATAAATAAATAAAACTTATTTTTTATTTTATATTACCTACTTCTATAAAACAAACAAAATTTATAAAAAATAACAAAACATGTTAACTACTTCTTGGAACAAAAATTTGTCATTAATCAACACTTACATTATAAAGGAAGGACCTCATTAATAGAGTATTTTAATTTTTATTCGTTTACAATCGCAAAATTATTTTTATACGTGTTAAATGAAATAAAAAACAATAATTGTGAAAAACAGTAGTGTGTAAAAAATTATTTTTTTTGATATTATTGAAAAATGATTTTTTTTTCAAATACTTCAATTATTATTTTTTTTTATTTAATTTAACAAGTGTTAACTCTCTGAATAAGTGTAAAAAATAAGCCAAATAACAGTAAACAATCGATTTTTAAGATGTCTAAAAATGTTTCGGTTTCGGCCGAAACAGGGACAGACACCGAAGATTCGGTTTCGGTGGAAAGTACTGTTTCGGTCGGACACTAATTATAAGGCAATATTCCGCCTTACATTATATAGGTATATAACTACATAAATATATTTTTTTAATTGTTGTTCAGTATCAACATACGTACTTGTGTATTATTACTCTTGGAAAATGAGATTTACCCATTTTTGCTTGAAGGCATTTTAATTTGAAAGATAATGAACTAACTCAATTCTCGCAGATATTTTTTTCTAAAAAAATGTCAGTGTCAGCAGCCTTAATTAAATCAATTTTCTTTAATTCACCATGCAATTAGTCCAATCAACTTGCTTCACGGACTCAAATTAACTTTGTGCTATTCAGCAGTAGTAGTTAATATTATTAACAGGTAGAGGCCCCGTTTTTCACCCCAGGCGAAGAGTAATGAATGATAAATAAAAATATATATTTTAAAATAAAACAATAACTTGGCAAACACCACTTGTATTTTTTATATACTTATTGCCGACCGAGTTTGCTCAAACTGTAGCTTCTTCACAGCAATATACCTAATACTCTACTAAAATCTAACCAAAATCTACTAAAATCTAATACTCAACTAAAGTTTAGTGACGTGTTCTAAACAATATATTCTACTTTTTCACAGTGGGTTGAAAAAATGGGCTGAGCTCCGGTGAAGGAAGTAGCAGGAATTGAGAAGTATGTGTTCTTTGGCAATGGGAAATAACTAGTGACCGACCGAAGGCTCGGCTTCGGCTTCGGCAAAAAAATCTGCCGAAACTCTGCGTTCGTGAATTATCGTGCGTCGTTCGGCTGACTTCGGGTGAGTTTGTGGCTGATCGATCTGATCTGATATCTGTTCTGTTTTCATGCAACAGGTGACGCCTGTGTGTGTTTTATTAAATTTGAGGTCTGTTTCAAACAGATGGTTCTGTTTCAACGAGAGATGTTTCGTACGAACAAACAAAAAATATATGTTTGGATAAATTGAAACTTTACTATTTCCATTAAGTAGAATAAGGAACTCCAGTGAAAAATATTATGGCTTTAAAAAAATATTTTCATATAGACCAAGAAACGCTGATTCTGAATATATAAGTTTTATTTCATAATATTAAATGCAGAGTTTTTAATAAATTATTAAAAAGTGCATTTTTAAACCTCTTCGGAAAACACAGCGTTAAGTTGGCATTACTGAAATGGTTAACCGTGACGTCACAGTTAACCTGTCACCTGTGTATTGTATTGTATTGACATTTGAAATGACTTGAAGTGCACACGTACCTATGCAATTCAACATTTCGTGTTTTTGGTTTATTTTCATACTGTTTATAGAGATTTAGATAAATAATAGTTATTGTGTTTATTGAAACATAATTTAGGCCCTCAACAATTTACGAAAAGGGCTATATTTGCGGACAATCTGCAATAAATGTTGTCTATTTGAGGTTAAAGTCGTGTCATATTTTGACGTTTGTTTTTATGTATTTTCAAATTGTTTTTAGTATAGGGCTTTTTATACAAGTTGTTACACACTCGTCATGATCAGTGTATTATAAATACCAGTGTTTCTGTATGTATTATACATAAAACAATGTACCTACAAAGTAACACCTGACACAAAACACGATGTCACATGTATTTGCAATGAAAGAGATGATTTATTGTTTTTATATTGCACTTTGATTAAATACAATAACAGTAGCGGTGAAATGTGGACATTTTACCAATGTTTTTCTATATTAAAAGCAGTTAATCTTGAATAAAAAACACACCTCACACCTAAAAATCATTACAAAGCATTCCGCCATGATTATTCTGGGTTCTTCACAGTGTTGCCAACAGTTAGAAGTGAAATTTCCCTAGAATTTCACATTTACGCAATTACCTACGTAGCCACCTGATTGTGTAACACTAATCCTGTTATATGTTAATTAATATGAAAATTAATTGGAAAGATATCGGAACTTGGTAAATATACTAATAATACCGTGATTTTCCAAATAAAACACTTTTTGCTACGTGAAGTAATAATTTAAAAGTACGAATACACTCACCACTGAATTAGAAACTGAATTCCAAATTAAAAAAAAACACTTTGCAAAATAAAAATCATAAGCAACCCGCCGCTCATTTGTACCAAGCGTGGTATTTTGAAGACCCCCCCCCCCCCCCCCCCGAACGTGTCACGTAGTATGGGTACGTTCCCTAATATCATTTTGAGTTGTCAGTGTTAAAAATAACATGGCATGTAAGTACATGAAAAATAATTAAGATTCATAGGAATTCCAAAAAATATATATACGTATATATATATAAATAATACCAGTAATACTGTCATATATAATAAAATTTTTGCCAGAGTTCGAAATTTCCCTAGATTTTGTCCTGATTTCCCTTATCCCTAAAAAATATTTTTCTCCCCTAGATCTAGGGAAATTTCCCTCGACATAACATCACTGATTCAAAATGACAACTTAAAAAGTAAAAAAATTAGACCACCATAGATACGGTGCGTTTCTGGGAGTCTTTAAAAATTAAAACTTTGACAATTATTTTAACTATTAAAACTAACTATAAAAATAAAAATAAAAATGCAGTTATTTAAGTTTGAAGGTCTTTATTCATTAAAAAAAATAAAAAAATTGGACTGGAGTTCTCTATTAAAATAAAATTATCAATTATTTAATAAAAAAATATAAGCGCAAACCACTAAACTATATACTTTTTCATCAGAAATGTATAAAAAAACAACTTTTTAAAAACACAACTTTATATCTAAAATTATCTATGACAGTTTCCATAGATCAACTTTTGTTCTTTCTTATAAAATTATTCACAAAGGAAATGAAAGCCGCTTTTGCGCAAAAATCGACCCTTTCTAGATTCCGTTTGCCAAGCGATTTTTATGTCTATTACCTATATTCTTTGTGATAAAAGGCACAAATGTAATTTTCTTGGTTTGTGTGTATTACCTACTCTCAAACTAAGCTTGGAGAACGTTAATAAACCTGGCCCGAATGAGCCAGCCTGCTTTGACCTCATTACGGCCCCGTGGTCCACCCCAGTAAATGATAGTGTTGGTGTCCAAATTGGAATTGCTGGTCAGTTACCCTGAATTATATGCAGACACTTAATTATTATTCTAAAATATAATTTTATCCATTATTATACGGTAATATGACACAGATTTAAGTTAGCCATATACAGATTTAAGTTAGTTATACGTATCTATACAGATTAAAGTTAGCCTTTCAGATGCTGGGCGTACTGTAAAAGACCCGCAAATATTTCATATTACATAACTGCTAACCCTGTAGAAACAAATCGCAAGTGTGCCCCATGGTTGAAATTGGCAGCCACCTCTGGTCTGGAAACCCAAAATACCTGTGCAGAAAAAATGTACGTTTTCCTTAAATTCTCCTATCTAAAAACGGTTTGCAATCTTTACAGCACAGGCATCAGTTGGGAATACTGTATTTGTTTTACCAGTATTACAATGGAAGACGCTCCAAGAAACTAGCGTCATCGATTCCGGAGAACGGGTCATTTACACGACTCTATCTTGAGTTCAACAGCTCGGCAGTGGAACGATTTGCCGGCCTCAGTGTTTCCTCCCTTCTACGAAATGGGTCTGTTCAAGATCCATGTTTACTTCTTTCTCTCTTCGCAGAATTCCCCTAAGGATCCCTGAGTGAAATTATTTTCTTCTTTCTTATGTTATATGTATTTTCAATGTATGTCACCATGTATTTTCCACCATTCAGAATCGAATACTAGAGACGTGTTTGGTGACCAGGTCTGAATTGCCAGGTGCTTCCCCACCTTCCTCTTCACGTATCCTTCTCCTCCCCACTACCTTCAACCTCATAACAAATCCCGATTCGTGATACTAACCCTAGTATCACTGGCTTCAAACGGTTGCAAGCAGTTGCGACTCTTGTGAAGTATTCTGGTGATTCTCTTGTGAAGGACTGTTAAAAAAATGAAAAAAATGAAAAAAGTGTCCGTCATCAGGGTAAATCGAGGAAAATTAAAATAACGTTATCTACAAAAAGATATATCAATTTTTTTTATAAGAAAAACTCTCTTTTTATAACATTTGAAGGTTATTTCCATCAATGTACCTAATATATCATTGAAGAAAAAACTATTTTAGTGTTGTCTTCTTCTTTAATGAGATATATCAATGATTATTAGGATTGGTTAGTTTTTTGTAGACTAAGCTCTCTAAATTTGTCAAACAATAATATTGCATAAGAAAGATTCGCTCTAATGTAATCGCTTATAAATCATTGTTTTATTTCACTTTTTATTTTTTACACATATTTAAAAAAAAAACCTAAGGACATATATTTTTTTTAATTTTATCTATTGTTGAAAATGGTATGAACTAATGATATAATGAATGAGAACATTTTGTCTTATCTCTTAACACTTTGTTATTAACTCATTTATTTTTATCGCTTATTATTTTCTCTGTTTATCATTTTTTTTTAAATTTTATTATTTTGCTTTTACTTAACTGTTTTGCATGACCGATATTTGCGTGTGTTATTTTTTATTAAATTGTGAAATTATTAACCCCGATACAGGTGAACCCTAGTGGGGTTAATAATTACATGCTAAAAATATATGTACATAAATTGTGAAGAAGCAATAAATAAATAAATAAATAAATATTTAAAAAAAATCGGTTTTTAAAAAGTATTTCTCATTCCGTTCCACCAAAAATCAATTCACTCCCACACCGTGTGTCGCGCACGGAGGACCAAAAATTGAGAACCTCTGGCCAAGAGCTTCCCTAATGCCGTTATGTATAACCTATTGCAGGAGTCATTTATAACAGTTCTTAGTAGAAGGCAGCCACCATTATTGGGGCTTTGCCGCGACTATCTTTTGAGCGGGAAATTGCGAAAGCTGACTCTGCAATTTTCGACTCGAAGCATAAATCGTCATTACATTTGTCTAAAATACTGACTCAGTTATCTGGAATTGTTAATTTTTAATTGGTTCATTGTCCATTCACTTTGAAATTGAAAACTTTATGTTAATAAATAGCTTTACTACCTGATTTCACCCAAGACGTCAACATATTTGTATAAACATCAATTTTAATTTAGATTTTAATTTTTTGACGCGGAACTTTGAAAGTGGAAATTAATCCACCTCCCGTCATCCGATTGGGAATAAATTCGGTGTTTGGGCTAAATTCCTAAAAAATAAAACTAGTTATTTTTATACTAATTTGGGGTCGGGGAATCCGAATCTGAAAGAATAAGGCGGCGGCAAGCAATATTAACTGAATTAAACGACTTTAAAAAAATTTATACACATACAGGAAAATAGCCATTTTGGAAGCATTTTGATTCCTAGAAAATCAAACTAGTTATTTTTATACTAACTATGGGCCGGGGAATCCGAATCTGAAAGAATTAGGCGGCGGCAAGCAATATTAACTGAATTACACGACTTTAAAATTTTCTATACACACACACATGAAAATAATCATTTCGGAAGTATTTTGACACACGTAGTACAAAGATCATAGAAAAACAAGAAATATACAAAAACATGTGCCGGCAGTGTTACCAGCTCTCAAAAATATTTATCCCTATATCAATATGAAAATAGATAACAGCAGAAAAAACAGCAGAAAAACATACCTTATAAATCGACCAAGTCTTCTTCGTCCGTCGTATCCTTGTCAAACTCGCTTGTCTCGAAGGGTTCCTGTCGGATACGCGGATCATATAAGAGTCCAGCTAAGCGGTAAAACTCCAGAGTAGGATCCTTCAGGCGTTCTTTGCAACTTTTCAGAAACATGCATCGAGCAAGGTTGCCGGGTATATGCGCTTTAACTCTACCAGATGACGACATAGAAGACTTGGCTGCTCGCCAAGATGACTCGATGGCATTTGTATGGGCTCCAGAAACAGGGTCCTTGAAATTTAATGAATGATTCACCGTTTGGTGAACGTACCCTAAGGCTGACAAGCAATCATATGCCTTCCAGCAGTCACTGATAATAGTTGTACCCTTTTCGATCCATTTTTCAATTATGGGCATTAAAGTTTCGGAACTCCGAGACTCGACGGCTACCATAAACACACGACCGGAACCACGTTCATAGCCGCCAAAGACCCATTGTCCTTCAACATAATGCCCACGATGATATTTCCTCTTACCAAACTTGGATTCGTCAATTTCAACAAACTTACCAGGGCCGCCGATCTTTTCTAAGCGACCAAAGTAAGAAGCAAGTATAACTTCCCGGCAGAAAGAGGACCAGTCTACTAATGCTTCCTGCGCCAGCTCTAACTGTAAGCCAGTAAGCTGTAACGACGCACCTTGCACCCAAAAATTGACAAATCCTAAAATTTTCCAAATTGGCAATTGAGACCTTGCAAAAAACGTCCCGGTTCGAAACCCCACTCTTTTGTTGCAACACTTAGCCTTCTTCTTCTTGTTCAGCGCCGTCTTCTTGCCATGGCAAATCCATTGAAAACCACCGGTACTAAAAAAAACGTTTCTTTAACACACTTTATACAATAGAATATTCGCAGGTAAAAAATGCATAACAATAAAAAAAATATCTCACCGAGCTTCTTCCGACCTCAACTCCATCGCTTTCCCACAATCCGGACAATTGTAAGTGCCATTTTGCGGAATAAGACCCCATTCCACTAATTTGGCCAATATTTCATTGTTGTCACCACAAATCTCCAATATTTTCTTCAAGTTCATCATTTTTAAACCCGCCAAAACACTAATTTGAAATAAATGAAAACCACAGAAAAAATACATTTACGGGAAACTAATATACAGGAACATGTACTGGCAGTGTTACCAACTCTCAAAAATATTTATCCCTATATCAATAATTTCCGACACGATAATTCCTCACATAACACATTAACCTGATGAATTACGACTATCTCAACGGCGTATTCTTAAACCAAAAGTATGAAAATTCGTAGTCTTAAAAATGCGTAACCTAACCTAACCTAACGCTAGGTTTGTGTAACATGGTTTGTGCCCCTTTATACCGCCTGCTCGCGTCCCTAACCTAACCTAACCTAACGCTAGGTTTGTGTAACATGGTTTGTGCCCCTTTATACCGCCTGCTCGCGTCACGGCAAAAAAACATCCCTGTTTTCAAGTAGTTTAGCGGCTACGCTAGGTTTGTGTAACATGGTTTGTGCCCCTTTATACCGCCTGCTCGCGTCCCTAACCTAACCTAACCTAACGCTAGGTTTGTGTAACATGGTTTGTGCCCCTTTATACCGCCTGCTCGCGTCACGGCAAAAAAACATCCCTGTTTTCAAGTAGTTTAGCGGCTACGCTAGGTTTGTGTATCATGGTTTGTGCCCCTTTATACCGCCTGCTCGCGTCACGGCAAAAAAACATCCCTGTTTTCGAGTAGTTTAGCGGCTACGCTAGGTTTGTGTAACATGGTTTGTGCCCCTTTATACCGCCTGCTCGCGTCACGGCAAAAAAACATCCCTGTTTTCGAGTAGTTTAGCGGCTACGCTAGGTTTGTGTAACATGGTTTGTGCCCCTTTATACCGCCTGATCGCGTCACGGCAAAAAAACATCCCTGTTTTCAAGTAGTTTAGCAGCTACGCCGGGTTTATGTAACATGGTTTGTGATACAAAAGTGAGTAAAATTTATAAAAAAAGAGTACTTAAAATCTAAACATGTTATTTTACGTTATAAATATTACTGCTTAATGGCAACACTTAATTTTGTGTGGTAAAAACATCTATGTTATCGTGTTTTTCTATGATCTTTGTACTACGTGTGTCAAAATACTTCCGAAATGATTATTTTCATGTGTGTGTGTATAGAAAATTTTAAAGTCGTGTAATTAAGTTAATATTGCTTGCCGCCGCCTAATTCTTTCAGATTCGGATTCCCCGACCCCAAATTAGTGTAAAAATAACTAGTTTTATTTTTTAGGAATTTAGCCCAAACACCGAACTTTAGCCTCCGATTGTTGTCGATGAAAATTCAATATTTCAATTTTTGCTGGCAATCATGCACAAACATACGGAAATACATGCATTTTTCTTAAATTCGTAAAAATTGAAGTACTTTTAAACGAAATAAATGTCGATTTCAAATCGAAATTTGGCAAAGTTGGTAAAGCTGTGGATTCCGATCACTGCGAAGGAAGGTTCAAACCTCAGTAAAGCCAAATTAATTTATTTAAAAAAAATTTAAACGACATTTGAATATAGATAGAATAAAAACTGTTTTTTCTTTTCTTATTAAACACTAGCTAAAATCCCTGGTGATGCCCGGGCTTTACACAAAGTTTTCCAAACAAAATGTAGACTTAGCAACAAATATAATTATTATAGTTGATTAAAATCCTAGACCACCCCTCTCCCCCTCCCCAATATGTTGTGTATATAAACCGTAGACTAAGAAATATTTGTACCAGTCTGAAGATGGCTTTAACGAGCTGAAACCGGTTACGGTCGAATAAAATTAAGTGGAATAAAGTTTTATATTCGTTTTATTATAATATATTATAATGTAATTCCACCATGAATTATCACTCTCAAAAATAGAAATATTAAAATGTAGACGATGTATGTTAGAAGAAGTCGGGGACGCCCGAGGAAGACATGGCACGATCAAGTGAATCAGATACTTGAGTCGGGCCACGTCAAAAGTCAGAATAATAGAAGAGAATGTATGAGACGATGTATGAATGTGAGTGAGGCAAAGAGTGTGTGCCAAGACCGAGTTGTTTGGCGGTCCGTCATCTCTGCCTACCCCTGCGGGGAAACGGTGTGATGGTTAGTTAGTTAGTTTTTAGACAATGTAGACCTTCCTCTTTTTTGAAGGTCACATCTGCAAAATTTCATCAATCTTGGCCTAAAACTGTAGATTCCATACAAATCAAATCCACACCCCCCTCTTGCCAACCCGCTCGGACACCTTTATATATTATATATTTCAACCAATTTATATTAAAACCTTCTTAATGAATCACTCTATACATTGCATTGGTGAAAACTGCACGAAAATCCGTTCAGTGGTTTTTGAGTTTATCGCGAACAGACAGACAGACAGACGCGGCAGAGTACTTTGTTTTATTTATAAAAAAATATATATGTGGAGATTTCGATGACAATTCAACAATATGCAACTTCATCACTCCTTTGAAAATTCATTTAAAGTGAAGAAGTAAAAAAATGGTAAAATAAGTTACGTTCGGTTAAATTACGTTTTTTTTATCGTTTTTAATTACTTTTCAAAGAGATGTTGAAATGTCACTTTGTTGAGTTATCATGGAATCAAACATTTCACAACTAGTCTTGTAAGACATGTAAAAAAGAGCATTCTGAAATAAATCAAAGAATGTGTGTGGTATTTTCCTGTCTTCAAATTTTTTGCATTTCGTTCAGGAAAGTTTTTGAATGGATATTTAATAATAATAATAAGATAAGAGGGGCGATTTAAGAAATAGGTATAGATGTAATATATCTAAAAAGCCAAAAGAAGTTTTATCTATTTCTGTAACGTTAATTTTACCTGTAATAATTTAAGTTTTTTTTTAAATCTCCTGCAGATTATTGATTCGATAACCACCGATTTCTGCATAAACCCTTCCTTTGTCAATAAAGGGCTACCTTATTAAAATACAGAAAGAAATATTGAATTCAAGAAATAATAATCAAGATTGTTTTTTCGAAGTTCGTTAGATTTGATTGACAATCTAATCAATGATCAGCGCCATTAGGATTTTTCGAGATTTGAACGATCATAGGCTTATTTCAACATTATATTCATTATATTTCGACATTAATATTATGTTAGACTCACACAAGCTGTTATATAACACAATACTATAGCACCCATGTGAGACTAGCTTAATCGTCATGCTATTAAGGTTATGTAGCGTTTAATATTATTATGTGTTGCATTTAATCGCTGATTACCAAAAAAATCTTATTTGAAATAAAAAATAAATATTATATCTACTTTTTTCACCAAAATTCTTATTAATGTTATATCAACAGTGATGGGGGTAGCAAATGTAAAGTCATGCAATGTCCATATGTTTCCACGGTGTTTTAAATATAATTTTCTCCAAGTGCAAAGTCGTCTCTTCTCCAAACTTTATAATTAAAATGTGTTTATCGGAAGTGACCTGCCAGTAAGTATGTTTTAGGTAACTATTTTTAATTAATAAAATTAGATAGAGCCTAAGAATTCATAATAAATTGTACAGCGCCCTTGGGGTGATTTCTCACACAAACATCCAATTATTATTATTTAATATTATTAGCCTTATCAAAAAATATCCCGAAATTTGTTGCGCTTCGCCCTTCAGTTTTGCAGAGAACTGTTCGCAAGTCCATCCTGTCTCGCGGGAAGCGAGGTTTAGGGGTTGAAGCAAGTTACGGGAAGGTATGGGGCAAATTAGGGGAAGGTAGTGGAAGGTAGAAGAAGGTAGAAGGAAGGCTAGAAGTTGGGGCTGGCTAGAGGAAGCCTCTTTGAGACATGTTTTCACGGTATTTTAACAATTTTAACGAGTCCGCTTATTTATTTGGCATGGTTAACCTAACAAGAACTTATCTGTTTATTATCCCAAATGTTTTGTAGACCGCAAATATAACAGTAACTTATTTTCGAAGTTTTGGAAAAAAATTAAATCAATCGTGGTCTCACTAGATATTGCTTTTACCTGCATGTTATCTTTGCTTTCGCGAAGAGAGATCACGACAATGATAAAAGTTTTTATTGTATGGTAGGTATCCGAAAATCGTGCATAAACTATTTGCGGCCCATTACAGAGCAGGTTGTTGTGATAGGTTAGGTATGCATGTATAAAAGGTGACAGTATGCTCATTGAAGAGAGCTGTCAGTGTAAATTAATATTTGAGACAGGGCGGAGCTGTTTATACCATAACAACGACTATGGAAGAAATATTGCGAAGTTATATTTCAATTTTCATATTATTGTGAATTTATATATTTTTCAAAGATTTATATTGTAAAGTGAAGCATCCAGAACCTGGAGATTTGTGGCCCCAACTGCGACGAATTAGTCCTTGTTTCCTATACTGCAATCCGGACTTATCTTATGTTCGGGAAGCCCAGATTTGAACCATTGACTAATACTGTCCATCAGGTTTGGCAAACGCATACAAAATTAAACGTCCCATATAAACATAGCGGTTGACGAAGTTTTGGGTACTTGTCCTTCGAGTGTATGTCGTGGGGCTTGGCTTGGCTCTGCAGCACCTCAAAACACCATTAATACTGTGGAGCCGCTGTTTTGCGACACCAATAGTTTCAGTATTACCCTGGCGAAAGACCACCATTCAGATTCGAGAGGAAATGGCTTTAGCCGTGTTTGATGTTCAGATCTAAATACCCGGGTATCTTTACCTTTCTTCTTAGAAGTTGCTGCTAAGCAAGCGAAACGTTGCATGATATGACAATTTGTGTTAACTAGATCAAAGAAGCCAGCTACGTTGCAGGTTATCTCCTTCTCCTCCCTAATTCGCTTCCGTCGTATAGGTCAAGTAATGCTCCTACGGCCTACGGCCTCCTCGTGATGTTTTAGTGATTATGATATTATTATATCAAAGCAAAAACATTGTCACTAGAAAATACGTGTGTCTATTTTGTAAGTATTGTTGGAATAGAGATTCCAAATTCAAGGTGAAATAGAAGGAAAATTGAATGTCAAAATGTTATATTTCCATTTTTTTATTAAACCCCTCCCCTAAGCCGGTTCCTCGCCTCAGATTGAGTGATATATGACATCAAACGTGATGTGAATGGAAGGGATCAAAACACGGGCAAATCAAAGAAAGAAGACGAATCGACCCCGCTTATTTTAAAATTCAAATTCAGAAATACGTGCAGCAATTTTGATATTTTCTTGATATTCCGTCAACTTATGAAAACTACCTGATTCTTCCCCCTTTTAGAAACTCGTGTATTTTTCCAAGCCTTATGGAAATCAAACGTATTCAACCCTATTTTAATTCGACCATTTGACATTTCGTCTATCTGTAAATTAGTGTGTTACGTTCCGGTTCCGGTTCAAGATAGTGCTCTTTTTGGATACTATCTTTTTACCCCACCAGAGTTTGCATGATTGTTGTTCCTACTACGAGCTGTCAATTCAAAATACTCCATATTACGGAACCTGCCGGCCTAAAGAAATTTTGAAATCGAATTTTCATTGAAATGATGACATTTCTTTAGATAAAATGTATAATTATTATTGAGTGTAAATTAAGATATTAAAGAGTTTATAATTAAGTAGGTAGATATCATCTACTTACAAATAATACATACTAAAAAAATCGACTGTCTGTAATGTGCAATGGTAGTTATACCAACGTGAAATTTGGTTCAATTAAAAGTAATAATGTTTCTATCTACAACATATTTTAACACCAAATTACTTGTATTACCATTTACAAAATTGGAACTGATTCTCACGGGCTTACGCCAGAATTCTAATACTATTAGAGAAATTTTAAAGAACGCAATATTCCTCGTAACAATATAAATACGGATATAATTCAGGTTACTAACAGTGATTTCGTAATATTTGTATGTAGGTTTTATGCTAAATATCTTCTCACAATCTTTCTATTAGTAAGTCCGGAGTTATACTACAGTGTATACAACTATAATAGCTAAAAACCTATTTATCTTTATTAAGTTTTATACTAAATTCGCCAATCTTACAATGTTCAACTTAAATTATTACCATAAGTACATAAGTTTTGTATTTTGGTAGAAAGCAGTCACTTTGTGGTTTGACATATTAATTAAAGGAAAACAATCACTTTGTTTGTAACCACGATTTATTGATTTAATTTTTATTTACCGACCGGTTTCGCTTAATACAAGCATCTTCAGTGTATAAATTAAAACTGATGAAAAAATACATTGTGTGAGCTTATATATACATACAGACAGAGACAAAACATAATATAAAGTAAGAGTGAGAGAGTGTAATTAACATCCTACATAGTGATAGAGAGAAAGAGACGGGTATATCTAATGAATAATTACATTATATCTACCGGGACAAAACGTCATTTGAACAGGTGATTAAGGAATAAAGTGGCTACGGGTTTTTTTCTAGTTTATGGGAAATATTCCTAATATCGGACTGTTGGACACATTTAACTGATTATGAAGGATTTGGGTTTTTGTTTTAACGGCTTTCTTTATTTCGAGTGCTTCAAAATTATTAAGCCTGTTACCATGACCATTTCTGTGTAAAATCTTAAGACTGGTGTTTTGATTGAAGGTATGATCTTTATCAATAAGGTGATTAGCGAATTCCGAAAATCCATTATTATTTAAGCATCTAAGATGCTCTTTGATTCTAATATTGACATTACGCGTCGTTTTACCTACATAAAATGATGAACAATCATTACAATCTAATTTATATATTCCGGAATGACTTAGTTTTTCGTCCTTATCTTTCGAATTAATTAAAAACTTTCCTAAATTATTGTTTGTGTAAAATGCCGGTCTTATTTCGGGAGGTAGATTTTTTACACTGCAGGAAGAGAACTGATTAATGAATAAAATACGACGCATTATATTCATCCAACAGTCCGATATTAGGAATATTTCCCATAAACTAGAAAAAAACCCGTAGCCACTTTATTCCTTAATCACCTGTTCAAATGACGTTTTGTCCCGGTAGATATAATGTAATTATTCATTAGATATACCCATCTCTTTCTCTCTATCACTATGTAGGATGTTAATTACACTCTCTCACTCTTACTTTATATTATGTTTTGTCTCTGTCTGTATGTATATATAAGCTCACACAATGTATTTTTTCATCAGTTTTAATTTATACCCTGAAAATGCTTGTATTAAGCGAAACCGGTCGGTAAATAAAAATTAAATCAATAAATCGTGGTTACAAACAAAGTGATTGTTTTCCTTTAACATAAGTTTTGAGTTACAATATTACGTAAACTGTTATATCAACATATCTGTTGAACTTTATTAGGTTCTAATACTTAATTTACTACTTAAAATATTCAACTCAAACCATTACCTTACGTTATTTTCGTTGCAATATGAAGTACTCTTTTATATCAACATATCTGTTGATCTTTATTACTCAATTCACCACTTTTACAATATCCAACTTTATAAAATCAGGCTACAAGACATGACTTCTGAAACCTCCGATCCGGGATGTTGAGAGGATAATACTATATAGGTACCACCATTACGGTTGTATGCAGCAAAATACTCGTATCTAAAATTCATACTACGATTCCCGCACGAGGAATCGAATTTGGTATATCACCCTTAAGCGGAAGAGCTTTGAAATTAGCGGCGGAAACAGCTAAAACTGAAGCTTTTAGAAATTTACAGATGGTAAACCAAATAGGTGGTGGGTAGGTACTACGTCTTCCGGCAAGATAACATGCGCCCTAAATTATATTTCCAAGAATCCAAAGCGCGGAAACTAACTTCAACGAAAGTCGATAAACCGACGTTATAGAAGTTATTAATGCCTGTAAACATCAGATGACAGGCAAATCGCGTAGATGTACCTCCGTACATGCTGTTATATACAACGAGAAAATAAATCGTTCCAAATCGACCAAATTGTTATATATCGATGGTTCCATAATTCTGTTTTGACTCGACCAATATTCATTAATAATGGTATCAATGTGATACCCCGCAAAAGTGCACCTGTCTGTACAATGTAAAGAAAGGGAAACTATGTCGCCAGTGTCGCCACCCGATTGGGCAGCGCTGTAGTACTGTCTGTCTGTAAATTTATTTGTGTGTTCCGTGTCCGGTCAATCGTATGAAGATGATAGCTGTGTTTGATAGTACCTTTTATTCCGCCGGAGCGCATAAATGTTGCGACTTGTCAAATCGGAGTAATCAACATTATGTGAAGTTTACTGTTCACAGAACCACTGGAATAGGTTTTATTGGAAAGTTTTTGTATTTAATTTCAGTCAATTCTATGCTATTAATGAATAAAGCATAATATTCAATCATAGTCTTTTAAAGGATTAATAACGTCACTCAATTTTTTTAAGATTCTCGTTTCAACTAGAAAAATGAGTTGGTAAAATGTACCATTATGATAGGATATTTATAACTTGAAATTTGAATTCGTCGAAAGAATTTTTTTTTAGCTTCAAGTAGCTTGTTCCATTGTCTGAGATGAATTCATCTTAAAACAAACAATTTTCCTTGAACCTCATCGTATTACGTCCCCAATGTCTTTGTAAATACTTTAGTGTTTCTGTATCCCCTAAAGAAATTCTATTTTGAAGTCTTACGTATGATAAAAAAAACCGCCCCTAACAATGGTAAGCTGGTAGGGTATGCCCCAAGGTAAGCAAATAGCAGAATTCGTCATTTTGTCCAAAGCTGTGTAGCATTTGTCCTCCAAACAAGATAAAATATTTGCACAGTGTGGTCCCAAGACTGTTGACTTGTTTCCGCCTCGCCTGTCATATTCAGCCGAATGTGTGTGGGCCGTGTTTTTATTGTGAATATTTCTCTTTAAAAGCAAGAAATTCTAAAAAGAAAACCAATTAGACATGTAAAAAAACCTTGGTGATATAAAAAGTAGAACATCGTTTGCGGTAATTTTATCATTAACGGTGATGGTCCCTTCCGGGTAAATGCAATGCAAATTCGTAAAGTACAAGTTTGGGTGAATTTTTGGTATCTGATTCTGCCCCGTTTCAATTTGCTACAGTAAAAGTAAAAAATGTCAGCGCTTGCAACAGAATTTCGCAAAAGAGCCTTTTAATTTCCACAATTTTAAATGCATTCAGGGGAGCTCAGTCTCTCGCAGAACGTTATGAAATATGTACAAGTATATTATACTGTCAGGATTCGTAGCGTTTTCCCCGCTGCCGCCTGCCATTGCATGTGAATGCTCGCATCTTTCACCCCACCAAGAGCAGGTGTTCTTCTCATAATATTTTCTCCTAAACCCTATTCGCTAGACCATGCCCTTGCCACGAATGTGGGGGCTAACTTTCCCGAATATATAAAAAATCGCATGGGAAATTAGGATGCAAAATTCCCTTGTATGATTATTTGCTTTGCCAGAACGTTTGCTTTCGGGCAGAACGTTAAAAAGAACTAGTTGTCCCCCGAGTGATTTTGAATGTGATACAATCATAGTTCCCAGTTTCCGCCGCCAGCCGGCGCTAGTTGTAGTCCTCGGGAGAAATCTTGATGGCATGCATATTTTCGTACTTTCGGCATCAAGGAAGCTTACGTTCTATCAAGAACTATAGGACCATCGGAAGTATGTATACCTTTAGCGTATTTGTTTAACTTAGTTTATTTTATTTTATTTGGGAATCCAGATACCGGATAAGAGTATAATATTGAAATGAAGCGTGATGATATTTACGTAACATTAATTTTACCAATTTTATAACATAGAAGTGAGTTTAGTGATTTGAAAATGTTAATTAACCTTTAAGTACTAGCGCGCGGTCAGAAGCCAACGAACGAAAGACTTGTTTTTGACACTATTCGTGCAAGACACAAGTTTGTTTACTGTGCGCGAAACAAGTGTGCCCTGACTGTGCTTACAATTTAAAGTGGTCATTTCATTCAGGTTTATGTACCATATTAAAATTATACCAGTCAAGTAAAAAATACAATTTTTTATTATTCTGAGAAGAGTTTTCTTTGTGTTGTTTTTATTATTTAATTCAAGCCAAATATTATTATAGATTTATGTTAAAACATTAATAAAGTTGTTTTTCTTTCAATACTTAATTTTTCTAAAAACCATTTATTTTTCATCATAATGCAAAGGCAGTCATTTAAAATATAACTTTCTTTAAAAAACACTAGGTACATGGTGTCGGTACTAACAAAAAAATTAGTTATAAAAAATGCACGTCGGTACTTAAAGGATAAGAAAGATTACATAATAAATGATAATAATTAATAGTTAATTTTTGTACATAAAATTATGAAAAACCAAATGCCAAAATACTTTAAGGATGAAATTGTTTTTAATAGAGACATTCATAATTACGAAACAAGAAATATAAACAGAGTTCGATTGCCACAAATGAAGAAATCAAAATCACAGAACTGCCTAATGTACAGAGGACTAAAGATGTATGATGAAATGCCTGAAAGTATGAAGAATGACGAAAGAATGAAGAAAGAATGAAGAAAGAATGAATGTATTTAAAAAGAAATGTTATGATTACTGTAAAAATATTTAAATTTATCAAATGAAATGTTACATTGGGCTTATTAGTTTATATTCATGTAATATAAACTAACTCAATAAAAAAATTAAAAAATTAAAAAAATTAAAAAATTAAAAATTGTGGAAATAGGGAGGGGGTAGGATGAGGGGTTCGGTCTAGTTGAAGTACAGTAAATATTCTAATAACAAAAATGCATAACCCAGAAATGAGGTTTTTTGAATGGTGGTAGGATTCATTTAGCATCAATAGTTATGAAGTATTGAGAGATCGCCTGTGTGACTTTAAGCAGTGTGATGTGGAGTTAAAAATATCAAAATGTGAAGAGTGTGTATACATGATACTATACAACGAAATAGGATCATGTTTTAGATATAGAAATGTACATAGACTTGTTATGTGTGGATGTGGAGGCGATGTCAACATAGAAATGGAATAATTAACAAATAAGGTTCTTCCAAGAAGGAATTCAATACTTGGGATATCTCTCTTCATTGTTGTGGTTCGTAGATTTTTGGTAATACGCACTATCCGACTGTCAATCCCTGGGGTAAAAAGAAGGTGGGTATATCTTTTAACGTGCGTTACTATGACTACAGTTTGTGTATCTTAAAGTCTGGCTGGTTTGTGTCATCCCTAAATATAAAACATTTGTACTTTTACATGACATATACACATTTTATGGTCTTGGTCGAAAATAATATTTTTATTGGGCGTAGAAAAAAAGTTGATTTTTAGATATTATATTCAGACTAAAACCCCTCTAATTAAGTATGTCTTGCCTAATGCTTTAAGAAGACGTGGGTTTTCTTCACCATATTTTCGCTTCACATCATTTTATTTTATTTCACTTTTATTATTGTATTTCCGGCCTTCAAAGAAGAAAGTCTTGCCTCAAATAAAGAATTGTAAAGAATAAAAGAAAGGAGAATTCCTTGATTTGGTCCCAAGGGCGGAGTATGGTTGACAAAGAATATTTAAACCGATATACTGAGAATTTATTAAGATTTTCCCATGGGAGTTCGTGCGAGGTGCACGTTAGGTACAAAAGTTAATAATTTTCCATGAATTATTTACTAAACTGGCAACACTGGCAACAGTCCATAGTCCACGTATTTTTATATTGTGCGATTAAATATCACTAAAACTGCATTTATTCTCATTATACTGTACTATGACTGTTTAAATATATTAAATAACACATGTTTGTAAATGGCACTTTGTGCCGTAAATTTAAAATAAATAAATAAACGTAGAGAAGTCCTGTGTTTTAAAACGGCCGTTTGGCATTTTTTCTGTCTGTCAATTTTTTTGTACATTCCGTTTCCGGTTTCGAAAATCTGCTACATTCACTTTAACCCGAATACTCTCCGAGTACAATACAACCACGCACATAGGGCGCTGTTCGGCCTACCTTGGCGATGCAGTGCCTTGCAAATGTTCGCAGAAGGAAGGGTACATGGGTTCGCTGCTTAGTATACAAATACTAAATATGTTTTCATATGTATTTTATTTTATCTTTTATCATGTATTTTCTATTTTAT
The DNA here is from genome assembly GCA_929108145.2 of Limnephilus rhombicus. NCBI lineage: Eukaryota > Metazoa > Arthropoda > Insecta > Trichoptera > Limnephilidae > Limnephilus > Limnephilus rhombicus. The sequence continues at coordinate 45,714,798 of OV815278.1, forward strand.
GTAATTATTTCTTCTTAGTAAAAGAAATATACAGTATTTATATTTTATTTAATCACAGCGTAATTTGTAAATTTTATATGTAAAAGCCCCGAAAAAGGGCGTAAATAAATAAATAAATAAAATGTAATTTTTGTTTATGTATACTTTTATATGGCTGACAGAATATTGCATTCACCACTTTGTTCGGCCGAAATAAACCATTATTCAATAAAGCCATACTTTGAAAGAACTTTTTAAAATTATGGTACCTAGTTGCAAAAGGAATTGTCGATGAGAAAATGTCTTTTCTTTGGACAAATTATATGATTTCTTATTTAACATATAATTTATTAAGTGTTAATTTACGATTGTTAATAATTCATTGGCTGTGTATCTACGTATCTACTTACAAATTTCATAATTTTAGAGGAAAGTTTGGTACTGATTTAATAAACAGAAAATTAGAAACCTACTTTATTTAATGTAATAATAGTTATTTAATAAAACCGTGAGGGATGTTTCCTCCCACAAAATAAGTGAATTGAGAACCGTTCCATAAAATAACATCAAAATAAAGTACGTTTCATTTCCAAAATCCGGATTATTAATTACCTATGTACTAGGGATAATTGCTTAAGAAGTTGAAGCCTTTGGAAAATGGGCCGTTACAATACGAGCAGCCATTTTATTAATTCATTACAAGACAAAGTTTAAATAATCCACTTAAAACTCTTTGCCTTGTGCCCGGCTTGGATTATTTAACTAAAGAGGATAAAAACATGGATGAAAGGGAAATTAAATCACATCCAAAATTGTTCAGTTCTACTACATAATTTATCATTCAATTTCTTAAATGACACAGAAAATCCGACGTGTAACTCTCGAAAAGTAAGTTTTTGCCTGATACCAGTTTTTCTGGCTTAATTTTGTAGTAGACGTAACTCTTTTCTATTGTGAGCTGTGGAGCTTTGAAGTCATGTTTTAATTGTCTGAAATAAGGCTTATAGATGAATTCATATTTTTATTGTTCTACAAGAAAACAAAAGAATGAAAAGAAACCGTTGAAATTTTTTTTAATGTGAATACCGTGCAAGATTCCCTCCCGCTTGAAGCTATTAAGGCTATGGTATCAGACGATGGAGTATGGTGTGGGGCTGGAAGGTGGTGTGGAGGGGAATAAGATGGGAAGAGGAAGGTGGGGAAATACATGGCTATTCATAACTAGTCACCATTACGGCTAAAGCCATTTCAAGTGAAGCTTCACTTCTGAATGGTAGTCTTTCTGGGAGTATCCACTCTGGATCGTGCGTCAAATATACCTAATATTAATTTAAATTATTAAAATGTGAAATTAAATCATCATTAAATATCAAATAAAATGTACTCACACACGCTGAGATTTGAACCCGTGACCTCCGGATTACCAGTCGAGAACCTTATCTCTCGACCACGGCTGCCGTCAAATCTACTGAGCAATGGAATGGTGCACAAAAAGAAGAAGATTGAGAGATATGAAATTACGAATGTTAGAGGAGTGTTCTAGTATTTAAAGTGACAAAATCAATGCGAAAATTGTGAAAATGTTTAATAAAACACGACTCGTTTAAAATAGAGCAAAAATCTCGCGAGGGTTGTCTTTAACAGTATTTCAAGAAACACTGAATTTTTTCATACACATTACTTGTAAAATAACTGAAACAAACGTGTTTATAATAATTTTTGGAGCATACTTTGCGATTTTTTTTCTATTGAGGGAATTTTATATAATTTGCGTTTCGGCGCGACGAATGTCTAGATATTATCTTCAAAAATAACAAATATTTTTTTGAGAGCTTCAAAACTTCAAATGTTTAAGGGAGGTTTGCAAGAAATCGGTAGTAACGGCGTCTGAAGAAGTTTAATTTGAATGTGTTGTTGGTGCCTTTGTCAAAAAATTTTCATTAACCTGTCTGCTTATTTAGGAATAAATACATCCCAAAATACGTAATCGCGTTATACTTTCATAAGACCAAAAATGTCATTTTAAAAGCTATATATCTCTCTTCCTCTCATGCAAACATATGTATTTTTCTTTTAACCAGAAAGAGAACGAAATAATGCTTCTTATTGTCTTTGAAATATGAAAGCTATCTTGCATAGATATTTTATAATCTCGATCCAAAGTGACGGTTTCTGATTTTTCGCGCAAAACTGAGGCTTCCGGATTGTGAAGTGCGAATATATTGAACCAAGCAGACGAGTTAAGGTGATGCACCATGTCATGTAGAATTGGGGATCAGACCGCTGACAATAACACTCATAATTTAGATGGCGATAAGGTTTAATCCAGTTTAAGTATTAAGATTCATTTTATTAAGGTTTATGGTTCCCGTTTAACATCATCAGCCTGTTTTGATTTATTGACGAATAAAACATCGCCAAAAACCGTGTTTTATTTTATTTTGCGAAGCTCAGGCACAAATAATTAAATGTTTTACGGAAATTTTCTAAAGAACTTACGATTCCATATTAGGAATACAAAAAAATTTAACAAAAGGGGGTTAGTGAATAGGAAATTTTGAACTTTAAAGATGTTTTTTCTGACCTGACAGTTGTTATTTTTTTGGGCTTATAAAAAGACTAATCAAAAAATACTCGATTATTTCAAACGTAATGTAGGGGCGTGTAAATAGCCCCAGACACGAGAGAATACTACCCTATGTAATTAATGAAAGATGAACTCTTCCCTATGTGACACAAAACAGATTATACAGCAATTCCAAAATCCTCAGTGAAAACAAACAAATACTCACTCAGAGAATGTAGCTCTCCACACGATGTCCAGACAAACGACACTAGTTTCCTTCGAATATTAATTTTGCCAAGGCAGTTTTGCAATTTTGTACAATCTCAACAGATGTTTATCACAGGAAGAAAGTTCACACAATCAATATGAATTTTGCAAATTAATAGTACGAGCCAAAACCTCACAACAATAATTCAATTATGGGTGAATTATTTGATTATGACTGACATCTATTGGCTTCAACCAACACTCACGTCGAAAGTAATTGCCTGCTCCACAGAGGTCAGAAAGTGCCTGAATTCACTGAATTACAATGTCACATAGGGAAATTCAATATAATACAACCACCATAGATGGCGCCCCCATGGTCCCATAGCATAAATTATTAATTTAAATGAGACTAATGCCCAAATGTATTTAAATATATTTTATGGCGCGTATCCAGGTAAATATGTGTTTTACTCGCACTATTTAATTCTAATTTTTAATCACATCATTTTACATTGCTTTGTGGTGCAACACCTTAAAATGCCACTCATGTTTAAAGTAAGTCAAGACGTTTTTACCAATGCAGCTCAAAAGTAAAAAGAATACTGTTCAACGCTTTCCGTACCTCGCTCTACACATCAGAACTATGGGTTGACTGCACTGCATCCCAATGGCATAAGTTAAAGGTTGCTTACAATAACGCTTATCGCCAACTTTTCTGCCTACCGAGATAATGCAGTGCTACGGAAATGTTGCTGGAGGGACGAGTGCACACTTTCCGAGCACTTCTCTGCCACCGCATGGGGAGTTTATGGCGCAGGCTACGCCAATCGAAGAATGCGATCATCACCGCCATGACTGCCTGGATGGAGTCCCCCCTGATGGCCCTCAGACGACGATGAAATACCCTCCGTAAATAGCTGCATGAACTCATTTTAGTTTTTATTATTTTTTTAGTTTCATTTCTCATGTTTTTTATGCTTATTCGATTTGCTTTATTTATGTGTTGTTATTTACTTTTAATCTTAACCTATTATTTGTCGAATTTCTTTTGTTATTTCAAAATATAGAATAAATTGCATTGACTACCTCTGTACACATTTTGGAATAATTATTATCATGCATCTATTATTATTATTATTAAAGCAATGTTTTCAAAATAATTTTATTTTTGCGCTTTTTATTCTCAGATCCAGCAACTCTAACGGCAATGTGTGGTAATATCTAGAAGTAAAATCGGTAGGCACTGGTAAAAAATCAATTATATCTTCTGGATTCTCTTCCGCAATGCAAATGATTAAAAATTCAGAAAAATGACCTGTCCCATGGCACCCATTACAAAACTTTATTTCTATTAAGCCTACATAACAAACTCTCCGTCGTTTCATCGTCGTTTGTTATTTCGACTTTCCTAGCTGATTCATTCTGACTTAAATACAGGCTGAAGCATTTTATCAGCATTCCAACACTACGTCTAGTTCTCCCCTCCACGGGACATTTTACTGCCAATTTAAGGCATGTTTTGATAAACAAAACTTTGAAGACGTTAACGTCAAAACTTTCAGGCGACAACGAAAATCGGAAAGTCGAAAGTTAAGAGGTGACGTTTTGTTTTCAAATAAATTTATATAATTAGGTAATTTCATTTTATAAACTTTTTATTGTTTTGCGCCTTGGAAAATACCAATGTCGTACTCGTACATAAAATGAACATTGATATTTGTAAAAACAATTAAATTAGAGTGACGAATATTTTAAATAAGTTATGAAGAAGGTTTTAATCAAGAACTAACTAATATTCACCAACAAAATTTGACTTATGTCTACGAATTTATCATATCGGTGATTGGCACTCGTGAGGCATGATGTTAACTTATTTAGACCTATCCCATTTCTAGAAATGGGATAGGTCTATGCCTTAATAATCTAGAAGCTCTTGAAAAATAAATAAAACCAATTTACTAAATAATTTGCTAATAACAGCTATTATTTTGTTAACTAAATTAGCAAATTAAAAACTGTAAGTCACCTTTGTTAACCATCTTTCCTTCTTATTTCGACTCCTGCCACTGTCTACCCCCCCCCCCCCCCCCCCTCTCTCCCCTAAATCATCAGCGACTATAATGATTTATTCCATATATGTTCAGCTATTTGCGCTAAAATGCATAACAGAAAACTTTGTAGCTCCATTTTAATCGGCTTCGCTCGGTGTGAGCGGTATGCAACGCGTTTTGATAAAAAGATAGTATGTAGCTCTGGGAAACCTTATCATCATTCTTTCCACCATCAAATGGGTTTAGTGGAAAACTTTATCATCTTATCTACTGTAGGTTAGTGGTAGTTTTCGATATCATTTCATTTAATGCCCTTCTCAGCTCGTTACGAAGCTGCAACATAACTTCCATTAGACTTGGGAAATATGACAGCGATGCGTTGGCAAATTTTGGCACGGATTTCGATTCGTTTGGATTTTCTTTGGCACAGCGATGACGTTGCAAGCATTTCGGCATTGGCACGCTTCGGCGCGGAGATTTCGACTTATGGACATTGTTATGGTTTTTGTTTTTTAACGGAACAGTTCGCAAAGTGACAAGTGGATGTACAATTATTTCTGACGTATAAGTTTTATTTGCGAGCCAATTTATTAAACTACGCTGCCTTCAATTTACACATTGTGTTATGCTTGCAATAATTCATCTCAGTCCATCTTTTCTATTCATTTTTATTTGATCATCGCAAAAGAGTACAAATTGCCCGAAGCCAGATCAATGATTTACATCAATTTAGGATATGTCGTGATTAAAGGAAACGAGGAGATGAAGGAAAATATTAAGGACGGTAAGTTGATATGATATATTTGATGTATTGGATTTTGATAAGTTTGTAGAATTGTAACGCGTGTGATCAATAAATACGTATATGTAAAGTATTAAATTTTCTATTTAATAACCTGATGCGTCCTGATGCGTAAGTGACCAAACTAGTTAGTGGGTTTATAAATATAAACTGAGAGTGTAACTAAGATTTTCATTAAAAAAAAATTATATATATTTAATATGGTCATTTATGGGGGCTATTATGTTATGCAATCGTGGAATTTCATTTTTATGTTATTACAAATTTGAGAAATATTTTTTTTTATCCATTGCTTATTTATTTTTGTGACTAAATATATCCTGTTACAAACATATATTTTTTCACATATTACGTCAAAAATGGTATTACTTTATTCTCATATCTAATACCTACCTCTCCACACCAGCAATAAAAATGACGTAACTCCATAAATTCAACGAAAAAGAAAATCTGTACACAGAACGTTGAATTTTTTTTTAAACACTTTAATGTTGACCACGAACTGCCACTATAGTATATACCTGTATGTATATTAGTTAAATGTATCGAGTAATATAAAACTTTTCAAATTATTGTCCTAGTATGAAACCAACATAATAATAATAATAATAATATGTTTTTATTAATTTCTTAGACATTACAAATTTAGTTTTAATACATATAAGAAATTACGTTGTACATATAAATAGTATACAAAAAAAAAAAATTATAAATATTTATACATAAAAAAGAAACATCAAGAAATAAATCAATTTCAAAAAAATTTCAGGCAGTGGTGAAAGATCTCGTCAATGAGGAGAGACTCTTTCAAGAATCAAAAGAATTTCACTTTTGAACCTCTCCTCACTGACGCCAAACATATCAATCTCGGAGGAGATTTGGTTCAGGAGCAATATACTCCTTCCTACCGGGAGAACCATTGGCAGGTTAGTTCTACAGGCAGGAAGATAGAATAATCTATGCTGGCGTTGTCTAAGATAGTCATCCGGAACATAGAGACTCACACACTCACTCATAGAAACTTCAAGTCTGTAGTGGCTTTGCCACGTTTGATAAGTGTATGTGAATAATCTAAGAAATACTAAAAGCTGCATCGTTACAAGCTACAATATCCAAAATGTATGTATAAATATAGTAAAATGTTAATACGAACGCAGTAGTCGCCTGCTTGAATCCAAACTGGTATCCAATCAAACCGAGAGTTTTTTTATTCCTGAGGTTTGACAAATGATCGTCATGTATGTAATTTCAGGTCACTTTTGACATGTGAAATTACACAATTGTGATATAATTAACGATGTCAAGTGTGCAATGTATTATTCTACAATCAACTGATAGTTTGTTGACCACCATGATTTGCTAATTAATCTTGAGGGTCGTTGTCATTGCTCGCCAGTTGATACAGCGTCCTAAGCAAACACTCTGATTTTGCCCCTTGATTATTTCATCTTCAACGTAAGGACAAATCGTCGGTTTGCAGCCGAAAGATTTTAGGATAACATAAACAATATTATTGAGTTTTCAAATATTTTCGCAAACATGAAACTAAGAACTGTAATAATCTTGTCAGTTGTTTTTTTTAATAAATTAAAAATTAACCATGTTTAAACTTCTTCAAGCATAGTTTCTAGAAATTTAGACAATAGTCACCCACACCTAATACAAATTGTAACAATTATTACAAGCAATAATTGTCAGCCCGAAACACTCATTTACATTGAAAAATCTTCCGAGAAAAGATACTTGCCGCCAACGGGACTTGAACCCGTGTTACAAATTCATTTAACAGCACCACTCCACTTGTCATGCTATGCTTTGCCAGAACGTCAGTTCTGCCGTGCGGTACTCTGAACAGGTCATGGAATCTACTCCGGCAGAAATTGTCTGGCACATATAAATCATAGTAATTAATAATAATCATAAATAATCGAGAGAAATGGGCTATCTATACTCTGAAAGTTCTAAATTTTGAAAGATATAATAGGTAGATTTACTTCCACCTGATTTTCAGACACACGAAATCAGTTTCCTCAAGTAAGTCATTATGGTGTATGAACCATAGGACAGGTTCCATGCCTCCGCATATGTACTTCAATGTACTTCAACGTGGCGCCTACGGTGCCTAATAATAATAATGTTTATTCCAGGATGTGGGGAGGATAGTGCAAGAAAAGAAAAGAAAAGAAAAAATAAATTAAAAAAAAGAAAAAAAACATGAGCGATAATAGCCTAAACATCGCTCACGTACTTCAGCATGCTTCTCCGTATAATAATAATAATAATAATAACGTGTTTATTCTAGAATGTGGGGAGGTGAGTGCAATCCCACACATCCTATATCCTAGTGTAAGTACATACATAAAATACATAGATATTTATAAAATACGGTAATAAAGAAGAAAATAAAATAAAAATATAAGTAAAAAAAAAAAGTAGTAGGCATCATTAGATAAAAAGTCTTCATAAAGAATAAAATAAATAAATAAGAAAAAAAACTTTAATTGAGCTCTTATGAGTCCATCGGATCTGGGATTATGGGAGCCAGTGTCTTTCTCCAATGTTCTTCTAAGCTCGATCCTGAAGTCAAACGGGATTCTATTATGAGAATGTTTCTGGAGTGGTTTATCCTTCCCCTCAGTCTTGCAATCCTGGTTCTTAATAGAGCTTTAAATCCTAGAACTCGCCCTTCTGTAAACATTGAGGAGGCACTGCAGTGCCTGGGGAGTCCAAACATCAGACGGTAAGCATTGTTATATTGCACCCGAATACTTTCCATGGTTCTTTTTTTGAAGGTTGCCCAAAGCTCGCATGTGTGCAGGGTGGTGCAATTGGGTGGTGGTTTATGGTGGAATTTCCCCTGGCGTTGCGTATTTGTGGCAAAATAGTTGACATACCTACAGACAAACATGAAAATACAGGCCAGTACGACCGTCCACGCATGGAGCCAAATAGCAAACACAAATATGTTTCCTATAGCAAACATAAAGTATTCTGAGAGCAATCTGATAGCAGTTGTATGAACGTTTTTACGCTCGCAGCGGGATTTTATTATAAAAGCATAATTAGACGCAAGCTTCTTGTGATAAATACAATGTAGGTTGTTAAAAAAGAGAATGGTGGATGCTGACTGTGCATGGCATAGCGCCTCACTGTGTAGTTCCATGGAATCAAATGAATTTATAGGAATGTAAAATCAATTAAACAATCTTCCTAGATTTATATCTTGTGATAATTGAATATTTTCATATTCTTACAGTTCTTCTGAAGAAATCCCAATCGCAAATATGTCGAGTTTCTCCATTGCATGGCTTTGAGTACAATGCCGTGAGGTTGAAGCAGTATGCTATGAAATATTCTGCAGAGATCTGCGTTATCGACAACCTCAAGCTGGAAGTTAACCACGATGATGCATTGAAGGTATACAAAACGGTTCCATGTCAGAATCAACTCAACTCGACGCCTCTTAGAAAAGTCATTAAAAGCTAAAGAAAATAATAATTTTAAAATAGCCCCCAACCTAAAATAACCTATTTAATAAGGGTCGACCGAGATCTCGGCATTCTCGGCTACAAATTCTACCGAGAACTCTGTCTCGGTTCTCGGCCAAAAATTGCCGAGATTCTCGGCCAAAACTGAGGCCGTTGTAAGTAGGTACGGTAATGGATAATGGTATTCAAATCTACCGCGCGCGTCCACATTCGTCACTTGGTGTCAGTGCAGTGGCTTAGCGAGGGGAGGGGGCGGTCGCGGTCGCGGGGGCGGGGGCGGTCCGCCCCGGGTGCCACCCGATAGGGGGGTGACACTCGACCGTGGAAAAAAAATTACGAAGGATATTGTCACCAAAGTATTGCATACATGAACATGGTCTGTTATTTTCTTTCATATGTTCCCCATAGAGTGCCCCGAATTTTGTGTCTAGGTCTTTTTATAGGCGAACATAGCCTATATTTGTGGAGAAATCTGAATCTCTAGCCACCCCCGAAATTAGCGATTTGAATTTTTTATCTAAAAGAAGTTACGTTCGATTGAAAGTTTGTGCTGTAAAAAACTATCCAATCCCTTTGTTTGAATTATTCAAAAATGGTCCGTGCCTAAAGCGTTAGTATATTTATAATGAACCGAGGGACAACGACAATTATGGTGTTAAGTGATTTTTTTTTAACGTCATGTATATTATCGAGGCTTCTGACTCACACAATGTTGTCATTTTTTGCCTCATCTGTTTTTAAATTATAATATTATCATTATATTCTCTAATGATCTTTAAAACGTACTTACAGTCCTTTTATATTCATTTCGTATAAAAAATCACTTTCAAATATTTTCCAGTTTACATGATCTAATAAATTTCATTGTTACCTCAGACTAAACAAAATTGGAGGGATACGACCCGAGACGCCACTTGAAGCTCAAGATAAGATATATTTATTATTCAATAATCCCATTTTTTGTCAAACAAATTTATTGCTTTCAGGTTTATTCTATTTTGTTTATTTACAAGTTCATTCCTTTTGATTCATTTCAATGTTATTTCGTGAATGTACCTACGTCACAGTTAAATGAGTTAAGGGGTGTTCAGACACGGCTATGAAATGTAAAGGATCAATCCCTTGAGACCGTTCACACCTAGGCTGTGTGAGCGCAGATCGGCCATGGGCGGTACACATCTTACGCCGTAGCCGCTCCTGAGACGATACGCGAAAAGTTGAGCGCCCCCTTCTCCGACGAAAACGGGGTCATTTTAATATTTTAAATACGGAGCTGCCTGGACCGGTGGATGATAGATGTCATGTTGACAGATTCAGTATAGAAGGTGTACATTCCGTGGCCGCTCGCTGACTCATCTGATCCCCACTCCTACCATAGAAAGAGATATCATAGCGTGAACTGTGCTAGACATGGGCGCTCGCGGTTCAACAGATGTCTGCTCGCGGTTAGTAGCCGTGTCTGAAAATCCCTTAAAGAATACGCTTGAAGCAGTTGTTGATTTTGACTAACAAATTCTTTAATTTTTTAATTGAATGAGGACAACTTTGGGGTCAGAAGGGGATATTGGCACCTCTGGGACTCTCATTTATTTCATTTATTAATTTGTTGCGGTTGGAATAAGCCGCTTCTACATTCTTGTTTTTCAAATAACTATTGTTTTGTTCAAGCTACTTTTCCGAAAATTATCATAGACACGCTATAAGCGTGTCTATGATAATCAATAATATCAGCTAAATTTCGCGAAATAATCTTATGTCTATCGGGAACGAAGTTACGCTCAATTTTACTTACATATTTCAAAACTTAATCTGTGTTCTTTGTGTGATGTTGTAAACAGACAGTTTTCGACATCTCAAAATCTCAAGTGGTGTTAACCAAACATTAAGGAAACAAGGAATGCATCACAACAATAAGATACTCGTATATTCTCTTATTTATTGGTTGAAGAGTTTTGTTGATGGGGTGAAGATTTTTTTATTTTCATAATACACTGACCTCGCAATAGATCTCAAAACATCATTTATAACAGAGAGCACTGTTTTGAAGATATTTTTCTGAATTGTTTATGTTTTTTTCCAGTCGGTCTTTACTTATTAACATGTCAGAGAAGTGTCATTTTGTTCGTACATGGAATTTGTGTATAGATAAAGAATTTTAATTTCTTTGTGAGGTTTTTTTTTTTTTTTTTAATTTTTTTTGTATATTTCACGGAAACTGAAAGATTCAAGAGGAAGAAATTGGATTATTTCAAAAGCCATTACCACTGGGTAAAAGTAATGAGAATGTGAATGGGTGGGAGTGGGGTGGGTTTGCGTGGCAAAACAAACTGGCTAGTTCCAATCCAAAGCTAGATCCAAGAAGAGTACAGAAGAGCCAAGAATGGGCGGTAAGAAGTAAGAAGACTCAAAAAGTGTCAATAAGAACCAAGAGGAAAAAAGGCGAATAAAGAAGAGCCAATGGAGACAAGGCATGCGGAAGGGGTCCCGGGGGGGGGGGGAGATGTAAACAGAGTCACGAGTCACTAGAAGAGACAAGTTGAGATAAGAAGAGACAAGAAGAGCCAAGAAGAGACGAGAAGATCCCGGAAGAGACAAGAAGACACAAGAAGAAGCAAGAAGAGACAAGAATAGCCGAGAAAAGAGGAGAAGAGACGAGAAGATTCAAGAAGAAGCAAGAGGCAAGAAGAGACAAAATACCAAAAGAGCCAAGAAGAGGCGAGAAGATCGAAGAAAAACCAAGAAGTGATGAGAAGATCTCCGAAGAGACAAGATGACACAAGAAGAAGCAAGAAGAAGCAAGAAGAGATAAGAAAAGCCAAGAAGAACCGAGAAGATTCAAGAAGAGGCAAGAAGGGACAGAATAACAGAAGAGTCAAGAAGAAGCGAGAAGATCCAAGAAGCAAGAAGCGCCAAGAAAAGACTAGAAGATCCGTCGCAAGAAGAAACAAGAAGAGACAACAAAAGCCAAAGCGGCAAGAAGAGCTAAGAAAATCTAAGAAGAGGCAAGAAGATACAAGAAGAGACAAGAAGAAGCAAGAAAAAAAGAGAAAAGATTCATGAAGATGCAAGTGACAAGAAGAGTCAAGAAGATCCAAAAGAGCCGAGAAGAGGCAAGAAGAAGGAAGATACATGGAAAGGGGGGAAAAAACAACACTCAATCCTTTCCTTTATTCCTGCCCATCCTTAATTCCAATATTGGCTTATTACGTTGCCATGTAACATGTATACCGGTCGATTAAACTCCAACCTCCTTCCCATCCTCAGAGCACGTGTTCCAGTCCTAACAAATCAGTGCCCCGTGGTGTATCGTATCGTCTGTCGAGGTACTGAGGTACGTAAAAGTCAAACTAGTGATTAAATGTAACAAAGGACTTCACTTATCATTGGTGCTATGCTAAGTTCGCATTAAGTTCCTGCCCCAATCGGGAATAGCAGTCTCACTGACTCCGGACGATTAGAAGAATTTGGGACTCTTATGTGGCATTCACACAAGGTAAAAATTTCGTTAGTGAGAATTTTTTTTATTTTTTTTTTTTTTTACAAAGATATCATTTAATAATATTTTATTTTTAATATTATGTTTTACATGGTATTTGTATGGTAATTATACATCTCAGGTTTTTTTTTTTTTTAAATTTTATTACCCTTCCATTGAAAACATGTGCTTGTGTATGGAAGGGGAGTGTACATTAATGTTATTAGTTAGTACTAACTTAAATAATTAATTTTACATAAATATATTTGAGCTGCAGTATTTATTTTGAGTACAGTGTGTATTTAAAAAAAAGAAAGAATGTTATCGAAACTACGGATTTTTGTAAGATTAATTAAGTGACAGTGGTTTTTTTCTTAAGAATATTTTTAAAATGTCTCTTGACAGAGAGCAGTATTCGGGTTTTATCATTAATGCTTCTGATTTCTTCTGGTAGTCGATTGAAAAAAGTTCTTCCCTGGTAAGTGTAATGATGCTGTGCAAAAGACGTAAACGTACAAATAAATTATTTTAAAATACAAAACGTTTTTAAATAGTTAATCTAATTTGTAATCTGATGCTTTCATGCCTGGAAAAGCATAAATTTAAATATCTAAAATTAAAATTTAAATCTATAAAATTTATTTAAATTTGTATAAATTCAAATCTCTAAAATTTATCCTGTAAGCGAAACTTTTGTCACTAAAAACATTTTTAGTAGGTAGCTAAAAAGTTTCCAGACGTCTTTGGACTGAAGCTGGATGTCTATAGTTAAAGATCAAACAATATTTTTACTTTGACAAACTTTAAACAAAGAAACATTAAGAAAATTAAAAGAACCGTTCTTGCCTTCTATTCCTTGCGGTTCAGAATGCAGCATTGGATGGAACAATAAAGTTTAGTTACTTCTTTAGAAGGTTGAAATCTATTTTGTAAGTACTAACGACTTACTTTGAACTGTTTAAAAAAATCGGTTTCTTTTGCGCTTTTATAAAATGACATTCATTTATCTTTAATAATTGATTGTAAATTTTATGTGAGTGTTCATATTATTTATAGTACGTACCTAACTAAATTATAAAGAAGAAATTCGTATATTTTGAACGGCTTTCATTGACAAAATTTTAATAACGAGTGCTTTTTTTACGTTAGCTCCACACAGGAGGCTCTGGGGAAAATAATTTCCCTTGGGGCCTATGTCATCTTAGGGAATACTGTGTGGGGGAGTCTTTTTAAGGAAAGGAAGGAGAGGAAGTTCTGAGAAGGAAAAGGGTTTGAGGAGTGGGTAGGAATATGGGGGTCACTGTTCAGAAGTGACAGAATATATGAATCCATCCCTCCAATTGCAGTGCAAGACGATGGGTAGAGAGTTCGGCCAGAGAAATATATCTTTGTTTCATCGTCATTTTTTCTTACTAAATTCGGAATAGTGGAGGTTATCCACCACTTATCCTCCCTGGTAACAAATGGTTACTCCTTCAAGGCTCTCGCAGGGACTTTTTTTGAAAGAATGAATCTACATTTAAGTTTGAACGAATCTAGACCTCCAGTTTCCCTGTGTATGGTGTTAGGAACGAGTATGCAAGTGCTTACATAATATACAAATTTCGAATAATATAAAGCAAGCCAGGGATAGACTAATTAAAAAAGATAACAGAAAAATAATAAAAGGCGGCTGCTCGCAGGGTAATGGCATCTTGCATATGTTGCAAGCATCTGCAAGAAAAGATAATGAAAACAAGTATTGTGATATGAAGAACAATGTGTCGGGTGGGATACCTCTCTCATCATCTGGTAGTACCAGCCAGAATGTGTATGGTGGTCGGTCTGCCGTGAATGAATCTTAACATCCGCGCCCTTTAGCCGGTTTCTCGGTTGTGCCTTGACGATAGTAAGTGGGAAGTAGGGGAAAGTACCCGAAGACCCTAAGGATGGAAGCGTCGAGTTGCCGGAGGCAGGGCGGAAGGACGCCGAGTTCGCCCAGCCAAACCTCAGGCCTACAAATGTCGCTGGGGGAGGCGCAGATGAGTTGTGAGGATTCCATTCCGAAAAAAAAAATTACGCCAGTGTATGCAGGAGCGAGGTCTAACTCACCCCCAAAATGGGAAAGTTGACATTACAGAAATTCGTAATAGATAAAAACCTCTTTCATACAAAATTCCCAAAATATAAATTCGAGGGTATGCCACCGAAAGCTCTACGAACATAGCTTTATACCCAGCCATATCTAACAGACATAAAAAATCTGTAAGCTCTTATATGGATTACTCTTTCAGATATAAAACATTTTTACAAACTTTGATGATCAAGCTTTAAAGTGGAGCGGTTTTATGGATTTAGTAGTGCTTCGTTGATAAGGTTTTACATTATCTACCTGTACGCTGTTTCTGTTTTTATAACGACGGAGATGGTATTTTTGAGATTTCTTTAAATTTCGTTTCAATACATCGGTAAAAAATAGATAACCCTTCTGTTAAATAAAATCTGTGAAATATTTTCGTTGAATTATTATCATTAAAAAAGAGATGAGTACAATAGAAGAATATTAATATTTTCAAGAAATTGCAGTATGTATCAAACGACTGGAACCTAAATCTTGCTCAGGGCCAGATAAAATTCCCCCCGTATTTCTTAAAAACTGCGGGGCTAGTGTCTCTTACCCACTGTACCTACTATTTAATCAATCACTTTTATCAGGCAAGTTCCCGCAAATATGGAAAAATAGCTTTCTCACTCCAATATTTAAAAGCGGAAACAAGTCTTTAGTTGAAAATTACAGACCAATATGCATACAATCGTCGATACCAAAAATTTTTGAAAAGTTAATTCTTCGAAAAATATGTTCTTGCATAAAATTTAATATCTCATCGTTTCAACATGGTTTTATCTCTGGACGATCTACTTTAACTAACCTTACACTGTACGAAAATTTTATCTCAGGTGCTCTTGCTAATAGAGAACAAGTTGACTCAATTTATACGGATTTTAGTAAAGCCTTTGATAAGGTTTGCATTAAAATTCTTATAAATAAATTGTCTAAACTAGGAATAAGTGGTAAATTATTATGCTGGATTAGGAATTATTTATCAAAACGTGTACTAACTGTCTCTATTAAAGAACACTTGTCTTACGAATTTGAAGCAACTAGTGGTGTGCCTCAGGGTTCGCACCTTGGTCCAATATTTTTTATACTATTTATAAACGATGTCACTTCCATATTCTCCGATGTTAACATATTATTATTTGCTGATGACATGAAAATTTATAAAATCATTAAAAATATATACGACTGCTTGTCCCTTCAATCCAATTTTGTAAAATTCGCAGAATGGTGTACCATTAACAAACTTACACTCAACATTAAAAAATGTCAAATCATGAGTTTCTTTAGAATAAAAAACCCCATCAAATACAGTTATTCACTTAACAATCACAGTTTAATGTCAGTACCTGTAATAAGGGACCTCGGAATAACCTTCGACACTAAACTACTATTTATCAACCACATTGATATCATTACTAATAAAGCTATGAAAATGCTGGGTTTCATTCTAAGACTATGTAAAGATTTCAAAAACATTCATACATTTAAATTACTATATACAACTCTGGTTAGGAGTCATTTGGAATATAATTCCCCCATATGGAACCCTCTCTACAAAAGCCACGCAAACTCCATTGAAAAAATCCAACGCAAATTTCTCCGATCAATTAATTTCAAATTAGGAATTCCCGCGGATGACATAAACTATGATTCTCTATTACAAAAAATGCGACTCTTATCGTTAAAAGATAGAAGAATACTCAATGATCTTATTTTTTTATTTAAAATAAACAATAACTGGTTTGACTCCCCTGAATTGGTATCGTTAATAAATTATCATGTACCTAGTAGAACAACTCGACTCAAAACACCTTATTATTGCAACAACACTCTCAGTAATGCAGAACAAAATTCAATAATACATCGTTTACACACTTTAGGTAATGAATTTGCTCATATCGATCATTCCGAAAGTCTGTCATCATACAAAAGATGCATTAGACAAAATTTATCTGCTAGTACTACATAATAAATAATAAGTATAATCATGTAACCATAATATTATGTCCTACCAGTATGCACTCTAATACCTATGGCTTAGAAACATATCATAGGTACCTATTTTTCATATCGCTTTGTATACTCCGTAATACCTTCCTTTTATTTATTATATATTTTTTTTTAAATTTTGGTTATCTTCAATATTTGGCTCCTAAGAGCATTTCTTACTGTTTACTTGTCATACTTTTTTTATATTTATAACTTTTGTACTTTATATTATTTACAAAGGTAACTTATAGTTTATATTATTTCCTGCCTTTCAACTTTTTATCTTAACTTTTTACTTTTACATTATACTTTATATTTTATAGTTTACACTTTTACTTTATACTTTCATTTTATACATCATAATTCTATTTACTACTCATTACCTTAACTCCTTTCTTTTACCCTTTGTTTTCATATTTAACTTTACATTTATATGTCACTTTCTTATGTTATTGTATTATAATATATATAAATATAATTATGTAAATGGCACATGTTGTGCCGTATGTTTTGAAATAAATAAATAAATAAATAAATAAATAAATAAATAAACTGTGATTTTTTTTAATCAGATGCTTTTCACAAAATTTTAAACTTTCAAAGTTTGGGAGGTGGGTATGGGTAGGTACCGCGCCCAGGAACCATTTATTGGATTATCAACACCTTTGCCATAGGTCACCTTAAGTGGTTCCCTACGTTTGGTGACTTAGCAGGGGTGTCAGTGTTCGTGGGGTGAGGTTTGTTCAGGTTGTGGCGGCCGAATCCAGAGAGACTCCAGCCGAACTCTCTCGACCCATCGCCTTGCACCGCAGTTAAGGGATGGATTCATACATCCGTCCCTCTTGGACACACTGACCCCCAGATTCCTACCCGCTCCTCATACTTTTTTCCTTCCTAGAACTTCCTCTCCTTCCCTTCCTTAAAAAGACCCTCCACACAGCATCCCTTAAGATGACATAGGCCCTAAGGGAAATTACTTGCTCCAGGGCCTCCTGTGTGGAGCTAATGAAAAAAAAATATATATTATATAATTCTTATAAGAATTGATAAGCACTCACTTAAGTCTCAGCTTATGGACCGAACAGACAAGCGAAAGCGATCAGTTTGAGAAAACAAAAACTCAAGACATAATAAGGCCTCTGAAGATGGACAGTGAGATTGGTCCGAAATGTCAGGAGTTAAAAAGTCCTTTTAAGGACTACATTACGCGGGTATACCATGAAAATCGTTCTACATATATATAAATATATATGTATATTATTTACTCAACCCAGAAAATATTACCTATCCATGTTTGAACTCTCATATCTGGAACTAGAAGTAACGTTAGCGTTGTTTAAATATGTTCCTTGGGCTCAGAATTTCAAAGGGTAGAAAAAGGAAAAGGAAAATAAAATTGTTTAATTAAGAAACTAATTTTCGTTGGTTACATCAACTATAAAATGTAGGAATATAATATTATAAAGTCCTTCCACTATACTGAATCAAATTACCCTTGAAAAGTGTCCTTCACAACACCGGTCAAATCTTGGGGTGGAGGAAATATATAGATGTAAATAAACGATTTGTTTGGAAGAATAATAAAAGTTGAACATGATTTCATTGAATGCTGCTGTTATTGATCAAAATTTTCCACGGAATTCAGAATTTGAAAGGGTAAATAGAATGGTTTAATTGCCGGCATTAAGTCGCGCGGCACTCTTCCTGGACAGAAACTTTTCGGTCTCCCCAGAAATTCCTCCGCAACAAATTAACGTAAATTACTCAGACGGAAGCATACAGCGGATGATAATTACGCCGACCACCTGGTCCCGGCAACGCCACTATTCCCCTTTTATTATTCCTCGTTAAGGTACCTTACCATGCTGCAGAGGTGCATCGTTGACTAATTCTTTCCTCCTGCGAATATGAGATGGGTTCTGGAGAAAAAAAATCGGGCTGCATTCTAGATGAAAGTTTTTAAAAATGTTTAATGAGTTATTTATTCACGTAAAATGTAATTCTGGTAGAAAATTTAAAAATAAAACTATCGTAACAGCTTTTGCCTGATGCTCTTATCGAATATTTCATATTTATGATTAGATGATACAGTGCAGTCAGTAGAGTTTTTTGCCTTGCAAAAGGTGGTCTAAAGTCTAAATGATATTTTGATTTTATATTGTAAAGGTTGGTATCGCCGTTTTGTCTGGGTTTCTAATATTTGTATTTTTTTTTTCAAAATATTCCTTAACGGTTGATCTTACGACAAAGTTGTTTAAGACAAATTAGAAGAAGTTAAAATTTATCACATTTTACATTTCAACTTTTTTTATGATATTTTTGTAAACTAATTTCCACACCACCTCGAGGAAGAGTTAATGGTGCATTTTTTTAACTCTGTCGACCCCACTAAGTCTTATCCATAGATGTTCCAGTTTCACGAACAGAGATCGAATTGGCGCTTGGGTCGACAGAGGGCCTTAGGACGTATCCTTTAGTACACAAATTATTCTCTTAGACCACATTTTAGCCCTTTTTATCTCTTAACGACTGGACTAATAGTTAAAATAATAGATACCTTTTTCTTTTCATTTTTAAAAAAGAACGACAAACATCCCGTGATATAATAAATATTCCCTGACAATATTTGAAAATCTCCTACTACCACTACTATAAGTGGAAAAGAGTTTCTTGTGTCATGATAGAGGACTTAGTCAGCCGAGGAATTGAACGATGCTTGGGTGGGACCCAGACACGATGCCAACTCAGCCACTGACCGGTCATTATAAATTATGCAAAACACGTCTGTTTTAATCCACCCAAATATTAAATTCCAAAATCATTATGGGAACCGTGTAAATCATTAAATAAAAAAAATGTAAATCATTACACCCCTTAAATCATTCATTTCATATCCATGTTGAAAATTAGTATTTATTCAGAATAAACGTTGGTATATGTGTAATATGAATCATGGATTATGGCGCGTGACAGTTGCTCTAATAATCACATCTAAACCGGTTTCAATCTTAAATTAATTGATAAAAAATGTCATGTCGAGTAGGTACGCCCTACAATTGAATTTGGGAGCCCCCATAAAATACTTGATAAACGTACTTGATTCTGCGCAAAGGATGGCGGTCCGTCTTATTGACAATACGTTGTTAATAGACCGATTGAGATCTCTAGTGCACAGACGTAATGTAGGCTCGCTGAGTCTGTTCTACATGTATTTCAATAGAGTCTGCTCCAAGGAGCTAGCAGCTTTGATCCGCTGTATACCGGTATGCGAAACTCGACAGAAACAAGTGGAACACTGTTTATAGTTGATGATGGCTTGAGAAGGGGTCGTTTCTTCGACTCCTTTTTGTATAAGTCGGCCCATATACGGAACGAGCTACCGGCATTTGTTTTTCCTCATTCATGTAAACCGGGCCTCTTCAAGTAAATAAATTTTATTTTAGATTGATGTGTAAAGTTATTCCATAAAGAATTCAGTATTTCAACAGCTAATAATTTCATTAAACCAACTGATGGTTATGCATTTTCCAGATTTCATCCCTTAAAACTTCGGGCTGCAGCAGTTGAAACTGAAAAGAACTGATTTAAATACTAAAGTAAGCACTTACCTGTAGCAAGACATTTTATCTTTCTTCCTGTATCCTAATGTACATAAAATTATTCTTTCCTGGCCTCCATTTCAGAGGTCGCAGCATTACACAAGGGTACCTTGGTGCCAGACACAAAACGAAAAAAAGTGCCAGCAATTCATAGGCCTAAAATAAGACTTCTGTCTACAAAATGTCGCTTCAGTGAAAAATTGTCCTGAACAAAAGCTTTTACACATCAGAGAACAACTTTACTGTTAATTTTTCATTTAGAAAAGTGGAGGACTGAAATTTGCCCACCAGGAGATGTTGATTTATTTAATTTAGCAACATTGTATAATTCTCATAATTAGCAGACGAATTGAAAACCTCATTTGAGTTAATTGAACCCCAATTTTAAACCAGTTTGTTTAGGTAGGTACTCATTAAAAATTCACCTGTTCACGGAATCTTGCAATTATTTTTCTTGTCGTAATATTAATGATACAGAAAGAATATTAAGCAGTTTTTAAAGCGATTTGGCTTCTTGGAGTTGTGCCAAACAACTGGAAAGGAGCGCCAAGGGAAAATCTCAACAGGCAATCAGTACCTGGAGCTTTGACAAAATTGTATCTAGCATTCGATACCGTTCACAGGTTTAGTTTTTTTTTCAACTATAGAAACCCGAAGAGACTTCAACTTTGGTTGAATTTTTCCAATACTTTTAGAGTTTGCGAACATGTTATGCTTCGCACAATAAAATAATATTATCAATCACTACCTTTTTTGTTAAGACTTTTTTGGCAGGAGAAAACTACTCGGAATGTTTATTCGTATTTTGTGCGAACATGTTAACGGTCAAATGAATAGGTTTTTCGGACTAGTGATTCTAAAATTAAAATGCGTTCGCTCACTTGCGTTTTTGGGCACGTTTACGTAATAAATTATCTGTCCAGCCATAAAAAATAATTTAAATTCACAACTAATCACCAAAAGATAACTTTTTGAATACTACGCCAATCAGTGTACGGTTTTATCATATTTAAGTTATCTCATCTAAATAATAAACAAAACAACATTTGGTAGTCTTTCAACAAGCATTAAAGAGCTTTTATTAAAAGGAACGAATATTTTATTAACGATTAAAATTGGAGTATATAGTGTGTTTGTTAATTATATACTCGATTAAAATTGAAGTATATTCTGTGTTTGTTAATTATATACTCGATTAAAATTGGAGTATACTGTTGCTTGGAAGGTTATATTCTTTAATAGCCATGAAGGTAAGTAAGGTCCTTTTTGGAATATTGTTTTGTATGCCTATGATATTAGTAAGTTGAGTGCTTTAGTGGAAACTTATCTGGAGATATGATTAAGGACTTTCAATTTGGGAGGCGGGAATGCGTACCGCCGCCCCGGGAGCCTTTATTGGATAACCAACACCTCTGCTATAGGTCACCCCAAGTGGTTAGCTACGTTTGGTGATTTAGCAGGGGTTCCCGGGTTCATGGGGTGAGGTTTGTCTAGGTCTTGGAGGCGGATGACCAGGACACACTGAACCCCAGATCTACCCACCCCTTAAACCCTTTTCCTTGCCAGAACTTTCCTCTCCTTCCTTTCCTAAAAAACCCTCCACACAGCTTCCCCAAAGATGACGTAGGTCCTGAGGGAAATTATTTTCCTCAGGGCCTCCTGTATGGAGCACATTAAAAAAAAGGACACGTTCTTTTCTTTTAAAAGATTAATAAATGAATGATAAAACTCGATCAAATCTCAAAAAAAAGAAGGCCGTACAAATAGGCATATTAGTACTTTATTTTCCATACCGTCAACTCCATAGAAGTTTTTCCTAAATCAATCAACTTACTTATACCATAAGCGAACAAAATAATATTCCAAAAAGGTCCTTACTACAAGGCTATTAAAGATTATAAAACAACCTTTCAAGCAACATTAAACAAACACACAATATACTCCAATTTAAATCTTCACTTAAAACATTCTTTTCAAACGAATATCACCACACCCTTCGACCAGTATATACTTGATCGAAGACTACACCATATATACTTCACATAATATCTCTTCTTCTTCTTTATCCTCGTGCAGTCTCTCTGTAGGTACATTCCAATTTGGGAGGCGGGTGTTGGTATCACCGCCCCTGAAACCATTTATTGGATAACCAACCACACTGCCATAGGTCACCCCAAGTTGTTCGTTCCAAGTTTGGTGACTTAACAGGGGTTCCCGGGATGGGATGGGGTTTGTCTAGATCTTGGCAACGGATGCGTTTGCCCACCTACTGCGTGACGGACCGGATCGGAAGAGACTGGTTGGGGGAGACCTTTTGACCTTTCTAGCCGGACTCCCTCGACTCCTACCCACCCTCATATTTTTCCTTCCCAGAACTTCCTCCCATTCCTTTCCCTAAAAAGAACCTCCTCACAGCATTCTCAAAGATGACAGAGATCCCGAGGGAAATTGTTTTCCTCAGGGCCTCCTTCGTGGAGATAATGTAAAAGAAATCTACATATATATATATATATATATATATATATTTTTTTTTTTTTTTTTTTTGTTTTGTTTAAAGAAACGCTAACATTTCTGGATTACGAATGATCCGACAATCTTTGAAAATTTCCTACACTAAAGCGCTTTTTGCCACAATATGGCACTATTTAAAATACCTCAGATTGGTTTGATGCCAATTTTGGAAAATTTTCCCTTATTTGTAAGTAATTAGGTAGAAGTTTAGGATTTTATAATATTTTTTTTTATTAATTCTACGAATATGTGATATTCGACAAAAGTTAGGTGAATTCATTGGCTGAAATCAGTTTGTATGTCACCATATTAAAATTCGGAGGCATGATTTTTTTTTAATGTGGGCGGAAAAAATTCAAAATGATCACCAAAAAATCTCGAGCAATCTGAGAAAAAGGTTTCAAATTGCGCTATCGCTCCAGTGGTTACACATTAATTCTCTTCGCCACTTTTATTTACCTCTGGTCCTGTTGCTTTATCCAAAGATCCGTAAAATATTGATTGATTTCAAGCTCGTTACCAAAATTTAAAATCAGGTATCTCTGATGCAGAATATTATAGAAATGTAGTTTTTACGGAGGTGGGTAAGGCCTGTAGAGCCCATATAAAATGGATAAATCGCCTACCCTTAAAATAAGTTAATTAGCCAGGGCTATTCAACCATCGCAGTGCGGGCTCGGAATATCAAAGACACTGGAAAAGCGACGGACAAGGTAAATTGCTTATTAAGGCGACAGCAGAGTTTTAAAGGTCCTAAAAGGCCTAAACGCGGATTATGAAGTAGGTTAATTCAGTTAGTCGTTAATTAATCACAGCGCTTGTCGTTCTGAATAAATTACTTAAAAAGTACGATTTTGTACGCCAATTAAATTAGAATACGTTGAAAAGAAAAAAATTACCCAAACGTGAAAGCAATTAAAACCAAAAACATTAGCACAAAATGTTTAATCATAAATTGGTACAGTCATATTTTTAAGACTTCGTTAATTCCTTTGTATATGATACTTCATCGTAGGTAGAAAGAATAATGAACCGGAGGTCAATCGCATTCATTCGAATTGGATATTATAATTGACTAATCTTAGCGAAGTCCTGTTTTAACTCGACCATTTTTGGCAATTCATCTCTCTGTGAATTTGATTGTACGTCCCGTTTCTGGTTAAAAAAATCTATAATTTAGGTAGGTATTTAAGCACCTGCTTAAAAATCTTATGATTTCAGAGGAAATTTTAGTTTTGATTTATTAAATAAGAGAAAAGTAGCATAAAACCTTTTTTGGACGCGGCGGTCTATTGTTCACAGAACTATAGGTTTTTCATTTTGTGAGTCAAGTCTTCGTGGAGTTCAATTGGAATTGGTATTACAATTAAAATGCTTTGTACTGGGTATGCAACTATGTTTCCCTTGTTTATTTTCATACTCTTTGCACAAGCAAATTTTATTGTATTACTTTAAATACTAAACACACTCCAATCAATGCGCCTGGCAACTATGAGTATAATTGGTCTCTCCAATAATAAATACCCTAACTATCAGAAATCACTGATTAAAGTTCCGAACAATGCAATATTCCAAATGCGGGGAATACATGTTTTCAATGAACCTCTTAATGAATCTCGGTAAATGCCCATCTATTTTCTGAAGCAGCAAGAACTCTTAAACGGTTCTTGTTTCTTGAAATTTGTGTTTGTTTTTGTTTCTCTTCCAAAGTTATTTATTTAATTTTTTCAGCAAACAAACGTATTAAGAAGGGAGATATTAGGTACCTGCTAGAAATTAATTAGACTATTTATCGAAATATTTTAACAAAGTATCGATGTTTTTTACCCATAAACATCCCGTACATCCGAATACGAAGTGTAAACGGTATGCAAACGGAGTATCTCCAGCGATGTATCAAGTTTTGAACGCGACACTCTTTCGGTGACACTTTTAGTTAGACTTGCTGGATTACGTTGCGTCCGAGAGGCAAAGACGGTACTTAAAATTCAATTGAACATAAGGAAAGACTTCCAGAACTCTGAAAATTATTGAATCCTACCAAACAAAAAAGTAAGGGAAAAAATAGAAAGAAAATAAGAATTTGGCAGGAGTCTCTGAAACCACTGAAACGATACTTGTGCACAATTAATTAGGAAAAAATACATTTATTTTAATTTTATATTATACTAGCTGTTTCCCGGCATGCGTTGCAATGCCATATTCAAAGAAATAAATTGTTTTTTCCTGCATGTCCTTTCCCGTGCATCCCCGTTCCCCTTCCGTATCCCCAACCCTCCCGCGTTCCCCTTCCACCTTCCCCGCCCACCCTCACCCTCTCCCGCTCCCACGTCCCGCAAACCCCCCTCCCGCGTTCCATATATTCAGTTCCAGTGTTCAAACAGCTCGCGTGTCACTTCACGATTTTTTTATTCAAATTTTCTTTTTTCGTATATTACAAGTATTCACTTTTGTATATTATAAAAACAATCAATCTAAAATTTAAAAATTCTTTCCATACAAAAAAACAGCTGACTGCTAAATTCAATTTCATCAAACGCGCGAACTGTCAAATATGCGAAGTTAAAATAGTCGTTAAATTTTCTGAAATTATTCGATTTTCTGTGCAATTTTCTTAATTTTTCTTTCCGTAAGAACCTTAAAAAAGTAACTTTAAAAAAAGATGAATGAAATAGGTAAAGTTCTTCTGAAGTTGTGACCAAGAGAAACAGGGATTCATTTTTATATGAATACATTATAATTATCAATGTTCAACAAAAAGTACCTAATAAAATTAAGTAATTTTATTTTGAAAATCGACTGCTCAGTTCTATTAAAAATTGGTTAAAAAAATCATTCTCCTTTTTATCCAGTCCTTGATCGAAATCTTTCTACTTTTATGTCGACATTATTAATTGAGAGACGCAACGACTGTAATAACTGCAGAGACTCGACGTCTATCCATAACTGACTTTACAACAGGTGTACGCAAGTGTAATGAATACACCACGAACTCAAATGTAGCGACGCTACAATTCGGATAATGCAGACGCTGATCTAGATTCTCGTATGTTTTTTTTTTTAAATTAGCTCCACACCAGAGGCCCCGAGGATAATGAGTTTTTTCAGGACCTATGCAATCGTTGGGGATGCTGTGCGGAGAAAGGAAGGAGAGGAAAATCGGGAAAGGAAAAGTGTATGAGGGTTGTGTAAGAATATGAGGAAGAGTGATGGAATTCATCTCTCGCACTGCAGTGCAAGGCAGTGGGTTTAAAGAGTTCTGCTGGAGAGGTAAAAAGATCAACAAGTCAAGGTTGGCAGTCGCATCCACCGCCTAAACCTCGACGATCCTTACCCCATGAACCCGGGCACCCCTGTTTAGTCACCAAACGTAGCGAACAACTTGGGGTGACCTATGGCAGAGACACGTTGAGCGCACGTATGACGTAGTGTACGCGAAACATAATAGTAGAAAATAATAGAAAATCCAGTATGATATGCGTGTTCCTACTAGGTACTTATTCGTATGTACCTAAACATAATTTGATTCTGAAATTAGCATTTGTTCATCAGCGATAGGCAAAGCCCCGAATCATCGAACCATTCTGATAAACCCGTCGGGGCGGAAATCAACAATTGGGTCAGCCTTGACTTGTTTCCCAGATCATTTTCAGGGGTGGGCTTTGATAAAAAAAGCTTTATTTAAAGTGTTTTTTTCATCTCAAATGTATATAGTTTAACACAACATCAAAATAAGCCTGTAACAAATATGTATTGTGTATGAAACGGTATTGTGATGGGAAACTAAATAAATTTGGTGAGGATTTATCGTGATCCTTTCCACATAATACACAATAAAACACTCCCCATTTCTTATAATAGTTTCACTCAGAATTTAAAAGGAAATCGGAGATAGATTCGGCAGATAAAATTACACTGGTTAGGAAATAAATACCCAGAATTTTCGGTGCGTGTATCAACCACTCTGAGAGATCAATCGTTGGACTTTGGGAAGAACATACCTTATATACAAGCTCTACTGCTTTTAATTCATCAAAAAGCTAAAAAAATAATGGATGCGTGGGATAAAATTACTAAACTATAAAGATATTCGGCATTTACGTTTAAAAAAATCTAACATCGCCTGATCTCAAATACATAAGTTTTTCGTTTATTTTCTAATGATTCTACACCAGCACCTTTGTGTTAAAGTATAACAACTTTAAAAACTAAGCAACTTTTAAATTATGGCATTTTACAAAACTGTTTCCATTTACGATGAAAAATTCATCGTAAACATACAAACATTGGATTTAGGGAAACATTGTCAATTCAAAAAGGTACACCCGTTTACACTTCGTTCTGAAAGAAAAACAAATATTCACGTAAAATCTCACTACACTTCACTATTAACACACGTCATATTTTCTCTACAGATGTAACAGCACGTACCCGAAGGATTTTAACCAGAATATTTGGAGTAAAAAATGTAGATGTCATTTTGCTGACCGATAATTTTCTTTTACAATAACACGTCGCTACTGTTTCCATGCCTGGTAAGCGATACGCACCCTTTTTGTTTGTTACCGTGCTGCAAGATCGAGACGCAAAGCCTATCAAGAGACCGCTAGATTCTAAACGCGCTACTCTCTAATTTACTCAGTTGCGACGTGGAATGGAAAAATATTTTTAATGTTTTTAATTGAAAAAAAAAATCAGCGGACAGTAAAATGACATCAACATTTTTTACTCCAAACATGCTCAGCAATCGCTGATTAAAACACATCAGGTACTGCTGTTACAGCTCGTTTAGATACTTCTACTTTATATATTTTTAGATATGTTTAAGGGCCTTTAACCAGCCAGCGGCCGAGAATCCAAATTTCGTCGAAAGATGTTCTTACCATCGTACAGGGCGGTTCCAATGAGAAAGATTGATTATTCTCTGTACCAGCTTTTTAAAATTAAAACTCAATATCCATTTTATTTCATTCAAAATTAGCTTAAAGTCATACGAAAATTCAAAAATGCTGAAAGGCGTGATGATAAAACCATTAAAGTTATATACTTTTTGTAATTATTTTTTGATCATAAGTATTTATAATTTTTCAATGATGTATAAGGAAAATATGAATGTAAAATAAATCTGAAACGTATTAGTTTGTAAGACCGTAAATAAATAGACAATTGAAGTATTTTCGTCACAAAACACGTGCGCGTATCTTTTTTTAATGATTCGATTTAGACTAAAATTAAAATTCTGAAATATAGCTGTAACAGATAATTTATTTATTAATTTGTAATAAGCAGTAATTGTTGAATGAAACACTAGTATATATTGAATCATTTGGCGGGTATAAGATAAGCCGCCATAGCTCAATTGGGAGAGCAGCTGACCGGCAATCAGAAGGGCACGGTTTCAAGTCCCGTTGGCGTCATGTATCTTTTCTCGGAAGATTTTTCAATGTGGATGAGTGTTTCAGGCTGATAATTATTGCTTATAATAATGGTTACCCTTTGTGCTATGCATAAAAATCTTGTATTAAACGTTAGTTTAACAATTAAAAATAATAGTAGATAATTTTTACTGCATGGTTATATGATTTGAAATGTATGTGTTGTATAATACAAAACTTTGTTTGAAAATTTAACAAATCTGCCAACGATCTACGGTGTAACCTTATTATGCTAAAAATAAACACATTTTCTAATAATTTAAAATATAATTTTACCAGATAAAAGAACAATCTTTCGAAATCAATTTATCCTTTTTGTGAAAAAGAATCAATACGAATAAAATTTTATTTAAAAATGACATTATTCCGGTTTTTCTGGTTACTCCTTCTTAAACTTTTGATACAAATTTCCAGAAAATTAACAGCGACAAGGCCAAGATTCCTACGCGGGTTAATTTTCGCCTGCAACCCTTGCGATTCTAACGGAACATTCCATTACGACTTGCAATTTTGACATGAGATTATGCACCTTACAACCACCGCCACCGGCTTTGTACTACGTACATACGAGCATTATCTCCAGAGAATAGCCGCCAGCTAAGGCAGCGTAAGCGGAATTGACTTCATGGAATTGCGGCTATTTAACCAAAAATGATTATTATGTTGCTATGCAATTAGTTTGTATATTAAACTAACTGATTACGTATTATTACAGCTTTTGTTCTTGGATGATTATTATTGGGAACCATTTAAGATTCACCTCAAGATGTTTGCTTTGAGATTTCTTGAAGTGTCATTAGTAACAAAGAAAATCTGTAACCATGACGAAAAACAGAATGTCGAAATCAAACAGTATTAATACGCTTGCATCTGCGTGGTTGAATTCCAGAACCCGACTTCCATTGCACGTCCGACGCCACGCCTTATGCGCCGCGCCACAAATAAAATCTGTGTTCGTGAAATTTCAAGAGAAGCTACCGTTGTAATTTGGTTTTTAATTCAAGAATCTGCCAAAAGTGTCGCTACTTCCGTCAGCGGCTCGCAAATGGACGTTTATTCCCTAGGTATAAGTACTAGGATTTATAGGCGGCTATATGCAATATATATTACGTGTGGCGTTATTGCGTGTCTCGGTTACTTTGTCACGGTTACTTTGTCTCGGTGACTAGCTATCACTAGATCACAGTGGATCCGAGGAACTGGCTATTTTTGGAACCAATTCCTATCGGATTTATAAAATGGTAAAAGCCGCCCGCAGGGCCTAGCAGCAAAAACCTGCGGAGTGGATGTAAGGATGGATTTACAATTGTATGACGGACTAGATTGTTATTATATTCTAATAATATTAATAAACAATTTATTTGTGACATTTACAAGCCCTACACCGACTAAGAATATAACTCTGACGCGCGCCTTACGCAAAACCATTTTCGTATGTGGAGTTCATATACAAATCTACTTTTGTAATAGAACCGAATTTAAGCAATGCCAAAAGATGGCGCCACTTTCGTTAACACCTATCGTGAGAATCATCGGCTGACAGTCGTAAGTACTATTGGATTTGATTTTTCGTGTATCTATCCGGATTTGGAGAGTTTGAAGATAATATAATTATTGTTGTAACTAGCAGTTGTGAATAATATACGACGCGTCGATATATTATGACGTCATTGCCCGTCGCGGTTACTTTGTTCCGGTGACTAGCTGTCACTGGATTCGAGGAACCGGCTATTCTGGGACTAATTCCTATCGGATTTATAAAATGGTCACCAACACTCAAACTGGGCGAAGCCGAACCGAAATCTGGCCACAGTTTCGCGACACCAGTTTCATTGTGTGATATTCAATGTTTACATTTCAATTTTTAACCTTACCAGGATAAGAGTGTGTTGAGGTTAATAATGTGATAATAATAAAAAAATAACACAAAGTAATATAGCTATTGAAAGTACAATTTTGTGACATTTACGTTTCTTACAAATTTATTAATGGGTACCTACCAAGCTGAAAGAAGCTAATATATTACGATTTAGAGGGGTGCCACGCACAGCTACGAAAGATGTGGCTTGGCCTATTCCAGAATATCGCTCGCCATATACTTCCATTGGGAATGTACGGCGAGCGATATGCCGAAATACGCCAAGCCACATCGTTTTATAGCTGCGTGGGCTGCGTGTGTTTATTATAATATAGTAAACATACAAGGTGACCATGTGTTGATATTTGATTTGAAATAATATATTTTGTTATTAATTAAAGGACAAAGGTTTTATATGACGTACCTACTTGACTTATTTTAACCAGCGTTTCCTGTCATTACTTGGAGTACAAAACTTACACGAAATTTTGGTTTCCATTGACTTTTTTATGTTTTTTTTTTCAATTTAATACAACAACAATTAAATTAGATATTTAACAGTTCGGGTGAGGCGTTGGCAGTTAGTTGTTCGGCTAAGTGACTAGTGATGACACGTGAAGAAAGTTTTTTGTTTTGTTAAAAAAAATTTAAATATTTAAAAACGTTAGGTAACACCATTTTTTTTTTAAGAAAGACGAACATTCCTGGGTTACGAATAACCCAACAATGTTTGAAAATCTCTACCACCACCCCAGAAAGCCGAAAATGTTGCTTGTGTTGTAATGGAGGACTTAGCCAGCCGAGAAATCGAACACGCGACGCTCGGGTGGGACCCAAACGCTATGCCCACACAACCACTGACCGGTCAAATGTATACATACCATGTTTACATATCTTCTTGTTTACATATAGACATTGTACGTTTTCTCTAATTTTTAATTTTAAAATAATTTTCTTGAATATGCATATACCTACGTATTTTTATTTAAATGTATGTGAAAACAATATTTATAAAGATTTATTTGCTTCTAAAGTCGATCTGTGAAAAATAGTTAGGGTGAAGGCAAATTCTCCAGGTAATGTTTTATATCGTCTTGTTTATTACCTGGGACTAACTACCATAATATGTATTCCTCTTTGCCCAGAATACTAATTTAGGGAAACAATTATACCAAGTCAGTGGACATTTTCAATTTATCTTTAAACAAATATAAAATATTGTTACTGAGGCAGTTCATTTATGTACAATAAATTCTGTATACAGGGTGCTAAGGGACGTACTTGACTTACTTTAACCAGTGATTCCTGACATTATTTGGAGTAAAAAATGTAAATTAAATTTTGGTCACCGGTGACTTTTTGAATGACTTTTTTTTCAAATTTTTTTCTTTAAAATTAAACAAAAAAAAAACTTCTGCATGTCGTCACTGGTCACTCAGCCGAGTAAGAGGCCAACCCCTAACCCCGCCTCCAACTGTCCAACACGTACCATTTTTTTATGTTTTGTAGAAAAAAAAAATACAAAAATGTCACCGGAGACCAAAATTTTATTTACATTTTTTACTCCAAATAATGTCAGGAATCACTGGTTAAAGTAAGTCAAGTACGTCCCTTAACACCCTGTATACAGAATTTATTGTACATAAATGAACTGCCTCAGAAACAATATTTTATATTACTCTGTATTTCTTATCTTTCATATGTAAAAGCCCCGAAAAAGGGCATTAATCAATAAATAAACAAATTATTTTATGTATGTGTTATTGTGAAATTTACATGTACCTTAATTTAGGCTAGTTTAGCCTTAACAAGTACTCGTACATAAGTACATATTCAAAATGTTGGCTTACCTGTTGTTAGTTGAAAGTGAAAAAAAAAATTACATTAGGTATATCTACATAGGAAGCCTTAAGTAAAAAAAATCTTTAGGGCTGTGTCCTCTTTGGGGATGCTGTGTGGAGGGTTTTTTGAGAGAAAGGAAGGAGAGGAAGTTCCGATAACTTTAAAAGTTAGGATGGGTAAGAATCTGGGGGTCAGTGTGTTCAAGAGTACGAACGTATGAATCCACGCCTCCCACTGCGGTGCAAGGCGTTGGGTCAAGAGAGTCCAGCTGAAGAGGTCATTAGGTGTTCCTCAACCAGTCCCCCCTGATCCGACCGCCACGCAGTGGGTGTGCAAACGCATCCACCGCAAGACCTAGACCCACCTCACCTCATGAACCTGGGAACCCCTACTAAGTCACCAAACATTTAACTGGGCGTACTGTACAGGGTCAACTGGGCGTACTGTACAGGGCCCGCAGATACTTTAATAGTATGTGGCGGCCACTTTTGCGGAATTCCTTGCGCCGCCACTGGCGCTGAAAGAACACGCGAGAAATATTAGAAATACTAGGCACCGCGCGCTGAGTATTAGACCTACCTACCTTCGCCGGCCACGCCGCCTCGATAAATAATAATTCTGCCACTTACGCGAAAGGCCTCGAACGAGTGGCTGTGCAATACAATGCCCGCAGAACGTTCGGGCAAATTCTCCGCTTTGCGTGAATTCACGCAACATTACCTGGCGCTCTAGCATTCATGGTTCGATTCTTACACACCGGGCAGTGATACAGTGCCACTACGCAGTATCAGCCCACGCGGGCTGACGCTTTTGCAACAAGTGATTTGCAAGTTTATCCAGTGTGACTCCAGGAACATTTCCAACAATTGCGACCTCATTTTATGGCGATTTTTACATCACATGTGAAAACTGGTTTAAATTCAATCTGTATAATTATCTCAGAACATGAAAATGATTATTCTTTGATTCTGGCATTACATGAATAGTCTGCAACTTCAATTTTATAACTGCCCTAATTAAGACAATGATTTTCTTTCGAAATTTGTCAGCAGATGAGACCACAACTGGATTTTTACATTCTGAGCACAGAACTGGTTTTAATTAAATCTATGTGCGGCGAATTAAAAAATTAAAACTCAGAACATGAACATGGTTATTCTTTGATTCTGGCAGTACATGAATAGTCTGCAACTTGAATTTTATAACTGCCCTTCGTATAAGAGAATATTTTTCTTCGAAATGTGTCCACAGATGAATCCACAACTCGATTTTTACATTCCGAACACAAAACTTGTTTAAATTAAAACTGTATGCGGCGAATTAAAACTACTCGCAGATGAAATTGGTTTTTCTTTATTCTGGCAGCATATAAATAGTCTAGAATTTTATAACTGCACGTCGATTAAGAGAATGTTTTACAACTGAAATTTTACATTCTGATCACAAAACTGGTTTTAAATTAAGATTGAATCTTGTTGCTCCCCAGCTTTAATTTCTATTACTCTCATAACAAGCGTATGGTTTTCCAATGAATTACTAATTTTGAAGAATGGTTTGAAATAAAATTTAACTCTAAATACTATAACGATTTTCGTCGAAATGCGTCAGCAGATTAATCCACTACTGGAATTTTGACAGATCATTCGGAACATAAAACTGAGACGTAAGTCAAATGACGTATGGCAAATGAGACAAATGCACTTTTCCTTCACCATACAAAATAAGAATTCTTCCTAACAATCCTTATTAAAATGTTACATATTACTTCTAATTACCGCACTCATTTTGTATTATTTATTAATAAACTTCGTATCGCTTTCAAGTTACAGCTCGGACTGACTGACTCATAAATAAACCGAACCGCACACTAGAAAGAAACTATTTCACCATGAATATGCAATAATTAGACGATTTTTTATTCTACGTAGACTTATGACGTCGCATACCATAGATGAGGATAGAGTAATCAAATAATAAAAATGCGCAACCATTTACAATATAAGCTACAAATAAATATTATACAAAGTATCATTCGGAACATGAAACTGGTTTTAACGTAAGACTTAATCTGCACGCGAGTCGTCGGCTTTACAAAATATACAAAAAGACATGAAAATGAGCGGTCTTATTGAGGCCTACTTGAGGATCAACTAAAACAAAAACAACGAATAGATCTATTTACATCGGCAAATTTTTCTCGAGATCGACTCAAAAACCTCTCGCGATCGACTGTTTGAGCACCACTGGTGTAGAGTGTCACGTCAGCTCCCTGAAGACCTGTGATCTTCACCGCCGAACATCATCACGCATCAGCGACGCAGCAGCATCACTCACGGCAGCACTGTCACTCCGCTCCGCTTCGACCTCCGCTACGTAGCCCCAATAAAGACTGACTCACTACACCGACTGACGCCTTTCATTTCGCAACCCGTCTCTGCCGATCCGGCCCGCTCCCTCAAGTACACAACTGCTAACCCTGTACAAATCACAAGTGCGCCCCACGGTTGAATTTGGCAGCCACCTCTGGTCTGGAGCTCCAAAATACCTGAAAAATACCCTCGACTCTGTGCAGAAACGGGCGGTCCGTTTGATAGATTCTCCCATCTTAACAGACGGATTGCAATCTTTAGAGCACAGGCGTCGGGTGGGAATGCTATCCTTGTTCTACCGGTATTACAATGGAAGATGCTCCGAGGAACTAGCATCATTGATCCCTTCG
Organism: Limnephilus rhombicus; assembly: GCA_929108145.2. Taxonomy (NCBI): domain Eukaryota; kingdom Metazoa; phylum Arthropoda; class Insecta; order Trichoptera; family Limnephilidae; genus Limnephilus; species Limnephilus rhombicus. Next base: position 45,749,423 of record OV815278.1, read on the forward strand.
GCACCGGTGCATAGTCAGGAAACACGCCAAACGCGTGCCCAACATTTGTACACAGTTGGCATCTGTCACATGAGAACAGGTCGTTTCTTCGACTCGTTCTTGTGTTCAACAGCTCGGCTGTGGAATGATTTGCCGGCCTCTGTGTTTCTTCCTTCCTACAACATGGGCCTCTTCAAGACCAATGTTCACCAATTATTTTCCTCAGGGCCTCCTGTGTGGAGTTAATGTAAAAATAAAAAATAAAACATAGCGAACCACTTCGGGTGACCCAGAGCAGGGTGTTGGTTATCCAAAAAATGATTCCTGAGTCGGTGGTAAGATGAGGCGGTGAGGCGGAGGCCTTCCAAATTGAACAAACTGGAAAGTCTTTTAAATATTTTTATCGGAAAGAATATATATTTATTTAATTTACTGACTTGGTAAGTTCGATCAAACATAAGATTCTTCTTTGCCACGTGAAATATCTATCTTGCTTTGCTAGATGCTTTTAAACTTAGCTACTTACTTTAAATAAGTTTTCCGAGTATGCTTGATTTTTCTCCGAGGAAAAGAGATAATTAGTATGAATATATTTACAAGACCAAAGTTCATGCCTGAAAGTATAAAGCATCCCTTCAAACAAAATCTCATGAGTTACATACTTCCTCCTTTTAGCACCGGAAGCACCAATTTATGGCTCGCTGAGTGTAAGTTACTGTCAGAACAATTCAATCGGTGAAGCCGGAAGCTTTTTAATGGCTGAATAAATTATACGATACACTGGGCACGCAGCGGTAATGGAGAAGATCAGAGACGAACTAGCTCTATGGGCTACTAAGAATTTCCCAGTAAGCCCGTGACCAATGGTACTATTAGGCTTTTTCCACAAAAAATTAATGCATTTACCTAAAATGGTTATTTTCTCCCTTTATGAGATCGGCCTGTCCTATTTCTTTTTATATTACATACCAAAAAGCTTTTAATTCAGGTCCACTTTACCGGACACCATGATAAACTATTTGTAAGGGGCTCCACAGAAATCGTTCATAAAACCATTTTTATGAAAAGTAAGGAAGTCTCCTAGCAATCCTAGCAGAAGGTCGCGTGTTCAAATTCCGGCGTTCGCAAATAAATTTAATTTGATTAATTTGTGTTTGTTCACAATAAATGAATTAAAAATAATATGTAATATATTTGTGGCACCTTCCAGAGCGAAGTATTAGTATCGCCCTGACGTAAGACCAAGAATTGAAGCGTTGCTTGAAATGGTTTAGCCGTGTTTTGTGACCAGATCTGAATAGCGGAATAGGTAGATCCTCGCCTTCCCTTTCCCAATCTTCTTCCCCTCCCCACTACCTTCAGTGTTACAATATAAAATAATTGAGGATGCAATAGTCTCTCAATAATCTTTTGTATCTTTCCCAAACCAGAGAAGATACAAAAGATTTCGAGTACCTACATCAAATTAGAATAAAGTAAAGCCAAATTATATATGAAAATAACAGGTTATCGAAATATTTTCATTCAAATGCATCAAGGAAAAAACTACTCGACTATATATTGATTATCACAGTTGATCCCCCGATACTTGGCCCCCGGCATACTTATATACAATATTTAATAGGTATAGAGATAATACGGAATACCTACTTACACAAAGCATAACTAAATGTCCCAAAGGGGTGTGCAGAGAGGTGTGTTATTGCATTTAAATTCATCAGGTATAAAACTAAATGCCTATATTTACTATATATACCAGCGTATAAGTACAAAAAATCGACACTAAATAAATTTGATGTCTATGTCAACTTAATCCTATTGAATGCCAGGATTTTTTGCCTGTTATCGTATGAAATCTCGGAAAGAATACTTTTAAAGTAATATTTTGTGCATTTATTTTGAACTATCGTTTACTTTATTTACCGAAACATATTCTTTGAACAATAAATTATCGATAAAAACAACATTACTTGTGTTTATTTGATGAATTGACAGGTTTATCGAAGTTTTTGTAACCGACCATCGATTGACTTTGACAGTTCATTTCGCGGTTAAATGTGACATTCAAATTACACAGATAATTCATTTTAAAATATCCCGAAGCTGCCAGGTGAATGAACTTTTGGCGGTATCGGGAGTACTGTTGGCGCAAGAGATTCCGACCTTGTTCTTGATACAGTTTCTTTATACATAAGGGTCAAAATCGCATTAAAAAAAAAATGTTTTTGAACATTTTTGCCGATCTCACCGGTGATCAAACGGCCATTTGGTATTTTTGAAGTTGAAGTTGATCAAACTGGTATTTTTGAAGTCGATTTTAGTTTTGAAATTAGTAAACAATGCACAAAAAATTATAATTTAAAATAATTATAATTTCGGGGGCCAACTGTCGGGGGATCAACTGTTGGGTCCCCTAATTTTTCACATAACCCTTTACAAAGAAAGCGAAAGGTTCATAATTAATAGGACTTTTCATCAAGCATAGAATAAGATCTATTCTTACAATTTCCTCGTCTTATAAGTACTACTCATTTGTTAAGAGATCTTAATACAATTTTTGTGAGCCAACTACGTTAATAATAATAATAAAATAACTTTATACATTTGTATAGCTCGGTTTTGTGTCATTTCACTTCAAGTTCGTCATTTTACGTTAAATGCGCTAGTTTCAATAATTTGCCTGCCTTTGTGAATTTATGGTTATGATTACCAGTCCACCCCCTGTGGAAGAGGGTGTACCTTAATCCTAAACACAGCCCCGTTAATAACATGTTTGGATGCACTTTCTGATATATTCATGTGCAGACTTGCGTATTTATAATAACTTATCTACGTACTATGGCTTATGGCTGCTGACCTGAAGGATCACTGTATCCCTGTTCAACTCAAGGTAGGGGGATTAGTAAGGGCAAATTAAAGTACGATGCTACATATACGTAGGTACTCGTATATCAGATGGTTTTTAAAAATCAATTAACAAATTCTCAATTTCATTCCTTTGTGTGATACGTGTCGATGGTTTAAATACTTATCTTCGCCATAGATTTCAACACTTACTCGTAATTTTGAAATACATGCTTTGACAACAACATGAAAAAATGGCGTCTGATTATAATCCATATTTTGATAGGCAAAAAGATATTTAAAAGCTCTACACCTCATGATGAAAAAATGGAGTTGTGAGCTTAAAACAATTTTTACTAGAATTAAAGGCTAATTTAATTATTTTGATATGAAAGTTTTTAACTACTTCACACACTAATTTTCTGCATCATGGCTTAAGTTATTTCATGGTGTGGTTTACCGGATCTTCTCTCGTTTGACCCTAAAGTTTAGAACTTAGGAAATGTTAGCAAAAAATCGATCAATAGTTTATAACATGGGTGCTTGAATAATTAACTTGTTTTCCAGTTTACTGAGAGCATGCGATCCCCAACAAAACTTCCTAAAATCATTGAATTATTAATCAAGATTCATAATATCAAGCTCGATATGGGTAAGTTTTTCGCAAAACCCATCTTCCGCCGGGAGGAACCATTAAACAATTAGTCAACACTCGGGGGGCGAGTAAACATCATGTGAAACATCACTTTCAGATGTGATGAACTTCTGGGGAGATGGAACATGCATACTTTCAAAGTTAACATGCACCTGAATGGGTAGTCTCTCGACAGGCCTCCAGAAGATCGATGATATGTCTTCTCATAGGTGATTATACATATTTTTTAAATATTGCGATTAGTGGTAAAATGATATACAATCTGTTTGTTCGATTTGTCATGAAGCTCACTGACGAAGTTAAATCAGCTTCAAAATAAAGAAACTTCGGCGTGTCAATATAGATTCTATTCTGTGCTTAAAACTCAGCAGCAAAGGACTGAAGAAATTGTTCTTTCAATTGAGATCATTCAACCAATGCGATAAAACCTTCCAATGAAAGTGGTTTTTTTAAGATTCAACCATTTTTCCGGATTAATAACAATAATTGGAATAGAATGACGAGATTTAAATTCTTTCTACTTTCAATATAATCAAATAATGTTGCTTGTGCAGTGATATATGATTCAGCAAAGAAAGGATTGAATCCACCTTTGAGGGTACGTTGCGACGCTATGGTGGGAACCCGACGCATTTGTTCATTCGTATTATAAATTTGCGACTATATTATCTGTCTTCCCAAGAAAAATAATTAATAAAACTTTAATTACGTCGCTGGAATCATTTCTGATGTATGTGTATGTCGTGACTGTATTCAATTCAAGTTGTCAGGTGGTATAAAGCAATTAATTGGATATCTTCGCATACCTTTTCCGATCTGTGAATTCCTGAAAACATCGTTTCACGACAAACAACTTTTAGATTTGCAACATCATTAGCTATCGGAAGGTTGAATGAACAAAAGCGCACACCAGGCACTAAATTCTGAGATCGCGTTTTCGGAGAAAGGTCCTAAATCTTGAAATATACTACCACTGAGCACTAAAACTGATAAAAGACTCGGCAGATTTCAGAACCAATCCAAAATCATGTCTTTAGAAAGTCGAATCCATAAATATAATTATAATAAAGATGAATAATATATTCGGGGGGGGGGGGGGGGATAACTAGCTCTGAAATAAAGTATTTCAGAACAATCCCCTCGTAACCACTGCAAGAAAAATATTTTATTATTTTTGCATTTCTAATGAGCTATTTTTAATTACTCGTCTGTTACTTGTAACCTACAAATCCCAACGTTTTCTCAGTTGACGACATTTTTAAATATGTACCTGCCTAGATACGAAATTTCGGTTCCTTGGGAATCCTTAAAACCACGTGTATATCTTTTAGCTTATGTGAAAAAAATCATCGTAATTTTCTAACTTTGTAAAGTTCCCTGGACACAATGCACTAAATTTATATATATATATATATATTATTTTTTTTTCTAGGTAACAAAGCTGTTTAAATAAACTATCTTCGCTATTTATATTATATGTAATTGTGCAATGCACAAACTAGCGGCCACTTAAAGAAGTCAATCAAAATACCCCTCAAGTGATCTCAAGTTATGGGGATAAGTGTGAGAGTTTAAAGTTGGAGGAGTTGGAGGAGTTGGGAGTGGGTGAAGTTGAGATTGGGGGTGAGGGTGATGCGAGGGGATGAGAAAGACTTCCGGCTCTCGCCCCGGGGGCCTTACCAGGTATCCCTTTGATCTGACCATTCTCAACTCTCAAACTCACCCCTAATGAGGCCTTTTAGGGAGAAGTCTGCGCTTCTACCTTAAAACACTTTCAATTACAGACCTTAAATATTATAATCGTGCAGTAAATTATTTGTTTTGTAGTCGCTGTGTAATATTTACGGTTATTTAAGCTGATAATAACAGACACTCCTCTAGTTTGTTAAAAACATTCCAACGGAACAGGAAATATAATTGTGTGTTCAAATGATTTTTATTTGCTTTATAAATTCCTTTCCTTTCACAAAATTTATCTCACATAAGTAAAATTTATGTCACAACATTTTGCGCTTTCATGGGAAATGGTGTGCGTTTTATGAATTGATGATTATATGATTAAATGCTTTTTATCCTTTGAGTGTGTGTCAACTTTTATGTTTCTTTCAACACACCATACCTCATGAAATTATTTTTTGCTAGGGTTTCCCTTGTAAACCTTTGTGTCATTTATAACTAACCTATATTTTGGATACGATTTTAGATTTTCACGGCCAAAAATTATGTTGTTATTAGTTTTTGGGGTATTATGCCGTGTTACGCTACCTCCTTCTTTAGCCAACGTTTCGGACAGCGTTACAGTGTCCGTCATCAGGGCAGATGTGTAATAGTTAGGGGTGATGTTTATACTTTTCTACTTAGGAGCGATACCGTGTCGCCAGCTCCACTCCTCTACGAGCTGGCGCTACAATATACTTCAACATGTTTTTTTGCGTTTAGACTTGATGTAACCGGATACCAAGAACTATTGAGCTTAGCTCCGTCGTCTCTATTAATATTTATAGGATTTTTGTGAATTTCAATTGCCTCCGTAATCAGGCGCGCTCTATAAGTTTTGGGTCTTCCCAGGACCTCACGGACAAATCCAAAGTAATGGCCGGTTTCCATTAAGTGCTCGGCGATCGCCGATTTATCAGGGTGGCTAAGTTTACAGGCACGAAAGTCTTCTGATATCCTTTTGGAGATCGTCCGCTCTGTTTGGCCTACATAAACCTTGTCACATCTAGAACAGCTGAGTTTGTACACTCCATCTGTTTCCAGAGGAAACTTGGTCTTTGCAGGCCTCAAAAAGTCTCGTATTTTTGTCGTGGTTCCGAAGACAGTCTTGATGCTTTCTTTTTTCAATAGCCTGGCAATTCTGTCTGTCACATTGTGAACGTAAGGCAGGAAAGCGCAGCCCTTTGACTCTTGTTCAATTCTGTCTTCGTTTGGTGCAGATTTGGCTCTTATGATTTGCCTTGTCTGCCTTACTGGGTAACCGTTACGCTCCAGTGCATCGGTTAGTTTTGTAAGCTCTGCTCCAATTTTTGTTTCTTCACATATTCTGGTCGCTCGGGTCACCAATGTATGGATAAGTCCTCTCTTCTGCGCTGGGTGGTGATAGGAATCAGCATGTAGGTACCGATTTGTATGAGTTGGTTTTCTATACACTGTGTGTCCTAGACTACCATCTTCTTTTCGCATCACCTCCACATCTAGAAAAGGTAGGATCTTGGAGTCATTTTCCAGCTCCATTGTGAACTTAATTTTAACGTGGAGTGAGTTGAGATGGTCCAGAAATTCGTTCAGTTTCTCTGTTCCATGAGGCCAAATGGCGAAGACATCATCGACATAACGCCACCATACTTTGGGAACAGCCGAAGTTGTGTCGAGTGCCACTTCCTCAAACTTCTCCATAAAGAAGTTGGCGAGTACTGGCGACAACGGACTGCCCATCGCAACTCCTTCCACTTGTTCAAAAAGTTCACCCTGGAATGCAAAATATCCCGTTTTAAGGCAATGTTCAAAAAGTTTACAAATGTCTTCCTCGTAGATCTCTCTGAGCATTGTCATGGAGTCTTCCAGAGGCACATTCGTGAAAAGAGACACAACGTCAAAACTGACTAAAATATCTCCTTTCTCAGTCTTAACCTTCTTAAGCTTACTGATCAGATCTGTGGAGTCCTTAATCCAAGATTCAGTTTTCCCAATTTGCATCTGCAGTAATTTTGAGAGGTATTGAGAAAGTTTGTACGTCGGTGCACCAATAGCACTGACAATCGGTCTCATTGGGATATCCTTTTTATGAATTTTTGGAAGACCGTACAGGGCAGGAGTTCTGGAGGCTTAGGATATAATTTATTTTTCTGTGATATTTAACAATTTACACCTTATATAAGGTGACCAGTCAGCGGATGAGTTGGCATCGCGTTTGCGTTCCACCCGGGCGTACGGTGTTCGATTCCTCGGCTGGATAAATACTCCATCACGACACAAGCAACATTTTCCGCTTACTGTGGTGGTAGTAGGAGATTTTACAATATTGTCGGGTTATTCGTAAATAAATATTCGCCCAGCTATTTTTAAAAGTCGAAATCATCCCCCTACATTTTTAGGCCATTGACCGTACACTGGATCTCAAAGCGTTAAGGCTTCTGAAGAGAAAGTGGTCGGAAGTTGGTCGTTTCTTGGGAGCTTTGTTGGCCTGAAAGCCATTGTTACTTATTCAATAACGCGGAACACACATGTTTAAGATGTGAGCCTTCTAAATTAGCTTTTCATTCAACTATTAGGCACAATAACACCTACGTGGGAGCTAAACGGGATCAAACGCTGAAGTTTTATAACAAAAATACTTCGTTAGGTCCCACGCCCACCTGCCGCTCCTTTGGGCTTTTTTATCATCTCCAGTATTCCTGTTTTTTAAATTAATTTTAACTTAAAAGAAAAATATTTTTTTAATAGGTATATCTAACAAATAAAACCTAATACAGTAATCTTCCTCTTAAAATACAATACACATTTTAATTTTCTAACTTATTTAGACTAACCTTTGTAGATTATCACAGAATACAAGTGAATATATAAAAATAATATTTTTAGAGGTGGGCATAGTGCAATTTGGGAGGCAGGAATGGGTACCGCCGCCCCGGAAACCTTTATTGGATGACCAACACCTCTGCCATGGGTCACCCCAAGTGGTTCGCAACGTTTGGTGATTTAGCACGGGTGCCCGAATTCATGGGTTGAGATTGTCTAGGTCTTGGAGGCGGATGACCAGGACACATTGAACCCCAGATTCCTACCCACCCCTTAAACCCTTTTCCTTCCCAGAACTCTCCTCTCTTTCCTTTCCTTAAAAAAAAACCTCCACATAGCATCCCTAAAGATGACATAGGCCCTGAGGAAAATTATTTTCCTAAGGGCCTCCTGTGTGAAGCTAATGTAAAAAATATATATATTTGCCGTGTAGCAGTTTTTCTAATCTATTTTGATTTTTAGTCAAATGAGAGATGAACATATGTCATAATGTTTTTAAATTATATTTCATGACAAGAACAACTAAATAAGTTAATATGCCTTTAATATTAACATTGCTAAATATTGATGGCGTTTCAAATGATTACGCCCACCGAAAAAGTCGCTTGATGAGAGTTGTGATTTACCGGGATGGTATTTTTATTCGATACACATTCTCCACACTCAGAACAATTCTAGGAACGTTGCAGGCTACGTCCATTGAAAATTCAATTTAGGGGGCTTACATTATTTACGCAAGCAGATTTTTTTCCAATTTAGACCCCTCCCCCCTTTGGTGGGATAAATTTGGGCCACTTCCTATATTCTTTTCAAGTAATCTGAGATTTTGCTGGACCTCCTCCCCCCTTTGAGCTCACGTAATTAATGTATGCACCCTAAGAGAAAAGGTCGCTAAAATATGAGATGGACTGACGATCTAAAAGGAATTTCTATTCGGATGAGTAAGAGCCGCCAAGAATCAGCAAATTAAATACGTTTGAGGGAATCTAATTTTCAAAACTTGACGGCAGAATGCTTAGGCTCTTTTTCCACACAATACGCAAGTATCCGATACTTAAGTTGTAGACTCACGTCACAAACAACTTGTCGCGCACAGTTCGTCAACTTCAATTTATTCATTCATTTAACGCCCGTAGGGATTTTACAGTTCCATGCCAACTAAGAATCAAGTCAACTCAACAACTCTTAGAAAAGTCATTAAAAGCTATGAAAAAAATAATTTAAAGATAGCCGTTAATGTCTATGACGCTTGACGTGAGCGGCAACGACCGCGCCCGGCTGATCGCAGGAGACTGGCGTCCATGACGAGATTACAAAATGTCGGCAATGTGCTCCTGTGTATGAGCCCCTAGCGATACGAAGGTAGTTTCCAACATTCTTATATCGACGAGTATCGGATTCTTGCATATCTCTGTGGAAGAAGGGTCTCTTAGAGAGGAATAGGAAGATAGGTACGAGTATTTTGAAAGTCAAAACCCATTTTATCGTTTTAATTGATATTTCTAATAGGTGTCACGATTAAATTAAGTTTTGAGAACAAAAGTAGAATGAAATCGAACGATTTTAATATGTGGCTAGATTTTAAATTACATACATTACATTCGTCGAGCGGATATTATGTACTTCCTATTTTTTTACAAGTAGTCTTTAAAATTATTCGCTTTATACTCTGTAGATAACCGAAACATTTCACTGCACCACGTTTCATATAACGATCGCGTTATATGTCGGACGAGATGGGTTAAAGAACCGTATTTGGTCCTTGGCGGGTCATATAAAGGGAAGAGATAAAGAGAGCACAAGAGAGCCTTCTAGTAGGGGAAGATTTTGGAATTTTCCCTAGAAGTTGTTAGATGTATGCTATGGAGCTATACGGATGACTTGGAGTTTATCCTCCGAAAGTCATAAAAATTCTTTTGCTTAATAAGTGGATTCTCTAGTCACCCAGACGAGACTTTAAAAGCTACAACACAAGTAGCATAGAGACAATAGTCCTTAAAGTTGTTTATTTTATGTCATTACCTCTAGACACAGGCCACTCCAGAACCTCTCCACAATAGACTCTTTCGCCGTGAATTAAAATTATAAAGCCACAAAAAATATACGGTTGCTCATATTATACGAGGTACGAGTAGGTACATAGCTAGAGAGATTGTACTAAGTGCTCTCAAGAAGCTCGTAATATGTTGAATTTGGTGGCTACCTCTGGTATAGAGCACGAGATATCTAAAAATTCAAAGTTAAAGTTTGTAATTTTACAACGATATTTATTTTTGTCAAAGTTTATCGTTCAAATAATAATTAGTTATTAAATGGCTGTTGTCTAAAATATCCGAGTATACTACTGATTTGTTTGGATTAGGTCGTAGTTCTAAGATCTTTTGTATTTATGTAATTCCTTTAAAGCTTAAATAGCATTGAAATTGAATACATAAATTTAATCATTAAATGTATTTATTTTATTTCATCGTGCGTTTTATAACACTATCTGGCTAAGTACCATAATATTTAATTTACTAGCTGCCCCGACAAACGTTGTTCAGCCATGTAAATTATTTCTAGTGAATATTTTGGTTGTTAAATAAAAAATAACGAATGTATTGTTAAGTGTATGGGGATGGGATCTATGACAGAAAGAGGAATGAAGCGCTGTAGACGATGACCGCCGATAAAAGCAAAAAACACCAACTAAAGTAGGAAAATGAAATAAAGAAAATCAATACGAATTTCGAAGATCAATTGAGTGTACGATATTTTTTGTCAGCCGTCTTTATCCAACACAAATAAGCTCGATGGTTTTTTGCCCAATCAAGAACATGATGTCGAATGAAATATCAAAATGACACGACGCTTCTCGTGAATGTCTTGCGCATGTGTGGATGAAAGTTCGATGAGGCGGACGTAGCGCCATCTGTCATTCTACGACATAAGTAATTTAGTTCTGTTTGAAATACGGAAGACGGTTAAATTTATTCACACAAAAATACTAAAACCGCGATTAAAAAATGAGAGGGTGGGGGAAGGCGTGTTTAAATTTGGGGTTATAAGTATTTTTTGATGCCAAATAAAAAAAAAATTAATAAAAAAATTTGGTCAAACAAATAGATTTTTTCTGGATAAGGACACCCTAATCACCTAGCAGTATGAAATATAATCATACCAACCAAATATACTTAAAAAAAATCATAAAAATCGGTCAAGCCGAAGGGCGAAGGGTGACCGCTCCAAGCCAGCCAACTACCGCCCCATAGCGATCACATCAGTTCTGTCTAAGGTGATGAAACGTGTGATCAACGACAAACTGCTCACACACCTCGAGAAAAACAAAATTATTAACGACCGTCAATACGGATTCCGGCGGAACCGCTCGTGCGGTGATCTTCTCGTGTATGTGACGCATATTTGGGAGCGGTGCCTGGAACGTTTCGGTGAGACCCAAACGGTTGCACTGGACATTTCCAAGGCCTTTGACCGGGTTTGGCACCGAGAGCTTGTCAACAAACTGTCTTCTTACGGACTTCCCGCATCCTTGTGTACGTGGATTGCCGACTTTTTGAGGGAGAGGTCGATTCAGGCGGTTGCTGACGGTTTCACCTCTTCCTCGCATTCGATAAATGCTGGCGTCCCACAGGAATCGATTCTGTCACCGACTTTGTTTCTGTTGCACATCAACGACCTCTCGTCATGTGCACCGATTCATTGTCACGCGGATGACAGTACAGTCCATGATAGCTTTTTGTTTGACGAGCCCCCAAAGGGCACACAAACTCCAATAGCTCGGAGGGCTTTGAAGCAAAGAATGGACGGTTACCTCGAGAGTGTTTTCTCTTGGGGTAAGAATAACCTCGTCGAATTTAATGTTTCAAAGACCCATTCATGTTTGATAACGTCTAAAAGGGATCGAAATGAAAATCTAGTCTCCTTCAACGGAAGCAATCTTCCGAACAGAACCTCCATCGATATGCTCGTTGTAACTCTAAGTGACCAGTTCAGGTACGGGGGCTCCATCGAAACCAGAGTTAAGTTAGCCTCTCAGAAACTGGGCGTACTGTACAGGGCCCGCAGATACTTTAATAGTTCACAACTGCTAACCCTGTACAAATCGCAAGTGCGCCCCACGGTTGAATTTGGCAGCCACCTCTGGTCTGGAGCTCCAAAATACCTAAAAAAAATCCTTGACTCTGTGCAGAAACGGACGGTCCGTTTCATAGATTCTCCCATCTTAACAGACGGACTGCAATCTTTAGAGCACAGGCGTCAGGTGGGAATGCTGTCCTTGTTCTACCGGTATTGCAATGGAAGATGCTCCGAGGAACTAGCGTCATTGATCCCCTTGGCACCGGTGCATAGTCGGGAAACACGCCAAACACGTGCCCAACATTTGTACACGATTGACATTAGTCACATGAGAACGGGTCGTTTCTATGACTCGTTCATGAGTTCAACGGCTCGGTTGTGGAACGATTTGCCAGACTCTGTGTTTCCTCCCTCCTACAACATGGGTCTCTTCAAGACCCGTGTTCACTCCTTCCTTTCCTCAAAAAGACCCTCCACACAGCATCTTCAAAGATGACATAGGCCCTGAGGGAAGTTATTTTCCTCAGGGCCTCCTGTGTGGAGTTAATGTAAAAAAAAGCCATTTTGGAGGAGTGCGACCACAAACACCGTGACACGAGATTTTTATATATTATAAGATTTTGTTACTGTGTATAATTCGTTGCGTTTCATGCCTGCTGTATTTATAATGTGCACTACTTTGGTAGGTATTTAAAAATAATTGTTAAATAATTGTTCTCTGCCTTTTATTATATTCAAGTATCGGTATTCAAGTCATTGTTTCAAGTATTATACTTTGATGTTATTGAAAAATTGGTCTTTCTGAGATTTATATATTTCGAGATGAATTCTGTATTTAAAATTATTCCTTCGCAACATAATTAATTGATGAGATGCGCAAACTGTTGGATGAATAATTTGGCCTGTCCCTATACATGGACAGTCGATGATATATGTATATTTCCTACCCTACTGCAGGAAGACATTTCCTTCAGGTGAGTGCACACTTCCTTACACGCTTAGGCAATTCTTGACCATAATTTTTGAGTTGAGAACGCTGAGTACATAATTAATTTCTTAAGGCGTAAAGCCTACCTTTGTTGCGGATATTTAAACGCTCTAAATAAACTCTTACACATTTAAATTCCGTTCACAATATTATTTGTTTTCAATATTATTTGTTTACAACATTATTTGTTTGTCATAGATCTAGGTATTTGTACACAATATTTTTGTTTTAATGATCTACTGAAGTAGAATGATCTAACTTTTGTTTTGATTTTTGAATAGGATGTCTCATTTTTAATATTTTCAGGTAATGCGTTAAATACGACTGAGGGTGGGCTGCCCCAACAACGAGTGTAAAAACCCCGCCGCTGCTGTTGGGCCGGTTCGTGACCGGGGGGGACCCAGCAGTAGCGTTTGGGGCGCATTGGGCGACCTCTCCAGCCGGACTCTCCCTGCCCATCGCCTTGCACCGCAGTGGGTGGGTTGGATACATACGTCCTTCACTCCTGGAAAATCTGAACCCCAGCATCTTACCCACCCCTTTACCTTTTCCCTCCCAGACCTTCCTTCCTCTCATATCACACTTAAAAACCCTACAAATAATATCATGAATTTACAACCATCAACAATTAACGTCATTTCAGTGGCGAGGAGTAGGCGTCCCCGGTGCAGGCCAAAACTGTTAGTGAATTACACCAACATTCGCGGCCTGTACACCAACTTAAACTCTGTCCACCACCATCTTTTTTCTCAACGCCCCAACCTACTTTTCCTGTCTGAAACACAGAAAGCCGAGCCTGTAAACGCCTCCTATCTGGACTGCCCGGGCTTCACCCTCGCAAGCAAGTTCAGACCTAAAGGTGTCTGTCTCGATAGTCGAGCTGACGTCAACTGTGTGCGACTGTTGAATCTGGAAAACTCCAGATTCAACGTAATGTGGGTACGCGTCAATCTTGCCAGTACGATAAGATTCTACGCGTGTTTATACCGCTCACCGAACCTTAGCGAAACAGACACGTCCGAGCTCTTCAAACACCTAAGCGACACTATTGATGACCTCTTGCCCCGCTACCCTACGGCAGAGTTTGTGGTCCTGGGGGTCTTCAATGTTCATAACGAACCTTGGTTGAAGTTCTCAGGATCAACAGACTCGGCTGGACGCCAAGCGGAATCCTTTGCCCTTTGCTACGGATTGGAGCAAATGGTTCAGGAGCCTACAAGGGTTCCTGATGTCCAGACCCACCGTTCCAATCTGTTAGACCTATTTTTAACTACTGTGCCACACGGTTACAATATTGAAGTCACAGCGCCTTTAGGATCGTCCATCCACTGCATGGTGACGACATCAATCCCTGTAAACTTCAGACCACCAAACGAGAGGCCGAAGAGAAAAGTGTGGCACTATAGGTCAGCAGATTGGTTCGGTCTGCGGGCACATTTTAATGCCTTCTCGTGGTCAGCTGTCTGCTTTCGGACTTCGGATCCCTCAAGATGTGCCCAGGAAATTGGTGAAGTCTTCACATCCGCGATGGATGGCTTCATCCAATCTACTGTTAAGGAAAATGGTGTAGGCTCTAAGCCGTGATTCAGTCGACAATGCGCTGAGCAGTGCGACGAAAAAACGCGGCTTACCGGGCCTACAACACATCTAGAACATCCGAAGACAGAACAGCTTACAACAAAATGGCAAAGGGAACCAAGAGAATCATAAATAGGTCAAAATTCGAGCACGACCAGCAGATCAGCAGAAAGCTGGCTGCATACCCGCATGGCAGCAGGCAATTCTGGTCGCTTGCGTGCTCAATAGGTCGCAATTTCTGCAAATCCAGTCTGCCACCTCTTACCAGACCTGACGGCTCACTAGCAAACACCGCCACCGAAAAGGAAAACTTATTAGGTAAAATGTTTGCGGATAACTCAACCCTCGATGACCAAGGTGCTGTCCCGACGTCGGTTCCTCACTGCGGTTTCCGTATGAAAAAGCTGAGGATCCGGCATCGGGAAGTACTTCATGTTTTACGAGGGCTTGATGTTAATAAAGCTAGTGGGCCTGACGGAATACCTGCCCTGGTACTGCAGAGGTGCGCTGCAGAAATAGCTCCAATTTTGACGAAGCTTTTGAAAATGTCCCTGAAGACTGGCTCTGTGCCCTCTGGTTGGAAAAAAAGCGGTTATCCATCCTATTCCAAAGAAGGGTAACCGCTCCAACCCGGCCAACTACCGTCCCATAGCGATCACATCAGTTCTGTCTAAGGTGAAGCCAGAGTAAAGTTAGCCTCCCAAAAACTGGGCGTACTGTACAGGGCCCGCAGATACTTTAATAGTACACAACTGCTAACCCCGTACAAATCACAAGTGCGCCCCACGGTTGAATTTGGCAGCCACCTCTGGTCTGGAGCTCCAAAATACCTGAAAAATACCACCGACTCTGTGCAAAAACAGGCGGTCCGTTTGATAAATTCTCCCGTCTTAACAGACGGATTGCAATCTTTAGAGCACAGGCGTCGGGTGGGAATGCTGTCCTTGTTCTACCGGTATTGCAATGGAAGATGCTCCGAGGAACTAGCATCATTGATCCCTTCGGCACCGGTGCATAGTCGGGAAACACGCCAAACGCGTGCCCAACATTTGTACACGGTTGACATTTGTCACATGTGAACGGGTCGTTTCTTCGACTCGTTCTTGTGTTCAACAGCTCGGCTGTGGAATGATTTGCCGTCATCTGTGTTTCCTCCTTCCTACAACATGGGTCTCTTCAACACCAATGTTCTTCCTGAAAAAGACCCTCCACGCAGCATCCCAGATGACATAGGTCCTGAGGGAAATCATTTTTCTCAGGGCCTCCTGTGTGGAGTTAATGTAAAAAAAAAATATATATATTTATATTTCCGGAATTTTATGCCTTTTTATTCTATCACCGTATACATTTTGAGATATATTAATAATAAACTATATAAATAAAAATAAAATCACTATTTTCTTTACTTCGATTTATGATTACCAAAAAATATGTTTTGCATAAATTAAAAAAAAAAAAATCGTTTCGCTTGAGTGGAAGAAAAATGGGAGCGTAAAGTAGTAAAAAATGTATTTTTCATTGGAAATGAATAAAAATTCTTCTAAAAAATACAATTTTATATTTGTATATAAAAATGCAAAAATCAGTAATTTTAAATACATGTAGGATTACAAAAGATTTTTTAAATATTTATATTGAGGGATCATTAGGATTTATAGGTTAAATTAGGAATTCCACAGAGCCGAACCCTCTGATATGAAAATATCTGGAGTCGGTGAATTATTTTCCCATTTGGTCTCTGGTATGTTGACATGTTGTTATTGTATTGTTTTGTATTTATAATACTTATAGAGTGCAATTGCAAAGCGTGGTTTGACTAGATGATCATATGGGGCAGTGTGAAAGGGAGTAGTTTTTCCTGTGGGGAAAATTTAACCCGGACATTTAAATCTGGTGCGTAAAAAAAATTTCCTGTGACAGTTTCCCTTGACAAACTTTCTTACAAAATCATTTACAAAATAAATATTTAAAAAAACAATTTCGCGCTGAAATCGACCGTTTCTAGACTCCGTTTGCCAAGTGGTTTTTATGCCTATTACCTGTATTCGTGGTTATAAAAAGGCACACTGAGAATTTACACATTCTTAGCTTATGTATTTCTCTTAAAGAAAGGTAAATGGAAATTGTATTTAATTACCAAAAATGTGGATTTTGTTGTACAAAGCTTCTAAAAATTGGGGCCATGATGCAAATCCAATCACGTATAATAATATGATAACTATTCGTACATGGTTTCAAAGCCTTCTGTTTATTTATGGTTTGCTTGACAAACAATAGTTACCGGTGTATAACTTCAACTTAATTTAAATTAGATTTGATGTAGGCCTGTATATTTAGGTAGTCGGTCATAATAATATTGTGAGAAATTATTTGGAACAACACAGTTCTAAACTCAATTACCAAGCCTAATAACTTTAGCAATGTCTAGGATTCTATGTTGTTATTAGGTTATGTTGTTATCGAGTTATCGCTTTACTGTTTTCAATCAGGATTATAAATTAAATCTGTTCTGGTTTTCTTAATAAGTTCAAATTCGGTAGATATATTTTATAGAAAAAGTTCGCAAATATTATATAAATTTAATCATCAATTTGAGATTATGATCTTTAAAACGTATTAGTGTTCAGTACATGTATTGTGTGTATGTATGCATGTTGGCCATGAATACCAATAATTTGATTGTTCAAATATTCACATCTATCTTCTACCTATATAAATAAAAATGAATCGTCGAAATGTATGTGCCCGCCTAACTTCCGAATGATTGAACCAAATGGGATAATTCTTTTTTTGTGTTCGTTATTGTCAGGACAAGGTTTGTATAAAACCACTGGTGAGCTCTGGCATTATGAAATTTGTATTAAAAAATTGCAATAGGTGGCAGGTGAGCTGTTTGAAAAGTGAATGTACCGGGACTGAATGTATGGAATGCGGGTGGGGGGAGGGGGAGGGTAACTCGGGTAAGAGGTTCGCAAGAGTGGGGGGTGGGGAACCCGGGAGGGGGAGGGGAACCCGAGAGCGGGCGAGTGGAGTGGAGAGAGGGAAGATGGAGGAGGCGGAGTGGGAACACGAGAGGAGAAGGGGACAGAGACGAATGGGAAAGGACATGCAGGGAGAAACAATTTCTTTATTAAATGGCATAGCAACGTACCGCAAACTCGCTATAATTATATAAATGGAGCGACCGATTAACGTAATTTTTTTAAACAGATAATTTGAGGACTATAAATAACATAGGCTACTTTTTATTCCGGAAAAAGCTTTTCATTCCCCTGGGAAATTTCTTTATACAGTAATTTCCCCCTAATATCATGCGAGCGAAGCCGCGGGAAAGCCGCTAGTATTCAAATTTAATGACTGATATCAATCAGTTTAACGGGACTTAATTTAAAAATGTAAAAAAACTGTAAATAAATAATAAAGGAATTTTATTAATAAAAAAAATATAAAAAATAAAAAAAAAAGTAAAACTTCTTTACGCACGCTCGACTGGGGGTAAGCTTGTAAATGTTTTACGAAAAGTAGTGATGTGTTACGAAAAGTGTGATGTGTTACGAAAAGAGGTGATGTGTTACGAAAAGTGGTGATGTGTTACGAAAAGTGTGATGGTAACGGTAATCGATGAGAACGGTGATCGATGGCGAGGCGAACTTTACGCACGCTTGACTTGGGGAATGATAAGGATGAGGATGAGGATGAGGATTAGGATGAGGATGAGGATGAGGATGAGGATGAGGTTGAGGATGAGGATGAGGATGAGGATGAGGATGAGGATGAGGATGAGGATGAGGATGAGGATGAGGATGAGGATGAGGATGAGGATGAGGATGAGGATGAGGATGAGGATGAGGATGAGGATGAGGATGAGGATGAGGATGAGGATGAGGATTAGGATGAGGATGAGGATGAGGATGAGGATGAGGTTGAGGATGAGGATGAGGATGAGGATGAGGATGAGGATGAGGATGAGGATGAGGATGAGGATGAGGATGAGGATGAGGATGAGGATGAGGATGAGGATGAGGATGAGGATGAGGATGAGGATGAGGATGAGGATGAGGATGAGGATGAGGATGAGGATGAGGATGAGGATGAGGATGAGGATGAGGATGAGGATGAGGATGAGGCTGAGGATGAGGATGAGGATGAGGATGAGGATGAGGATGAGGATGAGGATGAGGATGAGGATGAGGATGAGGATGAGGATGAGGATGAGGATGAGGATGAGGATGAGGATGAGGATGAGGATGAGGATGAGGATGAGGATGAGGATGAGGATGAGGATGAGGATGAGGATGAGGATGAGGATGAGGATGAGGATGAGGATGAGGATGAGGATGAGGATGAGGATGAGGATGAGGATGAGGATGAGGATGAGGATGAGGATGAGGATGAGGATGAGGATGAGGATGAGGATGAGGATGAGGATGAGGATGAGGATGAGGATGAGGATGAGGATGAGGATGAGGATGAGGATGAGGATGAGGATGAGGATGAGGATGAGGATGAGGATGAGGATGAGGATGAGGATGAGGATGAGGATGAGGATGAGGATGAGGATGAGGATGAGGATGAGGATGAGGATGAGGATGAGGATGAGGATGAGGATGAGGATGAGGATGAGGATGAGGATGAGGATGAGGATGAGGATGAGGATGAGGATGAGGATGAGGATGAGGATGAGGATGAGGATGAGGATGAGGATGAGGATGAGGATGAGGATGAGGATGAGGATGAGGATGAGGATGAGGATGAGGATGAGGATGAGGATGAGGATGAGGATGAGGATGAGGATGAGGATGAGGATGAGGATGAGGATGAGGATGAGGATGAGGATGAGGATGAGGATGAGGATGAGGATGAGGATGAGGATGAGGATGAGGATGAGGATGAGGATGAGGATGAGGATGAGGATGAGGATGAGGATGAGGATGAGGATAATGATAAGTATAAGGATAAGGATAAGGATAACGATAAGGATGAGGATAAGAATGGTCACCTCAAGGTCGTAGGTCACCCCAAGGTCGTAGGTCACCTTAAGGTCGTAGGTCACCCCAAGGTCGTAGGTAACCCCAAGGTCGTAGGTCAACCCCATGTCATATATTACCCCTAGGTCATAGGTCACCCCGTTCTCTACGTTTGGTAACTTAGCAGGGATACCTGGGTTCATGGGGCGAGGTTTGTCTTGTAGTTTTACTTCAGTCGTGTGGTCTAAGTCTAAAGCACACTCGTTTTTTGTTTCATTGAATGCAGCGGGTACCTTCTTATCTTTCTGGCGAAATGATTTGTACCTTCTTATTTGTATATAACTTCAGAAGTTATTATGTCAAATCGCACAGTCAACTTCGTAGTGCGGTGACTGGCATCACCGATGAACGTATTTTTTTATTGTCATTGTTGATAACCACATTGCTTTGTGAACCAGACTTTATAAAACTAGGTGCATATATTTTTTATCAACAGTGTTAAACCAAAAAGTATAGGTTTACACAAAGTAATTGTGTTTTCAATAAAAAGCTTTCATCAGGTAGGTGCATGGTAAAATCACGATCTTGTGAGATGTGTGAAGATTTGCAAAGAAAGCAAGGCTGACGTAAGCGTAATGATTAAGAAAGGGAAACTAAGATGATTTGGGAATAAAAAATTATATTTGGTCCACATAGGAGGCCCTGAAGAAAATAATTTCCTTGAGGGCCTATGTCGTCTTTGGGGATGCTGGGTGTTCTTCAGAAAATGAAGGACGGAAAGTTCTGGGAAGGAAAAGGTATGAGGGGTGGAGGTAATCCACCTCTTACCCGCCCTGGTATAAGTAACTGATGGTTACTCCTTCAAGGCTCTCGCAAGATTCTAATTTTTTGATTAAACGAAGCTACATTTATTTATTTTGAACGAATCTAGACCTCCAGTGTCCAGTTGTTAGTAAGCAGTATACAAGTGCTTAACAGGAAAAACAAAATGCAAAAAAAATAAAAATATGCAAAAAAATAATGGTATGAGGGGTGCATATAATCGAGAGGTCAGTAATGTTTGTTTTTGTTTGTTTTTGTAACTTTATTTAGATGTAAGCAAATTTTTTCATACATCTAGTATTAAAAAAAAACATATAAAATACATAATAAAATAAATATAGTCATAAAATTATAACGGAAAAAATACAGTTTTAAAAAGAAATACAGTTACTCCATTTAGAAATACAAACAATAGGGTTTAAGACATACAGTTAATACAAATAAATACAATTCATAAATTTTTCTTAATGTATGTAGCACATGTTTTACGAAAAGTGCCAAGACTTGAGGCTTCCTTTATGGAATTTGGTAGGCTATTATAAAGTTTTTGACCTTTATAAAACACGCTGTTCTGTGTACACGTAAGTTTAGTTTTGGGAAGCCTGAAGTCTCGGCAACTCCTCGTAGGATAATTGTGAATATTTTCATGGTACATAATATTAGTTTGCAGATATTTAGGGAGCATGTTATTTTTAAGCTTGTACATCATTGTTAACGTATTATATATTATATGTTGTTTAGTTGTCATCATATTTAAGTTTTGTAACATAGTTTTAACTCTAGTAAAGATATTACATTTCAGAATCATCCTCATTCCCCTATTTTGTATAATCTGTAGTTTATTATTTTGGGTCTCGTTACATAAGAATAGAACATTAGAACAATAATTTAAATGAGGAGTTACAATAGAATTATATACAAGGTGCGTTGTCTTGAGATCCAAGTTATTCCTAATCCTTTTTAAGAAGCCAACTTTTTTAGCAATTTTCTTAGATATGTAATCGAAGTGTTTGTCGAATTTTAATTTATCGTCTAATATTACACCCAGATATTTAATATTGTTAACCCTTTCTATATTTATGTTATCAATGGTTAGTATTGCATGTTCAGTTCCACCTTGACTATCAATAATCAAAAATTTAGTTTTCATAACATTCAGTTTTAGTTTGTTTATGTTTAACCAAAGCGTTACATTATTTAAGTCATTTTGTATCTCTTCAATGGCATCCTGTAAATTTTTTCTGGCTATATATAACAATGTATCATCAGCAAATAATTTAATGGCACAATGCTTTAAAACTTTAACAATATCATTTATATATATATAATGAATAACAATGGACCTAGGACAGATCCCTGTGGAACGCCTTTGCTAGTATGACGGATCCACGTCATACTAGCAAAGTAATGTGAATCTATCCCTCCCGCCGCAGTGCAATGATGGGTCGAAATGAGGGTCGAAAGAGACCAGCTTGAGAAGTTAAAGGGTTTCCCTACACCGGCCTCTCCCGATCTGAACACACTACGCCCGATGTACCCGAGCACCCCTGCTAAGTCACCAAACATAGCTAACCACTCAGAGTGACCTATGGCAGAAGTGTTGGTTTTCCAATCAATTGTTCCTGGTGCGGCCCACCACCTTACCCGCAACCAAAATTACTTTGTTGCAATTGCAAGTAGAACGAATGAACGAAAAAATGAATTCAAGGAGAATATATGACTCGAATGTGGATGGTAGAAGTCTGGACGTCCGAGGAAGACATGACATGATCAAGTGAACCAAATACTTGAGTCGGGCCATGTCAAGACAACCGAACTAACGTGTGTGCTCTGATGAATCAAATTTCATCAGAAGAAAGTTTGAATAGATAATTGAACGTTATAAAAGAGACAAAGAAGTCATAGAGTCCTCAGAAGAGTCATTTGTCGCAATAGTCCAGGCAACAAAGACCAAAAACACCGAATAGCGGAAATAATTCGTGTAGAAACCAATTTTGGCACAGTTGTAGGGGAAGGTGTTCTTAACAATATTCTAAACATATCGGGGGTGGAGGTGGAGCTAAGGGTGGAGGTGGAGCTAAGGGTGGGGGGTCTCTAAAGGTATCTTTTTCAGTTTTTCGTTAACAACTCGAAAACTACTGCCTTTAGCGAAAAAATGTCGAAGAACTAAATTATTTGCATTAAATTCTCTACAAAAAATGTTCTAAGAAAATTTTGTTAGGATCAATGCTTAAGGAGATGTGGAGGGGTAAAAATGTCAAATTTAAAAAAAAAACACACAGTTATTATTGATAAAAATTAAACTTTTATTGTTAAAAATTAAAAGGAAGAGGAGAGCGAGATCTTGACTATGCTGACCAGCATGGAGGAACTTACTCCAGACAAAGATGAAGAGTTTCCTTGGGGTCAGCTTTGACTAAATTTCAGAATCATCTGGAATCCCTCAAGGATAATGGGCCTACCGCTGCTCTGTGGGTTCAGTAGATACTTCCACATGGTTACCCTGATGAAGAAGTTCATTGATTCTGAATGTCGTGGTGTTTGGAACGGCTACTTGGCGTATGTACAGCAGATTCCTCTAGTCATCCGGGGGCATTAAATGTCTTGGGAGAGGCCAGGATGTACAGCTGCTTCCTCCAACCCACACCTCACAATTGTGCTGTCAGTATCCCCTGTAGCAACAGTTGTTTCAATACCGGTTGCTGTCATTTTCTCGCTGAGCAAGTGAATCAGTCTTGTTTTGTTCCTATCATTAGCAAGAAAAGGCTCTTGTTCAACTGAGATGGTCGTGTTTTCATGAAAGTTGGTGTCAACAGAAGTTTTTGTGAGCCCGCTTCGTTTCTGCTCCGCTCGTTTTATGCTGTTGACATCACAATAACCATAAAAAACCACCATATAATTTTCACTGTAATTTTTCTGTACATGAGCAATGTACTGATGGCAAATTGAAGAAATGTAGGAGGACTATTTCTTTTTCATGCGGTGGAGAAGGAAACCACCATCTACCACATTGGTGCTCTGGGTGAGATCGAGAGTTGCATTATCCTCTATTGCAAAACATCGCAGAGGGATGATTTTTTTCTTTTCGCATTCCTCCCTCGCTGAACAGAGCCAGGGGTATGGAGTTGGTTCATTTGTCAAAAGCTCTGCTACATCTTTGTCGTTCTTTTTTGCTATGACAGTTCTTTGAAAAATTGTTAGATGGTTAATAGTAACTTTCTCACCATTGATTTTAATGGTGCTGCTCATACTGGCTATTGTCAAAACCACATTCTTTCTGGATTATTTCTTGTCACCAAATTTGATGCCAATGAAACTTTGCATAGTTTTGGTTCCAATATTCAAAGCTTTTTGGCAGGAATTTTCCAGGATGCCCACTGTCAGCGACATTAGCGAACCCAACTTTGGAATAGGGGGATGGTCATTGAACCATTCGTGAATCGTAGCTCGATCTCGTGAATCTCTCGTTTGCCGTGATGCCCAGAAATCAACGTGCTGCTGTCCAGTTGCAAAAACCACTTCAGAAAACTCCGTCAATGACGTGCAGATGGCGGTGCTACCGGGTGATCCACAAACCCACTTAGCGAGACAGAATCAGTAATTCCTCTTCCTCGTGTCAGACCACCTGAATTCTTCATAAGTATTTGTTCTATGACCACATCCGATCAAATACTTGCGCAAGGTGTACCTGTGCGATTAGTAGTGAAGTACCAATTTTCTGCAAACTCCTTGTACGCTTTCGGATGGATAGCTTTCAGTTGTATCATATCTTGCACGTAGAGATGGGCACATTTTGCATACTGGAAGAGCCCACTTGCATTGAAGAATCTGCTGTACACACGCCAAGTAGCCATCCCAAACACCACGACACTCGGAATCAATGAACTTCTTCATCAGTGTAACCATTTGGAAGTATCTACTGAACCCACAAAGCAGCGGTAAGCCCATTATCCTTGAGGGATTCCAGATGATTCTGAAATTTAGTCAAAGCTGACCCCAAGGAAACTCTTCATCTTTGTCTAGAGTAAGTTCCTCCATGCTGGTCAGCATAGTCAAGATCTCTCTCTCCTCTTCCGTTTAATTTTTAACAATAAAAATTAAAATTTTAATAATAAAACTTAAATTTTTAACAATAAAAAGTGTTTTTTTTTTTGTTTCACATTTCCCCCCTCCATATCTCCTTAAGCATCGATCCTAACAAAAAACTTTAAAGAACCTTTTTTGTAGAGAACTTTATATAAATAATTTAGATTTTAAATATTTTTTCGTTAGAGGCAGTAGTTTTCGAGTTATTAACGAAAAACTGAAAAAAGGGACCTCTAGAAACCCCCCCCCCCCCCCCCCACCCGTAGCTCCACCCCCCACCACCCGATATTTTTAGTATGTTGTTAAGGACACCTTCCCCTACAACTGTGCCAAAATTGGCTTCTACACGAATTATTTCCTCTGTTTTTCCTTCGTTGCCTGGACTACAAGGACAAGAAGGGAAGAGAGAAAAGTGTGGGATAGTGCCACGGGTCCTACGAGTTCATATAGCACGGAAAGTCAAGACCAAGACAGGAGATAAAAGAGATCGAGACAGGAGGGGTGTTGGAACACCAAGCACGCGTTCCCCGCCCAGGGGTGTGATGCTGGGCGGTGGATGAAGAAGTTATAGTTGAGTTCAAGAAAGTGATTAGCAAGATAAGTGTTCCTTCGCCCGGCAACGTAAAGCTGGATGTGAGACGGAGAAAATGCGGTGACCAGACGCTGCCAGTGACCAAAGTGCGAAGACAATGGTACAGGCAGGAAATTCGGTAGGAGACTCGGCGAGCCAGAGCTGCTGAACCACAGAAGCTACCATACAAATAACTCAGTCCCAAATAACTCAATAACGATTTGGCGATGCAACAACTATTGTAAATATGAAATTAAATTAAAAACAATTCTAAATATTGGCTGCACTTTTCCAATAATTAAAGAATGCCAATAACTAGAATCATGTCTAACAACCGTGTTCATCATTCTTATTTCTAAAAAAATATATTTTTTATTAGTGCTTACTAGAAAAAAATATAATATCACACTTTAGTCATTCAATCTGTAAAAATGTAAATTATTAGGGTAATTATTTAAGGATTATGTTAAGGCGACAACAACACTCTCAAGATACTCTCAGTATCATCCTGGTGTAAGGTTGTTTTTTTTTACATGAGTTCCTCACAGGAGGCCCTGAGGAAAATAATTTCCCTCAGGGCCTATGTCATCTTTGGGGATGCTGTGTGGAGGGTTTTTTTAAGGAAAGGAAGGAGAGGAGAGTTCTGTGAAGGAAAAGGGTTTAAGTGGTGGGTAGGAATCTGGGGTTCAGTGTGTTCTGGTCACCCACCTCCAAGACCTAGCCAAACCTCACCCCATGAACCCGGGCACCCCTGCTAAGTCACCAAACGTAGCGAACCACTTGGGGTGACATAAGGCAGAGATGTTGGTTATCCAATAAAGGTTCCCGGGGCGGCGGTACCCATTCCCGCCTCCCAAATTGAAATGGATTTAACCATGTTTGATGACCAGATCTGAATAGCCAGGTACTTCCCCACATTCCATTTTCCTCTTCACCCCATTTCTTTCAGCCTCACAACATACCCCAATTGGGGATGCCGTAGTTTCACTGTCTCTAGACGGGAGCACTTGAGACTGAGGTATTCAAATAAAAATAAATAAAAAAATAAAAAATTGCGTTTTATCGTGATACGAACCCACGACCTCCTTATTTTCCGTCAACTCAAATGAAAAAAATCAACCCTTTCGAAGCAGAAAACACCGCCCAGCATCCCATCATTTAGTGTTCTAGAAAACATTTTTTTCCTTGTGAAAGTTGGATTAATAAACTTTGGCTCGATCCGAGTAAGAAAATTCATGTTTTCTTTCTCCGATTATTAATAAAGTTTGTCGAAAACATAAAACATTATCATGCCAATAATCCCTCACCCCCGATCATTGACCTGGTTTAAAAATCAACGAAACATTTTCCTAAAAGTTTTATTTCAATTTTCGAAGAACCTAATATCTTACATCAAGCAAC
Organism: Limnephilus rhombicus; assembly: GCA_929108145.2. NCBI lineage: Eukaryota > Metazoa > Arthropoda > Insecta > Trichoptera > Limnephilidae > Limnephilus > Limnephilus rhombicus. Next base: position 45,775,909 of record OV815278.1, read on the forward strand.
GTTTCAATTCTCCGAGTAGCCTTTATTCCCAAGTTGAAGTCGAAAGTCCTTCACCCTCACAAAAGGGGGAGGACTTTAGGCCGTATTCCGGTTTTGGGGACTTGAGCCGTTTTGCAGGCCACACTTACTGCAGCCCACGTAACAAGTGGTCACCACAAAATGAAGGCTCTCGAGACCCTCGACCGCCCTTGTTTCTCATCCGGTCCTACCGTGTGGTCACCCGGTTGTTCGCTTTGGTAACATCTATGAATGAGAAATTGGGTGGATGATAGATAGTTCAGTTAAAAATTAGAAGTCTAATTATTATTTTTTTATTAATCATTGGTTATTTTTATAATTTTTATTTTATTTTATTCAAGAAATATCTGAACAATATTTTTATGTAGAATATTTTGATATCTAAGGAGCATAACGTAGGGTCTATTGCATATATTTGTGTATTTCTATCTCTCTGTAAAAACTTGTTAACGTTTTCTATTTACGTATCTTGCATTTTGTCATGTATTATTTATGACATTTAATCAGTCACCTGTAAATTTTGTATTTACTAACATACCAACTAATTTATTTTCTATGCCATTCACAACTAAGATACTTTCTCTTTTATTGTAATCAGGCGCGGCTCGTTCTAAAGTGCACTCGTGCGCCGAACCGCCAACAAAATTAAACAACATTTTGCAGCTCATCGTATTACATAATATTTTTAATTATAAAATTGCGCAGATTATTTTAAATTTAAAAAAAAATTGAATTCCTATCTAAAAATACATGAATTTGGTAGAGAATAATAAATGATCGTGGCCCAAAGCATTGCTTCCCGCGCAAGTTATATCGCCTAGGAACCGAGGTAGGTACATACCATTCCACGCGTTTCAGCAAAGCGCCCGTTCGAGAATTATCATTTGTATCTCAGACAACATCTCCAGACCGTCAAAATACAAAATCGTAGCGAAAAAATGGTGACTGCCGTGCGCTGCGCGGTTGACGGAAATGCCCGAGGAATTCCGAAGTGAATCGTTCCAGCGAAATGACCATTCGTAGTAGGGTTTGAATAGGATAGTAATTATATTTTTCTCTTGTAAAATGTAACGATGAGTCAACGGGTCAGCGGGTGCGATATTATCTTAATGGAGAGGGAACCGATTTGACATTGTCATTATTAGTTTTTGGGACCTTTTGTTTGTGCATTTTTGTCACATATGTATTGCAAAATTCACTCAGTAAAGGGGGTTTACTATCGCGCGGGGGGCGCGCCAAAAAGAAACTTTTACTGAGTGTTGTTATTGTGTTATTATTCGATAGATATCGCTGTTTTAAATTTCCTTGCCTTTTTAAAATTAAAAGTTATATAATAATAAATATAGACTGTATTAAGAATATATGAACCATGAAAATAAAAGCAGAATTATAGCCTATGGCCTGCCAAAACTACCTTTAATTATCAACCAAGATAGTAAATCCGCAAAGAAAACTTTTACATAAAATTATAGTAATAATAAATGGATAATTTGTATAGCGCCGTTTTTTTGTGAATAATCACCTCAAGGGCACTGTACGAGTTATGAGTTACTAGGCTCTGTCTAATTTTATTTTTTATTTATTTACCTACTTTTGTTCTAATTTTTGATTAATTACTCGGTGAACCACCAAAAATTGAAAGCACCGGCCGCGCCTGATTGTAATGCACTATCTTTCCTTAAATTTATCTGCATACCTACCTTTTATATGATGTTTACTTGTTATGTTTTTATAGTTTATCTTTTTTATTAAAAAAAAACTGTCTCTGTATCATAAACTTGTCATGTAAAAGCCCATCAGGGCGTTGAAAATTAATAAATAAAATATTATTTAATTAATTATTATTATCGCTTTCTTATTCACTTTCCCACATTAACGGCGAGCACTACAGAAAGTGAATATTTTTTGGTATGAAATGATTGAATTAAATAAATTGAACATACTCACTTAATTGTTGATGCATGAATCACGTAATATTCCTGCGTGATGCTCAACATTATTTAAGTTCAATGATCAAAACAAATTCCAATTTGGGGGGCGGGTATGGGTACCGCGGTGACCGGACAACTCAGAATGAATCCAACTCGGAAGCACCTCAGAAAGGTAATTAAAAGTGATAATTAAGATACAAAATATTTAAAAAAAAACATTGGTTAAATAGGTTAAGTTAGGTTAGGGTTACCGGCTATTTTAAATTATTCTTTCATAGCTTTTAATGAGTTTTTGAGTTGGCATGGAACCGTGTACCGCCGTCCCGGAAACCATTAATTGGATAACCAACACCTCTGCCGTACGTCACCCTAAGTCTAAGTGGTTCGCAACGTTGGTTAACATTTCAGGGGTGCATGGGTTCATGGGTTGCGGTCTTGGCGGCGGATGCGTCTGCCTACCTGTGTGGCGAGCCGGATTTCGAGAGACTGATTGAGGATGACTTTTTTACCTCTCCAGCAGGACTCCTTTTACCCATCGCCTTGCACCGCAGTGGGAGGGTTGAATTCAAACGTCCGTCCATTCTGAACACGCGGGACACACTAACCCTCAGTTTTCTACCCACCCCTCACACCTATCCTTCCCTTATTTAAGGTGATTTATACTTATAATATATCATACCAGCTACAAAGTAGGTGCCAAAAATATTTTATTAATTAATACTTATTTTAATTGTTATAACTCTTAATTCTTTGATTATATCAAATGTATTTTTAATTATATCATATGTAAAAGCCCTAATTGGGCGTGTACAAATAAATAAATAAGTGCTTTATTCGAAATCCGTTTTGTGTATTCGTTTTGTTTAAATAGTTGACAGTTTATAACGTATTTAGTAGGGGGCGTTGGACGCCAAATATAACATAAGCAACCCGGTGGGAGCCAAATATAATGTAAGGGAGTTAAATTTGCCTAATTATGTAAGTAATTATTCTAATACCTAGAACGAAAATAAATAAAAGAACAGGTTTTGAAAGGTTTGTACTGAAAGTAGGATTTGTCTAACGGATTGTGTAATTATTCTAATACCTAGAACGAAAAAAAAAAAACGCACACACGCTTTTTTCTTTTAAACAAGATATACATCCCAGGTTTTGAATGGTTTGTAGGGCAAGCAGGGTTTGTCTAACGGGTTTGTGTAATTATTTGAATACCTAAAACGAAAAAAAATGAGAGAACACCCACGCGTTTTTCTTTTAAACAAGATATACAACCCAGGTTTTTAATGGTTTGTAGGGCAAGCAGGGTTTGTCTAACGGTTTTGTGTAATTATTTGAATATCTAGAATGAAAATCAATATAAGAACGCGCACGCGTTTTTCTTTTAAACAAGATATATCACAGGTTTTGAATGGTTTGTTTGGCAAGCAGGGTTTGCTAACCTAACCTAATAACCTAACCTAACCTAATAACTTAACCTAATAACCTAACCTAATAACCTAACCTAATAACCTAACCTAATAGCCTAACCTAACCTAATAACCTAACCTAACCTAATAACCTAACCTAACCTAATAACCTAACCTAACACAAATTAACCTTCCTAATTAATAATACATTGATCCTGTAGCAGCCAGCCTCTGCTACATCATGCTTTAGAATGTTTTCAAAAGTACCTGGTGATCTTTCCAGAACCATATTAAAAGTAATATTAAAATTTTTAAATTCAGAACCATTGACAATTAAACGACATTCGTTTGGTTTTTTTCTAGAGACGCCAGTAGTTCTGTAAATCTGTAACGCTGTCCATACATAAATTCATTTTGCAAATTATATTTTTAAAGTAGAACTCAATAAATATCTTACAACACGTAACCATAGTTTTACAATTTTAATTCGTCCTAAATATAATCAATTATTTATTTATTTAGAAAATGATACATTGTATGGTGCAACCGTTAGTTAGTACCTTCTTCGAATATGTGTGATTTTTGCGATATGGCAACCTTTTTTTTATATTTATCGATTGGTACCCTGGAAATAGAGGAAATTGTTCAGTATGCAAAATAATGTAATACGAAATGTCAGCTGTAACGACAGATTACGAAAAGTTTTTTTTTTATTAAATGTAAATTTAAATTACTATTTTTCCACCGGTTCCGACTGAAACCGATGTTTTTTGTGGTAACTAAGTTTAAAAGTAGTGTGCTTTTCAAAATCTGTGCCTATTACAAGTGCGGCGGCTTATTCATAAATTTATACAATATATAATGGAAGAGACTCGGGACTCAAGTTAGTGGGGGTCTGTTGCTATGTGGGAAGGTTTATAACATTACTCGGAAATAAAAGAAATATAGCTTCAGGGTAGATACATGTATATTATGATAGGACTTTTTAGTCAATATAAAGAGATGGTTCTGAGGAATAAAATACAGCCAGAAACAGTTAAGAAAACATGTTAAAAAACATACCAGTAGACCATCAAAAATCTATTCTACAGATAAAAAACACACGTGAACCCTTTAAAGGAGACCGCAGAACGCGACAAGAAGTAGTAAACTGGAACAGGAAAATCTCCAGGTCGGGACCTGGAATCCTCCGTGGTGATAACATAGCATCGTTGCTGGGCAACAGAATTGAGTCCTTGCTCCAGATTCCAGGCCATCCATAAAAAACCTAACAAGTACTGCTGAGAAGGTTCCGATCTCATGGATGAAATTCATCAAGGGGTGGACCGCAAATATGTATTTCGTGGGCGAGCCAAAGCCATTAAAATGCATCAATGCATTAAATTGTAGAACAAGGCAAACCGAGTCGCGGATGACTCGGATTTATGTAAAGGAGCTCTCTCGACACATTTCCTTGCACCGCAGTAGGAGAGATGATTCATACTTCACTCCTGGCCACACTAACCCCTTGTATTCCTACCCACCCCTCTTACTCTTTTCCTTCGTAGAACTTTCTCGCCTACCTTTTCTAAATAAGACCCTCCTTATGGTATCTGCTCAGGTGAAGTAAGCCCTGAGGGAAAATATTATCTGTATCGAGCGAATGTTAAAAAATGCAAAAAAAAAACACTTGCGAAATTTAAGACGTCGAAAATGGTTTTCTGCTTTCGAATAAAATATATTTATTTACTAAGGTTTTTTAAAGTCTAAATCTGAGCAATTCGTGAAATACTCGTATTACCAACCAATTTTCTTTTAATTTCGGTAATAACAGACCTTATTATAATAATATTTTTTAATAATAAGTTATGGGGATATATGAGGTTAAGTCGCGTTCATGAACATTTTTTTCTTACTGAACCGTTGAAATAGGCTTGTAATTAAAAGGTATAATTTACGTATAATTTAAAGGTTCGTAGCTCAAGATGGAAAATACGTGTTGAACTTCAAAAAGTAGCATAGGAATTCTAGGCAAAAAATTTCAAATTTCATGACAGTTAAAATCACCGTTAGAGAATTTTGATTGCTCACTTCCTACATACCTACTTACCGCTGAGAAATGTTGAAAAATTTTATTTATTTATCCGTTGAAAATTTTTCCTTTTTCCCAAACGACATCGGTTTTTCAACCGAATATATTGGGAAAATATAGGAATATCATAATCCTGTCGGGAATTGCGCAGTAGTCACATAAACATTATAAACAAATATTACAAGTGTAGGTACTATTGCGCAATCAATGTGAGTACAGTAGAAGAGTCCTAACCGTCTGGATCCAGTAAGACTATGGCGTCCGCAATTGGGGTGTGTTGTGAGGCTGGAGGTTGTGGGGAGGTGAAGGAGGTGAGGAAGAGGAAGAGGAACGTGGAAAGTACCTGGCTATTCATAACTGGTCGCCAAACACACATAATGCCATTTCAAGCAACGTTTTATTCAGAATGGTGGTTTTTAACCAGGCCTGTACTGAACTCATCTACCACTCAATAACGTGTCGCAAATATTCTACATCATATTATTTTTAATCAATAAAATTTAAATAGCATTAATTATTTAAACAAAATTTTTCTTGCGCCCGTGGCCTATGAATTGAATTCTATTAAACCTCAATTCATTACATTGAAGTCATATATCATGTTTGTTATATTAATTTATCCTCACAAACTGAGAACAAAACCTGCACGTGTAATCTAACTACTCGATGTTAACGAGGGTAGATGTCTGGAAACCTCCGTGTGATGTTGTATTGCCTACCTACCGCATTGCAAAAAAGCGCCGAAAAAGCTGCTCTAAAGCTCAAGCCCCCCTGCTCCATTCAAATCCCATCCCCTAATACGAAGCAACCCCCAGTTTAATAGCCACCACGAAAAAATGCCTTAACATTAACCTGCCGATTTAATTTCTTCGTGTTAATGAGTTGGTAATTTTTACTCTGTGCCCGGTTAGGTCCGGATAGTCGTCAAATTATGTTTTGCTGGTGGAATGGGTTAGTAGTCTGTGACCGCCCCCCTCGTTAGTAAAATGTCTCAACAATTTTTCAAGTGACTGGTTGTACTAGAGGGCCTCACTACCACTGTGAGCGGTGTAAGATGCAGCAGGCTGGCGTCTCATAGAACTTAACTTTTGATGGCTCCTGCCATGGCCGCATTGCCTTGTAATGCCGAAACACTTTAGCCAAGGGCGGAAGAATCTAATTCGCCGGATCATAAATTAATCGCACTTTTCCATTTGTGAGCTCTTTATTCCTTTCTACTCGTTTCTTTTTGTCATGGAAGTAGGCATTTAGTGTGAATTTCTTGTAAGAACTTCTGTTTAAGTATAATTCATTTGTATTGGAATTTTCTTGATATGATAGCTTTTGAAGGTTTTACCCTTCAGTGTTAATAATTACATGTTAAAAAATGTATTTAAATTGTGAAGAAGCAATAAATAAATAAATGTTATACGTCATTGAAGAAGAAGATAATACCAATAAATCTAAACGAAAATATGAAAAGAAGAAGACACAGAAAAATATTAAATAAAATCGGATATATATATATACTATATAGGTTACCAATTCGAACAAGAATAGAACTGTGTGAAAATCTAAAAAGGTAACAGCCAAAAATACGGGTAAAATAAGTCGAAGAAAATATTGTTAATTCTGAATTTAAATGACTTCAAAATTTGCCCCGGTAAGACAAGAGATCCCGCATCCCAGTTGCGACGGTTAACTTTTTATTATTCTGAGTGTTGTTCTTTTTCATATTTTGTTTAGATTTATTAGTGTTATCTTCTACTTCGATGACAACATTTTTTTTTCAAAATAACCAGATAAAGTGTCCGGAGACATTGAGATATTGAGAACAGTATTTGAATACTTTTAGACCATCGGTCGTGAGCTACGAGTTGGTGCAAGTAAATTTCCTAAAAATGCATTGCAGATGCAGTCTTTTATTTTTATTCCATCTTTTTGAGTTTATTGTGAAACGTGTGTAATTTTATATATACACTAAACATTGTGAAATGCAATGTTGATAATAATGCAGAGACAGTATTTTATGGTGAAAAATTGTAAATACATGTAAGTTTATAGTTAATATTCTGCTATGTGTGTATGTTGTTGCCACGCTGATGCGTTTTAGGATTATTTCATGTATTGTTTTAACTTATCTGTGGAACTAATCTCCTTCTGACAAGCTACTTTCAGTAGCTTAGCGGGTATAAATTCCCATTGTATGTAACTTTTATGCAATAATAAAAAAGTTAAATAGTTTCAAACCAATAATATTATGTATGTAGATGCAGTGTTATAAGTCAGTGTGAAATATCCATAGAAGAAGAACTAGTTAAGATAACTGACGACCTACCCGGAAGGTCATTATACTCATTATGGTTCTTCAATCTTGAGCTCTGAAAATCACGGGTTCAAATCCAAATAATAAATATACAAAATCCCGACACAAAATCGATACTGGCAAATGAAATTTAACTCCTGCACCAAAACTCAAGATTAAGTTCATTTCATTTGGGTAGAAAACTTTCAAATATATATACTATTTAAATTTAAATTTAAAATGTGTGTTATGTACATCATAATACCTGGGTATAAAAATGGACCTCGCCATTTCTAAGATTTAACCATTTTATTAAAAAATAATTTGACTCGAGCACAGCCTTGGAATGCTCGAGAGTTTGGAACGCCAGGCCACACCAAAGGAGCCCCAGCCATATATCTGATTTCCACTGAACTCGAGCAGGAGCCTTAACATACATTAATGAAGTACGAGTAGGTTGAGGCGCTTCTGTATGCATTTCCCAGGAAGAAAACAAAGGAAGTCTCTCAAAGCTTTCCTTGGCCCGCTAGTTCTTTGTTCTATACTTTTGGAGAAAATGGTGTTTTGAATAATTAAAAAGCAAAAAATAAAATTGGGGAGACGGGCCACCATATTGAGCTACGTGACGTCAGCATTTTTTTATTATATTATTTAGTTTAAATTGTATTCATTATTTCATTTAAATTATCTATAGCTTCGACTAAAACAATATGTATGTGGTTGTCTTTGAAAGAGGGCGGAAGTTGATTTTAGAAATAAACTCTTTTTTTAATTGTATGTGTTTTACTGCCTGTGTGTCCATTTACAATACAAATGTGACACAATCTAAGAAACTAAAAGAAACTAAAGTAAATAAAAGAAACGTTAAGTAGTAACATTGGATACATACATATTATGGTGGGTAATGAGTGGCACTTAAATGCCTCTTGAATTTTTCAAGGCTACTGTTAAAGATGTCAACAGTTTTGGAAGCGTTATTTAACAACACTATACCTAGTGTCATGCCACGCCGAGCCAGTACGTCCGTTCTGCTATGTGGAATATATAGAAGATCATGGTACCGTCCCTGGGTGTAGTTGTTCGGCACATACAACTTATAACATTCCAGAAGGTATGAGCTATCTATTAAATTATTAATGATTTTGTACGCCGGGACTGCCAGGTCTCCCGGTCCTCCTCGACTGGCAACGCGTTTCTGTGAGCAGATCTTCATGATGCATGAATCGCGGGTACACCACGTGCATTCTCATATACAGGTATCTAAGAAACTTTTTTTGAATCTGTTCCAATTTCTCAATGTATTTTTTCTGGTATGGGGCCCATACAGCAGAGGCGTATTCAATTTTAGACCTTATAATGCAGTTGTACAAAGCCATCGTTGGTTCAGGATTTATGGATCTTATGGCAAACCCTAGAAGCTTGTAGCATGATGTTGTCAGCTGCAATATATGGTCTGAAAATATAAGTTTGGGATTTATAAATATGATTTATTCGAAAAGTGGAAATTTTTTCGTATCGTTCTAAGTAGATTCAGATGTTTCCTTTATTCATGGAATAAAATATCAATGTGCACTACCGCTATTTAGCCACACTAAATAACTTGAAATTTAACATAACATCATTGCATGCTCAGGGGCGTATTATCCATAAGGCAGTGTAGGCAACCGCCTAGGGGCCCCACAGGGGAGACAGGGTTATAGTTCAGAGATCTCAAGGAAAATCTAAATATCGTCAATGTTGATCCAAATCTGAATTATAAATGCACACCTACTGCTACATGCAGGGCCGTATTATCCACAAGGCAGTATAGGCAACAACTGCCTAGGCTATAGACAACTGCCGCATTGACGAAAGGGTAAAGGGGCCCCGAGAGGTGCATTGCCTGTACAGGGGCCCCGACATGTTTAATCCGGCCCTGTGCATACTACGTGTGATTCGATTGTGGCAAACACGTTGGATCTCCGGCTTCTTTGCTCACTAATTGTTTATGTCATATTTACATACCACAAATCAATTGACGTCAAAAAAACCCAAAGAAAAAAGTTGGTTGGTTTCAAATCATGAGATCTTACCGGCCAATTCTAATCCGCATTTCTTAAAATTACAAGCAGCAAGTTTTCCGAAAGAAAATTCTGAAAATTTTCCGAAAAAAGAAAGAAAATTACACGAAGTTTACGAACTGTTTCAGCAAAACTATCACCATTTTCATATTGAGTTTTAACAATAATATCCCGTTGTTCTTTTGTTTAGCGTTTATATATTTACTAATCGCAAGATGACGCATATGTTTTTTTAGGGCCACCAATTTTACGAAAAAAATGGCGCGAAATTTAGATTCGGCGTTCCTATCGGAACATCATTATTTATTTACATAGTATAAAATGAAGTCGCTTAAAATGGATGTGCGCGTTAATCTTTTAAACGGATTTTCATACGGTTTTCACCAATAGATAGAGTAATTGAAGAGGAATGTTTATATGTATAATACATGTAAATTATATTAGAGTTAAATTATATTAGAGAAGAAATTTAAAGAAAACATATTTTTGTGTGATTTAAAACGGCTGGCGGGCCGTACAGTCACTTTTGAAATTCGTTCTAGGGAAGAAATTGGAAAATAGATGTCCTAGAGTAAGTACCTAGGTATTTGATTTCAAAATGTATGTGCACATAGATCTTTTAAACTACGCAACGGATATTCATGCGGTTTTCACCAATAGATAGAGTGATTCAAGAGGAAGGTTTATATGTATAAAAACATGCTTATTATAGTAGAGAAAAGTCGACAAATTCAGATATTCAATTCAGGCAGCGGGCAGCTGGCAAGCGGGTGGTGTGGATTTTATAAGAGTTGGGTAATAGCGTTGTGTTTCGTTAGCCACAGCAACGTGTGGCCGGGTCTGCTAGTCTTTATATAAAAATAGTTTTTAAATTTGCACTAAAATGTCTTCAACCACCCAAAGAAACATGTTTGAAATTCTGGCACTTTATCAGAATGGAAAATACGTCAATGAAAAGTCTTTCATTCTCTTTATTTTATGTTTAAGTTTTAGACGAAAGCTCGTTGCTTTTAGAACCCAACGGTTTATGCTAATAAGATTTTGACGTTCCTCGCTATAAATTCTGTTACGTTCAACATTAAGATATGCTCCAGTTTCTCCGTAAGTGGCTCATTTCTGTAGGTAAAACTAATTGTTCCGATTCAAAGTGCCCCCCACATTTACAAAACACCGTTTAAGGTTGCGAAAAAACGTAGCAAAATGTACTTAATGTGATTTACAGCCATTTATGTTCCTTCCTTAGCAATGCTTCATCTTCCACGGATCGCTTTAAAATCGGGTAACGAATAAAATGCTGGCATGAATTTATTTGTCGTTTATTGTCAATTTGTTCAAGAACGCACGTTACGGGTGAAATACTCTCTTTAGGAGATGTAATATCAGAATTAACCCTACGGCAAGGCTCTTGCAAAGCGTTTTGGTGTTGAATTTATAGAATTTTTAATGATCATTGTGGAGAAAATCCACCGCCCGTTATCTACTAACGAACGATAAATGTTTCATCTTCCGTAGTGGTCGCCATTGCGTCGCCTTAGTTCTTAATTGTCCAAACGACCTTTTGAAAATTTGACAGGAGGTGAAGGTTTTCTTTCATTATTTCAATGAAACATTATAGGTGTTTAAGATAAAGCTATTTCCGTAAAGGCAAAGGTCTGATTAGTTTAAATAATTCTTAATTAAGTGATTAACCATCCTTTTTTATACTTTATTTTTAGTTTTAAAGCGGAGATTGAACAAAAACTAAAATGGTCGATTGGACAATTAAGAACTGAGGTGACGAATTTGTTTATCGATCTATTTATGGAAAACATGGTCCTTTACTGTATCTACTGTATTTTTTTCTTACACGAGTAAAATTAAATAACTTAAATTCTTCTGCCCCAGGCAATTTTTTTTGGAAAATAGGTGTGGAGGTATCTTATATAATACTAGCTGACCCGACGAACGTTGTTCTGCCATATAAATTATTTCTAGTAAATATTTTCGTTGTTAAATAAAAAAAATAACGAAAGTATCGTAAGTGTGTGAGGATGGGATCTATGACATATAGAGGAATGGAGCGCTGTAGACGATGACCGCCGATAAAAATTTAAAAAAAAACACCGACTAAAGTAGGAAAATGAAATAAAGAAAATCAATATGAATTTCGAAGAGCAATTGAGTGTACGATATTTTTTGTCAGTCCGTCTTTAGCCAACACAAATAAGCTCGATGGTTTGCTCACGCGATAACATGATGCCGAATGAAATATCAAAATGACGCTACGCCTCTCGTGAATGTCTTGCGCATGTGTGGATGAAAGTTCGATAAGGTGGACGTTGCGCCATCTGTCATTCAACAACTTAAATAATTTCGTTCTGTTTGAAATACGAAAGAAGGTTAAATTTGTTCATACAAAAATACTAAAGTCGCGATTAAAAAATGGGTGTGTGGGGGCACGAGGGTCAAAATTCGGGATTACAGGTATTTTTTGATGCCAAATAAAAATAAAAAAAAGAAAAAAAAATGGCAAAAAAATATATAATTTTTTTTCTGAATAGGGCACCCTAATCACCTAGCTGTATGAAATATACTCTAAAACCTATTCTCATACCTACCAAATGTACATAAAAAAATATCATAAAAATCGGTCAAGCCGTTTCGGAGGAGTGCGACCACAAACACCGTGACACGAGATTTTTACAAATAAAATTATGGGTATAAAATATATATAAGAGGATAGAGAATAATACACACCGTTTTGGATTTGAAAAACTAACCTAAGGTGTTCTAAACCTTTTGCGTCTCAAATATTTTCTAAAAAAGTTAACTCTAGAAAAACTTTTCCGTACATTTTTAATGTATGCTGTGTTTGGTAGAATATTTTACCATTTTTTGAAAATAGCTTGGATATTTTTTATTTACGCTTGTATACTTTTTTAAATAAAATATTGGCCTTATCAAACGTTTCATCTATACCAAAAATAGTGTGCTAGAAGAAACATAATGTGTACATCGTCTTACTAAAAGTTGACATTTTCAAGGTTTCTTTTGATTAAAACAAATAAATAATAATCTATCAATGAATTTCTTTCCCTAATAGAGTTGAAAAGTTACATTAAAATATCCCCTCCCTCCTTCAACTGCCCCCCTCCATACCCCTTACATTCATTTTTCAAACAGCTCTAAAAACGTATCACCTATTAAAACGTAACAATCAGACACTATCAAACGGATCTCTATAGTAACCGAAACAAATAACAAAATGGCACGTCAAACAATTACTTAGCAACGCGTTGCTTTTCGTCTGGACAATAAACGTATAATAAATAATTTCATAACGCAAGAGCTTACCAATATATATATATTCAATAGTAATCGCAAATAATGTCGCTTTCTATTAGTGAAAAAAATTTTAAAATCCATTCAGTAGTTTTTGCGTGAAAGAGTAACAAACACACATACATCCATACATCCAGACATACATACATCCTTACAAACTTTCTTAATATTATAATAGGGTAATAGGATGTATTATTAATGACAATAATATAAATATATTTAATGACATTAAATAAATAAAATTAAAAAATTCGAAGTCTCTATACTAGTAGTTACGAGTACAGAGTTATTCTAGGTATATTGTCAGTTTAAGATAGATTAAGTTTTGAAACACCCTTGAGACGAATTTTCATTATCCAAAAAAATAATATATAATTGTGAATTTTTGCACATTGTAATCTTCCTGTAATTTTTTTGTTGGGAGCAAATGTTTCTCTGTTTAGTTGATTTATCCGCAATACTTGCCAATATTAAGACCTGGCTGGTGAGGGTTAGATCTTTGTTAGTATTGTAGTAATGGAATTGGGTTACTGCAGAATTAATACCCTTAATAGCCTCAGACAGTAAACAACAAGGAGTGGGGTACCGGTTCATTGATCACGTTATAAATGGAGTATCGGAAGGGATGTTCATTCATTGAACACTTATTATGTGAATGCCCCAATGCCCAATACCCTTCAAGAGATATCAGTTTAATTAATCTATATTCTTTGCTTAGGCTAGCATGTTCAAAGCGTTTTGTTAAACCTATATAGAAATAGCTAAAATAGAAGTCCAACAAATTATGCAATGATTTTTTTAAATCTTTTTTTTTACTACTGTTTCATCCATGTTTGAAAGGATAATGCAGCGCAAAATCTAATAAAAATCGCAACACCCAGACTGAGAACGCTGATTATAATTTAATGCTAGACGCTATGCATACAGATCACCGACACAGATAGAAAACTAAATTTTATTTTTTTTTTAGGTTAACTCCACGCAGGAGGCCCTGAGGAAAATAATTTCCCTCAGGGCCTATGTCATCTGGAATGCTGTGTGGAGGGTCTTTTTGAGGAGAGGAAGGAGTGAACATTGGTCTTGAAGAGACCCATGTTGTAGGAAGGAGGAAACACAGAGGCCGGCAAATCATTCCACAGCCGAGCTGCTGAATACAAACGACCCGTTCTCATGTGGCAAATGTCAACCGTGTACAAATGTTGGGCACGCGTTTGGCGTGTTTCCCGACTATGCACCGGTACCGAAGGGATCAATGATGCTAGTTCCTCGGAGCATCTTCCATTGTAATACCGGTAGAACAAGGATAGCATTCCCACCCGACGCCTGTGCTCTAAAGATTGCAATCCGTCTGTTAAGATGGGAGAATCTATCAAACGGACCGCCCGTTTCTGCACAGAGTCGAGGGTATTTTTCAGGTATTTTGAAGCTCCAGACCAGAGGTGGCTGCCAAATTCAACCGTGGGGCGCACTTGTGATTTGTACAGGGTTAGCAGTTGTGTACTATTAAAGTATCTGCGGGCCCTGTACAGTACGCCCAGTTTCTGTGAGGCTAACTTTACTCTGGCTTCGATGGAGCCCCCATACCTGAGCTGGTTACTTAGGGTTATACCAAACATTTCAATGGAGGGCCTGTTCGGAAGATTGCTTCCGTTGAAAGAGACTAGATTTTCATTTCGATCCCTTTTAGGCGTAATCAGACAAGATTGGGTCTTTGAAACATTAAATTCAACGAGATTATTTTTACCCCAAGAGAAAACACTCTCGAGGTAACCGTCCATTCTTTGCTTCAAAGCCCTACGAGCTGTTGGAGATTGTGAGCCCTTTGGGGGCTTGTCAAACAAAAAGCAATCATGAACTGTACTGTCATCCGCATAACAGTGAATTGGTGCACATGACAAAAGGTCGTTGATGTGCAACAAAAACAATGTCGGAGACAGAACCGATCCCTGCGGGACGCCAGCATTTATCGAGTGTGAGGAAGAGGTGAAACCATCGACTACCGTCTGAATCGACCTCTCCCTCAAGAAGTCGGCAATCCAAGTACACAAGGATGCGGGAAGTTCGTAAGAATGCAGTTTGTTGACAAGTCCTCGGTGCCAAACCCGGTCAAAGGCCTTGGAGATGTACGGTGCAACCGTTTGGGTCTCACCGAAACGTTCCAGGCATCGCCCCCAAACATGCGTCACATACGCGAGAAGATCACCGCACGAGCGGTTCCGCCGGAATCCGTATTGACGATCGTTAATAATTTTGTTCTTCTCGAGGTATGTGAGCAGTTTGTCGTTGATCACACGTTCCATCACCTTAGACAGAACTGATGTGATCGCTATGGGGCGGTAGTTGGCCGGGTTGGAGCGGTCACCCTAATAATAATTTAAAACAAATACAATTACATAATAAATACATAATTTAAAACGCAAACATTTTTTTGCTACCAATAATGGTGTCGCGAAACTGCAACCCCACTGTAAATTGGCGTAAGTGGTGCAGAGCAAAGCCTATGCAACTCTCGAAGGACCAGTCCCGAAACTACGTGATCGCTATATTATACTGGACGATTAAATAGCATACACTCGCAAAACCTGATGGATAGTCTGTCGGTAGTTCAGATCTGTGCTTTTGGAAAATTAGATAAGCCCAGATTGGAAAAAGGAAAATAGGACTCACCGTTGTAGATGGGGCTTCGCTGAACTCCAGTTTGTGGTGGACACTGTGCTAATTATTCTGGAAAACTATTTTAAAGATAAACATGATTTAATTAGTTTATTACAATGGTGGTAATGTTTTAAATTGATGATAACGAGTTCAAGTCAAGAGTAGTAAAGAAGTTCCTGTTTTTGACAAGTGTAATAATATTATTCTCTATACAGGGCGTCCCGTTATACCTCGCTGGAATCAACATAAACTGATGAAGTTTTATAGATGTGGTTCAATTCTCTATCGTACGTATTATTTCGTGTTCGCTTCATTCGAATAATAGGTTTTATTTTAAAGAAATAAATTATATTACAAAAACCTTGACTTACCACTGTAACATGGAGTTCACAAAAATACTTTCATTAGATAGATGAAGGCATAATTAGAAGAAAAAAATCCAAAAAACATTGTGATTCAATGTTTTTAGATTACTAGGTAATTTAAAAAATATGTTTAAAAAAATGATATTATATTGAATGGGTTAATAATCGGACCACAACATATTTGGTCATTTTTATTGCAAATAACTTTTATCCATAGCTTACAGGACACCATGTATACCTTCGTAGCAAGACATATTTGTGAAAGGAAAAAAATCATTGCTAGCCGACATTTTGGACCTTTAACTAGAACTTCTGTCGCGAGTGATTTTCTGGGCCCATCAATTTTTTATCGATTTGCAAAAATAATCTTAACGTGTCTAGTGGTTTTATTTAAACTTCGGTTTTTTACTCTCCTAATCTAGAATTACCGTGATTTAATTACATTATCCGTATATTATAACGAAGTAGTCAGACCGGGGAGGTTATTTAAAAGCAAACAACGGTGACTTTGGCGCTAGGTGCTTAACCTAAGGTGTTATTATATTAATTGTACCAATTTCAGTCATTTATAAGTAGAAGCCTGGCTAATGGGCGAATTCCCCTTATTAATTTCTCCCTTTAACAATGAAAGTCTTCTATGGGGCATATTTAAAGTGCTGTGTAACATCGTTTTAAGAATAAAATAAATTTAGAGAATGTCGTCCCATGAAGATAACTTGTCCTTTTTCATATAATACAAAATATCCAACGGAACTAAAAAAAAAATTTTTTAAATCAAATGTGCCATTTTATTTATTTGTGTTTCAAATGTGTTATATAGGCCATTAAATTATTCAATTTTGCATGATTTTAATTTGAAATTATTAATTGCAATTATTAAAAATATCAACGTACCCTGTCTACTTTTTTAAAATAATAAAAAAGACGTTTCTTTGGTAGAAATTTTAATTTATTTACGACATATTTGTGTTCCAACGTAAATCGGTCGTCTGCAATTCTAATTTACGTTCATCAAAATGCTTTTTCGATCAATCTTATTTTTTTATTTTATATTTCATCATATTCGCGTTACAAGTAGGGCAAAATTAATTTTATTAAAAAAATGTTTAAGTACAAATAATTTTGAGAAAACTTTATTTTTTTAAGGTTTTTACTATAACTTAAAACATAAATAAATAAAGTAGTACATCTCTCTACTAGATATTTGCTATAACTTTTTTATGAAAAAATTAATTATTCATTTTCGTTGGTTTTTTTGGCCTCAAACTCAAAACCAAATTTAAGCATTACCCTTGTGTGGTTACATTACAATTTAGGAAATAGTTTTAAAAACTTACAAATTGTATAATTTTTTTACTTGAGTATTTCATACATGCTCCATACTCCTAAACATAAATTTATGAAAATTAGTTTTATCTGAAATTTTCAGGTCTCAACGGCTAACAATTTTATTCCATTTTGGGCTTTAGAACTTTTGAATTATTTATGTAACTATCAGAAAACATTAGTGATCACGTATTTTTCTTCAAAATTTTCAATATAAATCTTTATAAAACCCGTGTAGCATAGTTAACATAAGAATAAGAATATGTAAAGTTTTCAAAAGTGCTAAGACTCTGGAAATATTATTTTGTTCATTGGTCAGAAGACCACTGAAGTATGCTTCCACAATATGAAATCCACAATACAAGGTGACAATAGATTTAATAGAAAGTATACAGAATAATTTTTCGAAACATTTACTCAAGAAATACAACAAAACTTCAAATAATATGTTATCTTTGAGAAAGACGCACATTGTCAGATCTGATGTTTCTACATAACCTGCTTAAAAATAAAATAGATAGTCCCGAACTGCTATCTGTTATTGGTTTAAATGTTCCAATGAGGCGTACCAGGCACACTTCGCTTTATCGTGTACACTAATGCAGCAAAAAAACTCACCAATATCTCGCGCAATCTCGTCTTATATACAGTATGAAAAATTACTACACTTAGACATTATTCACGACTCCTTGCAAGCAAACATCAAAAACTAACTATCTAAATTTCTTGGCGTGATATAATTTACAATTTATTTTAAAACTTCTTACTTACATTTATATTTTCATTAAACTTTAATTATTATTTGTGAGCATGTAATTCTTGTTCTAAAAACACTTATTTTTTCATTAAACTTTAATTACTATTCGTGAGTATGTAATTCTTGTTCCAAAAAATTTGTCTCTTTTTCTTCATACACAATCTTCTTTTATATTACTCTGCTCATTAATTCATTAATTAAGTTTTAGGAACCGTTCAAATCGCAGGCGAAATTACCTAATTATATTGTACGGACTTACGTAGTACGTACTACGCCATGTAATCGCCTGACTGACCATGACCATGGAATCTCTGACGCCTGAAGATTCACATCACAGAGCATTAGACATAGAGTTATCACTTGTTACTGTACCGTCTCTCTCCTGCTCATCTAGGACAGTTAAAATGTTTCACCGAGGTGATTACGGTCAAATCACTGATGAATTATCCAAAATAAATTGGAAACTCGAATTTCAAGGTAAGAATACCGAAAAAGCCGTTTTAGATTTTTACAATATCATAAATGACATTATTCGCAAATATATCCCCGAAAAAAAATTTTACGGTAATTTAGAAAGGTTTCCCCCCTGGTACACTTTACCACTTATTAAAATTGTAAAAGAGAAATTAAAATATCACATGAAATGGAAAAAATACAAGAACCTGGCTGACTACCAATCATTTTCAATACTGAGAAATCGTCAAAAGAAGATCGCGTTAGAATGTTATGAAAACTTCATTATGACGGCAGAAGATTCAATAAAAAAGTGCAGCAAACAGTTCTAGTCATTTGTTAAATCAAAGAAATCCTCTTCCAATTTACCAAAGCAAATGTATCTTGGAGATATTTCCTGCAATGATGGACAATCCATATGCGACCATTTTAGTGATTATTTTAGATCAGTTTTTGTAGAAAATTCCAACCCTCGCCTCAATCTTATAAACTGTGAGAATGATGACGACAACTCTAATCTACATATACACAATATTAACTTCAATCAATCATGTGTACTTAATTATTTAAAAAAACTTGATCCGAATAAAAGTGCGGGATCTGATTTAATTCCATCCATATTTTATGTAAAATGCCGGGACCATTTGGCTTATCCTCTCTCCTGTCTATGTCATTTGAAGAAGGCAACTTCCCCAACGTCTGGAAACAAGCACTCATTACACCAATCCACAAAAGCGGGGACAAAAATAACATTACCAACTATAGGCCCATCTCCAAACTCCCAATTGTCAGCAAAATCATGGAAAACATAGTTCTTGATCAACTTTTTCCGGCGGTACAAACAATCATATCTAAAAATCAACACGGCTTTTTCAGAAAACGGTCGGTCGAGACAAACCTTCTGGAATACATAGATTTTATTTTAAATTCTATGGGTGGTAAAAATCAAGTAGACTCTATCTATACGGATTTTTCAAAAGCCTTTGATAAAATTAACATTGACCTGCTTCTGAAGAAACTGTTAAAAATCGGGATAAAGGGTGACCTTCTCAGATGGATCAAATCATATGTAACAAACAGAAGTCAAGCAGTTAGAGCTAAGGGTTTCTCCTCGCGTTTTTACAGTATACCTTCAGGAATCCCGCAAGGATCACATCTCGGACCTCTCTTGTTTATTTTATATATCAATGATATAGGTAAATGCTTTAAAAATTCCAAATTCCAAATTTTTGCTGATGACACTAAGATTTACAAAAAAATCACTAATATTAATGACAGCCTAGAATTGCAAGATGATATCAATAGGCTTGGAATATATTGTGCTAACAATCAACTGTTCCTTAATCTGGAAAAATGTAACACAATATCATTCACCAAAAGCATAAACCCCCTAATATTCCCGTACAAAATCAATGACGTAGAGATAAAAAGATGTTGTGAAGTGAGGGACTTAGGAATAATAATGGACTCCGGAATGTCTTTCCGAACACATATAAATTCCATCTGTGACAAGGCGTACAAACTTCTAGGATTCATCATAAGAGTGACCAAACCATTTAGGTCACCACACGTAATCAAAATACTGTACGTCTCTTTTGTTCGCTCAATATTAGAATTCGGATCAGTCATATGGAATCCCCAATATAAAGTAAATATTGAAAGGTTAGAAAGAATTAAAAAAAAGATATTGAAACACCTAGACTTTAAATCCTTTCGAACTTCAGAAAACCTAAAAGACTCATTAACATTCCATAATTTATCAACTTTAGAAGATAGAAGAAATATATCCGACCAAAAATTTTTATTCAAAATCATTAACAACATTGTTGACAACAACTATCTTCTATAACACATTAATTTCCACTGTCCAATAAGAAACACAAGATCAAAACAACTATTCCAAATCCCACACCCAAAAACAAATTACACACAACATTCATTTCTCCGAAGGACGTGCACAAAATACAATGATATCTTTTACGATGCTGATATTTTCCATTTGTCCTCAGGCCAATTTATTAAATCCATAATAGCAAAAATTAAAACAAATTGTTAATTACGAACTCTCCACCCCTGCTGCATGTTATTTTTTTCATTCTCATTATGTTGGTTTTCCTTCTTTTTATAATAAAAATAATATTTGGATGATTTATATATCCCATATGCTTTAATTTGGTGTGTGTGTGTTTTTTTTCTTTCATTTCTGTTGTATATATATATACATATATATATTTCTTTTTTTTCTACCACCTTATGTTTTCTTTAATGTTTTAATCCATGTTTTTATATATATATATATAAAAACATGGATTAATATTATAAATTGTAGCGGAAACTTCGCTGGTTAATGCAATCATGTAATATGTTACTTTCTTATTAAAATATGTATAACTGTTTGTTTCCTAAATAAACTAAAATAAAAAAAATAAAAAAGTAATAATTTAATTTAATATTCCTTATAACTTGTAAAATTATGTATTGTGTATGTCTTAATAAACAAACAAATAAATCATCAATATTTATGAAAATTCTTCATCATAATTGTATCGGATCCTCAACAGTTTTACTATTCAAGTTTTGCGCAGTTAAGTGCAAAGTATTTTAGCCAATAAATTGAAGTTAGTAGCAAGAAACTAGGGAGCACTAATACTATCGGGTTATCTTCTTCCCAATATATTTGCTCCCGATGACAGGGCCGTGTTATTGTTCCACGCTCAGTATATTAATTCAGTCGAATGGTGCCTTTACAAAGTAAATTGTACTTGAATTGTGTTATTTCAAAGATAGTTAAATCAAGAGATTACGTAGGTACCTTCTGATAAGGAATACAATATACCTTCAAGTTTTGATTTGGTCATTTAAGTAGGGTATTTTTTAATCACAAGCCACTGTCTTTCTACTGTAGGGTGAATGTCACCCCTGGCTGCTCTCTCTTATTGTTTTATTGAATTATTTTTTCCTATCGATCATATTACACTCTCGATAAATCCTCTTTTTATGTGATTCCTCGCAATAGTTTCCACAGCCGTGTGGGACGATGAAATCACCATTTGGCAAGGTTGTGTGTCTAAAGAAGGAATGAAGGTTGTGAAGGTAAGTGAAGGTTGGGAAGGAGAAAGAGAAGGTACCTGTATGATTGCTCAATCAATTTTACTTTCCTTTCTTCGGTAAATATGCAGTTAGTCCACCTCATGGATAATACGGAACGTTCGTGTTGTCGAAGTTTGATGCACGGATAATACGGAATGTTCCTTTTTTAACTAATAGACAATCAAAAATGACATTTGTAGGAAGTACCAATCTTATAAAATAAATCCTCTAAAATAAACTCGCATTTCATCATAATTTTAAAAAACATCCCAGGTTTTGAATGGTTTTTTGGCAAAGCAGGGTTTGTCTAGCGGGTTTGTGTATTTATTGTAATTATTCTAATACATTTCTTACCATGTTCTACTGTTATAAATACAGGTATTAACTTGTCAATAATGCATTCACTTTGTTTTACCCAAAAATATTTTTTCTATGATTGGCAGCATTGATTTTGTCTATGAAATGTTAAAATAAAAACGATGAATAAACAATGGCTTTACCGCGTGAGTAAATTAATTTTAACAAAATTAAAATGTTAAATGCATATTTTTTGCATGTTTTTTGGTCTCCCCCGACATAAATACTCACTTTTCATAATAATAAAGCTAAATCTAACTGTTTGAATAAAAAAATATTCCGTATTAACGAGTACGCGGTTTAATGCATAAATAATCTTTTCTTCTTATGTTTCACAAAATAATGCGATTTTCCGCAATCGGTTGAGCAATGAGAGGCGTGTCTAGTATATTTTCCACTCGATTTTATTTAATAACTAGCTGGTACCCGGCATGCGTTGCTATGCCATTTAATTAAGAAATTGTTTCTCCCTGCGCGTCCTTTCCCATTCGTTCCGTTCACCTTCCTCCTCCCCTTTCTCTCCTGCGTCCCCTTCCCCTATAGCGTTCCCACTCCTCCTCCTCCACCTTCCCTCTCCTCACTCTACCCCCCCCCCCTTCCCCCGTCCCGTGAACCCCCCTCCCGAGTTCCCCACCCCCCCCTCCCGCATTTGCCTCCCTCCTCCCGCCGATCCCCCCCCGAGTTCCTCTCCCTCCTCCCGAGTTACCCCCCCTCTCACGGGTTCCCCTCCTCTTCTCCCGCGAACCAACATCCTTGCCAAGTTCATCCCAAGTACTTAGCTACGTTGGTGACTTGGTAGGAGTGCTCGGGTTCATTCGTCGAGGTTCATCTAGGTATGGCGACGGATGCGTTTGCCCACCTACAAACGGACTCTCTCGAACCTTCACTTTGCATCGTAGAGGGAGAAATGGATTTATAAGTTAGTCACTCCTGGACACACTGACCCCCCAGATTCTCTTACCCACCACTCATTCCCATTTCCTCCCCAGAACTCCTTCATTTCCCTAAAAAGACCCTTTACACAGCATCCCCAAAGATGACATAGGCCCTGAGGGATTATTTTACTCGGGGCCTCCTAGGGTAGAGCTAAAGTAAAAAATCTTTTAATTAGATTTTTATGATGAAAATTATTATTTGAAGTGCTTCAATCATAATTTTGATTTCCTTGCAAGAAGAATGAATGCCACATAAAATTGTTTCAATTTTGAAAATAAAAATCATTTTGAATTAACAGAATATTTGTTTGTTTTCGTTAGCCTACTTTTCGAATGACCTACTTAAAAAAGGACATATTACCAATACAAAAACCTTGTACTCGAATATTGATTTGTTGGCTGCAGTGGAATATATTAAAGTGAATGACGCTATAAATGTATTTTCCAATTTCTGGGAAAGTTAATACATTCGCAATAAATATTTTTTTTCATGTACGTTTACCATTTGAATATACTCGTACATTAGTATTTATATAGACACATACTTTCAGGTTAAGTTCAGTAGAAAATTACGCATCAACAGTAGTGATTTAATCGAAAATTAATTTTCTTTTGATTTCGTGAAATCATCAAATATAATAACACTGTCCAGTGTAACTCTGGGTTAGTGACTCTTTTATTCGTCATTTTCAAAATTACTGGTATATCAAGAAATCAGACAAGCGATAAATTACCTACCTAATTTTAAATTAGCATATTTCCTTTTTTTTCAATTTAAGTACATTTATTACATATAAGATGTTATAAAAATAAAAACTCCTCTTCAAAATTCGCCGAACATCTCTTAGTGAATAATCACGTTCCACTTAAAAAAAACCAGCCAAAACCATTAGATTTAGAACGAAAGGGTCTTAGATTAAATTTGCTTGAACAATTAGAAATCAATAAACGAACGAATGACCCCAACATAACGCTAATTAATAAAGTAAGGAAAATTATTTATTCCCCACTACTTAGTATGTTTGCCAAACCTAAAAAATATAATGCACTTAAATGAGTCATAGCAATAACGTCATTCTAAATCAATTAAGAAAACCCTTACACTTAGTGCAATGCAAACCAAAGGGAAATACTCCGAATCCCACATTAGCACTCTCTCAATTAGTGTCTCTACAAATTGGTTTAACCGGTAATAAATCAACTTAGACACCTTCAAAAATTGACATTTAAAATCTTATAAATAAATTGTCCGTACGTAGCTTCACCACAGTTTGAAAATGACCTTACTAGTCGAAACAGCTGTAACTAAAACACTAACCAAAAAACTTACAGAACTCGATAATAACATTATCAAATTTAATTTTAATTATATTTCTAAAAATTAAAATGGAGTTCTACGAATTAAACACAAAAACAATTAATAATATGTCCAGGCGTCCAAATTTTAAATAATTACCCACAAAGGCTGCAATAAAATTACAGCTCCAAATTATAGAAATGGAATATCTCAATTGAGTGATTTTTAACGCGTGCTAAACAAACGTAGATTATCGACTTTTCACAAAGTATCTGTGGTATATAGGATTATACATGTAGTTTCAACATCCTTCAACGATGTTTAGTTTTTAAGTGTCTCAACGGATACCATAGAAGAGTGGCGACTTTCGTCGTTCGTGCCTAATGCGCGAACGGTTAAGGAAATAGCCGATAATATATGATAGACAGCTGGGCTCCCGCAGTTTTGGTTCCCTGGTTTCAGAATAACTTTGAGCTTCTTATAGTCCGAACGTCTGGTCCAGTTAAATTTTTATTGTAAACCTTATGAAAACGTAAGTAAATCGACTTGTAATTTCGGCAAACATCGTTCTTTATTAGAGTTTTCCCGAACACATTTCAAATAATCTCAATCACTGAAATACATCACGCTATCTAACTTTAAAAATGAATTAATTAAAAAAAGCATTTATAAGAATTTTCCATGCTAAGGGAATTTTCGTATTAATTTGTGACACAATTTTTATTGAAATATTGAAATGTTCACTGAACCTTATGCGCACACTACAGTGCGATATGTCATAGTAAGTACATAACGCGATGTGACATACATGTTGTATGATATTACGAAGGGGAGAATGGAAAGACGTTCCAAGAAGCTGCGTCTTGTATTAGCAGTAAGGCAATAGGATGCCATTACTGGTAGCGAAGTAATAAAGCGAACCATTAGATGGCTATTAAGAACGCGAGTTGCCAGTGTCAAATTTAACACAGTTGACAGTTATCGCTTGAACTTTGTTGTAACATTTAATAGATTTGTATGTACGATGGTTAATTATTGAACATATATTTATTTAACTTTTACTTCACAGTTTTTCATCAGCAGATTTCACGTTTCAAAGATTAATAATTTCTACCAGAAGGGTGATTCTGTATCTTTTGTGTTATCTTTTGCCTTATGTCGGCGTTAAGAGACAAATAAGATAAAAAGGTGAAATCCGTTGATCGGCTGTCAATTTTTTTGTGATTTTCTACGACTTTCAGTGGCTATTGTGTGTTGAATGGATTAATTGCCTGCTTAAAACACGAATTACTATTCATTAGATATTAAAACTACTAAAATTATAAAGCTGATATCTGATAATAACTATCCATTTGTCGTACCAGTTTGACGTTTTGTACGCGATGAGATTTGTTGGATGTTGTGTGTTGTGATTGTCCTATTTTATATTTAAATTCATTTAGCACTGAACACTTTTACTTATTATTTATTCTAATCTCGATGTGTAGAGTATCTTATCTTAAACTTTGGCGTCTATGCCACCTCTTACTAAAATATTGCAATAAATTGTCTGTCTAAAATATTTATTTCTGTGGCCGCGTCAGCTTTCTATTTTGTGTCTATAAAACAGCGTGTTTTGATTTCGCTTGTCATTCTCTCTACATTATTCTTCTCTATTTCCTAAACTCTGCTTGTTTACATGGAAATCAAGTCGTCTTTCGCTTCTGTAAACTTTAATCATTAAATTATTTTTGCCAGTCAAGTGTTCAGACCAGAATCACTCTGTAAAATTGTTCACCAGAATAAACAGTACAATATCCAGTATCAACACAAGTGTTTTTACTACACAAGGATTACCCCAAACTCTACTCTCTCATCTCATTGTACGTTCCTCGGTGTGGAACAGAAGGAAGCCTATAAAGAAGCTCAACCTTACAACCTGACTGCAGACTATCTGGAGAGAACCACACCTGGAAACTACGCATGGTCCTTCGCCAAGCCAAACGTTAAGCCACATCCTTATTTTCCCTCCTTACTGTGTAAAATTGTTGCCTGTTCTCTAAATCTCTGTCCTCTTTGCGGATCTTTGATCATCTGACAATGGCGGATAATCTGAAAACACTCATTGCTAGAAGGGGCCAGATTAAAGCGCTCATTACTAAATTTCAGTCATTGTTAGATGAGAATCAAACAGATCCACCAATCATTCTAGCCCGATTAGGAAAAGTCGAACCTTTACATGACATATTCATGGAAATTCAACTCCGAATTAGTATATGTGACGAAGGTTCAGATTTCGCTTCGGATGATGAAACCAATCGCTTCGAAGTAATGTATTTCAAAGCGATCACCCAAGCAAAATCACGTCTAACGAACGATTTCAAAACCCAGTCACAACAATCTCAAGTAAATCTTAATTCTAAAATTCAGCTACCAATTTTAAAGCTACCTACATTCTCAGGTGCATTGTCTGATTGGACTTGCTTTGAAGAATCCTTCAAATCATTAATTGAAACAAACAACGAATTATCTGAAATACAAAAAATTCCACTATCTCAAATCTTCATTAACTGGAGAGCCTTTCAAATTACTAACATCTCTTGAAATCTCTTCCAACAATTACAATATTGCATGGAACTTATTAACAGATCGATACGCAAATAAACGTCTAATCATTCAAAATCACATTCAATCTATATTTGACATTGCAACAATTAAAGTTGAATCTGCCAAAGAAATTCAATCTTTTTTAGATAAAATTTTAATTAATTTACGGGCCCTTAAAAACTTAAATCTACCTACAGAACATTAAGATGCTTCACTAATTTATTATTTATCAAAAAAAACTTGATTCTATAACAGCTCGAGAATGGGAAAGAATTCCTATTCCAGAACCAAATTCTTATGTACATTCCATGGATACATTTATAAAGTTTTTAACTGATAAATCTCATATGCTTCAATATATTCCAAAGTCATCTGTAACATCTCATAAATCTGATAATAATAATAGCCAAAAACCAAATTTAACATTTGTAACATCTCAAAATTATTGTTGTAAGATTTGTTCTGGAAATCATAGTATGTATCAGTGCCCTAAGTTTCAAAAAATGACTGTTCAAGATAGAATAAACACGGCTAAGAGTTTACATTTGTGTTACAATTGTCTAGGACGAGGTCATGCTTACGAACAATGTCAAAGCAAAACACTTTGCAAAATTTGCAACAAAAAATATCACACTCTGTTTCACAAGGAAGTTCAAAGTGAATCTGAACAAAGTCCTATCATCTCCGCTACATCCATGGCAAATGAATCTCATGAATTACTATCTACTGTCGTCTTCAATGTGAAGAATGCGCAAGGACATTTCATCCAAGCTCGAGCCTTGCTGGACCAAGGGAGTCAGTCTAATTTTATCACCAAAAAATTAGCTACGCAGTTAGGCGTTCAGCTAACAAAGTCTAATAGTCCAATTATTGGAATAACCGCTGCTTCATTTAACAGTAATTTCAAAACTAATATTACCATTGCTTCTAGAATTAACAAACGTTTTGTAAAAAATTTATCTTGCATTTGTTTAAATGAAATTACTCCAAACATTCCAGTACACAAGATCACCAGCAAGGCCGCAGCTACGCTTCCATCACATATGAAGCCAGCAGACCCAACCTATCATCAACCTGCATCAGTCGACATCCTTCTTGGCTGCGACATGTTCTGGAGTTGCCTAGAACGCAAGCGAACAAATGTACTCGGAACGCAACTTCAACAAACCGCTTTCGGCCCGGTAATTACACACACCGACACACCAGCTAACAAAGGTATTTCATTATTTTTCATTAAAGACAACAATGCCTTGCATGATCTCATGACTAAATTCTGGCATTTGGAAGAAAACCTTTCTCATCCACTTCAGTCTTTGGAAGAAAAGGCTGCCGAATCACACTTCATGGATACATATTCCAGAAATGAAGATTTGTCGTGGAGCTTCCGCTCAAAGGAAACCCACAAGACTTGGTTTCGTCGCTAAACACAGCTACAAAACGATGGCACTCGGTTGAACGGAAACTCTCAAAATCACCTCCTTTACAATTGCAATATTCTGACTTTATGAATGAATTATATTCAACTAAACCACATGTCTGAAATATCTATTAACGACAACAATGCATCCACTAATCATCATTTCTACTTACCTCACCATTCTATTCTACGTGAATCCAGTGAAACCACAAAGCTAAGGGTCGTGTTTTATGGATCTGCGAAAACATTCTCAGCTCTCTCTCTCTAAATGACATTCTTATGGTTGGACCGACCATTCAATTCGATTCTCAAATTTTTCCCCGACAGACATCTCTTGACGAGGATTATGCGGCAAACTCGCCGTCATCTCTGGCGCTCTGGCGTTAGGGTAACTACATTTAAGAGTTGACGTCTTAAGACGAGCAGTACCTTATTAGCTCTACGCCATTTTGCGAAAAAAAAATCTCATTATTCTTGGTTAGTAACATTTTTATTGATAAAGGATCTACCTTTTTAATTTTTCAAATGACCAGAAGGGTTGAAATCATGACAAGATGGAAACGCTCTTTTTTTTCCTCTTTACTATAACAGCGTGTAACTTCGTGAAATATATATTTAAAAAAAATAGTGACCTCTTAAAATATAAATAAATATACTTTAAAAATGTATGGTTAAAATCTAATATTTTTTTATCGACCGTCAAAAAACGCACGAAATTCGGGCTTCTAGACTAAAATACACCCTTAAGCAGTTGAAAGGAACTGTTTCAAACGGTGACTGCATAGCTATCATAGAGAAAAACTGTCATTCGTGTATTTCGTATATAGACTTTTGTAGCAGTTCAATTATTCCCAGCCTAGATTGAGTAGAAACGGTAGACCAAAAATATGTATACCAATAAATTAGCGAACCATGTGAAGTGATTGTCGTATTTGAAAAACAAATATCCTTGTTTCGCGTCTGGCAGCAGAATGTCTTCAAACACTTTGTGAGCGCGTACGGGTTGTTCAACTAAAACAAGTAGGTATGCATTCAGTATGTAGGGGATAGTAGCTCGGGGGTTGTGGCTCGGGGGTTGATGCAGAGCGCAAGGCTTTGGGGTGAGATGTGCTTTCCGCTTTCATGGTTAATATTTTGTTGATTATATTAATACTGCTGCGGTCATAAAAGCTAAGTGCTCGCGTTTTGAGCTTATAACCCGTTTGTGCTCAACACATCGGGAATGGGTTTAATGAGTCAATAATGTATCTACGTTTGCATACGTGATATTATGGCATTCGTTAAATTTTACTGTTCAATAAAATTATAATTCCATGTATTTATTAGCATTAGGAATTCAAGTCAGGAGTCAGGATGGTCCTTTAGAAGTAAAATTACGGCTAAAATAATTTCAAGTCATCTTTACTTTATTTATGACATACTGTTAACTTCACTACAAAGTTTCATAACTCTTTCACCGAATACGTTTTGATTTTTTTTTTAATAGAAAAATGGTAAAAAGGAAAAAAACAATTATGTAAAGCTCCGTAGTTCGCGATTGAAATCGTACTTCGAACATAAAACGCGAATATTTATTTATTTTAATGTGTACGGCACAATATGCGCCCCTGACGTAAGTGTGAATAGTACAACAATATATTATAGTAATTAACAGCATAAAAGTAAAAACTAAATACTTGCGATGATCTAGAAATTCCTCGTGTTAAAAGCTGTGCAAATATCATGACGTCAGAATGGTCGTTTGAGTTTTTTCTGCTTCTACACACAGAGGTTTCTCCTTATAATTTGGATTACACGATCACAATATACATATATATATATATATATATATATATATATATATATATATATTTTTTTTTTACAGTGAATACCGCACAAGAATCTCAACTGCTCCCGTCTGGAGCCAGTGAGACTATGGCATCCCCAATTGGGGTATGTTGTGAGGCTGAAGGTAGTGGGGAGGGGAAAGAGGTGGGGAAGAGGAAGGTTGGGAAGTACCTGGCTATTCAGATCTGGTCACTAAACACGGCTAAAGCCATTTTCAAGCAACTTTTCAATTCTGAATGGTGGTCTTACACCAGGGCGATACTGATAGTATCTTCCACTCTGGAACATGCCGCCAATATACTATATATTATTTTAAATGAATTAATTGTGAAATAACACAAATTAATCAAATAAAATTTATTTGCGCATGCCGGGTTCGAACCCGCGACCTCCGGATTGTGAGTCAAGAGTCTTACCCACTGGACTACGGAGATCGATTTAAGAGCAGATGGCGGCCTCCGTGGTTCGAGGCGCAAAGCTTTCGACAAACAATCCGGAGGAGGCGGGTTCAAATTCAGGCGTGCGTATATTAGTTTTATTTGATTAATTTGTTTTACCTATTTCACAACTTTACTCATTCCAAATACTATACAGCGGATTTGCGGCACATACCTGAGTGGAAGATATTCTCAAAATCGCCCTGGTGTAAGACCACTATTCAACATTGAAACATTGCTTTAAATGACAATATTCCATACAGCATTCCTAGTGAATGCCTAAATTAGGATAACGTACTTTGTTCATTAAATTTAATAAAATTATCTGATCGTAGAATCATTTCCGATTTAACCTGTTTGTATAAAATCATAAATTCAATGTTTGATACCCCTGATTTATTATATGTAATTTCTTTTCATACTCCAGGCAGGTCAGTCACAAGACAGTACCTACCATATTATTGTAGCAATTCTAAGTCAACAAGCCAATATTATACTCCTATGCGACGGATTCAACAGCTTGGAAACAAATACTCCGATGTTGTTGATATATTTAGTACATCAATTTTATTATATAAGCATACCTTATTGAAGTTTTTTTCATCAAATAGGGGTATATTTTGATAAAGCTATTAAAATTGACTAACACATTGACAGTATTTTGTTGGCTTAAAGAAAAAAAACTATTTCGAATTTTTTTGTATTTTGTACCTACATCCTGTGTGGTTCAAATTCAATACCTAATATTTTTACTTTGTATTTATTTTTGTGCAAGTGTTTTAAACAGTAATATCCTGCACTGTTTACTAGTATAATTTCGTTAATATTGTTATATATATATGTATGTAAAAGCCTAAATAGGCGTATAAATGAAAAATAAAAATATATTACGAAAAATTTAAAACATATACACACTATACACAAAACCAATATAAAACACGTAACACTCACAAACACATAAATCATAATATATTATGCCGATTTGCATTTAATTTAATTTTTTTTGGTTTCTTAATTTTATTTTAATTTTTTATCTTTATTTTTAGTTTAAATTTATCTTTATTTTAAGTGTTGTTTTTCTTTTTTTCGTCACAAACATCATGAATTTATTTTTTTTCAAACTTTATTTTATATAAATTATTATATTATAAAATGGGGGCCTCAGCACGGGTAAACAACCCAGTGAGGCCAACATTACTGGATTGTACTATAAAATATTGTAAAATAATGTATCAACAATAAAAAAATTTATAAAAATGACTTTAGCCTTGTTTGGTGACCAGATCTGAATAGCCAGGTACTTCACCGCCTTTCTCTCCCATGTCTCCTTACCCACCTTTCTCTCCCCCGTCTCCTTCCCCTCCCCACTAGCTTCAGCCTCACAACATAGTTGCCATAGTCTCATTAGCTCCAGACGGAAGCAGTTGGGACTCTTCTAATATTCACATAAAAATAAAATAAGGTATATACGCTATCGGGAGTTTGCATGACAAAAAAAAGATCATCCTTTTGTGTATCTTCTCATTTTCACTAATTTCAGTGAGGTGAAATGACAATACTAAATTGGATTTACTGTATTCAGAAAGAAGGAAGAGTGAACCAGAACCGTTTTCCCACTGGTACAAGAATAGTCAATTCAACTCCTCTATCTCGATGTATTAGTTGTTCAGTAAGATTGAGAATCGTCTGTGCCGTATCAGAGATGGGAAACGACATCTCAGACACTTGTAGAATCAAAACGCGTGGCGGCTGGCGTCGGATACGGATGGCGCTGCCTGTTCAGTAATCAGTCTCATTAATTCCCGGGTTAGTGAGCCTGAAGTCGGGCTATCTATGGGGCAGGAGGCTGGACCGCTAGTAGTGGAGGAAAATGCTACTAAATTATGTCGATATTTCAATGTTTGATTCGGGTCATTTGCTTTAATAAATAAACGCCGTATCTGGGTTCATCGAATTAAAAAAGAAACATTTTAAACACAGACACCTATTTAGAGGCGACATTTTGTTTTCTCTGATGAACAATACAACTCGGGTGATCGGGAGTTTTAATGACACTTCAATTCGTCAGGTTACGAGTCGTTTATTATCGTCTTATTTACAATGACTATTTAACTGAACTTAAAATCCGTTCTAATGTATATTTTGTGTTAGTCTACGACAGGGAAAATGGAAAATTACATATTACATTTTATGCTAACGACATCCGTTGAGAAATATTCAAACTACATACATATTCACATACACTACAGAAATGTAGATTTTTTAGTTTCTCTTTTGGCAGGGTTCAAAGATAACGTTGTAAAGCTGTACGAAAAATATTCAATTAATTATAATTTATTGGATAAATTTAAAAAAAATGGAATATTGTCAATCCCTTGAAAAGAAAAAGTTTACATAAATACTGATAACAATTTTTTTTATGAAAGTTAATAAACACTGTTGTTGTTATGTTATTAAATTTAAATGAAAAGAATTCATGATAAATTTTATATTGGTATCATCACACATTATTTTATACCAAAATCTCTTTCCACCCAAACAAGTAATGTACATACTATCTACGTAAGCATACTCTTAGGTAAATTGCCACCCCATTACCTCCAGAATTCTTTAAAAAATACATATTTTACCAAAGGCAGTTAAATGTAGATCTACAATCACTACCACATAAAATAAACGTCGTCGGTAGGATATTTTGTATAAAAATAACAATGCGCTCTAAAAATTTTCAAAAAAAATATATATATTTACTGTTTTGTTTGCCAGTTTAAAAAAAAAATAGTCTAATGAAGTTAGACTTAAGATAGTATAGAAGACATTAGGAATAGTAAATACACTTTATACTACTAGGAAAATGTCGTACATCAGACTTCGAAACGTACTTGACTGGTACAAAAATTATAATTTGGGAGGCGGGAATGGGTACCACCGCCCCGGGAACCTTTATTGGATAACCAACGCCTCTGCCATAGGTCAGCCCAAGTGGTTCGCTACGTTTGGTGATTTATCACGGGTGCCCGGGTTCAAGGGGTGAGGTTTGTCTAGGTCTTGAAGGCGGATGACCAGGATATACTGAACCCCAGATTCCTACCCACCCCTAAAACCCTGTTCCTTCCCAGAACTCTCCTCTCCTTCCTTTCCTTAAAAAAACCGTCCACACAGCATCCCCCAAGATGACATAGGCCCCGAGGGATATTGTTTTCCTCAGGGCTTCCTGTGTGGAGCTCATGTAAAAAAAAAAATCTATTGATGTATTTCACGCTGCAGTCTGCATTGAAATGATGATAGCTAATTTCCGATAGGAAGTAGATGAATAGAAATAAATATCTCTCTAAGCAGTATGAAACCGTGTAAATGTTGGGATTAGCAAGCTCAAATACAAACTAAAAACTATTTATTCTTGCAAATCCAAAGAAAAATCACGACTAGATTCACTGATACGAATCTAGCAATAAATAAAAATCGATACTGGTCATTTGGAAACGAGAAGAAGGTAAACAGTAGAAGTAAGTCTGCCTTTGTGATAAAATACCCTATACTTTGAACGAAGCACCAATACACTGTGTCAGCAAAAGAGCTATGGTGGAATGTGTCTGTAAACTTGTATAGAATTATACTCAAGAAAAAAACGCAGTGTCGTATCACAAAACGAATACTTTACATATTACTTTGAGTAAACATGAAGTTTCTTAAAAAAATAATTTGAAGTCATATTTTAAAATCCTTCTTACGCATTTATTATAGTAGCATTGTACTATATTAAGTATGGTGAGCAAACTTTATAGACTGAAGTTTTTTGTTCCACCAAATACCCTTAGATTACTATATCTATAACTCCTAATAAGATATGGAATAACTACATGGGGACATTCAACAAAAACAAATCTTCTTTCAGTCCAAAGTGTACAATATTCCTTGGTTAAATTATTATTAAACAAAGCTTAATACGAATAACGATATGATGTACTAAAATCATAAATTTATTATCCGTTCTTGCTATATTGTGGCTTAAATTTGCGAGTCAGCATACATCTCAATCTGAATATAATAAACTAATGGTACATGTTCATTATACAAAACCAACTGCCAACGATGGACTTGTAATTCCCAGTTACCAAAATAAATAGGTCAAAGAACTCTAGTGGAAGATACTCTCAATATCGCCCTGGTGTAGACCACCATTCAGAATTGAAACGTTGCTTGAAATGAAAAAAATGAAAAAACTTTAGTCATGTTTGGTAACCGGATCTTAATAGCTAGGTACTTCCCCACCTTCCTCTCCCCCCATCTCCTTCCTCTCCCCCCATCTCCTTCCTCTCCCCCCATTTCCTTCCCCTCCCCACTACCTTCAGCCTCACAACATACTCCATTTGGATATGCCATAGTCTCACTGGCTCCAGACGGGAGTAGTTGGGGATTCTTGTGCGGTATTCATATAAAAAAAAAGTTAAAAAGAATACCTTGTTCCGATAATTTAAAACATGTTATCCAACTCAATAAAAAGATGTAAATTGAGTTTCAGAAGAAAACGTATGCTAAAAAAATGGGTAAGGGAAATTTTTCGTACTAATCTTTTTTTTCACTTTTCATTTTAATGTTTGTCCATTTTTTCTCTAAATTTCTTTGTTCTTTATTTCTTATAAATTTTATTTACAGTATTTTTTCCAAAAATATATGTTTTTTTATGAATGTACCTACATCTATACATATAATAATTTGTATATTTTATGTACTGTCTCAATTTAAAAAAAAAGTAAATGTTAAAAGAACCCGTTGACGGCGTTGACAAACTGAAATCAATCAGTTTAACGGGACTTAATATAAAAAAATTAAATTAGTAATAAAGGAATTTATTAATTTTTAAAAATTAAAAACGTGCACTCTGCATTATTTCATATTATTTCTGTATTTTTAAATTCAATATATTACTTTGCAGGTTCTCATCATGCATGTAATTTGAGAGGCGGTTATGAGTACCGCCGCGCCGCCCCGGAAACCATTTATAGGATAACGAACACCCCTGCAATAGGTCACCCCAAGTGGTTCGTCACGTTTGATGACTTAGCAGGGGTTCCCGGATTCACGGAGTGAGGTTTTTCGAAGTCTTGGCGGCACACGCGTTTACCCACCTATTGCGTGGCGGACCGGATCAGAAGAGAATGGTTGAGTGAGACCTTTTTTATCTCTCCGGACTGACTATTTCGATACATCGCCCTGAGGGAGGGATGGATTCATACGTCTGTCACTCCTGGACACATTGACCCCCAAATTCCTACCCACCCTTCATACCTTGTTCCTTCTCGAAACTTCATCTCCTTCCTTTCCATAAAAAGACCCTCCACACAGCATCCCTAAAGATGACAAAGTCCCTGGGCAATTTTTTTTTCTCAGTGCCTCCTGTGTGGAGCTAATGCAAAAAATGTAATGTATTAAATAAATAATTGAACCAATATGTGTTGTGAAAGATGTGTGTAATTATTCAGTTTTTTTTCCAACGCACAATAAATTGTATGTTAACCTGCAACGCATTTCAAAAACAAATTATTGCAACTCCGGATTTACCGATTTAACGAATGAGGTTTTCAAATGTATTTATGTGGGAATTTGTTGAAATACTGATACCTACGGAAATTTAATATATTCAAGGATTTTCATCTTCCAAACGATTTATTTATTCACTCATTTTATTTTCAGTGTGTCAATTTGGAATATATAAATTATCATACAATTTTTTCACGTGTTTTATTATTGTTGTGTCATCTGCAGTTTTAGTAGTGAGGTTTTTTGATGAGGTATGTTGTGAGGCTGAAGGTGGTGGGGAGGAAAGGGAGATGGGGAAGTACGTGGCTATTCAGATTTGATCACCAAGCATGGCTAAATACATTTAAAGCAGCGTTTCAATGTTTTGATCGGTGGTCTTTTACTGATACTGAGAGTATATTCTACTCTGTGACGTGCTGCAAATATTCCGTGCCACGTTATTTTAAATAAATTAAACAACACAAATTAATTAAATAAAATTTACTTGTGCATTCCGAAATTTGAACTAGCCACCTCCGGATTCGTAGTGAAGTGCTATACCCCTCGACTCTGGATGCCAATTATGTGCTCATATTATTTTGTTACGTAAAGTAACTGTACATTTGAATTATTTTTATAATAATTTACTAATATACATATTTATTAATTATTCACAAATATACATATAAACATATTTTTATTTAAAGAATGAAACATTCCCGGGTTACGAATAATCCTATAATATTTGAAAAATCTCCTACTACCACCACAGGAGGCGTCTACTAATATCTACAGGAATTCCAAAAACTGAAAAAATCGAACTAATTAATATCTATGAGAACCAAAGTGTTGACGAATATCTACAGCTCAAACTGTTGACTAATATCTACGAGAGCCAATGTGTTGACGAATATCTACAGCACTGGCAGAGGTTGGATTTGCAATTATGTATAGCATATTGGAATAACGTAATATTGCGAATGCAGTTTAAAAAACTTAATTTATGTAAGTATGTATGAAAAAATCCCTAATATCGGACTATTGGACACATTTAGCTGATTAGTCCAACCTACGCTCTGTAGATATTAGTTCAATCTACGCTCTGTAGATATTTGTCAACACTCTGAAGTTCGTAGATATTAGTTCAACATAGGAGCTGTAGATATTCGTCCGACATACAGGCTGTAGATATTAGTATCTGGAGTCCCACCACATACCTACTACCACCTTCATCACGACAAAATGTTGCTTGTGTCGTGATGGAGGACGTAGCCAGCCGTGGAATTGAACACACAACGCCAGGGTGGGACCAAATCGGCCACCGACGATGGTAGGACACTTATGACACGCATGACTAGCAGTCGAACGGACCGAGGTAGATTTATAAAACCGTTTTACTCCCTTCAACACATGTCATGCTTACTTATACGGTTTGTACACTTGTTTTAACACTCTTTTAACACAAATCTTTTTTTTTCATTTAAATGTCAAAAAACATGAAACGAGCCATTAACGGTGAAATTAATTACCTAAAATTTCACGACGCCGACGTAGGAAACATTTCAAAATGCCATAACTTACCGTTTCATAGTTTTTAGTGGCTAAACAAATATTTTTTCTGTGTTATATATTCAAGCGTTCGACGTTTGACATAAAGTATTATTTGTAGCAACTACCCGTTCCTAATTTAATACTGTCATAAAAACCCGCATTCACATAAACGCTAAAAATACATCGCGTAAACCGCCGAACACTCCCTCCGAGATCAAAAGATGCTTCTCCAAACCTTACAGACTGTTCCTCTAGCTCAGCGTCGGATATAAGAATTGACAAGTGACTGCGGTAATGATATTTTATCTCGGCAATTTTTCGCCTTGGAAAAACGTCCTTTCGGAAAAATATCCATTTCTTTCTTCTTATCGCTATTCCGACACCCCGCGTCGTGCGGACGGGGCATTACGGCTGAACGCCGCATGTAGAGGCTCTCCCCGTCTTTGTCCTTTTGTGTGTGAACCGTCCTTTATGGGAACACTCGAGATGTGAAACAATTTAATAAAATTTTCCGATATCGCGCAACACTGCACGCAATTGCTCAATCAATTTAAACCCTGAGCCTGTTTCTTTGTTCGAGAAAGATAGCCTTAAAATAACATTATATTTTCGTTTCATAGAATGCTGGCGTGCATTTATGTGGATAAAGAATTGATTTTTTGCCTTTAAAAAGCTGTCGATGTTTACATTGATGGAAATGTAACCTGATTATGTCGGGGTTCAAGCGTTTACGAAAAAATAAAGAACACATTGCCAAAATTTTTTATCAAAGTTACCTAGCGTCTTTGTTTTCCTCAGTGGGTCCCTAATGGCGTACTTCTTTAAATGTGCTTTACAAAATCAACAATCATCGTCTTAAACAGCAAGACATTGTAAAACATCCTTCTAAAGCATTTACGTTGTGTTAATTAGGTAACTATCTGATCAAGCCACTTCTCCGTAATGGTGGGAAAAAATTACACATTGGTGAATGCACGTTCACATATCTTGTCATATATTATATGCTATTCAGGATTCCAGGATGACAGTTAATCCCCCGACGAGCGACGGCAAAAATAATAATTTAAATTAATAAATTAATAAATTTAAATTAATTTATTAATTTAAATCAAAATATGGTGCCACAAAATAAGTTTGCTGTGTTAGAAGAAACAAAATATTTGTTATTTTATTACTTTTCAGTAAATACTTCATAAATATTGTATACTTGTTATTATTATGTATTTCAATTTTGTATTTAAGTTTTCAAGTTATGTATAAATAATACTTGCATTGTTTTTCATGAGTTTGCTTCTGTGAAAATGCATATGTGATTACTGCAGACACATTAGTCTAGGGATACTTATACTTGTATTTTAATTTATTATATATTACCCACAAAAATGTTGTATACATATCCTGTTTGTGTCTCAAATAAATAAATAAATAAAAAGTACAAAAAATCGACACTGTAAATAAATTGTTTGATATCCATACAAACTTATTACGAAAGATATTTTTGATATCGATTTTGGGTTTGAAATAGGTAAATAAAGCACAAAAAATTATTATTTTATAATAATAACAACTTCGGTGGGCCAACGGTTGAGATCAACTGCCGGGTTAGCGCTATTCAGTTATTTCGACTATTGACTTGACCCAAGTCATCAATTATTATATTCTCCTTACACCACTTTGTCCGTTCATTCCACTACTCATCAAAACTATCTACTGACAAAATAACTCATGTCAATGTTTAGGTGTTATCTTTTGTTTTGTATCAGTTAATGAAGAGTTCATTTAGCTTGAAAAATTGATATCACAACATTAGACCTGGCAGCCCTAATGGATAAAAAAATGATATATTAGTTGGATTCCAAAATATTCTTACGCTGCGCTAGGTCCGAACATACGACCTCGTAACACAAAATCCTCCTGGGAGGGATGTCACAAAACTGCTGATGGCTCATAAAAGCCTTTGAACGGTTTATTATCAATACAAGACATTATGTCTAAAATAAAATTCTATATCCCGGATAGTTACACGCGAGGCCGCCAACGCAGCTTCTGATTTTTCCCAGGTGAAGAACTAACTTACCAATGGTGATGCCCCTGGGAAAACTTACTATGTTAATTAATTGCCTCACAGGAAAGATGGATAGTTTCCGTACGTCCTACAACGATTTTAAGCAGGAAGATAGAATGTTTTTTAAATTTAATCTTCCTTCAAACTTTTTAATTTTATCATCCATCGAACAGCGTTATTTTGCACATCCAGAGTAAAACAATTTCACCTTGTAAATCGCTCGGTTCTGTTATAATTATGTTACATCATAAATGAGTAAGTTACCCAGACAGTCAAATCTAAAATATATCCATCAAATTAGTCAACATAAAATTACAGGGAAGAACATCGTATCAATCAAAAAACGTCAAAAGTCATGCGTCACGTCAAAGA
Organism: Limnephilus rhombicus; assembly: GCA_929108145.2. Taxonomy (NCBI): domain Eukaryota; kingdom Metazoa; phylum Arthropoda; class Insecta; order Trichoptera; family Limnephilidae; genus Limnephilus; species Limnephilus rhombicus. Next base: position 45,816,010 of record OV815278.1, read on the forward strand.
AGGTCAAGTCAAAGAGCGTCAACTCCAAGAGGGTCAAGTACCTACAAGGGTATCAAGTCAGTGTGATTCTTTTAAAAAGTTATTGTTTTATTTTAAATAATTATTAAATTGTCACTAACATAGAATTTTAATATCTTAGGTCTTCTATTAAATATTTGGCATTATAAAAAAGAGTGTTCAATGTTCAATATGAACGCAATATCATATTAACTGAACATAACGATGTGTTTCGGGGTCTCGGATGTCTGCCACCTGTCGTTCCTCTCAAACTTCGCCAAGATGCTGTCCCCTCCGTCGATCCTTCATTTGTGGAAAAATCAACAATTTTACTTTTAAAAGTCCTTAAAAGTGATGACAAAAATATATTTAAAAAATTGTTAAATAAGTTACGTTAGGTTAGGGTTACGGGCTATTTTAAAAATATTTTCTTAGCTTTTAATGACTTTTTTAAGAGGTGTTGAGTTGACTTGATTCTGAGTTGGCATGTAACCATTTGTAAGGTATCTATAAATGTGCTCGATTAGAGATTCACGTTCATCTGTCCATTGCACTGTAAAGGTTATTAATACAATTATTATTGTCTTGGAGCGTCTGTTATCATGAAACAAACTCCTATTATCATTGCCCAGCTTTGTTCCGGCCTGTAGTGAACTAGTACCTACTAGGTCAGCATAATACTGCATCGGTGTTTTGTTAGGCGTGTGATATTAATTATATTATTAGTAGAGCAACAGGCCGAGATTTCCTCTGGGGTGGATGACGTGCTCAAGAGATTCGACTTCCGTACCGGGTCGGGTGCGGTTTACTGCGCCTACTTCAAATATTACATCAACACAAACTCTCTGAAATCTCCCAACAATTTGGCATTATACATAACTTGGAAATAACAGAGAATTGTTTGATAAACATCCCGTATTGGTCCGTAATTCTTGTCTATAAAATATTATTATTCTATGTGGAAGATAAAGTAACAAACTCTAACTATGAATTTATAATTAAAATGTGAATAAAATTACTGACAGATTAAACTTTTTCACGACAAAAGTTATTATCTGATAATGACAGTGATTTCACACTATAATAATTTGCTATTTTTTTTACTGTCAGCTGAAAACAATTTATTCAAAAGCTGAACGGCCAGAATCTAAATGCAAAAATTCAGATTGGCATTGATCGTCGATTTGTTTGTCATCTAATGCGATGGACTTTAAAACACTTAAACCTTTAAACATTGCAGGTTTATGTAAATTTGTGTTAAAATTTGTAATTACATCGGGCAAGAAATAATTATTTTTGCGGCCTTTACTACCTCTGCCTATTTCTACAAAGACATTGACTTATACCAGAAAGGTTGCAAAGTTTATCTTAATTTGAACAGACTCGGAGAAAATCTTTTCTCTTTTTATTCCACTGCTCATTTTCATTTTACTTTTACGATTAATTTACGACATTCAGTTTAGAGTTCATTTTAAAAGTGATAAGTTACAAAAGTGAATGGTTAACATAAAATTATACTTGTAAGGACTCAAAATAGTAAAAGAAATCAGCACACAAAAAGACGTGAAATGGTAACGGCAAAGGAACCCCCGAAAACTTGTTATTCTTCAGGCGGGAAATTATATCCTTTTGCATCTTAATTTATTTTAAATTTCAATTATTCATTGTGGTTTAATGTAATATACAATTTTAATTTTAATATTTTAAACGGATATCAACATTAATTATGAGCTGCACTGACACTCCAATAAAGATTGAGAAATTCGTCATTTCGATTTGTTTTTTACAATATTTGCTGTCGAACATGCTAGTATTTTTTACGTGTTCATAGCAAAAAAGATAAAAAAAATTCGAAAGTCTGAATGATAGTAAATTTTTTTTTTTTTTTTTTTAAGTTTCTTTATTCATTGAAAAAATCTTTTTTTACAAAAGTTGGGGATTTTTCGACCACCATGCTAGGCACATGCCTGTGTTGCAATGCAAAATATGCAAAATCCTACAAAATCATATGTTTTTATTTTGAAAATTTGATCGCTTAGAAGTATTATAGATACTTCAATTAAATACTGCGTATAGAACATACCTTGGCCCTTAAAAATGTCGGTCATTTTTTTATAAGTCTTTTAATAAGTCTATAGAAAAATAAAGTACAAGGTCTATAGAAAACACTTTCAAGTCCAAACTCTCCTATTTATAAAACTCTTTTCGGATATGATTTTATTGTACAATGCGGCAAATTCAGTTAATTTTATAATAATCGCAAAAAAATTGATATTTACGCCCGATCTTCCAAAAATAAAATAAAATATGCATTTTCGCGTTGTTATTTTACAATACGGCCGCTAGTCGATGAATTCGGTTTTTCAAAGTGAACCCTATGGTGTCCACCGAAGAACTACTGCCCACAGTGCCTACGCCACACCTATTTCGTATCGGGAGATGAACATGTGACTCTGCGTCGCTTGATTTCGTGAAATCAATTTTAAATTTCCCTTTTATTACGATAAACAATGAGTAATAAAAGGTTTTTACGAAATCAACCTGTAAAAAAAAATTTTCAAATGCCTTTTCCAACGTTTCCAAAATCTTTTTCTTAAGTATTTTCAAACTCCTCCCTTAAAGGGGCGTGAATTCCGATTTCGATTTTTTCCTTAACTATTGGATCGCCTTAAAATTAAATTTGTATCGGATTAGGATACATAGTTATCAAACTATGCGGATGGAGTCTCTGATAGATTTTGTTCGATTCATTATCATTTAAATATTTCGAATCAACAATTGTTTTTCCATTTGAAAATATGTTTTTCTTATTACTAAGAAAAAATACTGTTCTAGTTTGGCAGTATTCTCTGAAAATACACAATCTTAGTTAAATGTAGACTCCAGAAGAAAACAATTTGCTTTTATCTCTTAATTGCCACCATTTTTCGTTTTATTAGTTTTTAAAGTCCCTTCCTCTGACAAAAGTGCCTCTGAGAATGAAACTAATGTTCTGAATTTTAATTGAAATCATCTCTCAGGGGAATAGATCGTTGTATTCACTTTTTGTCGCATTTAAAGTTGCTCTCAAGAACAATATTTGTTTTTGGTTTTGAAATAACTGATTGAATATTTCTACCTTCTTCAATAACCGCATATTATACTAAATAAATAACCCTATATACTTCATGATTTAATCAAAATAATCAACATGTTTCAAGACTAATGGATTTTTCGTCAGGTTAAACAAATAATGAATATTAACAAATATAAGAATATACAAAAGTACAGACAAACAAGTACCAACAGACAAAAAAAAACATCACAATGAGATGTGATTAATTAGTTATTAGGTAACATAAAAACAATTTCACAAAATAATTATAAAAGGTAACTATGGCATTTACGTATAGGTATATTATATTTATCAAATATGCAGGGTACTGCGTATAATATTAATATTACGGTATTTTAATGAAAAATATTACTGTAATGTAACATTGCGTACAATTTTAATTATATGTTCTTGTGTGTACATATATGCATATATTTTTAAAATATTTTTTATCTTTTTAAATTATTTTTTAAAATCTTTTTATATATGTGTGTCTACTTTGATACATATCTTTTATAATAAATATTTTATTTTTTTATTTATTTATTGCTTCTTCACAATTTATATACATATATTTTTAGCATGTAATTATTAACCCCACTAGGGTTCGCCTGTATCGGGGTTAATAATTTCACAATTTAATAAAAATAACACACTCAAAGGGCCCTGATGTATCCATCATCAGGGCAGATCCGGCAGATCCGGTAGATGTTCTGCCGGATCTGCCCTGATGATGAACACTGCAACGATGTCCGAAATGTTGGCTAGAGAAGGAGGTAGCGCAACACGGCATAACACCCCAAAAACAAATAACGAAAGTGCTTTTGGCCGTGAAAATCTTAAAACTTATCCCTTTGTTGTTCATCTTTTTTTCTGATTTTGTGTTTTTTTTTTGTTTCAAATGTAGTCACACATCGAAATGAGGCTCAATATTCCTCACCTGTATTCCGAAATAACTTCAATGGTATCTTACTTTGAATTTTGATCAGATTAAATGCATAAAAATAAGTAAAATATTCGCAATTGTCTCAACATTCGTGCCCAACTCAACGTGCTTACTGAATATTTTATGTCCCGTCAATATCTATTATTCCACTTTTTTGTTTAACAATCGGAAGAATTTGTTCAATGAAATAAATTGTAGACAAAAAGGGTACAATATTTTACCATATTTTACCGGAAAAAATATTGAAAACGTTTGGGACATGAATTTCCGAAAGATCCGGGATAAAATTTAAATGGAACTATTCATTGTTCCCTCAGCAAAAAGGGAGGTTAAGGCTTCATAAATAAATCTGAAACCAATAAATAAAGTAAGTGGTGAAAGGTTATCGATTGTACTGAAGACCAGAAGGCCCATGGGACTCTGCTGGAACCGGACGCTTACTTCGGACGGCGAATCGGTCAGCCGTTAACGATCTCTCATAAATAATGATAAACGAGACATTAATATTTTATTTTTGCCATTTTTGAGTTTGTGATAAATCTAAATTTCCGATATCAACTTGAGAGGTCTTTAAATAATATATGAGAGACTTTTTAATGCAAAAGAAGTAAAGAATACTTCAGTGCTAAATTGAGCTTTAAGAACAAAATAATGAACTTCATAAAGCTTTTTTTCAGTGCAGAGAAAAACTATCGATACTAAATATACTTCATATCTATCGATTAAACTCCTTAAGCAGAGAGAATTGCTAAATCATTAAAAAATATTGAAGCAGTATAAATAAATAATTTAAGAACGGTGTTATAGAATTTAAATAATTCATCAAATTTCTAAGTTAATACAGTGAAAAAATCCGCAATGATGAAATAATAAGAGAGCTTTAAGCTAGAAACATATTAAGCCCACGCGACGCGACGCAACGTTCCTGTCCATGTTCACACTGGCCGACATAGGCAAGCGTCGCTGTGACCACGTGACAAGGGGTCTCTGGTTGTGCGCAGGCGCGTTTGATTCGACACATTTGAAATTTATTTTTTAGGTTATGTTTATGTGATTCTCTTCTCAGCAGACGATAGCTTTGCCATGTCTTCTGAAAGCGAATTTGGAGATGATTTGCTACGATTATTATTATTAAATCAATATTCTCGTATAAAGAAAAATTAAAAAGTGAGAAGTATTTGGGTCCACAACATTAACAAAGACAAATGTTTGGAGAGTTCCATACTTTAGTAAAGGAACTAGAATCTGATGATGGACGTTTCTTCATATACTTCCGTATGAGTAAAGTGGTATTTGAAGAGCTTCACAATTGAATATGACATAAAAAAAAGAAAACACACGTCTTCGAAAGTCAATTGGGACCAGAGAAAGACTGGCAGTGTGTCTAAGGTTTGATAGTCATTCATTATAGGGGTATAATATTGAAAGTCACGCCATGAATGGCTGAAATTTCCTCCCAAGCTGCACTGCGTATGCAGAATCTCTATAATCTTGTGATTTGATTTTATAAATAACTTCGTGCCGTCTAACAGTTTCAATGAACTGTTCGTCATCCATTTTTGAATAATATGTGTCAAAAAAACAACCACAGATATAGCGAAACATAACGTTAGATGCTTAGATAACACCAAAAAGATGTAAATTCATCTCGCAGTAGACGTGACCATACCCCCTCCACCTTCCACATGGCCCACGCTGCCCACGCCCATCTGGCTATGGCAGATCCGCGTCGCGTAGGCGGCGTCGGTTTACGTTGCGTGGGGCAAGTCTGATTCTAAAGCACCCGTTTCCATAGAAAATGTATGGATGGTAAGTAGCTGTAAAAACCATTCATCTTTCAAGAACATATACCGCCGGCTTATTAAAATCACACACCAGTCCCCCCTTAACATTTCATACCTTTTATCTCTTAACAATTCTCGTGTTCATACAGCTTTACGCAAGTTTATTAACCTGAATGAATTCAATATTTAATTTGTTTTAGTGATCTAAATGAGTCTAATATTTAATTTGTTTTATTATTTTCCCAATAGATTAACCGAATTTTTTTATCCACTTTAACTATTACCGGCACAAAGCAATCTTTTCAGGGTGAATTGCCTAAAACCAAAAAAAAAAAAATTGTCCAGATATGGAAATGGTGACGTCTACCTACGTCGCGTCGCGTTGCGTGGGCTTAGTGTGGTTTTACCTTAAATAAAAATTCCACAGAACTCCAATTGAAACTTTCAAATTCGATGAATTGTTCAAATTCTGTGAAACAGCCCGTCCTAAGAAAGCATTTACTTTGTGCCTTATCATAATTAATAATAATAATAATATCTTTATTGAACAAAAATTTTAAGATTTATAACAAACAAGAAAAAAGTACATCTTACAACATTTTAAAAGTAATATTAGTACAAAAGTTAATAACAAAAAACAATATACATACAACATGAACCCATAAATGATCGTCAAAACATGTATGTATAAAGTAACCAGGCAGAAAGTCGAGACTTTCCGCTATATGGATGATGATATTTTTTCCGCTATCTAAGCTCTTATGCAAACTAGCCGACCTATAGTGTATTTATTGTTTTTATCTGAATAATTTTGTAAAACTATCTCTCGCCGTTCGTGTCTTAGGTACGAATGGTAACGATGATGGTCGAGGGCTCCAGTAGAACTTAGAGTCTTACAGTCTACTAAGGCCCTCCGTTCATGGAGATACTTACAAACTACGTGATTGTGACGCAATCACAAGTACCCTGCAGATATACTACTCTTTAATGCTGGTTTCCATAGACGACGCTACCCGAAATGTACTTATTTAATCATTTTTCACGTGCAGTCGTGGAGTTAACACGATGTCAAATGACTTTTTTTTCCAACATCAGTCCATATGCCTTCTCCACTAAAGCCTTTCTTTCGTATTCTGGTAAAGTATAGTTATATAAACACACATTTTTTCCACTTCCAGAACAAATCCAACATTACTTCCATGTTCCGACGCCATTTCTGTCAAACGTCAAAAGAATAGTAGCAGACACAAATGATGCAACGCGTAGCGCGCTACTAGCACCGTCGGTAGCGTGAAACTGACTTCAAACCGGCGGCAGCCGCCCGCCGCTTAGCGCCGTGTACGAACACTAACAAAATCATTCGGGGGGTACTCACGAGCGGCACGTATGCTACGCGCACGAGGCTCGAGTAGCTTGTAAATAGCGTCATGTACGGAGGCACTTAGAGTCTAGCCTAAGGGTAGGGACGTCTCTCCAGTTTAATATTTATTGTAAATAATCAAGATAACTATATAAAAAAAAACTATTAATCGTTCGAACCTTAAACTTATTGAAAGATAACCAACCCATCTCTAGTTGTCTTACTATTTGAAATCAAGACACATAACAGTCTCCATATAAAGTAGCGCTACACGTTTCAAAACCTCGCATTTATCAAACTAATTCAAATAACATCACGACATTTCTCCACGGGGGTAGTAGAGTAGAGAGAATTCCATTTATCGCCACAAAAAATTGTCTTTCCACGCACTCCTAGTTTCTTTGACATTCACAGAACGTCTCTCATACACATTTTTCTGTTGTATTGTGCCGACTCTTGAAAAAACCGATTAAACTATTTGATTAAAACACCAAGAAGTAGCATTTTACGTTTCAGAATCTCGCATTTATCTAACTAATTAAATAAACATCACACCATTTCTCCACAGGGGTTAGTAGAGAAATTACTATATATCGCCACAAAAATTTTTTTGCTACACACTCTTCGTTTCTTTGACATTCATACAACATCTCATACATATTTTTCTGTTGCATTTTATCGACTCCTGAAATGACCCGATTAAAGTATTAGATTCTCTTTATTGTGTCATGCCTTCCGATTAATATCTACTTACATCGTCTAAGGTCTAAGGAGTTCCAAAGTACCTACTCTTGTTTCGTTCTACTTTGCTACACGTTCAACTTCAAACAATATAAAAATTCAACGGAAAATCTATTTTAAGAATTTTCAATTTCCCATCTTTTTCAACAAAACTCTATAATGTAAGAGCTTCCTCCATTGCATCTTTCAGTCGCCGCAGTGAGCGCGGTTTCATGAGACTGAAAATGTGAAATATTTCCCACGTCCGGTTATTTGCTCCTTGACTGAATATGTTGCTTCCTGTCACACTGAAACAATATTCCGTGCCATATATTTTCACTTACAATCCCGTCTCGAGGAATGAATATATCAGCATCCAAATTCGCCGATGCAGCGCTCTGGAAATGTGATGAGAGCGGAAATGTGCTTTAGGTTATTTATTTCTCTGAAATTTGTTTAACAATATAGTAGAAATTCAATGACAGATATTTGAAAAGTTTTTGATTTATCGCTGAAATTTGTGGACGAAATAATCACATTATTATATTACATTAGCTAGGAGTACTACACAGGTCAAGTACAAATAACAAGTGCACCAAACTATTCGATTTGGAAGCCACCTCTGCTCTGAAGCCCTAAAAATCCTTGACCGTGCAGAAACGATTGATTGGTTGGTTCAAAAAAGTTATTGAAAATTTTTCAGCTAGATTCTTTGCAACATTTCTGAAGAAATCATTAAATGCATTTTAATTAATTATTTAATTTTAATTATTTGTTTATTAAAATACAATACAGAATATAGTATATTATATAAAGCATTGTACTCCCAAGAGTTAATAAACTCATTGCGGGAATGATACGCATTACATGAAACATATAGCTGTATGTATTAAGTGGACATATCATAGGACATACACAACATTATTATTTCAGATAGTCATTCATAAAATGAAGTTTGAGCATGTTAGTTTGGGTCTTTTTACATTGACTTGCACATTTGATCTCGTTGGGTAGTTGATTATATTTTGTGTAAGCTATGTATTCTAGGGATCTTAGTCCATATTTTGTTGATTTGATTTTTGGTATATGAAGTTTGTTGTGATTTCTTGTGTTGTGTTGGTGTACGTCGCAATTGTAATTGAGTTTAGTGTTGGAATGTGCCGAGTGTTGAATACTATTACTTGTAATATAGTTTTTGTTATTTCAAAAGTGGGAATGGTGTTAAAAGGAAGTATTTGGGTGTTTCTGTAAATGTCTTTGACGTGTGTATCCCAAGGTAGACTGAATATATTTCGCAGGGCTCTATTTTGGACGACTTGGACTTCTGAAATCATTTTTTTTGTAGCAAATCCCCAGATTCCGGCAAGATATATTAGATGTGAGTGAATCATAGCATGGTAAATCGATCTTAATAGAGAAGGAGGAAGTAACCCGCGAAATCTATATAAAACACCAGTTATAGGAGTAATTTTGGATAGAACATGTTTAAATTGGTGATTCCATGTGAGTTGTGAATCAATGAAAAGGCCAAGATATTTTGTAACATCAGCCCTTTCAAGGCGGTTATTATCAAGACTTATATTAAGACTTACATTTTTTTTATTTGCAAACAATATGTAATGTGTTTTTCTTATGTTTAGGCTAAGTTTGTTTAATCGCAACCAGTTTGCCAGGCAAGCTATATCCCTTTCCATTTCCTTTTCTAGTTCGTTTAAATCATTATTGTGATAAAGAATCACTGTATCATCTGCATAAAGTTGTATTGTACCCTTAAGTCCCCATTTAGTAATATCATTTATATATATTAAAAATAGTAATGGTCCAAGTACGGAGCCCTGAGGCACACCACATTTTATCGTTCCCATGCTGCTTGTCCCTTTTCCAACAAAGGTCTGACAGTGTCGGTTAGAGAGGTAACTACACAGTAACTTCAGGGGAGTGCCTACTATGCCTAGGTGTTCTAACTTCTTTAGTAGTATCCCGTGGTCAACCGTATCGAAAGCCTTTTTTAAATCTATAAATAAGCCTGCAGTATGCTTACCCTGGTCTATATGTTTTTGGAGGGCATATACAAAATCGAAAGCAGCACATTTTGTGTTAGATTGGTTTCTGAATCCATACTGTTGGGATTTTTGCTTCTTTTTCAAGTTCCTCAATACAGTTTATTGTATTATGCTCTTGATGGTTTTGTTTTTAGTTATTACTTACTTTCATTATCTTTATTATATACTTTAATAATGGAATGTTTTGGATTAAATAATACATCATAATGTTTTGTCTTATTTTAGGACAGAAAAAATATTTCAAAACCCATTGCACATAATTTTGACAGCTTCATATAGTAGACTTATTTTACTGAAACTTTGAAATTCCGGGCAAGAAAAACTGAGTAACTTTCGAAAATTATTAAAACTTTATACTTCTGTGTGTAATGATTTAATTTAAATTGTATTTATGCGAAGATTACCACAATTGAGTATGGGTAGGGATAATAATCCAATTTTTGTTAACAATTTGATACACAATCATTTTTTTATATAATATAGTCTTTGCCATGCCGGATTTATCACAATTATTTTCTGTATCTAAAGCCGAATTTACATTACGCAACTAGTTGCATGCGTGTTCCAAATGTTGCATGACACCAAAAAGTTTATGTAATTGCGCAAATTTAATGTCGTGCAACCTTCTGTATCACTGCAGCCATGGTACCATCAACATCAAAGCTCTTACACGATTTCTCAGCTGAAATGGTTTTGCGATACTAGTTGCATCAAGTTTTTACACTACGCAATTCGTTACGCTAGTGGTGCAGTATTTTCTATATCTATAATTTCTATTATATTTTGGTGTCATACTAATGCAGGCTTGATGAAACTATATGTTTTCACGTGAAACTAGCAGTGCAACTAATGTCATGAAACACATTGTACACAACTAGTCGTGTAATGCAAATTAAGCTTAGGTGCGTCAATTAAAGGCAAAATTTTCTTTTGTTCCTGTTGGTTCAAAAAAATTTTTTGAGAATACTTGATTCAAACAAAAAACTGGTGCTATATTCAATAAGTCAAAATAGCTTAGGAACATTTGCTTCAAAAAACCTATCGGAATTGAATTGAAGTAATATTTCCATTTTCCATGCATCGGTTCGCGTTCCCTGAGATTGAAGGGAACCTGAGAAGCTCCAGTGAAGCGCAAAGCCCGTTACAATATCGTACACTGTCCGCAATATATTCAAATCGCTGACAAGTTCGATTAGGTGCTCGGTTATTCATATTGCAGCGGAGATCTTACTCAAAGGGAAACTGATTTCCAAACACGTACAAGTATAGTGCTAGCTTAATTTGAATTTAGTAGCAATAATGTATTATATGTACTTTGTTTTATTACATTAGTAGTTCTGTAAACTCTAGATCTCGCGTTATTTTATTGTTGTAAGACACTTTACACAAAATTTAAATATGTACGTATTATGTTCCACAGCGTAATGACCCTAATTGAGATTCTTGTGGAACGCCGGACTTAGTTTGCTCAACTGTACATTGAAGTATACTCTGAATTTACGAAGTGAATCACCGGAGTAAGTCACCATGGATGCCGAATTTTTTTATTTCATTAGGCTGAAATTATTTACCTTATCGGAGGCCTTTGAATAATATTATTCAGATTTACATTATTTGATTTCTACCTAGGTCTTGGAGGCGGATGACCCAGGACACACTGAACCATCCCTCAAACCTTTTTTCTTCTCAGAACTCTCCCCTCCTTCCTTTCTTTAAAAAAACCCCTCCACACAGCATCCCCAAAGATGACATAGGCTCTGAAGGAAATTATTTTCCTCATGGCCTCATGAGGAAAATAATTTCCTTCCTCATGGCCTCGTGTGGAGCTCATATAAAAAATAATAAAAAAATATTTCTAAACATGAAAATTTTTATCTCAAAAGTATTATTTTTTGACAATATAAATATGGGTAGCTGCCGATAACATTAATGTAAATTAATCCCACAACGAAACAAAAATATAATCCTGGGAACATAATTATCTAGCCTAGCGCGTTAAAAATACTTTTTTTAGATTTTCATGGTCAAAAGTATTTTCGATATTTGTTTTTGGGGTGTTATGCCGTGTTGCGCTACCTCCAACTTACATAATCGGTGGCAGATCCGGTAGATGTGTAATTGTTAGTGGTGAAATGTGTGCTTATTGTTTTTTTTTCATCTTTCAAATAATTATGTGAATGTTAGCCAAACCAATAAACTTCACGATGTTATTATATTAAAGAATTATGTGAATGTTAGCCAAACCAATAAACGTCATGATGTTATTATATTAAAGAATTATGTGAATGTTAGCCAAACCAATAAACGTCATGATGTTATTATATTAAAGAATTATGTGAATGTTAGCCAAACCAATAAACGTCATGATGTTATTATATTAAAGAATTATGTGAATGTTATCCAAACCAATAAACGTCATGATGTTATTATATTAAAGAATTATGTGAATGTTAGCCAAACCAATAAACGTCATGATGTTATTATATTAAAGAATTATGTGAATGTTAGCCAAACCAATAAACGTCATGATGTTATTATATTAAAGAATTATGTGAATGTTATCCAAACCAATAAACGTCATGATGTTATTATATTAAAGAATTATGTTTATGATTATTACATTATTATGTTGGTTCCTACATTACGAAAATGTTTCTATAGTTCTACAAGAAATAATAAATTATATAAAAATAGCACCAGATAGTTAATAACGATTTCATTTTGAGTAGATAGTAAAAATATCTTATAAAAAATACGACAAGTAGGAACAAATAGATTGATTTTCATTTTTAATTCACCATACTTATTATTTTCAATGATAAATTGAACAAGTTTTAACTCTACATTACGAACGGAATTGAGTTTAGTTTAGTCATTTTTCATTCGACAGATATTAATGGTATGAATCAGAGCAGTTCTCCATCCCTAGAGTCGTATAATGTCTAGACTAGAATTTTCCCAGGTTAATCAGTGTTTTTTTATTCTATCTTTATTTTTTACAATTAAAAATGATTTTGGATGTTTTATTCCTGTGGGAAATATAAAAAATGGGAAGGAACGCCGAATTTTTAATTTCCAAAATTGCCTTTCTTTCATCGCTCAAAAATCGAGGATTATATTTATTTTCCCAAAAAATATATCATTCGTTGGTATTATCATTACAAAGAAGCGATCGGTTTGATGCAGCAGGGATTCCCGTGGGATCGTTATATGTATTTGAATAAAATTTTACATCAGTGGATTGAAATTTCAGTGAAACTTGCGGGATGGATATAGCCGAATGTTGGTTCGGAGCTCCCGGGGGAGATTGGCACAGAGGCAAGGAATTGGAGATGCTAAAACCACTGACGAATGTCGATGAACTTTCAGAAACCAATTTGCATTGATATTTCAAGACGGGATCTGGCGGGTACTTCATATTTTCGTTACCCGGAGTATGAAATTGAAAACAATTATTAGGACTTTGGCAGTATTTGCACACGATTTTTCGGATTTCAAAATTATATTTGTAAAGTGTGAGTGGAAGGGATAAGATCGTAAGAGAGATACAGAATGTTTTATGTTGAAATATAAATCACAATTCAAAAGCTGCCCTTTCATGTGAAAAACCGATCTGGTCCATGCCATTCAGCATAGAAATTCTATTGTTGGGGCATGGGTGAGAATCTTGTGTAGTATATTAACTCAAGTTCGATGAACTTTCTATTTTCAAAATTGTAACTACTTATCATTTCAGACAAGCGACAAATTATTTCCCAAAGAATTGTTTTAATTAACGCCCAAAAATCTTTTTCGGAAAATTTTAATGAAAATCTAATACAATTTTTAACAATATAATATAAGTAACGTAAAATATAACAGTTAACAAAATAGAGGCGGCATTAAAATATACGAGTTAACAATATGTAGGTAGGTAACGCAAAATACATATAAGTAAGCAACATAAAAATAGAAAATTTGACAAAATCCTCCGAATCGACGACAATATTAATAAAATCATACAAAATTGTTGTTCAAGGTTCGCCAAGCTTAATTATTGTCAAATACACCCATATCATATTGGGGAATGCAAACCATAGTTGGAATGGGATATTTAAAATGTTAACGTCTATCTAGTTTTTCGTATAGGAAGGTGTAAATTTATTAGTCAGATTTCAGATCATCAAATGTATAGTTTAACCATTTTAATAAAAAGGTTAGATAATTTAATTTTCATTAATATTGTCTTCATTTATTTAAAAATTTTACTAAAGTTTAAGTTTTAAAATATTCATTAACGACAGATAATTGAAGGTAATTTAAGTTTAAAATAATTCTTCGATTTCTTTTTACATTGTTAATACGAATTTTATGAAGGGCCACCAAACTATAGAGTTCTATTAGGTTTATTACTAAGAAAATATACCACAGTTTTATGATTTGTAACGACTAAAGTTTTTACAATAAAACCACATATAAATTTGTTCTTATAATAAATCCTAATGTTTTCGTATTCTTTTTTACAATTTGTTGAATGAAATGAAATTTGGGCTGTGAAATGTAGATAATCATCCATTTTTATGCCAAGATCTTGAATTTCCATTAATCTCTTTAGATTTATTACCTTTATGTAGGTATTGTAAAATTAGATTTAAAGTTTTTTTTAATATACCAAAAAACTGTAAAAGGGCAATTCATTTATTACGTAAGACGATTTAGGGGGGAGGGGGGTCGACCCTGTCTTATTTTTTCATACGAGGCGGTGGGAGGAAGTCTCGATAGTTCTTACGTAAGATCACAAAAATGCGCAAAGTTTAAATTAGACTTTGAAAAAGCGCGGGCAACCTCGCGAGTGCCGAGGTTCGCTCGGATGCGTGTAGGTAAACGATTTCCATTTCCATGGACCCGCTGACCCGCGCAAACAAGCTTTAAAACAAACCACACGTGTATTCATTTTTTCCTTTAGATTCCTTCGTAATAAATATTGAACAGAGGGGGGAGGGGGTCAACCTATTCTTATTTTTTTCTCATAATAGGGGAGAGGGGGTCGAAAACTAGTAAAATTCGTCTTACGTAATAAATTAATTGCCCCTTTAATATATTTATTTTGCTCCAAGAAAGAACCAAGCTTTGATTTTTTAAATCAAAAATAAAAACAATTACTTAAAATGGAAACTATTTGTGAAATTGATATTAACAGGATGTAGATTCTACGCTTTTGAAAATGATTATACTATATTCCAACTTCTAAAATTGTTAGGAGAGGTTGTAATTTAAGTGTCAGGGGAAAATGTGTAAATAAGAGGGAGACAGAATGATAGCTTTCTGCGGGGAAGTTTAGGCTTTCCTTGCCCGACCAGCTGTTACGAGAAATAGAGTACAATAAACATTAATATTATACGCAAGATTATTTATCTCCTGAAATGTTGAGATATTTATATTATTATAGGTACGAAATGTTTCTAGAGGTATCTATATTATTTTGTTAATTTATTTGTCTATGTTTATTTAACAACGATCCTTGTCAAAGCGTAAGGGAACTTGTGTACGTTCCATCAAAAATATGTAGCATCACCTTTAAATTAAATAGAACACCTTATTTTTACTTTCAAGAGCAACACGAGATTTAAAATGGGAGTGGTTTTTCAGAAAACTCATGTAGACAGTACCTTTCAATTGTTTTGATGGTCAAGTGCGAACGTTTCATCAACCTCAGAATAAAACTGTAGATTTGAATATAAATCAAATTTGAATACAAATCCAATCCACGCCACGCGCCCGCCAGTCCGCCCGTGATCCTGCCCGCCAGACGGACAATCAACTTTATTTATTAGATCCTGGAGAAATGTATTAATAATGGGGTCTCTGTGTTTCCTCCCTCCCTCAATAAGCGTCTCTTCAAGACCCATGTTCACTTCTTCCTTTCCTCAAAAAGACTCTCCACACATTATCTCCAAAGACGACATATGCCCTGAGGGAAATTATTTTCCTCAGAGCCTCCTGTGGGGTGATAATGAAAAAAAAATTAACATCAACTATTTTTATAAAAACATCATTTGAATAAAATAATTAGCAGAGCAACAAACTCGTAACAATTATAGCAACTTCATCTCTGCTTTCCAAAGAGTCCGCTCGTAAAACGCTATAACGCTCTCGGTGGAACTTAAGAAGTACTGCATTGGTTCCAGCAATGACTCTAAGTTTACTTAACTGGCTGGGGTTGTTAGACTCACAAATAAACTGTATTGATAGTTGAAAAATTTTCTCGTTAGCGCATTAAAATTACCGAGAAATCCACTAAACTCACAACACTCTGAAAGAAAACTCCAAGTTAATTCCTTGAGTGCGATAAAATTTTTACACTTAATTCTTAATAAGAAATTGTGCTCGGTCTCGGGATGGGTTTCATAAAAAATTTAAGCGAAAGCGAGGAGGTCAGAATATTCAAATTAAGCATTTTGTAGAGATCCTTATTACTAAATTCTTTCGAAAAACTCGGAATTGGAAAAAACAATGAATTTGGGAAACAATCGCTCCTCTTTCAATAACTTATTAAAATCACCCCGAAGAGGGGTGGACTTAAGAGATTTTGCCTTAGTTTAATGGATTTTTGGGGGTATCCCAAAAAGCTTGTATAAGCTGCCCACATGTTGGAATTTATTATAAGTACAAAGTCGCGTTGTGTAAGATTTACGGCTTCCAAGGAGGGTCAACTGACATGTGGGGACACGAATAACCTAAGGACAAAGTATTTTCCCGGTGTAATTTGTTTTTTATGCACCAACCCTCTTTTTACTACAAGGGCTGTTGCGTTAAACACTACAAAACACTATTTTCAATAACTCTTTGTTTCAGACATTCATTCACAAAAGACTATATTATTATAAAATCTTACTTTGTTATTTCGTGAAAAGACAACATCGTGAAAAAAATCTTGAAATTTTTCGATATTTGTAGTTTCGATTGATAAATAAGTTGCTCGTAAATTTTATTTTACTGACATCTTTGTGTATTTCTCCGACGACAACCCAAGACTTGCATTATGGTCAGTGGTTGAGTGGGCATAGCGCTTGGGTCCCACCCGAGCGTCGCGTGTTCGATTCCTCGGCTGGCTTAATCTTCCATCACAACGCAAGCAACATTTTCGGCTTTCTGTGGTGGTAGTAGGAGATTTTCAAACATTGTTGGATTATTCGTAATCCGGGAATGTTTATCTTTCTTTAAAAAAAAAAAAATGTCCATGTGAAATATGAGTTTTCTGCAAACGCTACTTTTTGGAGATTTTGTTATTGATTCCTCCAGACCATCATTTTTAATAATAATCCAAAATGTCAGTTGCTTTGGTGCCACAGAGCCTGAGATATAGGCTTTCAAAGTCTGAATGCAAGCCTTGCAATATGCTCGTGGGAAAAATGAATTTTCCACCAATGCTACTTTTTGGAGATTTTCTTATTGATTCCTCCTCAGACCATCATATCAGTTTTAATAATAATCCAAAATTTGAGTTGCTTTGGTGCCACAGAGCCTGAGATATAGGCTTTCAAAGTCTGAATGCAAGCCTTGCAATATATGCTCGTGGGAAAAATGAATTTTCCACCAATGCTACTTTTTGGAGAGTTTGTTATTGATTCCTCTTCATACCATTAGTTTTAGTAATAATCCAAAATTTAAGTTGCTTTGGTGCCACAGAGCCTGAGATATATGCTTTCAAAGTCCGAAAGCAAGCCTTGCAATATGCTCGTAGGAAAAATTTATTTTCCACCAATGCTACTTTTTGGAGATTTTGTTATTGATTTCTTTTCAGACCATCATTTTTAGTGACGTATTTTTTCTCCATTTCACTATTCGATATTTCAATAGTTTTAATTTAATTGCCGTAATTTTGAAACTTTATTTGAAGCATTATTATGATATTGATTTTGCTTGTCCTGAGTCTTAAAACATGAAAACAACACATAAACAAGTAAATTAATAGGCTTTTTAAATACCCATTATAGTCACACCAAGTAACAGGCTCTGAAAGTTGATTATTCAGTAATCGCATACCTCATGAATCTCCGATTTCAATTTCAAACCGAGCTGCAAAAATAATTTTAACTTTTTCACCCCGGAAGGGTGTGCACGAGTGCAATATTTAATTTGGGTTCAACGCCAATGTCACCTCCTTCACCTTCCTTCTATGAGCTTTAACAGGAATTGTGAGGATTTGGCAGGTAGCGAGGGTATAGGCCAAGCCAGGTAGCGAGGGTCCGGGGGCGCAAGGAGGAAGGAGGAAAGGGAGCAGGGAAGAGGAGAACAGGAGATCGGGGAGGTCGACCTCTGGCCCGCGCAGCACTAAAAGTTTAACTGTCACCTCCGCCGTACTTTTACGAGCCCAAAGGGATTACAGCGGCAATGCGAATTTCGGTCTACCACGATGTGAAGAACGGGGGACAAACCGAGTATTTGGTATCAGTGCAATACGGGGAACACTGTGTGTGTGTGTTTTTTTTTTAAGAAAACTTTTTTTTATTTTGTAAAGATCTTCGGTTGTAAGTTGTGAGGAAAAATATTGTGTTCATGAAAACGATATTATTTATTATTAAATTATGTTATGTAATTATATCTGGGAATGAAAAGGTGTGAGGAATGGGTAGGAATCTGGGGGTCAATGAGTCCAGGAGTGACGTCCCTCCCACTGCGGTGCAAGGCGGTACACATACCCGCCTCCCAAATTCAAATTTCTTAGAAATACTTTTTTATAAGTACCTGCCAGAACAACAGTAGAACGTAACTATTTTTTGGAATAACAAGGTTCCATCTGTATGCGCAACACATGGAACCTTTTTTTAATTTAATTTTAAACCTAAATACGGAATAATAAACTCCCTACACCGTATAGGCCTTATTAGACATCTCAGTACCTCATAATGCTACCTTAGTTTTATTTGATGTTCTTATTTTGTTCTCCAATATTCCAACAAACGAATTAAAGGTAATTATTAATAATTATTTCATTATCAAACGTAAAGAAATAACAAAACTGCTAAATACACGTTTAGAACAAAAAAATTTCATACCAATAATAACTATTACATTCAATCTATTCTTAATTATTAATTAAATCTTCATGGATTATATCGAAGAATCTATCGAAAAATTAAAAACATATAAAAAAATTGCCTTCTTTTCATAGACAGTTAGTTAGGTATTTTCCTAAAAGAAATTAATAAAATTAATAAATCGATCCAATTTACAATGGAAATGGGGAGAAATAAGATTAACTTTCTTGACTTAGGTAATGAAATCATTAACAAAAAATTTGAATTTTAGATTTACAGAAAACCAATATATAGTGATAACATCATACACAATACACCTAGACACCATATTTCACATAAATTATCAGTATTCTATTCACTCATTCACAGATTTTTACATGAGCCTTTGAATTATATAAATTATACTAATGAATTAAATATTATAAAAACCATAGCAAAGAACAATGGATATAAGAGCGAGACTATTGATATTTTATTAAGGAAAAAATAATAAAAAAATACATTAGCAATCACTTCACAAGGCCTAGTAAATAAAAATGAAAAAAATCAATAGCAATGGGTCAAAATTCATTATTTTGGCGAAATATTCACAAAAATTTCCAGTTTAACTAATAATGAATGATAAATATAGAACCGCATTTTATAATGTACATTCTCTTATCTTTATTGTTAACTAGCTGGTCCCGGCATGCGTTGCTACGCCATTTAATAAAGAAATTGTTTCGCCCTGAGTGTCCCTTCCCAGTTGTCCCGTTCCCCTTCCGCCTCCCCTTCTTCTCCTGCGTCCTCTTCCCACTCCGTCACCTCCACCTTCCCTCTCCCCACTCCACTTCCCCCCTCCCTTCCCCCGTCCCGCGAACCCTCCCGAGTTCCCCTCCCCCCTCACACATCCCCTTCCCCTCCCGCGTTCCCCTTACACCTTCCCCGCCTTCCTCCCTCCTCCCGCGTTCCATATATTCAATCCCAATACATTCAGTTTTTAAACAGCCCGCGTGCCACCTTTTACAATTTTTATTCAAATTTCCATTTTTCATGTACATATATTAAATTTGACACCTAACATAGGTACCTATTTAAAATATCTAAAATTCTTGATTCGATTCAAACTATTAGGTGAGTACCTTCTTTAAATAAATTTATCAACTTAAAGGTTTTCAAAAATAGAATCCTGAATTAACAATCATTGTTTTGCAAAATGTCATTCTCAAACACGCGAACTGTCAAACGTGCGATAGTCGTTAGGTTTTCTGAAATTATCCAACTTTCTTAATTTTTAACTAACTCTTTATTAATATTACTTCAAGGAATATTCTAAAAAAAGAGCTAAATCGGTTCAGCTGCTCTCGAGATTTGCGCTTAGCAACACATTTAGCGATTCATTTTTATATTATAGATAATGAGAATGTACTAAGAATTATTTATTTATTTATTGACGCCCTATTGGGCTTTTATATATAAAATACAAATTTCATTTATAACAACAGTATAACACAAAATAAAAAAAGAATACAAAATATACAAATAAAGCATAAACTCAATGTAAAATAATAGGAATACATCTAATGCTAATTCCACGTGGATAACTTTAGAGAACTCGTATGTACATATACCTACGAGCAACAAAAACATTAAAAATAATCAAAACACATTAATTTTTACTTAATTACTCGTTGTATGCTTTTGAAATAAGAACAATAAAAAAAACAATAAACAAAATAAAATTGTAATAAAATAAAATGATTTCTCATTCATTATTTACATCTAAAAAGTGGTGGACTAATTTGGCTTTAAATGAATCGAAATTTAAATTAAAAATGTCAGCGACATCAGTTAGTTCATTGCCCAACCTGTGTATTCTTTCCAACACAGAATTCGTAGCGAAGTTATTGTTGCAAAATAAAATATTTCGTCTAGTATATTTTGGAGGTGTATGTAAGGATAACAAGTTTATAGCGTCAGGGCAGTCCAAACTTGAATGTACAATTTTATACAATAAAAGGAGATCAAATATTTTTCGCCTTTCAGATAATTTCGATAAGTTAAGTTTACTGCGTAAATAAGGAACTCCAGTGAAAAATATTATGGCTTTAAAAAAATATGTTCATATAGACCAAGAAACGCTGATTCTGAATATATAAGTTTTATTTCATAATATTAAATGCAGAGTTTTTAATAAATTATTAAAAAGTGCATTTTTAAACCTCTTCGGAAAACACAGCGTTAAGTTGGCATTACTGAAATGGTTAACCGTGACGTCACAGTTAACCTGTCACCTGTGTATTGTATTGTATTGACATTTGAAATGACTTGAAGTGCACACGTACCTATGCAATTCAACATTTCGTGTTTTTGGTTTATTTCCATACTGTTTATAGAGATTTAGATAAATAATAGTTATTGTGTTTATTGAAACATAATTTAGGCCCTCAACAATTTATGAAAAGGGCTATATTTGCGGAAAATCTGCAATAAATTTTGTCTATTTGAGGTTAAAGTCATGTCATGTTTTGACATTTAGTTATGTATTTTCAAATTGTTTTTAGTGTAGGGCTTTTTATACAAGTTGTTACACACTCGTCATGATCAGTGTATTATAAATACCAGTGTTTCTGTATGTATTATACATAAAACAATGTACCGACAAAGTAACACCTGACACAAAACACGATGTCACATGTATTTGCAATGAAAGAGATGATTTATTGTTTTTATATTGCACTTTGATTAAATACAATAACAGTAGCGGTGAAATGTGGACATTTTACCAATGTTTTTCTATATTAAAAGCAGTTAATCTTGAATAAAAAACACACCTCACACCTAAAAGTCATTATCCGCCATGATTATTCTGTGTTCTTCACAGTGTTGCCAACAGTTAGAAGTGAAATTTCCCTAGAATTTCACATTTACGCAATTACCTACGTAGCCACCTGATTGTGTAACACTAATCCTGTTATATGTTAATTAATATGATAATTAATTGGAAAGATATCGGAACTTGGTAAATATACTAATAATACCGTGATTTTCCAAATAAAACACTTTTTGCTACGTGAAGTAATAATTTAAAAGTACGAATACACTCACCACTGAATTAGAAACTGAATTCCAAATAAAAAAAAAACACTTTGCAAAATAAAAATCATAAGCAACCCGCCGCTCATTTGTACCAAGCATGGTATTTTGAAGACCCCCCCCCCCCCCCCCCGAACGTGTCACGTAGTATGGGTACGTTCCCTAATATCATTTTGAGTTGTCAGTGTTAAAAATAACATGGCATGTAAGTACACGAAAAATAATTAAGATTCATAGGAATTCCAAAAAATATATATACGTATATATATAAATAATACCAGTAATACTGTCATATGTAATAAAATTTTGGCCAGAGTTCGAAATTTCCCTAGATTTTGTCCTGATTTCCCTTATCCCTAAAAAATATTTTTCTCCCCTAGATCTAGGGAAATTTCCCTCGACATAACATCACTGATTCAAAATGACAACTTAAAAAGTAAAAAAATTAGACCACCGGTGCGTTTCTGGGAGTCTTTAAAAATTAAAACTTTGACAATTATTTTAACTATTAAAACTAACTATAAAAATAAAAATAAAAATGCAGTTATTTAAGTTTGAAGGTCTTTATTCATTAAAAAAAATAAAAAAATTGGACTGGAGTTCTCTATTGACATAATTTATTTCAATAATAGGAACACCAATTTCGAAATTAATAAAACGTAAAAATTTATTTTGAATTTTTTCAATTTGTAAACAATAAGGGTGGGTTTCTTCATTTACACTCAACTTTAGCTTAGCAGGTTACAGTTCCTTTCGCAGTGCATTTGACATTTACGGCAAAATGGGTTTTTTCACGATGCCAACTGCTTAGGAAAAAGTAAATAGGGATGACAGCATAAAAACTAACCCAATTCCCACATTTTCGTATTGGAAACTGTGTATATATTTTTTTCATGTGGCAACCCACACAATAAACCTCAAACATTGTGTGCGACTTGCTTCATCTACCGTTGCGTTGTTGTTTGTTTCACGTTTTAACTAACTAACTAATCATCACGCCGTTTCCCCGCAGGGGTAGGCAGACCGCCAAACAACTCGGTCTTGGCACACACTCTTTGCCTCACTCACATTCGTACATCGTCTCATACATTCTCTTCTATTATTCTGACTTTTGAAATGCCCGACTCAAGTATCTGATTCACTTGATCGTGCCATGTCTTTCTCGGGCATCCCCGACTTCTTCTACCATTCGCATTCGCGTCGTATATTCTTCTTACACTACTTTCTTCGTTCATTCGCTCTACATGCCCAAAACATCTGAGGGTCCCTTTCTTAATCTTATGCATTATGCTTACATCAGCCTTACATTCTTTGTGGATATCCACATTTCTCACACGATCGTTCATTGTTTTACCACACGTAGGTCTCAGGGATCACGTT
Organism: Limnephilus rhombicus; assembly: GCA_929108145.2. NCBI lineage: Eukaryota > Metazoa > Arthropoda > Insecta > Trichoptera > Limnephilidae > Limnephilus > Limnephilus rhombicus. The sequence goes on from OV815278.1 coordinate 45,839,449, forward strand.
TTACATTGTAATAAAATTATTAGCAATGAGTAATTCTTTCGAATAACATATCATATCATATCTGTAATTAATGTAGTCAAAAGTCGAGCAGTTTCTTTATTAACGCGAAATCTACTTCTTCCATTAGATAGAAATTCCTGCGTTTATTATGTCGCTTTACACGTCGTGTCATATAATTAATTATTATTAACCATAACTTGTTGCGAACATAATGATAAAGTATTAGCAAATACCATAAAATAGATAGCAAGAAAATCTCTGAACTGTCACCAAAGTGACATTTAGACAACGGCCGCCATTTTAGTTACCTTTCCTTTCGCATTTGCAGCACCATTGTGGGCCTGTAAAATGTAAGGTGAAAGTAAACGGTAAATGTCAAATGAAAAAACTCATTTCTTTGATTTTACCGTTTACTTTTACAATTAGCATTGCATTTAGCATTCTCGGTAAATGAAGAAACCCACCCTTAGAGTTGAAATGAGGACACCAAATGCTTGAATTGTATTCAACCTGACTTCTAACCAAAGACGTGTATAGTAATTTTATGTTATTAAAGTCTTTAGCGATTCTGAGGATAAATCCAAGCATTTGTAATCCCTTACTGGTAATGCTAATAATGTGGTTCAAGAAGCGTAATTTGGAGTCAAAGATAACGCCAAGGTCGTTGAATTCAAAGACTCTTTTTAGAGTGGCATTGTTAATTGTATAGTCGAAGAGTAAAGGGGTTTTAGATCTATGAAAACTGATCGTTTGGCATTTGTTGATATTAAGATGTAATTTGTTTGCGATGCACCATTCATAAAGTTTATTTAAGTTCATTTGTAGAGTTAAACAATCAGAAGAATTTTCAATTGATTTAAACATCTTTAGATCGTCGGCAAATAGAAGAAAGTTAATATTATCGATAATTAACGAAATGTCGTTAATAAATAGTAGGAAAAGAATTGGTCCTAGGTGGGAACCTTGGGGGACCCCACTTAAGGCAAAAAAAGTGTATGAGGTTGTGGAGTTAATTTTTACAGATAGTTTTCTAAATGATAAGTAGCTTCTAAGCCATTCGAGAAAGTTGCCGCTTATTCCCAAGTGTTCTAATTTTTCCATTAAAATGCGATGAGAAACAGTATCAAAGGCTTTGTTAAAGTCAGTATATATAGCGTCAACTTGATAAGTGCATTAGAAATAAAATTTTCGTAAAGCAATAAGTTAGATGACGTAGATCTGCCTGGCATGAAACCATGTTTAGATATTGATATAAGCGGTTTAATTTGATGCATGATTTTACTTAATGTAATCTTTTCAAAAAGTTTAGGTAGTGATGACATAATACATATGGGTCTATAATTTTCAATTTGACTTGTATTACCTTTTTTAAAAATAGGTGTTATAAAGCTACTTTTCCAAATATCAGGAAAACAACCTGTAGATAAAGATAAATTGAAAATTATAGTAATAGGAAGAGCTAGAACATGAATACAGTTTTTAAGTAATATTGAGGAAATCATATCTGGCCCCGAATTCAACCTGATATCCAGCTGTTTGATAAAATTCACAACATCATTTACTTCCACATGGATGTTATGCAAGTTGAGTGAGCTTTCGGTAAATTGGGGTTTATCAGATAAAATGTTGTCATTGTCTTTAACGTATACACTCTTAAAGAAATCTGCAAATAAATTTACAATATCGTTTTTGTCATGACCCGCTTTTTTCCCGTAAAACATTGTACCAGGAAAGTTAGAGTTATTTTTCCGAAAGGAGTTAGCGTAATTCCAAAATTTATTAATATTTGTTAAAATAGAATTTTCAACATTGTTTGTGTATTTTTTAAAACATACTTTCGATTTCCTGGTACAATCTTTACGCAAAATAAAAAATGCGATATAATTATCTAGTGTTCTATTTATTTTATAACATTTGTGGGCAATTTTTTTATCGTATGTTAGATTAATTAGTTCAGAATCGAACCTATTAGGGAATTTAGAAGTGTAAAATTTTTGTAGGGGAACAAAGCTATCGATTGCTTGATAAATTGCATTGTAAAAATATTCTAAGGCCTCATTTAAATTTGTGCTTTTACAAGTGAGATCATAAGCCCAATTATTAGTAGATAAAAATTCTATAATCTTTGGGTAATCTGCTTTTTCAAAATTACGTTTGACAATCGTGGGGTCAATTACCTTAACAAAAGTATTGAGGTAAATGATTATTAGGGGGGGTGGTATTTATCGATTGGAAGAATCATTTCATTAGAGGCATAAACATTAACACTAGAAGAATCTGTAAAGACAAGATCGAGAAGACGAGAATTGATGTTGTACACATGGTTTTTCTGATGAAAATTTAAAAAGTTGGTCATTTCTAAAATTTCATGGGAGCCATGATCGATGTTGTCTGGGCTCGAGGACGCGATATTCTCAATGTCCCATATGATATTTGGAAGGTTGTAGTCACCCATCAGAATAAATGTAGCATCAGGAAATTTTCTTCGCATAGTTTCAACTTCAAGGTTCTCTCATCTTTGTATGTTTGCAGGCCGGAGGCTGGTGGTATGTATATATTGTCGCGTACCTCGGTGGAAGTACCCACATTCTGCACCAAAACTAGCTCAAATAGGTCGGCAGAACAGGAGGGGCTCTCAGCATCAAGGGTCGTAGGTAGCTAAAAGGGGGGGGGGGTACATAGAATATGCCAACACTCCTCATGCCTCGTCAAATAAAAGATCTTCTAAGGTGAACATTACTTGTATTGCAGGGAACACACAAATACAGCAAGGCAGTACATTTACAATAATTATTTATCACAGGCGAACTAGGTTACCTAACTGCGCGTGGTAGCGCCTACAAATCTCTCTCAATACGTGTCTGCTCTGGGGGTCGGTTATAGTTCGCGGGACATGGAAGGACACAACAAAAATGAGGGAAGAGTCGTTACTCACTGGTACCAGGTGGCGGCTGGAGAGGCATCCCAGGAGGCGCTTGCCTGGGAGCAGGGCAGGCTATGCCCGACAGGAAACCCATCGCCAACCAGTAGCTCAGCAGCGGAGAGTAATTCAACTCGTGGCCCACCGAACACGGGGACCAGGCGTGTCCGTTCGGGAATTCTATGGAAGGTTCTCGTACGCGCGAAAACACTCTCGCAGCGACGGACACAGGTTGCTGCTAGGGGAGCTCGCCAGGGAATGCGGCCGCGCTGCGATGTGGAGCGTGGGCTGTTGTAGATCGCCTCTCTCCGCCGGACGCGTGCGAGGAGGAGTGGGGGGACCATTTGCAAACACCGTGGTGTAGCGTGGTTTTGTAGGGCGTATTTGTGCGTATCGTAACAATATGTACAACCGATTATACGATTGACGACCTCCGTAGTCGAGTGGGTAAGACTCTTGACTCACAATACGGAGGTCGCGGGTTCGAACCCGGCATGCGCAAATAAATTTTATTTGATTAATCTGTGTTATTTCACAATTAATTCATTTAAAATAATATATAGTATATTTGCGGCATGTTCCAGAGTGGAAGATACTATCAGTATCGCCCTGGTGTAAGACCACCATTCAGAATTGAAACGTTGCTTGAAAATGGCTTTAGCCGTGTTTAGTGACCAGATCTGAATAGCCAGGTACTTCCCAACCTTCCTCTTCCCCACCTCCTTCCCCTCCCCACTACCTTAAGCCTCACAACATACCCCAATTGGGGATGCCATAGTCTCACTGGCTCCAGACGGGAGCAGTTGAGATTCTTGTGCGGTATTCACTGTAAAAAAAAACCATTACAAATACTTGCTCAAGATGTTTGTGAAGGCATTTCAGTTTCCTCGAATTCAGTTTGGTTGATACTGACAATAGTACGCCGCCACCTCTTGTTTTATTGCCGGAACTTTGACATCTGTCGTTTCTGTAAATGAAATGGTCAAAAAACCCAGTTCTTGATCGTTTATATCAGCATTCAGCCATGTTTCAGTAAGGGTATAAATTTCGTAATTCATTATTGGTATTGTAGATCTTAGGTCTTGAAGTTTCGTTCTCAGTCCTCTTACATTTTGATCGCATATTTTGAGTTTGTTACTCAGTTTTTTGGATTTAATCTTACAATTGTTGGGTAATTATTGATATACTTGATTGTAATATCTTGCTCACCTGATGATTGCCTATTTTGTAGTTCGATTCTTAAATTATTTAGATAGTTCCTTTGAGCAACTGATTGGTCAGGGTACATGCGGATGTTATTCTTCAGCGCGTGTTTCTTGCTGAGTAGGATTTTCGAGATGTAAATGTAGATAAACTGGAAAATTCAGGCGTTTACCAAGTGAACTGCTCTAATTGCCCATCGTATTACTTAGGTCAAACTGGTAGATCATTCAAAATCCACATAAAAGAATATTTTACAAATTGAAATGAATGATAAAGATAATTGTCGAATGTGGCGTCACACCTATTAGAAAACCAACACTCGTTTGACAAAGATAAAGACGTTAACATTCTCAATACTTGTAATAAAGGCCATAAACTAGACGCAGGCTAGAATTCTTAGAAATCACCCGCCTAATTAAAAAAATAGACCCTAACTTTGTAATGAATAAACAATTAGAATCATTTGCTAAATCTCCGCTTCGATATCCATTGTCATTTTCATCATATATTCTAATATATTATACATGGATAATTATATGCAAGAATTTAAAGAGATGGGATTGGGCGCGAAATTGAGTTTTCTGAAAGTATGTTGCCCATTGTATGCTGATGATGCGGTGCTGATTTCTAACATTAAGAAGATCTACAGTCTCTCGTGTCTAGGATGAACGAAGTGGGTATGAAGAATGAGTTAATGATGAATGTAAGTAAGTCTAAAGTCATGGTGTTTGAAAGAGTAGAAAGTTAGAAAAGAAAAGAATATAGTTGTGAACGATGAATACTTGGAGCAGGTGGATGAGTTTGTTTACCTGGGTAGTATGTTTACTTTGAGGTAGGTCGGTATGGTTGGTTGTTTGTTTTGAGAGATGGGAAGGCTGATAGAGATATTGAAAGAAGGGTAAATGGAGGTAACTCCATTAATGGAGGACTGAATGCCGTTGGCGCTAATAAAAAAACTGTCAAAAGAATCGAAGCTAGCAGTTCGAAAATTGAGTCCTGGTACCTATCCTGATGTTTGGCAGTGAGGCATGGAACTGGCAGAGGAAGGAAGAAAGTAAACTGAATGCTGTTGAAATGAGATCCCCGAGGTGAATGTGTGGTAAAACCATGTGTGATCGTGTGGGAAATGTGGATATCCGCAAAGAATGTAAGGCTGATGTAAGCATAATGAGTAAGATTAAGAAAGGGATCCTCAGATGGTTTGGGCGTGTAGAGCGAATGAAAGAAGAAAATAGTGTGAGCAGAATATATGAGGCAAATGTGAATGGATGAAGAAGTCGGGGACGCCCGAGGAAAACATGGCACGATCAAGAGAATCAGATTCTTGAGTCGGGCTATGTCAAAAAGAATCATAGAAGAGTATGTATGAGACGATGTATGAATGTGAGTGAGGCAACCAAGACCGAGTTAGTTTATATTTTGTTTATATTATAATGACCACTATAAGATTATTCCAACTCCAATGTAAAACATGGGTCCCTACAAAATTCAAAAAAACAAATTCCGTATCATCATTAAAATAATAACGATTTGACAACAATAAAAAATAGGTCATCATTAATGCATAATATTACTTGCAAGGTTTTTCCCAAACAATATTGAAGTAAGACTACAAACCCCAGGTAATGAAGCCTACTGGAAAAACCAAAATAATTAGAAATTAGACAGTCAAAGATGACTTAGTAATAATTGTAAGAAAACCCATATATTCGAATAAAATTCTTGTAGACCACCCCTCTCCCCTTCCCCCATATTTGTGTATATAAACCGTGAGTTATGAATAATTTGTACCAGTCTGAAGATGGCCTTGACAGGCTGAAACCGGTTATTGTCAAATAAAATTAAGTGGAAAAAAGTTTTATATTCGTTTTATTATAATATATTACATAGAACCTTGTTATTCTAGACTAACTTTATTTATCTTCTTGAAACCGTAACAAAAAATCAACTAACTCGTATGTGTCACTTTGTTACTACAATATTTTCAAAGATACATTACCTTTATTTTTAAACTTTTCACTTTGAAATTTACATTTTTACTTGTACCGCCAACTTATTGGTGTAATTTAGCACTTTAGTTAATAATACCCACGCACAGGCAGTGCCTTAGTGGGTTCCCATTATCTACGTTTGTCTTTTTTTTTTTTTTTTACTTTTTTACATTATTTTTATCTTTAGTTATGTTATATATATTTAGAAAATGTGTAAAAATTACTTTTGAAATGTATCAAGATATAATGGAAAAAATAAAAGAAAAAAAATCCAGAGAGTAATTTAAGAGAGAGAGAGGTTGAATCATTAAAATTACGGACACGAAACATGTACAAATATTTATCGATAACATAGTAAGTTAGATACGTTTTCAGAATTTCACGGCCAAAAATATTTTCGTTATTTGTTTTTGGGGAGTTATGCCGTGTTGCGCTACCTCTTTCCTTATGCCTCGATGACACACGGCGAGTTACAAGCTACTATCTAAAAGCGGGAAAATCGGCGAGTGAGATTGTCATGATGACACACAAAACTGTCCACTTGCTCAGAAGCGTAGGAAACTGAGGCCGCTGCTAGCGCCAGTAACAAGAATAACGACGACTGCGTGAACTAATTCTTCAATGTTTGACAGTCGAAATCAGCTGTTTATCGAAAGCCATCTTGGAAACATAAATAAACCAATCACGAGCAAGCGGAGCAAGCGTGTAGGCGAGTAAAGTTGACGACCTTTCAACTTTTTTTCGTAGATTGTCAACAATCTGCTAGTTGCTGCTAGTTAGCAAGTGACACGATGACACTGGGCGAGTTTACTAACAGATAGTGAATTTCCCAGATAGTAGCTTGTAAACTAGCCCTGTGTCATCGACGCTTTAGCCAACGTTTCGGACAGCGTTGGCTAAAGAAGGAGGTAGCGCAACACGTCATAAGAACCCAAAACAAATAAGCGAAAAACATAGTAAGTTGTTAGCATTTCCTAAATTCTAAAGTGTAAAATTAAGATATAGAACTAGGTTTTTCAAAATACTGTTATGGATAATACCTTCTTGTAGACTTAAGAGGAATACAAAATAAAATTAAATTGGTGGTTTATTCGAATATAGAAATGTAATTCATGTCTCTGAATAAACTTTTTTGAGCCAAATTCTCGTGATTTGGATAAATGCACTTAATTAAGAAAACAAAATAAGTAGGTAATCGTTCAACGCATGGGGTGTTCTAATCTGTAAGCATATTCTTTGTGTAATTGATTGAAAAACATTCGGTTCTATGAATTATTCATAATATCGTGAAAAATTACCCGAAAAGGTTTTTTTTTTCATTTTTGGTACGAGCTCGTGGAAAAAACGAGGAAAATTTCATACATTGATAATAACCGGGGTTTTTTGAAATATTTAACGGGTTTTTGTGTTATTTATTTTGGGGTGTTATGCCGTGTTGCGCTACCTCCTCCTTTAGGCTAAAGGAGGAGGCAACCTAAGACCAACAAAGGATAGCGCAACACGGCAAAACAACGCAAAAATAAATAACAAAAATACTTTCGGCCGTGAAAATCTAAAATCATATCTATTTAACGGGTGTCTATTTTCGGGATTTGAAAAGTAAAATAAATGTACTTCTTCATCGTACATTCTCTATCTATTCTATTTTACGATTTTTGTAAATGTGACATTATTATATATATCTAAGTACTTCTGCGTTATGCAATTTACAAGACAAAGGGTGTTTAATCAACATTATTGTATTATATAAATAATAGATCTGTAAAAATGACCGTACATAATTTACTCAATACTTAATTGCATTTATCAATTTGTTTTTTAACGGTTTTACAATAAATTCTCCGTGATAAAATTAAATTACCCACCTGAAAAAATGTTTGGAGGGCAAACAAAATTCATTTGTAATTTCGACATGGCATCCATTGCCAAATGTAATTTATCCTAAAGCAAAAAAGAGAGAATTCACTAATTTCGTTATTGTACCTACCGTACCCAACCCTTGTTGTGGACGCCGGACAGGGGTGGGAATGATACGCACATGGGCATGAGCCAAATACTCAAATTTATACCAACGAGTGTTTTTAATAACACATATCAACATACATAATTAAGCAATCATGTAAACAATTATATATCAGAATATTAGTTACAATCAGTTTTATCATCGTTCTGTTGTTTATGCTAAGGTTCGGGTCACATTGTGTCGGTTACAACGTGTGCCGAACATAGCCGATCAGAGAAGTGCAAGTCATTCCATTTTATGAGAGCACATCAGACAAAACCTAGTATTATGCGTAATAAAAATAAACAGTTATTGTGATTTCAAAGAACCAAAGTCTTTTAATCAAATAACATAGTACTGAGATAAGGTCCAGTGCTAATAATAAATACAAATATCTCTGTAAAGGATAAAGACATACAAACATTATCTTCAAAAATCTGTACAGATAAACGTTTTACAAGCATTCGTGTGAATAAGTCATAATATGTAGGAATATTTCTATACTACTTCTTAAAGATCACAAATATTACACCGCCTTAAATGTTTTAGATTTTCATGGCCAAAAGTAGTATAGTGATTTATTTTTGGGGTATTACATCTGGTTGCACTACCTCCTTCTTTAGACAGCGTTTTGGTCAGCGTTACAATTCCATCATCAGTCACACACTTGCCCTGATGATGGACACTATAACGCTGTCCGAAGGAAGAAGATAGCGCAACACGGCCTAATACCTCAAAAATTCATCACTATATTACACCGCCTTGTGTATGTCTGTAGCGTTTTAATAAATAATTATATCCCCGCTCCATGGCTCTAGACCCGTAGAGATTCGCTAGATTTGAAGTAAAGGAGTCGTTCGAAGAAATTTGAAGATAATTGCTGTTATATAAATATACTTCCGACCGAGTCGCTAATATGCCGATTTGTAATATTAGCAGTCCTGTAGAGTTCTCCTAGTAAGGAATAGTTCTTGCCACCTTCGACTTCTCAACTCCTTTTTCCAGTGAGACTTTGGTATTCCCAAATGGTGTATGCAGTGAGACTGCAGAAATTGGGGACCGAAAAGTATGGAGCAGGAGAAGGTGTGATAATACCAACTGGCTATTTAGATTTGGCCACCAAACACATCTAAAATCATTTCAAGCAATGTTTCGATACTTAGTATTGGTCTTTCATACAGGGCGATATTCAGAGAATCTCTACCTGACCAACAACTTTTAGCTATGAAAAATCCATTTACAATATCACTCCTGCTTTGTAGCAAATAAGTATGTATAAATAATAAGTGTCAGTTAATAATAAATGTAAATCCTTGATTAAAAAACGCATTTACACAGTAAATCAAGCAACCGAGATATGTTACAGTGCTTTAAAATGGCCATTCCAATTGCAAACGGTAGGTATAAGTGCATTTCATGCAAATAACATATTGCCCGTATATGCCCGCCCGCGCTATGGACGGCCGGTGACGACGAAACGTTTTATTGCATTTGAACATCGGAGTGTGACAAAAACAAAGCAAAAAATCACGTTTAACAATTAAATGCACTGTGAAACGCTTTGAGCTTTTATTCGCTTTTTCATTTTATTACTTTTCCCTTTACACGACTGAGAGAACAGCTGTGCTAAAAATATGACAAATAATTCAACACATTTAACGTATTATTTGAAACAAAAATAATATATACGTCAAATATGAAATTGCATAAACTACTGCATGTGAAATCGATAAATCACATGTTTCTATCAATTAGTTTTTTATACTAAAATGTTGATAACGAGGATTATTTTTAGAGATACCACGAATAGTGGTTTTGCCGAATACCGAATATTCGGTGACACTTAGTTCATTTTGGGGGTGACAGGTTCTGACCTGCATCATCATCAACTCAGCGTTGCCAGAAGGTTACTTTTGTAAACTTTTAGGTGATTTTATCTCCGAGAGGTTTCTTTCAGGTTACACTACTCAAAAGGTTACTTTTAGGTGATTTTTCGGAATTCGTAGAATTAATTCCCTTCGGAATTAGAACCAACGTCAAACGGAACGCTCTTTTGTTTTGTTTTTCATGTTGGCTAACGACATGCAAAACCATATACTATACACATATTGCAAAACTTTACATCTTTCTCTTTCACACTAGTGTGTAAATTACAAATTAACCATAGCGTCTCGCTCACTCGATAAATCTGATTGATCGCTCAATCTGCCTTTTTTTCATTTTGAGTACCCGCTATTTACGCCGGCTAACTGTGTGAGCATGTGTGTTTGACTTTATATTAAGCACAGAATAGGTAAGTGTGCTATAGATTTATATTTACAGTTGATAGTACATCAAGTGTCAGAGTTCGACCATGAGACCGCTCTTAATGCGTTCGCAATAGAAACGGTTTTCGTAGTGCAACTGTTACACTTGATGTGCTGTCGTCTATACCTACAGAATCTTCTGACATTATTTACTTGATATATTTTATAACATCTCGTGTTGTATAAAATCTGATTATCTGGGTCAAGCCCTTTTGCTAACAAGGTGTTTTGCTGACATTTTATTGCAGTGTTACCTCAATTAAAATTTTACCCACAAAGTGTGAATGAATTCTGCCTCACTACATAAAAAATATTTGTTATAATATTATATTGATGCCTTATCGAAAAAAAAATTATATAATTTTTTTCACATGTCAAACTAGCTTTCGGATTTTTAGTATTTTTTTTAATTTCCCAACTGCTCTAAAATATTGGGTTTACGGCGTTTATTTTGTATTTGTACCGGAAACGGCTTATTTTTATCACTAAGTGGGTAATTTTGGTTGTTACAATTTATTAATGTTATTAAAAAAATAAACTTCTTAAAAATGAACTTAAACAGCCTTTTATTTCATATTGTGGTCCCTGGACCCTTGTAAGAATTTGTATCAAAAACGGACAATTACAAGTTCATGCGTTTCATAAACGGACAATTGCTCCTTTTAGTATCAAAAGCGAACATAAGCATTTTTAAACATAAAAATAAAACAGCTAAGAGTATTAAATTATAGAATGTTATGTATTAGCTTGTGATTCTTTACGCGCAAGGATTATGCAGGTAGAAAAAATATCAAATTTTTCATACCGGTATGTTCGAAACAAAAAACTCGCTCTACTGAAAAATAATCCAAATGGCTTATGTCCCACTTTGATACTGAGCTCCTCATGTATTCCATCAACTTTTGACCATACCGCTGGAAAAAATATGAAAGGTTATTTTTCACACAAAAAGGTTACTTTTTTATATATTTTAGGTGACTGTTTACAAGACACGGCTGGCAACACTGCCGGTAACTACGCCGTGGGGCGTATTTGTTTCATTTGCGAGTAGGTCGAGTCGCAACACGCATTATTTGTTGATTTTTCAATCAAACTGTGTTACTTATAGTTATTTATTTATTTATTTATTTATTTATTTAATACAAACGGCATAAGTATGCCATAAACATTAATTACATGTCACAAATTCATATTCAAAATATTAGTAATGGTAAAACAGTGTATGTATAACAGTTAATTGTGACGATACATTGGGAAGTGACACCGGAGATACATTTACATGCAAAAATCTATAATAGAAATAAAATAAATAGTGACTAAAAAAATATGATAGCATAGCCGTCTTGTACCTCTGTTCCGTGCAGTTAAATAGATCTATCACATCTGCATATCTATTAGTAACTTCATGCAACCTAGGTAAAAGTGAGTGTTTCGTATACTCAGTCCGATTATTGTTACATTTAAAAAGGATTTTAGAACGAGTGGTTCTCGTGGGAATATGAAATTCAATGAGCTTAGTTAGATCAGGACTGTCTATTCTACCATTTACAGTTTTGAACATTAATATTAAGTCTGATATAATTCTTCGATCTGACAGTCTTAGTAAATATAATTCTTTCATCAAGTAATTATAATTTATGTTTTCAATGGGAATACCGAGGTTAAAATTAATATGTCTTAAGAATTTGTGTTGAATTTTTTCGATTGAATCTGAATGTATTTTAAAATGGGGGGACCAGATCGAGGAGTTATATTCGACTCGACTACGTACTAAGGATGTATACAAAAATTTTAAAGTTGAAATATTCTTGAAACCTCTGGAATTTCTAAGAACGAAGCCAAGCATTTTGATACCTTTATTATAGATTGAGTTTATATGGGATATGAAGTTTAATTTAGAGTCGAAAGTTATGCCCAAGTCACTAATTTCTTTGACAGAGGTAAGGGTAGAGTTGTTAAGTTCATAAGGATGAATAATTGGTTGACTTATTCTGTAAAAACTTATTAAATAACACTTATTTATGTTCAGATAAAGTTTGTTAATAGAGCACCAACTAATTAATTTGTTTAAATTATTTTGTAGACAGGCACAATCTTCAGCGGTTTTGATGATTTTAAATATTTTTAAATCATCTGCAAAAAGCAATACATCTACATCTTTATCAAATATGTCAACAATATCATTTATGAACAATAAAAACAAAATTGGGCCTAAATGGGACCCTTGAGGTACACCATCAGGTTTTTAAGACTTACACATAGTGTGTAAGTCTTAAAAATACGTTGAAACTTGTGGTGTGTACCAGTATATCTTTAAAAAATACATAAAAACTGTTCGCTTAGATTGGATAGCAGACCCTTCCAAGTGGTGGTCAGCAAACGCAAAACAGTATCCAAGCCTAGCAGAATTTGCTAATATTTATTTATCTTCTCCCGGTTACTCGACTGAGTGACCAGTGACGACATGCGGAGGATTTTTTATTTTTTTTTATTTTGAAGATAAGAATTTAAAAAAAAAAATTAAATGTCATCAAAAAAGTCAACGGAGGCCAAAATTTCATTAACATTTTTCTATGGCCTGAATAAGTGTATAGTGAGTGACTTTTTTCGGAAGCACGTATAATTTATGAGGAAAAGCGCAATCGTTTGCTACCAACAAATGTTGAAAAAAATGTTTTCATTCATCGTAACTTACGAGTAACACTGATAGATTTTAAGAATTAAATATGCTGATTTTTTTTTAAACTACTTTTTTTATGAGTAATGTTGTGGATTTATTCTTCGTGATTTTGTATACAGTATTCGGCCGAATGGTTCGCAATATTCGGCCAAATATTAAATAGTAAAAAAAAGTAGGCAAATAGGCCGAATACCGAATATTAGCCGAAAATTCGTGGCATCTCTTATTATTTTCCAAACCTTACAGAATAAAATAGAGTACTTTAACGATTTTCGTTATTTGTTTTTGGGGTGTTATGCCGTGTTGCGCTACCTCCTTCTTTAGCCAACGTTTCGGACATCGTTGCAGTGTCCATCATCAGGGCAGATCCGGCAGATCCGGTAGATCAAAACAAATAACGAAAATGCTTTTGGCCGTGAAAATCTTAAACTTATCTACTTTAACGATGTTTAAAACTTAAATCAGGTTGTGAGTATAGAGAACTCCAGTCCAATTTTTTTATATTTTTTATGACCTTCTGACATAACTGCATGTTTTTTTTAGAGTTTGTTTCAATAGTTAAAATAATTTTCAAAGTTTTAATTTTTCAAGATCCCCCGAAAAACACCGCACGTATAGTGAATCGTGTGACGTCATCACTCCTGAAAAGTTTTTCAACGGGTGTTCATTTTGTATGACAGTTATACGGAAGAAAGTATGGTACTATTCGATAAGTTAAAACATTATTTAGGTGGAATTATTTATTTATTATATTTTCTTCAATATTATTACGGGAGAGTGGTATAGAAATTGTAATTTAATTTTTTTAACTTTTAAAATCAATGCTATCTCAAACGGAGCATCACCTGCACACTGCAAAAATTGTAGGCAAATAAGATACAGGCGATACAGCGCCTACCAGCTGATCGACGACGGCCATTTTGAATTCGAAGTTCGTAGAGAAGTGAGTCGTTCGCGATCGAGTCGGCTCAGTGACCCTTGATCTTCATACGGATCCGTAAGATCCGGTTCCGTAAGACCGATCTTCAAAGCTACGGACACACTTGCTCGCGGTTCGCGGATCTTTGCGAACGAGTGAGCAGGTAGAAATTGCTACTAGGTAGCATGCTCTTTGGCTTCTTATGAGCAAGTGTGTCCGTAGCTTAATTCAGTCCTTCAATTGATCCGATTCACTGAACCAGATCTTTTCATTCTCGTTCAACTGAACCGCTTTGCCCGTCTCTGGGTAGCATTTTGATGTAGCATATTATAATTTTTTTTCGTACAGTTTAAAGTTTTTCAATATTTTAAATAATAGAGATAAACTAATAGAGATAACTCTATTTTTGATACTGAATTATTTAGGCTTAAATATTGTTTCAATAAACACAACAACTAAATCTCTATAAACAGTATGAAATAACGAATAACATGAAACGTTATTAATACTGATGGCTTGTGTCATACCTACATAATCAAAGCTTCAATACAATGACTGGTGACGCGTGACGTCAGCACTAACCATTCAGTAATACCAACTTAACAGTGTGTTTTGACGAGAGGTTTAAAAATGCACTTTTTAATATTTTTTTAAGAACTCTACGTTTAATATTATGAAATAATACTTATATATTAAGAATCAGCGTTCATTGGTCTGTATGAACATATTTAAAGCCATAATATTTTTCACTGGAGTTCCTTATTCGGAGACCCGACCCTTGATCTTACGACAGTTGGCCTGCCGAAATTATAATTATTTAAAAACTATGATATTTTTACCAATTTCAAAGGCAAAAATCGACTTCAAAAATACTTTAATAATAAGTTGGCATGGATATCAAACGAATTTGTTTACAGTTTCGATTTTCTGCTTTGACGTATACGTTGGTATGTATATACAGCATACAGACAAGGAGACAAGTAGTCTCACCATTCGACTGAGAATATGTTTTATACTTTTGTCATTCGGCGATACATTCTCTCTGTGCAGTGTGCACCCCTCCTTAGTTATATGTATTTAGTGTAGCGGACACTTAGTTATATTTTCTGTTAGTAGGTGTGCATATTTTCTCGACCGACTGCATATTGTACGTAAGTTTGCCATGGTCAACTGTCGGTGTATCAAATGTCATAGAATCGAAAATTCGTAGGCATTATTTAATTGAACGGATCATTTGCGAGCTCTGGGATGATGAAAATTCGCAGCTTTTTCTAAAGGAAATGTTACGAACAATACAAATATTTTTAGGTCTGAATGTTGTTTCTATCACGAACCATGGATTTTTCAATTTCCTTCAAATTGTTATTTATTTCATATTGATCAGTTGTTCAATGAAGAGGTGTAATTTAAACTCGGGAGAAGCAACTCGTAAAATATAAAAATGTTTTTATTAAGTTGTAGTTTTTGAAATGGTTAAAAAAGTGCCTTAAAACATTATAATACTTTACCTAATCATCCATAACAGTTCCACGCAAGAATGGTTGGGTAAAAGGCAAATTTTTTTAGTACTAGATTGTTTTAGCTACAATATGTTTCGTTTAACGTTATATTTAATTCCAATATATTTCCAACGTCTTTCGAGTTATTTGAATAATTAGCGATATTAGTTAGATACTATGAAAGAGGGTGCTTTAATTTATATCCGGAGAAGGAATGTTATCACGTTAATTGGGGACATGATTAATGTTCTTTCAGCCTTCGTTAAAAACTAAGAGAATTAAGGGGCTAACGAACATTAGTTCTAATTTGATCAAAGTATTTTTCACTTAGAAGGGTGTATTTAGGTGACAAAAGTTTAGGGTTCCGTTGAGATGTCAATTTTGAAATTTGTATTGCGTAATTAATTTCGATAAGTAATAAATATGTTTAAATATTTTTCTGTTTTCTTCGAAGGCAAATGGAAATAAACTTAAACTTTCAATTGAAAAAAAAATTTAAAAATTTTCCACGTGGTTTTCGATTATATTGTCTCTGATTCTAATAAGGAAATCCAGTCCATTTTTTTTTTTATTTGAATGAATAATGAATGACCTTCTAAATGAAATAACTGCATATTTATTTTTATTTTTAGAGTTAGTTTTAATAGTTAAAATAATTGTCAAAGTTTTAATTTTTCAAGATCCCCCAAAAACCACCGTATGTATGGTGAATCGTGTGACGTCATCACTCACAACAGGTGTTGTCATTTTGTACGACAGTTACATGTAAGAAGATATGAAACTATTCGATAAGTAAAAACATTATTTAGGTGGAATTATTCATTTATTATATTATTATGTTTTTCAATATTATTACGAGAGAGTTGTATAAACCTTTTTTGAAATTATTATTTTTTTAGCTTTTAAAATCAATATTATCGAAAACGAAGCATCACCTGCACAATTGTAGGCAAATAAGATATGGTGCCGATCAGCTGTTCGATGTTGGCCATTTTGGATTTCGAAGTTCGGACAGTTGGCCGTGGAAGTAGGTAGCATTATTATATGACATATTTAACGATTTTTTTGTACAGCTTAAAGTTTTTAAATATTTTAAATAATAGAGATAAACTAATAGATATACGTCTATTTTTGATACTGAATTATTTAGGTCTGAATAATGTTTCAATAAATACAACAACTAATTCTCTAAAAACAGTATGATTTAACGAATAACATGAAATGTTGTTAATACCGATGGCTTGTGTCATACCTATATTTCAATACAATGATTGGAAAATTATGGTGAGGAGTGACATCAGCACTAAACATTCAATAATACCAACTTACAGTGTGTTTTAATGACACAATAAAAAATGCACTTTTTATTTATTTTTTTTAAACTCGAGGTATATTAATTAATAAAACTTATATATTTAGAATCAGCGTGTATTGGTCCACAGTCTACATGAACATATTTTTTTTAATTCACAATATTTTTCAATGGAGTTCCTTATTATATTGAAATGTTGTACCTTTATACAAACTACTTTGTTTCACCCCCATATCATTTTACTTTCGCAAAACCTTCAGTTTTGGTTATTTAATAAATAAGTGAAGTTCTTTGAACTTTCTGTTTCGAACTTTGAAATAAATAATATTTAGCCAAACATTATTTGTAGTCTTGAAATATATTGCAATGTAATACCAACAAGGCCTTACGGTAATAGCCTTTCCTCTGTTATCTTTAAATGAAGTTCCGCTTAATTAGGCTGGACCAGCCCCGTTTCACCCCACCTTGCCTTCACTTCCCTCGACTTCGCGCTCACTTCGCCCTGAGTTCGTCCTCACTTCGCCCTCACTTCACCCCCATTCCGCATCCTTCCTGTCTTTTGCTGCTGTAATGCGAATTTATGTTCCCGCCTCCTCACTTCTTTGCGATTACAGTTGTGGAGCTCACAGACTCAAATTATTTAAGCACCATGTTCCTATTTTAGTACCTTTCAATAAAAAAATATTCTTACAGCAACAATAAATCCTACACCTTTACGACTTGCTAGTTTACGTAACTTTAGACAAACTGGTCCTCCAATATCATTTTTTTATGATGCTTCATTGATATCGCAGGCTATTTTTTCAATCGGCGAGTTTTCCATGGATTACGTTAATTTTTACGAAGAGATATGGAAAAAAATAATGTTTCATGAAATCGCACTTACAAACGAGAAAAAATGCTAATTCGTGAAATGAAATGTAGAAATTCAATCAAATTGCGATTTGAAAACGTTTGAAACGAGTGAAAAAATAATCTGATTAAAAAAATTCTTATTAGAATCATAAGCAACACATACTAGGTATGAATTTTAACTATTTTTATTTGGAAGACGTATTCAATAAAACCGAGTTACAAAACATTTGACTATTTGCCAGCTGGTTCAAACACAAATATGTGTTTTATGACAAATATCTATTAATTATACCGTAGCGTCTGCGTGGTTGAATTTCAGAACCCGGTTTCGAATGCATATCCGACGCCACGTGGATTTTCAGACAAAGCTACCGTTGTAATTCGCCCTCCGTGATGTACGGGCAAAGTTATCAACTAATGATCCCGAGGTTGCGGGTTCAATTCCCGACGTGCACTGGTAAATTTTATTTGAATGTTTTGTGTTAATTATTTAAAATAATATAAGGTACATTTGCGGCACGTTTCCGAGTGGAAGATACTCTCATACTTACCCTGGCGTAAGACCACCATTCAGAATTGAAATATTACTTGAAATAGCTTTATCCGTGATTAGTGACTAGATCTGAATAGCTATCTCCTTCCCCTCCCGACTTTCCTTCAGCCTCAAAACATACCTTACTGGGGATGCCATATAATCACTGGCTCCAGGCGGTTGGGAGCAGATGGGACGCTTGTGCGGGATTCACACATATATTTTTTTTTAAAACCTACAAAAATGATTTGATTATTTTGTAAATGTTACAAAATTTAATATCAAATTGAAAAAAATAAACTTCTAAAATAAATTAAATCCTAAGCATTTAGAATATTATTCATAATCCATATTTCTACAGAAAAACGATGGGTGTGAAAGAATGATAAGAATAAAATATTTATCATATTCAAATTTTCATAAGAAAAACAGCCGCGTGGATTCCGAGAAAAAAAAAGAAGAAAATGTAATTATTTTAAAAACGGCTCTCCGTATTTCGGTTATAAAGTTAAAGCAAGACAGTTAAGCCTACCAATTTCCTCTAAATATCAAATATAATGAAAAGAACACAGATTTCGTTGAAAGAAAAAAGAAAACTTAGAAATTTTCTCTCCCCTCGGCGTAATAAGCTCGTGTAAGCGGTCTGCGGAGGGGTACTAAGCATTATAAGGTGTCCCGATGATAACGAGAAATTAGAGAGCGGAGTGCCCCGTTATGGCAACTCCTGCGTATGTCTCCGTTACTACTGCTGTTTGAGACAAGTCTGTCTTCAATTCGGGAAAGATAAGAGACTCCCCCGTTTTTGTCTCCCGGGAACACAACACAAATAATAACTCGGAATACAAGGTAAGTTTAATAAAGCAACAGGGGGGTGTTATTGATTGACGTCATTCGAGTCATTCAAACTGAGTTTATTTGATGTAATAAAAATAAACGATTATTAAATTTGTTCATATGAAGTAGATATTTTGTAATGTAACGTTATAATTTAAAATAAAACAATAACTTAGAAAACATCACCGAATAAGTCATGGTTCTAGGGAAACCCGGTTGGCATTAACTATAAAAATAACAATGGTGTTTACTAAGTTTTTTGTTTTATTTTAGATTATAATATAAATAAATAAATTTATGTCCACTAACTAACTAGCTAACCATCACGCCGTTTCTCCGCAGGGGTAGTCAGAGAGGACGGACCGCCAAACAACTCGATCTTGCCTCGTTCATATTCATACATCGTCTCATGCATGCTCTTCTATTATTCCGACTTTTCACATGGCCCGACTCAAGTATCTGATTCACTTGGTCGTGCCATGTCTTCCTCGGGCGTCCCCGACTTCTTCTACCATTCACATTTGCGTCATATATTCTCCTTACACTCCTTTCCTCCTTAATGCCCCAAATCTGAGCGTCCCTTTCTTAATCTTACTCATTGCGCTTACATCAGCCTTGCATTCTTCGCGGATCTCCACATTTCTCACACGATCGTACATGGTTTTACCACACATACGCCTCAGGGATCTCATTTCTACAGCATTCAGTTTACTTTCATCCTTCCTCTGCCAGTTCCATGCCTCACTGCCATACATGGGTACCAGCACTCCATTATGGACTTCGCTTCTTTGGACAGTTTTTTTGTTGGCGCCAACGGCGTTAAGTCCTCCATTAATAGAGTTGCCTGGACTTACCCTTCTTTCGATATCTCTGTCAGTCCTCCCATCTCTCGTAAACATACTTCCCAAGTTTACGTCCAACATTTATTTTATCATTGAATTATTAGAAAATATTTCCGAATTCTATTTTAAATTATCCTTTACAAAGACTGGTGATTCTAAATTTCAAAAACAACATATTTATTTTTTTAGGTATGTGAGGTGGTCCCATTTGGAATGAGCGAATGTAAAAAATAAAATTTAAAAATTGAATTGGTAAAACCGCCCGTCCCGGTTAGACTAGAGGTTCTGGGTTCGAGTCCCAGTTGCAACCATTCTCCTTTTCTGTTTTTCTGTGTCTTTTTCTCTTTCATATTTTCGTTTAGATTATTATTGTTATCTTCTTCTTCAATGATATATTACATTCATGGGAATAACCTTCAAAGGTTATAAAAAGAGTGTTGTTCTCATAAAAAATTTAATATTAATTTATACTTTTATAAAAAGGTCATTGTACTCGTATGTTCTATATAAATGAAATCGAATATATGTATCCGTGACGCTATCGAGGTTACAAACCAGTTCTTAGAACGATTGTTTCCTATGAAAAAGGTAGTTTTGCCTGTGATATGGAAAAAATCCTGAAATTTGAAAATATGAGATTGACAATTATGACGGTTTGATGGAAAGTGGCAGAATTGGTAAAAGCGCCCGTCCTGGTTAGACGAGAGGTTCTGGGTTCGAGTCCCAGTTGCGACCATTCTTTTTTTCTATTTTTCTGTGTCTTGTTCTCTTTCACATTTTCGTTTAGATTATATTAATAGTGTTATCTTCTTATTCAAAGATTATATATATTTTACGCACCAGATTTAAATGTCCGGGTTTAATTTTCCCCACAGGAAAAACTAAACCCTTTCACACACTTCCCAAATGATCATCTGATCAATCCACGTTATGCAATTGCACTATATGTATTATAATTACAAAACAATACAAGAACAACATGTCAACCTACCAGAGACCAGATGGGAAAATAATTCACCGACTCCAGATATTTTCATATCACAGGGTTCGGCTCTGTGGAATTCCTAATTGAACCTATAAATCCTACTGATCCCTCAATATAAATATTTAAAAAATCTTTTGTAATTCTACATGTATTTAAAATTACCGATTTCTGCATTTTTATATATAAATTCTTTGACAAATCTAATACGCCTAAATTTTGATATAGATATAGATTTAGATTATATTATTAGTGTTATCTTCTTATTCAAAGATTATATTATTAAAGATATAGATTTAGATTATATTATTTATTAGTGTTATCTTCTTATTCAAAAATTATATTATAGATATAGATTTAGATTATATTATTAGTGTTATCTTCTTATTTCATTGATGGCAATAACCTTCAAAAGTTATAAAAAGACAGTTGTTCTCATTCAAAAAAAATCTTTTTAATATTATCTTTAATATCTTTTTAGACGTTTTTGAAAAGTGTGATATTTTATGTTCGTTCTTGAGATTCTGTCCCAATTTGGATGTGATTACTGAAAGTTCTTAAATAAAAACAAATCTTCTGCGTGTGCCCCAATAATAATGTTGGTAATAACTGCCCCAGTGACAATACTTTATTTTGTCTGCCAGCCAAAAATTGTTGAATCCATTGAAAAATCCAGTGAAAGTAAAAGTAAATCGGAATCTGTTTTCTGTCTCCGCCACAGAGATATTAAACTACCGCTTTGCCAAAGATTCAAAGTTTGGCCACTTCGCAAGAAGTCTGCAGTGCCTATTGTGTCTTGTAGTCATAAAACAACCCTCAAACTGAGACTGAAGAAAACCGCAAGACTTCTTATTGGATCTGAGACAATTTACAACTAACAGAGGATGTTTTAATGTACACGGTACGTGCAAAGTATCTAAATGTTCGGAAAATCTTTTGAAGCGCACGCTGCGAGAAATTAAGTTATTTAATAAAATTTCCACAGAAAAAATGGTAACCAATTAGTAACATTAGGGGGAGTTACGTATAATTTTTTTTTAATTTTTTTTTAATTATTATTGTTATTTCTTTATGAAGACTTTTACAAAAAGGTTAATAAGTGTTCCATATAAATAAGATCGGATATATTTATCCGATACACGGAGGGAAGGCTCAAAAAAAGAGAGAGGCTCACAGAGAGGTTGGCGAGGACAAATCGACTTTTTGGTGGCTTGTGCTAACAGAAAGTGGAGAATTCCAAAGGAAGTGCTGAACGGAGGGGACTGAAACTTTCTGGTGCCCTAGGGCGCCCGAGGCCGGCAGTTGCCCGTCATTCAGTTCGGCCGACGACAACACAAAAACTGCCTTTCTCAAGGCAAAGCAACTAATTCAAACTAATTTTCTCTTTGATATTTTTCAGATATGTCTGACAAGACGAAGTCACGTAGGAACCCCCTCGGACTCAGTTACAGTATTGAAGTCACAGCACGGTTACAGTATTGAAGTCACAGCGCCTTTAGGATCGTCCGACCACTGCCTGGTGACGACATCAATCCCTGTAAACTTCAGACCACCAAACGAGAGGCTGAAGAGAAAAGTGTGGCACTATAGGTCAGCAGATTGGTTCGGTCTGCGGGCACATTTTAATGCTTTCCCGTGGTCAGCTGTCTGTTTTCGGACTTCGGATCCCTCAAGATGTGCCCAGGAAATTGGTGAGGTCATCACATCCGCGATGGATGGCTTCATCCAATCTACTGTTAAGGAAACTGGTGTAGGCTCAAAGCCGTGCTTCAGTCGACAATGCGCTGAAGCAGTGCGACGAAAAAACGCGGCTTACCGAGCCTACAACACATCTAGAACATCCGAAGACAGAACAGCTTACAACAAAATGGCAAAGGAAACCAAGAGAATCATAAATAGGTCAAAATTCGAGCACGACCAGCAGATCAGCAGAAAGCTGACTGCATGCCCGCATGGCAGCAGGCAATTCTGGTCGCTTGTGGGCTCAATAGGTCGCAATTTCTGCAAATCCAGTCTGCCACCTCTTACCAGACCTGACGGCTCACTAGCAAACACCGCCACCGAAAAGTCTAACTTACTAGGTAAAATGTTTGCGGATAACTCAACCCTCGATGACCAAGGTGCTGTCCCGACGTCGGTTCCTCACTGCGGTTTTCGTATGAAAAAGCTGAGGATCCGGCATCGGGAAGTACTCCATGTTTTACGAGGGCTTGATGTTAATAAAGCTAGTGGGCCTGACGGAATACCTGCCCTGGTACTGCAAAGGTGCGCTGCAGAAATAGCTCCAATTTTGACGAAGCTTTTTAAACTGTCCCTGAAGACTGGCTCTGTGCCCTCTGGTTGGAAAAAAGCGGTTATCCATCCTATTCCAAAGAAAGGTGACCGCTCCAACCCGGCCAACTACCGCCCCATAGCGATCACATCAGTTCTGTCTAAGGTGATGGAACGTGTGATCAACGACAAACTGCTCACATACCTCGAGAAGAACAAAATTATTAACGACCGTCAATACGGATTCCGGCGGAACCGCTCGTGCGGTGATCTTCTCGCGTATGTGACGCATGTTTGGGGGCGATGCCTGGAACATTTCGGTGAGACCCAAACGGTTGCACTGGACATATCCAAGGCCTTTGACCGGGTTTGGCACCGAGGACTTGTCAACAAACTGCATTCTTACGGACTTCCCGCATCCTTGTGTACGTGGATTGCCGACTTCTTGAGGGAGAGGTCGATTCAGACGGTAGTCGATGGTTTCACCTCTTCCTTTCACTCGATAAATGCCGGCGTCCCGCAGGGATCGGTTCTGTCTCCAACTCTGTTTTTGTTGCACATCAACGACCTTTTGTCATGTGCACCAATTCACTGTTACGCGGATGACAGTACAGTTCATGATAGCTTTTTGTTTGACAAGCCCCCAAAGGGCTCACAAACTCCAACAGCTCGTAAGGCTTTGAAGCAAAGAATGGACGGTTACCTCGAGAGTGTTTTCTCTTGGGGTAAAAATAATCTCGTTGAATTTAATGTTTCAAAGACCCAATCTTGTCTGATTACGTCTAAAAGGGATCGCAATGAAAATCTAGTCTCTTTCAACGGAATCAATCTTCCGAACAGGCCCTCCATTGATATGCTTGGTGTAACCCTAGGTGACCAGCTCAGGTATGGGGGCTCCATCGAAGCCAAAGTAAAGTTAGCCTCCCAAAAACTGGGCGTACTGTACAGGGCCCGCAGATACTTTAAAAGTACACAACTGCTAACCCTGTACAAATCGCAAGTGCGCCCCACGGTTGAATTTGGCAGCCACCTCTGGTCTGGAGCTCCAAAATACCTGAAAAATACCCTCGACTCTGTGCAGAAACGGGCGGTCCGTTTGATAGATTCTCCCATCTTAACAGACGGATTGCAATCTTTAGAGCACAGGCGTCGGGTGGGAATGCTATCCTTGTTCTACCGGTATTACAATGGAAGATGCTCCGAGGAACTAGCATCATTGATCCCTTCGGCACAGGTGCATAGTCGGGAAACACGCCAAACGCGTGCCCAACATTTGTACACAGTTGACATTTGTCACATGAGAACGGGTCGTTTCTTCGACTCGTTCTTGTGTTCAACAGCTCGGCTGTGGAATGATTTGCCAGCCTCTGTGTTTCCTCCTTCCTACAACATGGGTCTCTTCAAGACCAATGTTCATTCCTTCCTCTCCTCAAAAAGACCCTCCACACAGCATCCCAGATGACATAGGTCCTGAGGGAAATTATTTTCCTCAGGGCCTCCTGTGTGGAGTTAATGTAAAAAAAAAAAAAAAATCATAGCCTTCGACTGCCCGCAAGGGGCAATCTCCGTCTTGGTCAACACCACGACAGGAATCGTGGAGTTTGAGTACGCAGACTCCACCGAAGTCCCCGCCCCTCAGCTCGATCCCCTCTCATCCTCCATCCCGGGGCCCAGCCCTGCATCAGAGATCCATTCCTCCCCCATCCCGGGGCCCAGCTCGACACCAATGGAGCCGGAATGGCAGAGAGCGCCTGCTGCCAAGCGCCCGCCCGCTGCGTAAAGTGCGAGGGTCGCACGCAACAGCTGACTGTGAAAAGGTCACACGTGAACTACCGGCCGCCTGCTGCAACTGCGGAGGCCCTCACCCCACTAATTTCAGCGGATGCCCGAAGAGGATGGAGTACGTAGCCGCCCTCCAGCTCAGAGCCAAAGAGAACGCCTCTCAGAGGGAGACAGGGCCGCGCCAGAACACCGAAACGCGCCAGCCATCAACATCGGACAAAGCAGGCGGCCGAAGGACCTACTCGGAAGCAGCGGGGGGGCAACCCTAGCACTTCCCAACAACAAGAAGGGCGTCGTGGGCCAGAAGCCGACACCCAGAACTCCCAACCCAACACCTCTGATGACGAGGAAATCATGTCTCTTCTACGCGGCCTCATCAAAGTCCGTGGAAGGCTGGCAGCCTGCGCGTCCAGGGAGGACAAACTAGTCATCCTCATGGAGCTCCTGACAAACACCATCAATGTCTAAACTCCATTCCAAACTCCCTGACCCTCCGCAATCCCGGACCTACCCCACTCCCTACACTGGACATGGTAATTCACCTGGCACTAAAATTCCTTGCATTCCATCTTACAGAATTTTCAGGGGTGCCACAAAACAAAATATTTACATTCAGTAAAGTTAAATGTAAATATCCAGAAAAAGTTCAGTACTTATGTTCCCCCATATTCTTAGAATACTTGTGTGAGGTTTTTATCCAGTAAAGACTTTTTTCCTCATGATAACACTAATGTAAAGTAAATTCAGTCAAGTAAATAATCACCTTCAGAAGGTAATAGTTATAAGGCCGAATGAACTAGTCAGTTAGAACATGAAAGGGCATTATTGCAAAGCCCTAGCTAGTTAGAGGATTACGAAAGAATCCGTAGAATCAAAAAAAATATATATATATATCCGATACACTATCTAGGTTAGGGGCCGTTCAAGTATTACGTAACGCTCTTTGGGAGGGTCTTGTAAAACGTTACTTTGCGTTACCGGGGCGGGAGGGGGGATTCGAGCAATGCGTTACGTAACATGTTTTTTATTGAAATAAAAAAACTAGGGAATTAAAATCTTCCAAGTTGGCAATCCTTTTCGTTTATGTTGTAGGGGAATCCCTTGACTGTATTGTAGGTCATTTCTATTTTATTTTGAGCGAATTTCCAGTACTTTTGGAACTTAATTGTGACTTTTAGGTTAAAATAGTCACTTGGGTATTACGTAACGTTTAAGTGGGGGGTGGGTACAGAAAAACGTTGCAGCGCGTTACATTGGGGGGAGGGAGAGTAAAAAATCTTCAAAAATTGCGTTACGTAACGCTTGAACGCCCCATAATAAACACTTATTTCCATTTAAAAAGGTAGCTGCCAATAATATGGAAAAAAATGGTCGAAGATAATATTTTTAATTCTGAATTTGAATTATGAGAATGACAAAAATGACTTATAATAAGATATCTCAGTGGTCGAATTGGTAAAGGCGTTCGCACCGTTAAGACGAGAGGTTCTGAGTTCGATTTGCAACCGTTAGCTCTTTATTTTTCTGTGACTCTCACTTTTTTTTATAATTCGTTTCGATGTGTTAGTATCTTCTTTAATGGGAGTAAATATTTTCTATTATTTTATTGGGTTTTTTATTATTTTTACGGGGGAGAAATATTTTCGTTTGTTGATATTAGAATCAATCGTCATCATCACTGATACTGCGTACAAATATAGTAAACGCCTCCTTCACCATCCGTCTACTACTGTCTCCCTTCAATTCATTACACCTAAATATGCGCTGTGTCCTTCCGCGCCGTAATTAAAACAAAGGTAAGGTACCTTAATACTACAAAGACCTGCAAGTAAAGAAGCAATTTGATGGGCAGTTTTCTTCATCATGTCCTGCCCAACCAACAGTGCCTTCCCAGTTCATAATAGTCCCAGAGAGAGGACGCGCGTGACGTCAGCGTTCTAGAATATTTTATATTTTTTTCGTTTTAATAAAAGACGTGTGAGAAGGAAGAGGACGATCGTCGATGACATACGTTTGAGCTCTCTTTGGATCTAATCTAATATTTTCATTCACGTATCAGTTTGCAAATATATCATATCTACATCGTTTAAAATTTTGATGACACGGTACATTTGTTAATACTTATTTATTTATAAATAACTGGAGGATATCAGATTCTTTAAGTGCATCCCTTACCACAAACTACTACTCAGAATTAAAAACCCTCTCCATTTATCCCTTGTACCTTTCTTTCCCTATTCCTACGGATACCAAAACATCCTTAAGAATGCCTCTAACTTTGATGGACGCGATAATTTTGTAAATTTTATTATCGTTATATATATAACGATATATATTATCAATAGTGATCGACCGAAAGTTCTGTTTCGGTTTCGGTTTCGGCAAGTTTCGGCATCATAATCTGCCGAAACCTTTTTAGACATGTTAAAAATCGATTGTTTACTGTTATTTGGCTTATTTTTTACAGTTATTCAGACAGTTAACAAGTATGTGAAGTATGTGAAAAATAGAATTTTTTTAATATTTCTTCTATAAAACAAACAAAATTTATAAAAAATAAGAAAACTCAGTAATAACAAAACGTCAGTACTCAGTCAGTGGTTCTTGGCACTTCTCGTTCGGCTGACTTCGGGTGAGTTCGTAGCTCGTATGTCACCCGCCATCATCCGCAAAATACTCAATTATTGAGGTCCTTCCTATAAGTGATTATTGACAAATGTTTGTTCCAAGAAGTTGTTAACATGTTTGTTAATTTTGATTTGTTTTATAGCAGTAATATCAAAAAAATAAAAAATAAATTTACATTCTTCAGTTATTTTTTTTTATTTTATTTAACACGTATAAAAATAATTTTGTGATTTTAAACGCAATAAAAATTAAAATACTCAATTAATGAGGTCCTTCTTTTATAATGTAAGAGTTGATTATTGATAATTTTTTGTTCCAAGAAGTAGTTAACATGTTTTGTTATTTTTTATAAATTTTGTTTGTTTTATAGAAGTATTATAAAAAAATATGGTAAATATGCAGTTAGTCCACCTCACGGATAATATGGAACGTTCGTGTTGTCGAAGTTTGATGCACGGATGATACGGAATATTCCTTTTTTAAGTCGTAATAGACAATCAAATATGACATTTGTCGGAAGTATCAATCTTATAAAATAAACTCGCTTTTCATCATACTTTTAAAAAACATCCCAGGTTTTGAATGGTTTGTGTGGCTACGCAGGGTTTGTCTAGCGGGTTTGTGTAATTACTTTAATACATTTCTTTCCATGTTCTACTGTTATAAATACAGGTACAAATTTGTCAATGATGCATTCACTTTGTTTTACGCAAAAATATTTTTTCTATGATTGGCAGCATTGTCTATGAAATGTTAAAATTAAAACGATGGAAAAACAATGGCGTTACCGCGAGATTGAATTAATTTTAACAAAATTATAATGTTAAGTGCATATTTTTTGCATGTTTTTTGGTCTCCCCCGACATAAATGCTCACTTTTTGTAATAATAAAGCTAAATCTAACTGTTTGGATAAAAAGTATTCCGTATTAACGAGTAAGCGGTTTAATGCATAAATAATAAATATATATATATTGTCTCATACTTCCATTATTGTTTTTTTATGTATTGTTATGAAGTAGTTTCTTGAATCTTTACTTTCAACCCCTGTACAATAATTTGCGCTAGGTACTAAATTCAATAGTATTTTTTGTAAGGTTTGCCACACCGAGGTGCCCATTGATTGGCCCAGATTTCGGTGGGAGGGGCCAAAGGGACGAAGCCGGAAGGCTTGGGGTTTTTGGCAGTCTCTTCTCGTCCCAGCTTCGCTAAGAATCGGTCACGCCACCTGCGTGGTTGGCATAGATCCTTTATATCATAACAGTTTTTTAAAAACACGTGCTTAGAAATTGAAATAAATTCAGTGACGTCTTTTGGACGAGGAGCGGCCCTGCCCAGATGTAAACCGTGCGAGATAATGTACGTAAGCCTTATTTAATTATGTTATTAATTCATTCCTTTGATTGGGTTCTAAAATCATTAACTAATCCGTTCACAAAGAGGTACACGCTTTTTCCTAGTAGCGTAAAATCACCAATAAATTCTTCATAATTTAAAGCAACAAGGAATCTTTTTATTTATTATATTATAACCCTTACCTGCAATAAATGAAGCGACGATCGTTTTGAATCAAATCCGATCGAATTGAGAACACAATATCCCTGAGAAGAGCTAGCCGAGGTTTGTATTATAATTTGGTTTTGGTAAGTATTTAAATTGAACCATTGTTGTTGAGTCTTGAACATTGTGTTATTTAATTTCAAATTTGTTATAAGTTCGTAATCAGGCGGTTCGAGCCCGTCGATACGTAACACTGTCGCCTTTCAACGTGGAGCTAGATTTGGTTCATTATGATATGTCGCTTTCCTTGATTTTTTTTCATAAACTCCATGCTGTTTTTCGTGATGTATGTATAAATATGTAAATAATAATAATTTTTCCCCTTTAAATGTATAGCTAAATAAGTGATTGTGAATAGTTTTAAAAAAGTTCAAGCGTGTTTTCAAACGCCGCCATTTTGATCCACGTGTTTTTTCAACACGTGTTCGAGAAGTATTTAAAAAGTTCACGCGTGTTTTAAGGATCTGCCATCTTGTCGGCCGCATCTCCGGATTAAAAAACCATCACGTGTTTTCGACTGTTTAAATCAAGTTTTTTTGTCGTTAACAGCCACCATTTTGGAAGCATCTCAAATCACCACGTGTTTTTGACCGTTAAATATTTAGTCATGCCGTATTTTGAAAAGATTCGTTTTGTTTTACGCGATTCTTGAAACAAAATGGTTACCGGAAATCTCAGAATTAGATACCTCAGATTAAAATCTGCTAGCGTAGGTAAATGCATTGAAGGTACGGTATACCCGCTCAAAAAGGGAGATAGTGAAATTCGAGTAAAACCACAATTCGGAATTTAAGCCTTGCTTGAAATGGATTTAGCCATATTTGGTGCATATTGTGATCTTCTGCTAAAAAACGGCGTTGTGGTTATTTGTTAGTTAGTTCTTTAACCCGTCTGCTTGGTTCAATATATTTGCACCTCACAAATCGGAAGCCTGGATTTTGCGCGTAAATTCTAAAACCGTCATTTTGGATTGAGATTGTAAAATATCTATGCAAGATAACTTTCATATCTCAAAGACAATAAGAAGCATTATTTCGTTCTCTTTCTGGTTAAAAGAAAAATACATATGTTTGCATGAGAAGAAGATAGATATTGAAGCTATATAGCTTTTAAAATGTAAGGTCGCTCGGGACGTTTTTGGTCTTATGAAAGTATAACGCGATTACGTGTTTTGGGATGTATTTATTCCTAAACAAGCAAATGGGTTAACAAATTTTCCTTTAGTAAGTGCCGCTCGCATAGCACGCCAATTTAAATTGTGTGACCTCAAGTTTAGTTTGCTTGACATAGGTTTTAAATATATTTGAATAATTTGAAATCGACGTAATTTACTTACCATGTTCGAGTTTAAAATTCTACAAAAACCCATCAACCGCGGTAAACGGTCGGAAGCAGGTACTCCTCCTAGGGTCGACGCTGGTCGACGGGTCCATTTTTACGACCGAGCACCGGATGAGATCTTTTGTCTTCACAAATAAACCTTGTTTCATAGGCAAAGAATTTATTTCAAATATCTGAAAGTACCTACCTAGTAGATGCGATTATTTTTAGAATAACGGCCATTAGTTTGAAACAGAAATTGACCAGTCTCAGAGTGTGTTGAGACCATATTTGAGACATATATTTTAGCGTTATTTTTCGTTGAAACGAGCTGATGATTTAGAGTGGTAAAATAGTATTTACCTATTTAAACATAGATTTTTAACAGTTAAAAAAAAAAACGAACGCAAAAAAAATTTAATCGAGTTCAATTCTCGTGATTTACCAGTGAGATATAATTTTTAGTGTTCAATGATACCGCCTTCCTTATGGGATATAAATACCTACCAGTTCGAATCTGGAATGATAATAATGCAACGCACTCCGACGTAATTACCTTACTTCAAAATTCAGTCGCGGGTTCGATTCCTTGCGAAATTATATATCTCCGTAACCATGCCGATCTCTCTCTCGAAGAGTAGAAACCTATTAATGATTAGATAAATATGTTTGTGCCTATGATATTTTAGGGGATACTGTGTGGAGGGCCCTTTAAGGAAAGGAAGGAGAGGAAGGAAAGAGG
Organism: Limnephilus rhombicus; assembly: GCA_929108145.2. Taxonomy (NCBI): domain Eukaryota; kingdom Metazoa; phylum Arthropoda; class Insecta; order Trichoptera; family Limnephilidae; genus Limnephilus; species Limnephilus rhombicus. Next base: position 45,870,628 of record OV815278.1, read on the forward strand.
GATGAGGGGCGGATATAAATTTAGTGGTCAGTGTCCAGGAGTGACAGACATAGGAATTCCTTTCTCCAAATTACGGTTCGACGGCAGGTAGTCAGTCCGATTTTACCCCATATGGACTCAGGCACTCGTAGCGAACGAAACACCCAAGTGTAGCGAATCCCTTAAGAGGATTACCTATAACTGAGGCGCTGGTTATACAATAGATAGTTCCGGGGCAGCGGTACCCATGCCCGCAACAACAAATTGATACGACAACGAAGTCTATGTAACGGAAGTGGATATAATCGGTATCTGTTAATATTAATGTATAGGTATTACTATTAATTAATTATTTTACGGAAAAGTGATAGTGGGTTCGATTATTACTTTTGATTTTCGAGATTTTGCTCAGGATAGAACAAGTGTCTAGATTTATTCAACTAACGGTGTAGATTGATTGCATAGAAATCAATAGATGTTAATTGAAATTAAAGTTATTATTTGAAATAATAAAGATAAGAAACGAACTTATTTACAGATATTTAATAAGTTGATAGAAGAAGATCAAGACGGAATGCAACTATAATGTTGGCCCATACCAATTAGAAAATAGTTATTCAAAGAAAATCAAGATGGAATCCATCTTAGCCAAGTGGAAAATTATTTCTTCAAATAATTTTGAAATTTATTTGTTTGAGTAGAGTTTCGCGCTAAGCGACGGACGTGAATCGTATTTTGACTGATTTATCACTCAAATGGTTTTGTAGGAACCGGAGAAATCAACGTATTGTGAAAATAAGATATGAAATTGACACCACACCCTTCCACACATACCTACACTCATCGTGCTGTTTTCGAAAGGACGCTTTTGGGATAGTGCATACACGTACATTACAATCGCTTCGGAGTAATTAACCGAATGTGATAACCACTAACATTCGCCACGCACACATACACTAACCTTGACACTGTTTTCGAAGGGGCCCATTCGAAGACAGTGTGTACACACCTTACATACACACTACACTTGTATTTTATAACTATTCATGTACATCATTCGACATTCGTATTGTATTTCATATATAACTAGCCTCTGCTTGCTATTATTTTCACCTCTCTTTCAAGCTCGAGAATGAATGTCGTTGGTGATTAATAATTGCGATTTGATGGTTTGCTCGTTCCGGGAAAAAACTAGCTGGCGCCCCGCGGCACAGCCCGCGTAAATGAAGTGGAAAAGTCCCTGACTTCTGAATTATTATTTCATTATTATTATTTTTGTCATCATTAAAAAAATACTCTAATGCGCTGACTAAAATAATAACTTTAAATTATTGTTGTCATCATTAAAAAAAATAATATAATGCGCTGACTAATAACTTCAAATATTGCCTTAAAACGCGATATATCGACGACAATTATATTACAGTGAATGTGATAAAACCTGAGGTATTATTAAGGTGTTTTCTTGAAATGTTTGAATGGTCCTGAATTATAGGACGGTGTTTGAATGGTCCTGAATTATAGGACGGTGTTTGAATGGTCCTGAATTATAGGACGTTGTTTGAATGGTCCTGAATTATAGGATGTTGTATGAGTGATCCTGAATTGAATTGATGCAGGACGCTGTTTGGGTCTTTAAAGGACTCTGATTTTTGTTGTCTGTTTTATCATCTATTTTGTTTTAATATGTCGTTAACCAGTAATCCGTACTGTTAAAAAGTGGATACTGACTTAACTGAGCCATTACCTGTTCTTTAAAAGGGGGTTAAATGTGCTTTTTGTTCTACGATATGTCAATACATACATCACGACATCTAATGTGGAGTTACCTTACGCTTTGATCTCTTGTTGCTTATACATTACCATTCCGATAGTTTTGTTTACTCTTGGTGTTCGTACTTTTCTAATTATGTCATTTTTTTTTGCTTTCATGTTGACGTTACTCATTGAGTCGTTCCCTGCTGCTGAGAATCATTACTGTTGCTGTAGACGCCCTGATGGACATCACTGCCTCGAAAGCTGAGTTTAACGGTGTTCCTGTCAGCCGCTTGGACGTGTTGATTTTGCTGTTTTTTGATATTTTGTCTAAACTTAATAACTTATCATGTGTCTGTAAACTGTACAACTTTTTGCCTAGGTTTTTTAATGCAGAATCTCTTTGTGAATGATGTTTTTTTTGTAAAGTTTATTGTGGGAATTCTTTGAAGGGTTAAAGTCAAAAAACCTTCGTTACAACGGCGGTTTTTTGCTGGTGTTTTCGGGGATGTGTTATGAAGTAGTTTCTTGAATCTTTACTTTCAACCCCTGTACAATAATTTGCGCTAGGTACTAAATTCAATAGTATTTTTTGTAAGGTTTGCCACACCGAGGTGCCCATTGATTGGCCCAGATTTCGGTGGGAGGGGCCAAAGGGACGAAGCCGGAAGGCTTGGGGTTTTTGGCAGTCTCTTCTCGTCCCAGCTTCGCTAAGAATCGGTCACGCCACCTGCGTGGTTGGCATAGATCCTTTATATCATAACAGTTTTTTAAAAACACGTGCTTAGAAATTGAAATAAATTCAGTGACGTCTTTTGGACGAGGAGCGGCCCTGCCCAGATGTAAACCGTGCGAGATAATGTACGTAAGCCTTATTTAATTATGTTATTAATTCATTCCTTTGATTGGGTTCTAAAATCATTAACTAATCCGTTCACAAAGAGGTACACGCTTTTTCCTAGTAGCGTAAAATCACCAATAAATTCTTCATAATTTAAAGCAACAAGGAATCTTTTTATTTATTATATTATAACCCTTACCTGCAATAAATGAAGCGACGATCGTTTTGAATCAAATCCGATCGAATTGAGAACACAATATCCCTGAGAAGAGCTAGCCGAGGTTTGTATTATAATTTGGTTTTGGTAAGTATTTAAATTGAACCATTGTTGTTGAGTCTTGAACATTGTGTTATTTAATTTCAAATTTGTTATAAGTTCGTAATCAGGCGGTTCGAGCCCGTCGATACGTAACAGTATTTAATTTAACACGTGTTAACTGTCCAAATAAGTGTAAAAAATAAGCCAAATAACAGTAAACAATCGATTTTTAACATGTCTAAAAAAGTTTCGGTTTCGGTTTCGGCCGAAACTGAGACACACACCGAAGATTCGGTTTCGGTGGAAAGTCCTGTTTCGATCGGACACAAATTATAATCAATCATTATATCGCACTGCCCGTGCTGTTTTACAACTTAATAATAAAATCAAATGATACATTCAAATAATATAAAATACAGTGAAAAATTAAGGAAATATTATGAGGTATGGTTGCATGTAATGAAGTGTGTATTGTGATGGTATTGTTTTATTCTTCTTTTTTAGGTTTCTTTTTTTTTATTTAAGTGTTTTAATTAAACAATTAGTTCCTGTCAACTTGTAATAATCCCCTATACTATAATAGTTTTCTCATGATTTTGTGCAATGATTTTCCTGGCATCGTGTAACTTCCCGCATCGCGAGAAAACGGCCCCAGCCCGCAGACTGTGACAAATATTTCACTTTGAAATATGCATGTGTTTAGGGGTGAAATGCGCGCTCATCCAAATAACACGCGAATAAATATTGTTATTCTCTGCTACAGGCGAATATTGTTTGCCCACTGGAGATATTATTTAATATGGTATTATAACTGATTCTTTTCCCAACTTGTAATACTTTTCGGAAATATAGTCACAACTTTAAATACTACATTTTCTTCGTTGTATATTGTAGCATTATAAGTAAATTCAGAAACCAGCGACCCGAATTCTTAGAGACCATTTATTTCCAGTTACAGGACCTTATCGGTAAATTATAATATTTTGAACACATTTTTTTACGGTTTTTCATAAATGTTTGTACGTGTAGTCCCCTCGAGCCTTATTAGCTTGATAACGAAGTGACCTTTCTTCCCCGCCGATCGTGGCGAAGTCCAGTTTTAACTCGACCATTTTGCATGTCATCTGCCTGTAAATTTTTTGTACGTAAGATGGTTGCCGTTTTAATGGTTCAGTAAAGATTATTTTTCAACTGTTAGTCGTACTTTTTTTGGACTTTCTTATTCACATTTTTTTCAGAAAGTTTGGTCACTAGGACGCACTTCGGACAAATTGTATAATTCCTTATTTGAAATTTAAAAAATATTACAAAAATAATAAATAGTTTATATTTAAGTGGGTAGTTATTTAAGTACCTACTTAGAAATCTTATGATTTCAAAGAAAATTTAATTTTTATTAAATAGAAAATTAAAAAACACGCCTTTTTGACGCGAAGACAAACTGTACACATTACTACTAGTAAATAACAGTTGCTATCCAGTTTCGTTCGATATTTAGGTGCTCTTTTTGTCTTTATTTGCATATATTCTTATATGTTTACGGTCGAAAATAGATATTTTTAGTAGCGCTTTGAATGACGCTAAAATAACTCAAGATTTGTTTGTGCTAATCTAGATATTTCAATTTCAAATGATAAACGCAATACCTGGGAACAGTGGCGTAGCTAGCATGGGTGGCACCCGGGGCGGATAGCGTGGGGTCACCCCCCCCCCCCCCTCCCTATTAAAGTTTGCAAACGCAAATTTCATAAAAATAGGTCCATCTTGGGGGAGGGCGGGTGGCTAGAGAATTGTACTCTTGGGGGTGACACCCCTCCCCCTCGCTACGCCACTGCCTGGGAGTAAAATTATATAATGAAATCCTCCAGAATTAAACATTGAAACCTGCAAAATGTCCTATCCAAACATTTGAAATGGTTGATTGACTTGGAAGAGGGGAGTCTTGAAAAACTGTTGAAGTGGTATCATTTCAAATTATAAATATATGGTAAATAATGACACACTTGGTAAATAGTTTTAATAAAAACAATGTATTTTTACAGCGTAATTTATTTGGCATTAAAACGCTTTTTTAGGTTAGCTCCACCCAGAAGGCCCTCAGGAAAAAAATCTGTCATCTTTGGGGATCTTTATGGAGGCTCTTTTTAGTAAAAAGAAGGAGATGAGGTTTTGGGAAGGAAAGGGGAATATGGGGGTCAATGTGTCCAGGAGTGATGAACATATGGATCCATCCCAATGCAACGCAATGGGTCGAGAGAGTCTGGCTGAAGAGGTCCAGGATAGGTTTCTCTCGGTCAGCCCCCTCCCACGCAGTAGATTGGCAGACTCGTTCGCCGCCGATCTTGACAAACCTCACCCCATGAACCCGGGCACCCCTGCTAAATCACCGAACGTAGCAAACCATTTAGGGTGACCTATGGTAGGGCTGTTGGTTATCCAATAAATGGTTCGTGGGACGGTTGTACTCCCACCCGCCTCCCGAATTCATAAAACGAGCACGATATTGTAAAATCATTGCTTTGGCTATAACTACATCGATATATAACCTCACATTCATCAGGGCTGAACTACACTGAAACTAGAAAAACTTAGCATATTGCATGAATCGTGTATTTCATCAAAACCATGTTCAGATACAGATACTCGTTATCATAATATTTCTGATAAAACGATATAATACCCTAAAATATACTCAGAATCTTAACGACGTTAGAAAAGAAGCCGTGAACACGAAATTGCGACTCACGACCCAGTGTATTGGACTGTCGAATTTGCCCTACAAAACACTGAAATAATGTGGGAATGTAATCTATATGTAATCTCCCTTAAAGACGGTACGTTTTAAAGCTCTTAAAAAAATATATATTATTCTTGAATATAATATCTAGACATTGCCCGTGCCGAAATGCCAATTATATAAAATTCCCTAGATAGAAAAAAATCGTAAAGTATGCTCCAAAAATTATTATAAACGCGTTTGTTTAATTTATTTTAAAAGTTACATGTATGAAAAAATTCACAGTGTTTCTTTAAATGCTGTTTAAGACAATGCCCGCGATATTTTTACCCTATTTTAAACGAGTCGTGTCTTATTAAACATTTTCGCAATTTTCGCATCGATTTTGTCGCTGTAAATGTTAGCGCTCTCCTCTAACATTCGTAATTTCGTATCTCTCCATCTTCTTCTTTTCGGGCCCGGTTGCGGAGTCTTAACGATGTAAGTGAAGAAGCGTGTACACAACTATACCGGGTATAAATGGCCCGGCGCGCGGCGTATTGAACGGACCTACAGCTACAGCTACGGTCGAATTGGCCCCTAGCAAGCCTGGTAATTTGATCTTTCCGCCGGGTTTATTTTAATTAATTTTGATGAACGAGTTACTAATATTTCAGATGTCTCTAAAACCCTCCAAAAGTTACCAATTCATCGTCTAGAAAAAAAAGATCTGGTGCTTACCGCCAAACTTATAGTTGAAAAACGGGTTATAAAATTTTCAAACCGTTTTATGTAAAATGTATTAATCGTGAGGTACTGTTTTTATTGATCTTAAATATAAATATCTTAAATCCTAGGGTATCGGTTTGTAACGAAGGTTGTTATAGTTCGAATTCGTCGGAATTGATTGCAATGTGAGCCTCGGGCAAACTCCCAATATTAGGGTATTGTGCCTCATGCGCCGTAGCTAGGTACCTACCATTCTCTTAATTTTTCTACATATGTATATTTTTTTTACCATTCGCTTTTTTTTCTTCTGTTTACTTCAAAATGTATACTTATTGTAAAAACACATACAAGTATTAAATAAATAAAAAATTGTAATTTTTTTTTTTAAATGCGAAATTGACATTGTTGGGGAAATTGTGCTGCTTCATTCACGTTGTTTTTTGCCTTAGGTATAGTTTAGCTTCAAGGTAATGTATTTTCAGAAGGGCCTTCGCACCCAGAGCGGACAAGGGAGCCTACTTGGAACTTTGAAGGCTGGTATTGAACCCTGGGACATTCTCTGCCAGTTTCTCACTAATAATCCAACATACTAATTTCGGTTGTCCGTGCTGTCTCGTCCTGTGTAACTCTGATTGAATGTGCTAAATTTTGCTTTAAATTTAAGTTTCACTTTAACAATTGGAACTTATTGCGTGAAAAATTCAAACGAGCGATAAAATATCTGCCAATAATATTTTTAACCAAAAATTATTTTAAATACGGTAATTTTCAAAATTTGGTCTAGTTGGCCAAGAATTATAATAAAGTAATTTTAAAAAAACTTGCATCACAGTAATTAATTTAAATGGCATTTTGTTTACAAAATTTCACGATTTTGATGAATATGTTTTTATGTGAATACCACGTAAAAACCCAACTGCTGGAGTCAGTGACACTACGTTTTCCCCACGTTAGTTTTTGTTTATGTAGTGCGGTTAAAGTAGTAGAAAGACCAAGGAGATGGGGAAGTGGGGGGAAATTTTTAGATTTGGTTGAATTGTATATTTTTTGATTTGTGTGATTTGATTGAATTTTGTTTATTTTTATATTTTTTTTTTTTACATTTACTCCACACAGGAGGCCCTGGGGAAAATAATTTCCCTCAGGGCCTGTGTCATCTGGGATGCTGTGTGGAGGGTTTTTTTGAGGAGAGGAAGGAATGAACATTGGTCTTGAAGAGACCCATGTTATAGGAAGGACGAAACACGGAGGCTGGCAAATCATTCCACAGCCGAGCTGTTGAACACAAGAACGAGTCGAAGAAACGACCCGTTCTCATGTGACAAATGTCAACCGTGTACAAATGTTGGGCACGCGTTTGGCGTGTTTCACGACTATGCACCGGTGCCGAAGGGATCAATGACGCTAGTTCCTCGGAGTACTCGTACTTACAGGTAAATAGATATGTACTCGTATGAGAGCCAGTAAATACAAAAAATCCTAATTTTAAACATATATTCGCTTACTTGTATTAATGGTGTAGTAATGTTTTGTGTAGGTACACTTCATTAAAATAATCTGTGCTGAGGTGTTCACATGTTTTCGATGGCGTTATTAGGTTAGTAGCAGTTATGAATTATTGTCAGATTTTATTTAGATGCGATGTTTTATTTATAACTTCTCACCATACATATATGATGTTCTTATTTTTTATTTTTACATACAAAATAATTAACCTCACTAGGACTAACAGCCTGTATTGAGGTTACAATTTATAAATTTGAGTGATTTTACACATACAAAATACTAAAATACATAACACTACATTTAAAAAACGTCGAAGTTCCAAAAGACATATACATATCTGGGACCGAAATTATATATTAAAATCCCTCCAGAATTAAATATTAAAACATGTAAAATGACATGCATCGGTTCAATAATAAATAAATGGTTGATTGGCTTAGGTAGGGTTGAGTCTGAAAAATTTGAAATGCTTAACTATTAAATGCCACAATCAGTAAGAACTTAGTATATATTTAATCTACAAAAAAAAAACACTTTGTTTTTTTTTTGTTCAGAATACATTTTTGCATTTTTCACCAGCATTTGGTTCCTTAGAACGGGCAATCTGCCTAGCTAGAAACTAATATAGACAAACAAGACATAATAACACTTGTACCCATTTTAATATTTACAGTTATTTTGAAATATTATTATTATGTTATTTTACTGTATAAATGTATCTTATGTAATAAATAAATAAATAAATAAAAAACCCTAAAATATTATAATAAAGTAAGAAATAAAAATATCATATTAGTGACCAGATGGGTAATTTAAGTATGATTTGTAACAATATATACTCAAATAAAATTTATTTATTTAAAAAAAGCTTATTATTCAAAAAAACAAATATTATTAAAAAACAAATCTTATTATTTAAAACCCGATGAAAAAATAGTAAGCCAATCCTCTGTCAACACAAATATCTTGACATTCTTTTTAAATTTAGCTAATGAATTGGAAGATTTAATGTAATCTGGCAGAATATTAAACATAAGTGGAGCTTGGTGTAAATAGTTTATTTGGCCAAAAGATGTTTTAGTATGTATTGCCATAAAGTTCATTGTTGAGCCAATCCTAGTGGTATGGATTTGTTGGGTTCTTTCTGCAGATTTTGTATTGATAAAAAATCTACAAATTATTTTTGTGATGTACAGCTGTTTTATACACATAACATTAGATTCGTTGTAAAGTAGTTTAGATGGATAACGAAAAATTTTGTTGTACATGACTTTAAGAATTAATTTGTGAGCAATATTTAGTGGTTCTACATTGGACTTTAGACAGGATCCCCAGCATACTATATTGTAAGAAAGTCGAGATTGGACTAAGGCATAATAGACAGATTTTAATTTCTCTTTATCCAATATATGACGAAGTTCTTTAAAAATATGGGTAAGTCTCGTGATATTTTTTGTTAACATATCAATATGGTCGTTCCATCTCAAATATTTATCAATATTTACACCTAGGTACCTTATACAGTCGACTCATTCTAAAGAGTGGCAATTACAATTACAATTTTGCAGACAATTGTGTATAATTATATTATGAGTGTCGGAAAGCTGACTTTTTGACGATATGCTAAAAGTTACATATTTTGTTTTTGATGTATTCAAAGTTAAGATGTTATTATTTAGCCAACTCTTTACTATTCTTAATCCTCGGTTGGGCCGATAGTCATGCACATTGTCATTGGGACTGCCTGGTGGTTTGTGGAATACCTTCTCAGTATATTTTATTTTTATGCCTTTTATCTTCTCTAAGCTATTATTGCAAATACTTGCATTATATTATTACTGTTACTTTTTCGTTATTTCTCTTTTCCAGGTCTCCTCAACCGGGCGCAGCTCTTATTTTTCTTTTTATCTACTAACACCTTTATCTGTATATATTTTTCTCTATAGATTTCAGAAGAATTGTTCCACCGGCTGCTACTTTTATTTATCTTTTGTATAGTGTTAATGTAAGTACTTGCATACTACTTACTAACCCCATATGCATGGACATTGGAGGGTCTAGAGTAGTTCAATTAAATGTAGCTTCGTTCAAAAAAAAAGTAGAGTCTTGACGTGTGCAGTGAAGGAGGAAACCATATGTTTCCTTATAACGCCGTTGGGAAAGTGGTTTGGACACCTCCAATGTTTTCTTAATCCTGAATCACATTTGTCAAAAGCATCTTTCCAGGTTTTACCCTCAAATATTAAAGCAGTGTCGTCTGCGAAACTAACAATGTTACCTGGAATATCTAAATAACACAAATCATTAATGTAGATTAAGAACAATATTGGTCCAAGTACAATACCTTGTGGAACCCCAAAAGAGATTTGTTTGCTTGTGCTTAAATTATCATGTATCTCTACTTGATGTGTTCTATCGCTAAGATAGGATTTTACACATTGACTCATTATTAGGTTGACTCATTATTAGATTGACTCATTATTAGGTAGATTGGGCTGATTGGTGTGATTAAAATGAACGATTTTATTGTATCGGGCGATTTAATTGATTAGTATGAATTGTACAATATGATCGAAATGGATATTTCGATTGAATAGTACGATTTGATTGAATTGGATGATTTGTTTGACGTAGATGATTGATTGCATTTAATTGCATCCATTAATTGATTTTCATCTACATAAGACTATCCCGACGTCGTACTTTGAAGGTTTTAGATTCAATTTGATACATAGCTACATGTTCAAAATTGATAGGGGTCCTTTTAAATAAAATAATTATCCTTGCAAAAAACTTCACTATTTATTTCACTTGGACATGTTATAAATGTATTATAATACGGTGTCAATACACCGGGCCAAACACTGGCAGTTGTTTACTGTTAAAACTTGCGTTGGGAAGAAGCAATAATAATGGGATGCTAGCACTTTTATAACATAAAAACCTGCACACATTTAAAGAATCTACGATTATACTAATGTCAATTCGAAAGCATCTACAAAAAAATGGCTTCCTCCATAGTATGTACTTGGTAGTTAAAACAGGCTGCGAACACTCAGCGTCCAGCCAAGCCTCGCACCATTCGAAATATCAACGTCTGGGAGCTTGCTCAAGCAACCCATAGGTGCTGGTAGTATCTCAATTTTTAACATAGCTTCCGCCTCGGGGTTACTAAATCGCCCATACCGATTTAGGAACCCTTCAAGAAAACATAACAAAAACAGGGGAAGACAATCAAGGCAAAAGCAAAAAAAAACACAAATCCTAACTCTAAATACCGTACAAATACTAACAAATAATTTTACCTATTATAAATTAGCAGCCAAAACTAAATGATCCTGCACTGCTTATTATACTATTATTTAAAAATGTACATTCACAAGTTGAATTTTAAGGTGATTAACCTAAACTAATTATATAAACTTAAATTAACCAAAAAAAAAATTTTTTTTTTTTTACATATTTAAATAATAACTTAACACAAAATACTATTATAATAGAACACAACCCAACACAAAATAATATTATAATAAAACCCAACCCAACACAACACAATTGTCTTTTTTTTTTTAAGTCCATTGGTTAGGATCTTCTCCAGGTGCAGTCCACGATATAAGCACCACAGCGCGGGGTGCAATCAATCATCAATTTATTGGTTGTCATGTTGTTCCTGGGATTGGTATCTTTAAAGGGTCTTTTTTTAATATTTTCACCCTAAAAAGTTTCATCATGGTCGTCCGGGGAGTCCGGACTGACGGAAGGGTCCGGGGCGTCCGTCACAGGTTCAGCTTCCGGGTCCAGAGGCATTAGACATATCTTTGTGATAGGCCTGACAAAGATTCCTTGAGGGGTTTTCAGGGTAACCACTCGCACTACACCATCCGCGCCGGGATGTGTAGATATAACTCGCGCCATTTTCCATAATGGTGGAGGTAAATTATCTTCCTTCAGAATAACCAGATCATCCTTTTGCAGTGCCCGTTGATTACTGGTTTGCCATTTCGTCCTTTTTTGTAGCTCCATCAAGTACTCTCGCTTCCATCTATACCAAAAGGATAACATTAGCGCATGGATTCTCTGATATTGGGTCAGCCTGTTGTCTGGTATGGCTCGGACATCTCTCTCCGGAATGATAGAGGATTTAGTGCCTATGAGGAAATGGTTTGGGGTGAGGGGTTGGTAATCGTGGATGTCATCAGACAAGGAAGTCAATGGACGGGAATTTAGACAGGCCTCAATCTGACAAATTAAGGTATACAAAAGTTCAAAGGTTAAAGCAGAATTACTAGTGACTCTATACAAATGAAACTTTGCTGACTTGACCGCAGCTTCCCACAGCCCTCCCTGACTAGGGGCTCGAGGGGTTATGAACCTCCACTCAATACCTCTGTTAGCTAAATAATTTTGAATCTTGTCGTTGTTCTCTCTCAAACTGGTATACAGCTCCTTGAGCCTATTACTGGCCCCCCGAAAGTTGCTAGCGTTATCGGAAAAGATCTTATCAGGTTCTCCCCTACGGGATATAAATCTCTTTAAACTGTTCAAAAAAGCATTGCTAGATAAATCCGAAACTAATTCCAAATGAACCGCCTTTGTGGAAAAACAAACAAAAATACATAAATACGATTTCACGAGTGGAGCTCTCCTCAGTGGCCCACTTTTGGTTGGAATCGGTCCAGCAAAATCGACTCCCGTGATAGCAAAAGGTCGGCTCGGTGTGATTCTTTCGCTCGGTAAGCTTCCCATGATCTGGTTACCAATACGAGGATTACACCTAAAACACACAATACACTTATGTAATATCTTTTTAACAGTATTTTTCCCAAAAATAGGCCAAAACCTTAATCTTATTTCAGCTAATAGCGCTTGAGGTCCTGCGTGTAAGTTTACATAATGATAGTGACGTATAATCAATTCGGTTAGCTTATGTTTAGCTGGCAATATAATTGGATGTCTTTGTTGGTACGATAGGTGTGTAGCTAAACTTAATCTACCGCCCACATATATAAGACCATCACATAAAAAGGGATGAAGAGATTTTAAGTTACTATTTTTGTTGACATTTCCCTGGTTTTTTAATGTCTTCAACTCCTTTTGAAAGGCATGTGCCTGAGCTGATTTCAGTAGACAATTCAAACTTGCTTCTAGTTCAGCTACACTTAAATTACCTGAAATTTTACTTTTAATATTTCTGCAGTTATTCACAAACCGCAGTACATATGCTGTAACCCTTTTCAATTTGATAAATGAGGAAAATTTTCCAAATATTTCCCATTCTTGAATATCAGTAGATAAAAGAATATTTTTACTCTTGAGCTCCGGAGGGTTTGAACAGGAAATGTTCGATATAGGCCAATCGTTGACTCCGTCGGTCAACCAATTGGGTCCATTCCACCATATTGTAGAATTTATCAGTTTATCCGCAGTAGATCCTCTTGAAAGTATATCCGCTGCATTGTCGGATGATGATACGTGTCTCCATTGATCTGGATCACTCAGTTCTTGTATTTCGGCTACTCGATTAGCCACGAAAGTGCTCCAACGAGTAGGTTGACCTTTCAGCCAACACAGCGCTATCGTAGAGTCACACCAATAATATGTGTTGATCTTCATTATATTTAATGCTTGTTTTATAGTTTTCATTAATTTTGCCAGTAGTACAGCACTACATAGCTCCAACTTAGGCAGTGAAATAGACTTCAATGGTGCTACCCTTGATTTGGATGTTATTAAGTGTGAATGCCACTTACCGCTGTGGTCCATTGACACCATATAGATACAGGCTCCGAAAGCCTTCTCAGACGAATCGCAAAAACCGTGTAGCTGTAGCTCTTTTGCTTGCTTGCAAATAATTTTTCTTGGTATTTTCAACACATTTAGCTGAATTAAATCTTGCAGGTAGGTCCTCCAGGGTGCTAATATTTCATTAGGTAACTGATCATCCCATGCTGCTTTGGACTGCCACAGCCTTTGCATTATCAATTTGGCTATGACTATTATCGGCCCTAGGAGTCCCAATGGATCGAAGGTTGATGCGATGCAAGACAATATCTCTCGTTTGCTCTCGGTTGGACCTGATGGCTTCATTATTACATAAGAAAAGTAATCAGATTCATTGTTCCATGTTAATCCTAATATTTTCTCAGTCTTTGGATTGTCAGTAATAATTTTGTCGGAATCGCCTGAATCGGCACACTTAGCTTGGCCCGACTCGGCTGACAATTCCAACGCATTGGACCTCCACTTCCTCAATGTCATCCCCGCAGATGACAAGATGCTGATTAATTCTTCTTTTAATTTTTTACAGGATTCCAGCTCATCTGCTCCCGTTAACAAGTCATCCATATAGAAGTCATTTTCTATGACCTGACTAGCTCTAGGAAAAATTAAATTATTATCCATACCAATTTGCTTTAAGCATCTTGTGGCTAAGAAGGAGGAAGGTGCCAGTCCATAAGTCACAGTCTTCAGACGATAATGCTTGAGCACATCCTGTGGCGACTCGCGCCATACTATCTTCTGTAGGTCCAGGTCATCTTCACACATGTTAATCTGGCGGTACATCTTCTCGATGTCGGCAGTCATGACTATTTGATGTTTCCTGAAATGCAATAGTTGGTTATATAGATCCTTTTGTACAACAGGTCCTGTCATCAAGGCTTCATTGAGGGAAATTCCATTTGAGGTTTTGGCGGAGCCGTCAAAAACGACTCTCACTTTAGTAGTAGTGCTGGATTCTTTCACTACAGCGTGATGCGGTAAAAAATAGGAGTCACGAACCCCTTTTGACTGGTCACACATCTCCATGTGTCCCAATTCTTCATATTCACGCATGAATTTTACATATTCTGTCTTTAACTCGGGATGTGACACAAATTTTCTTTCTATATTTTTAAATCTTTTTTCGGCAGTGAGCAATGAGTTTCCCAACTGATCAATGCATGCCCGACGCGGTAAACTTACTACATATCTACCGTCATCTTCTCTAGTATGAGTACTTACAAAACTGGCTTCGCAAGCCTTTTCTTCTTGAGTTTGAATTTTAGTGGAATTAATCTCTTCCAATTTCCAAAATTTTTCTATTTGATGACTCAACTTATTTATAGATAAACTGCAAAAATCTGATACAGGCCTTTGTTTGGGGTACACGTTGATAGGACCGGACACAATCCATCCCAGTTGCGTACGTTGAAGCGTTGGTCCTGACTCGAGTTTCAATCTATCGTTGTTTAGCATCTCCCAGAAGCTCTCCGCGCCCAACAGGATGTCGATGGGTGCAGCTATATTGAAGTTCGGGTCTGCCAGCTCCAGTCCTGGTGGTATTTTGAACTCTTTTTTCGCCATTGTCACTTGTGGTAAATTGGTTGTAATTTCCTGTAAAATCAGACATGATATTTCGCGTTTATAATCCGTATTAAGCGAAGTCATCTCCACTGAAATTCTCTTTTTTATGTGTGTGATATTATTATGGATCCCAGACACGGGTTTGTTTATCCATTCACATGGTAAATTTAATTTATTAGCAAAATCAGCTCTCATAAAATTACTCTGCGCACCAGAGTCAATCAGGGCGCGAGCTTTAAACATTTTATTGTTGGCCCCCACAATTCCTATGTAGGCGGTTGACAATAATATTATTTTTTCTGCCTTTTCCGATGCAGAAAAATTCGACACTATAACCTCGTTATTAGCATCCATATTTGAGGTCTCCGGCGGAGGTACCTCCTTGTGTAATAGAGTATTGTGGCTATACTTGCCACAAATTTTGCAGGTTAGGTTTGTCTTGCAACTCTGTGCTCGATGACCCAACCTCAAACATTTAAAACACGCCTGGATTGATTTCGTAGCATCAATCCTATCCTGTAATTTTAATTTTAGAAATTTTTTGCAAAAATAAATTTGATGACCTTTATCATTACAATAAATGCAGTTGTTTGCCTTTATTGCCAAGAATACCGATGAATCTTTTTTGTTATTATTGTCGCCTATTTGCATTTTGTGTAGGTTAGAAGATTTTTTCTCTGAAGCATTCATAAGCTCCAATACTTGTGCCCTAGCAGATAAACATTTTATGAATTCCTTTAATGTAGGTAATTCACCTTGCAATGTATATTGTTCCCAATTTCTCCGGGTAGCTATATCCAATTTATTTGAAATTATGTAAATAATCAAAGGATCCCAATGATCTACTTTAACTCCGATGTTTTGTAACGCTTTCAAATTGACATTAGTTTCATCAATTAAATACCTTAATGCTACAGGCTCTTCATGTTTCATATCCTTTAATTGAAATAGAGTTTGGATATGTTTATGTACGGTAGCCCTGAGATTCGCAAATCTGTCGTGCAACAATTCCCAAGCCGATAGGTAGTTTAATTCCGAAACTTCTAGATTACTAATTATTTTCAATGCGTTCCCTTTCAGCGCAGATTGTAAGTAAAAGAATTTTTGGACGTTGCTCAAGGAACTGTTATTATGAACCAAAGTTTTAAAGGTTTCAACGAAATTTACCCAATCTTTTTGATTCCCATCGAATTCTCTCAATTGGAGAGTTGGGAGTTTGATGTCGACTCTACCCTCGTTAATTGAGTCCATCGCCCCTTTAGCAGTAGCAAGGACTGAAAAATATTGATTTTCAAACGTCTCGCGCTGAATAGAATTTTCCAGTTCCTCATCCGATAAAATTTCAATTTCGTCCTGTATAGATTCGAATTGATCTAACAATGGCTTTATTCGGTCGTACCTCAGTTTAATTTCAATCGCGGACAAGGAGTTTATAGAATCCGCGAAACGCGTCAATTTCCCCTTAATCACGCCTCTCTTGGCTATTAAAGATTTGATCTTATCCATTTTGTGTACAAATACCTTTTCGTAGCTTAATCCCTGATAAAATGTGTTCCGACAATGCGTATTTATTTATTTGAGAAGCTACCCGCCTGAAAAACAACAACGACAATATTCCTGGCAATTATTAATTGAGAACCTAATGTTCAATCATTAATTGAGAATCATGAATTGCATAAAATCTTTACGTGGGTAGTGATTTTATTTTTTACAATACAATATTTATGGGATTAATCTTGTTAAAAAAAACTACGAATGAGTTCTGTATGGATGTTAAAGAATGGGTATGGGTGGGAAGGCACTAAAAACTTATCTCATTTCCGATGTGAATCCAGTCTTCCTTTGTTCATCTTTGTGATTCCGGTAATTGTAATATTGGTCATCTGTATTAATTGGCAGCTGGTTCTTGTTTTTTTATATTATTGCAGTCCTCTGATTGCAATCCGGATCGTAAGGCCCATGTTCAAAATTGATAGGGGTCCTTTTAAATAAAATAATTATCCTTGCAAAAAACTTCACTATTTATTTCACTTGGACATGTTATAAATGTATTATAATACGGTGTCAATACACCGGGCCAAACACTGGCAGTTGTTTACTGTTAAAACTTGCGTTGGGAAGAAGCAATAATAATGGGATGCTAGCACTTTTATAACATAAAAACCTGCACACATTTAAAGAATCTACGATTATACTAATGTCAATTCGAAAGCATCTACAAAAAAATGGCTTCCTCCATAGTATGTACTTGGTAATTAAAACAGGCTGCGAACACTCAGCTTCCAGCCAAGCCTCGCACCATTCGAAATATCAACGTCTGGGAGCTTGCTCAAGCAACCCATAGGTGCTGGTAGTATCTCAATTTTTAACACTACATCTGTAAATCATAATAGATTATAAACTAAGAGCATCCCGGTAATTCCTGTCCTAGCCCCTGATCTGACAGACCGACTATCGATCTAACGCATTACGGTTGCATGCTAGATTAATTCAAAATCACAACAGAGTTATCTACTAGCAGTATAACAAGATATGCCGTATAACAGTTGTCTTAACATAATACAAACAAAAGCATTCAGTGCGGTATTCCAGACGTTTCTGGCCGTGGTTTGAGGCACTGTCACGTCTCGTTCTCAGGAACTGGCGCTCTGTGCAGGAGAAGCCATGTTGCTGATTTCATTTACTTGTGTTACTTTATTCTTAGATTGTAGGTGTGGTCTGTATAAATTGCCGTATTACGAGAAGAGAGTCGAAAACAAACAACTCGGAGCTCTGGAAACTTTTAGAAAACTACACCGTATTTAATCTTTTAAAACAACAATGGGTAAAATTCAATGGTCAGTCCGATAGTAAATAAATAAGTAGCTAGGAATTGGTTATCGATTTCATTCCAAAAAGTAGATTGTAAGCCTTATACTCGACCTCGCAACTGCTTATTCTAATTATTTAACTGAAAAAAAAATGGTTGTAATAATTTTAAAAGGCGCACAAAAAATCTAATTGGTTTCAAAATATTATTTAATTACACAAAGGAGTGATTAATTACTTATTTTTTAAGAGAAAATTCAATGAACAAAAACAAAAAATGAAACTCACAATTTACTGTCATGTTTTAAAGTATCCCTATACCTGTTGATAAATAACGTCAAATTTTTCATGACGCCATAGTTTTTTTTGTCTGACATTGTTTTATGATTTCTCTTTTTTTTACATTAACTCCACACAGGAGGCCCTGAGGAAAATAATTTCCCTTTGTGACCTTTTGACCGGTCAGTGGTTGAGTGGGCATAGCGCTTGGGTCCCACCCGAGCGTCGCGTGTTCGATTCCTCGGCTGGCTAAGTCCTCCATCACAACAAAAGCAAAATTTTCGGCTTTCTCTGGTGGTAGTAGGAGATTTTCAAACATTGTTGGGTTATTCGTAACCCGGGAATGTTTGTCTTTCTTTTTATAAAAAAAAAAAACAAAAGGTCCTATGTCAACTTAGGGTATGCTGTGTGGAGGATCTGTTTTAAGGAAGGGAAGGATCGGAAGTTCTGGAAAGGAAAAAGGTATTAGGGGTGGGTAGGAATCTGGAGGTCAGTGTGTGCAGGAGTGACGAATGTATGAATCAATCCCTCCCGCTGTGGTGCAAGGCGATGGGTTGAGAGAGTCCGACTAGAGAGGTCAAAAGGTCTCCTCAACCAGTCTCTCCCGATCCGGCCTACCACGCAGTATACGGGCAAATGATCCGCCGCCAAGACCTAGACAAACCGCACCCCATGAACCCGGGCACCTAAGCCTACTGCTAAGTCACCAAACGTAGCGAACCACTTGGGGTGACCTATGGCAGAGGAGTTGGTTATCAAATAAATGGTTCCTGCGGCGGCGGTAGCCGTACCCGCCTCCCAAATTGTAAATTTCTGCTTTATAGTGAAGTTTTGAATGATTCCAATTGAAAAAATAGAATTAATCATTACATCGTGCTACATATATAAACTTATCCACACAACCTAAATAACCTTCTCAACCTAACCTAATCTAAATCAACACAACAACTTTAAAATGTAAAAGGGCGGCTTTATTGTCTACAGTACTTCAGAAATTATTTATCAATAAACTATATTCGTTTATCTTTTCTTATTATATGTACTATCAAACATTTAATATTAATATAATTTGTCTTAAAGACACCATCCTTTCAGGATAATATTGTTCTAAAATAAAAGCACAATTTCAAAGGTGGTAAATCTATAATCCCATAAAATATTTCATCATTCAAATAATATGACAACGTTTCAGGCGGCTTCCTAAGTACCTCGCACTGTATTTACGGCCCGAGTTTAGAGCCGAAGGAAATCTTGTGAATGGAAAACAATTTACATTGCAAATGATGCGAAAGTACGCATCTTATTCCCGAGGAAAACACAATTCTCCTTCTGTCTTTCCCTTCCTCTCCCTAAACTTCCCGTAAAGCGAAGCCCTAAGAAGATAACAGAAGGGAGGCTTAATTCTATATGCGCGTTTGTTGAGATTTATGCTTAATACCAGTTAAAGTATCGCGTATTGAATTTCCAGAGAGATTTTCAACGTTTCCGAAAAGGCGCAAATTTGGAAGGTAGATTTGAGATAAGTGAATTTATTATTTCAAATTATAACAGAACGAGGTTTATCTGAGAAGGTACATTTGATAATTCGTTGTATAAATTGAATTATATTTATCTATAATATATAAAAAATTAATCCCTGTTTCCCTTGGTCACGCCATAACTTCAAAACGTATATTTACATTCATCTTTTTTTAAGTTTTCTAATACTTTGTAGAAGGTTTTACGGAAAGAAAAATTAAGAAAATTGAATAATTTCAGAAAACTTAACGATTATTTTAACTGCGCACGTTTGATAATTCGCGCGTTTGGTGAAATTGAATTTAGCAGGCTGTTTTTTTATTGTACTAAAAGAATTGTCTATGGATTTTTTTAATTATAGATATTTTAAATAGGTACCTATGTTAGGTACCAAATTTGAGTGATTGTTCTTAAAATATACAAAAGTGGTTCCATGACAGCAGATCCGGCGACATTTGGTCCGGCGACAGTTGGTCCGGTGACGTGCAGTCAGTTTAACAAAAAAACCGTAAAAGATTCCTACTTGCGTATAACTTTATCTGAAAATTACACTAGAGTCCCAACTGTTCTCAACCTTCTCGAGCCAGTGAGTGCCAATGGCATCCCCAATTTTGGTATGGTGTGATACTGAGGGTAGTGGGGAGGGGAAGGAGATGTGAGAAACGTACCTGGCTATTCAGATCTAGTCACGTCATTTCAATTAATCCGACTAAACCTACATACACTGTAATCATACGACATAATTTTTTTTATACTTTTATTTTTTTATTTTTTAGAACTTTTATCATAACACAAGAGTCTGAACTGCTCCCAACCGTCTGGAGCCAGTGAGACTATGGCATTCCTAATTTTGATATGTTGTGAGACTGAAGATAGTGGGGAGGAGAAGGAAATGTGAAAAAAATTTCTGGCTATTCAGATCATCCAATCTAGTCACCAAACACCCCTAAAGCCTTTTCAAGTAACGTTTCAATTCTGAATGAATACTGACGAATAGCAAAATACGACATTCTTATATGTGCAACATCTACTTAAGATTTAGGAGGCGGATATGTTTACAGTCGCCCCGGGAACCATTTATTGGATAACCAACATTTGGTGAATTATAAGGGTTGTCCGGGTTCTTGGAGTGATGTTTGTCCAGGTCTTGGTGGCGAATTCTTTTCCTCACCTACTGCGTGGCGGTCCGGATCGGGAGAGATTGCTTGAGGCAGGCATAATCATAATCTAGCCGGACTTTCTCGACCAATCGCCTTGCACCGCAATTTTTCTGTGTCATGTTTTATAACTTTTTGTATACATTATATATAACACAAGAGTCCCAACTGCTTCTAACCGTCTGGAGCCAGTGAGTCTATGTCATTCCCGATTTTGATATGTTGTGAGGCTGAAGATAGTGGGGAGGGGAAGGAGATGTGGTAAATTTTGCTGATGTGAAAAAATGCTGTTCAGATCTAGTCACCAAATACGGCTAAAGTCATTTCAAGTAATCCGACTAATCCTACATACAATGTACACCAGCGAACAAATTAAAAAATCATATGATATAAACACACTGTACATATACCTAAGTACGTCGTATTTCGGTGTTGTATTCTTTCGGAATTGAAACGTTATTTGAAATGAGCTTTGCCGTGTATGGTGACTAGATCTGAATAGTAGTGATGCAACGGAAGTATCTTAACGGAAGCAGAAACGGAAACAGATGTCAAAAGTAAATCTTAGCGGAAGCGGAACCGGAAGCGGAAGTGTTAATACTATGAAGAAAATTTTATTTTTTAAGACTTGTTTAATTAAATTTGTGATTTGTACTTTTAGTACTCGAAATTAAACAGAGGTAAATTATATTTAATAAAAAGTAATTTGGCTGCTTTTACACCTTTGAGTCTGTTTCAGTGTTCTTCATTTAAGCGCCCTTGAGGTGATTTTCTCACGAAAATGGCGCTATAGAAGTCAGTCAATTATTATTATTATTATTCATATATTAAACCAGCTCCACTAAATAATTGCTCACTGGCTACACTGCTGGGGGAGCTAATAAGTATTTGCGAACAATTGGCAACAGATGGGGTATTTGTGCGCATTTGCTTTCTACCACATAAGGGTCATAAGGGGATCCTCATGGAGAGGTAGTCTCTTCCCTTTCTTGTACTCCCGAAGGAGTGACTGTA
Source organism: Limnephilus rhombicus (assembly GCA_929108145.2). Lineage (NCBI taxonomy): Eukaryota > Metazoa > Arthropoda > Insecta > Trichoptera > Limnephilidae > Limnephilus > Limnephilus rhombicus. The sequence goes on from OV815278.1 coordinate 45,892,533, forward strand.
TCTCTAAAAATAAATTGTCACCATCGTCAGTTGTAGAAGAGTTCTCCTGGTCTTCGTTCACACTTAACATCGGTGATGATGATTTTGAAGTAGAAAGCTGCACTTCGTTATCTTCAATCGCAAATTATTCTTCGTTTAGAGTTCTGTTATAAAGTTTGCGGAACCAGAAACGGACACGGAAGTGAAAAAACTAGTGGAACTTCTGCAGAAGCGAAAGCGGAAGCAGAGTTCTGTTGCAACACTACTGAATAGCCATGTAAATTTTCCACACTACAGTGCAAAGCGATGGGTCGAGAGAGTAAAGCTGGAGAGATCAGAGATCAGAGATCAGATCAAACCACGGTTTGTTTATGTCTTATCTTATGTAAACCCGGTTACCAAACGTAGCGAACCACTTGGGATGACCCATGACAGGAATATTGGTTATCCAATAAATGGTTCCCGGGGCGACGGTAAACATATCCGCCTCCTAAATCTTAAGTAGATGTTGCACATATAAGAATGTCTTATTTTGCTATTCGTCTGTATTCATTCAGAATTGAAACGTTACTTGAAATGGCTTTAGGGGTGTTTGGTGACTAGATCTGAATAGCCAAGTAAATTTTTCACTTATCCTTCTCCTCCCCACTATCTTCAGCCTCACAGTGTATCGAAATTGGGAATGCCATAGTCTCACTGGCTCCAGGCGGTTGGGAGCAGTTGGAATTCTTCTGTTATAGTTAAAAGTTCTAAAAAATAAAAAATATGAAAAAAATTATATCATATGATTTTTGTAATTTGTTCGCTGGTGTACAGTGTATGTAGGTTTAGTCGGATTACTTGAAATGACGTGACTAGATCTAAATAGCCAGGTACGTTTTCCACATCTCCTTCCCCTCCCCACTACCCTCAGTATCACACCATACCAAAATTGGGGATGCCATTGGCACTCACTGGCTCGAGACGGTTGAGAGCAGTTGGGACTCTAGTGTAATTTTCAGATAAAAAACGTTATACGCCAGTAGGAATCTTTTAATGTTTTTTTGTTAAACTGACTGCACGTATAAGTATGTCGTATTTTGTATTGCCGCATGCTTCTTCGGAGAATCGAAATTATTGTTAGTAAAAATATTTTTGCAGCGGATTTTCACTCAAGATGCCTTCAGATATAAGTACATCGACTTTGATTGTAAGGCTGTATATCCTCTTTACATACTTACTTGAAGAAAAAATCTTCTAAAGAATCAAGCTGGACCAATTGTCGTCAGATCAACTGTTCGCCGGATCAACTGTCCGCCGGATCAAGTGTCGGCCGGATCAAATGTCGGCCGGATCAAATGTCGTCGGACCAACTGTCGCCGGACCAAATGTCGCCGGATCAAATGTCGGGACACCACAAAAATGAATATTTGTAATATACTAAAAATGAAAATAGAATTCAAAAAATGCAATCGGTGGCACACGAGCTATTTGAAAACTGAATGTATGGAACGCGAGAGGGGGTTTGTGGGACGGGGGAGCGGTAGAGGTGAGAGGGAGGGCGGGGAAGGTGGAAGGGGAACGCAGGAGGGTAGGGGATGTGTAAGGGAACGGGGACGCACGGGAAAGGACATGCAGGGAGAAACAATTAATTTCTTTGAATATATTGCAACGCATGCCGGGAACCAGCTAGTGTTTTTATAATTCTAAACTTAAGCAATGTTTTAAAGGGAAATTTAAGCTTCCAGAAAATTTTATATACGAGGTCTGCACAAAAAGTATCAACGATCTCTACCTCAAAAAGACAAGGAAAAATTCAGGCCGAACACATTTTTACGTACCGAGTTACAAACACTATGTTCACGGTTGGCACTTATTAATATAACATGATAAAAACTAAATTGTTATTTAACGCTGTTGCTGGAGCAAAAGTCAGACTGATAATGAAGTTGGCAAGCCAGACGCAACCCCCTTTTGGGTAAATATTTCGATATTCAATCGGATATACATATGTACATAATACCACCGTTTTAAAGCCATTTTGACAAGTCAACCGTATATTACAATTATTAACTTTCCGACGACGACGTCAGACTTACGCATCAATAATAATATTTTATGCTTTATTAGGGAATCAAAACCCCTTCTTAAAACACCAGGCTACGGAGCGATTGGTTGAGGTATGAAAGTTGAGGTTGAGGTATTGGTTGAGGTGAAAACGCTTTAATCCTTTTTCGGGGAAGCCTTTTCAAAAGTATTTTTCTCAAGAAATGGTTGATAAAACTTAAATATTTTCGCACTTCTAAAATATTTATCGAGTCACATATTGTTAAAATAATTAAATCCTTGTGATATTTCTAAAATATTTACTAATAAATGAAGGGATAGATGGCGTTTGATATAAAACGCTTTTGTGACTTTCAAAAATAGTTTCTATAATTAGAAAAAACTTTAGATATTTTCAGTTTTCTAGTGCTCCAGTGTCCTTCCTTGTCCCTGAGATTTAATTAAGAATGTTCCTTAGGCGCAAGCTCGTGAATAACAATGAGCTTGGTTAATAAATTCGCAAAACAATACAATTATTCAGAATTATAAATAAGCGACGAGTTATAAAATTTACAACTCTGTCCAAATTCTATTCAAATCTTTTCATTTGGATACGGAGCCCAGAGTATTTACACAAGCGATTAAAGCAATCCAAGTTTTTGCAGCCCCCCACAGAATTAACCTCCGTTATAAAATGCCCCACCCTTGCTCTCCGAAGCCTTCCCTTTCTTAAAATCTGAAAATGGACTTAAGTTTAAAACTACGGATATCAAATTACCAATCCAGTATTTCCAACAAGGCAAAGTGGGAAATATTAATCATGTTACTTTAAATTTATCATTAAATCGGAGCTTTTTAAACATTTTTTTAGCATAATTTAGACGCTGGTAGGTTGACATGATCATTAACGTTTTTTCAATTATGTAAATGTTGCTAATAAATTGACAACGGGATCTGAAATTGAACGTAGTTATGCAGAAAGCAGCCTGCCACGAAAATCTCAAACATAAATAAAATAATTCTTTTCTAAAGATTGATCAATCAAATCTTTATGTCATCTGAAATGTTTTTTTTACCCATAAAAATTGTAAATAATATGTAGAACCAAATTTCTTGTAATTTTAAAGTGGATTTAAATTTAGATTTTTGGAGATATTTCGGGTCTGGCTGTTTGGCGCTTCTGCACATTTTTAACAGTTTTTAATATTTCGGATGGCGATTACTACGACCTTTTTACTAAAAGCATCCTGGCTGGTTCACTACAAAAAGAGTGGTACAGGAAGACATGGTACAAGAAGATATTATGGATAATGAAGTCTCCCACCTAATTCAAAACGTATTACGCGAAAGAATACAGTTTCATATAGTTGTTCCAAGCTGCAATATAAAGTGAAGACCACCATGATGATAGACAACCTTCGATATCAGAGGGCCCCATATAAATAATTTATCCTTTCAATATAATATTTCGTGACAGCAAAATTTACCGGATTTTATGCTTCAATGAAAACAATTTTTGAAGAGTTTGTTAAAGTCTTCCTGCCGATGCGAAAATAGCAACGAATTTCGGTAACAGACTCATTACTTAACAGGTCAAAGCAAAATTTAATTACCCCAAATTTTGTGTTTTATGAGTTAATTCTGTTAAATAGACCCCACGGGAGGGATAAAGGTTAACCCGGTACCTACCAAAATACCTCGTGGCTTCCCCGTTCCATTTTTAAAAGGAAAGTACAAGGCCTGCTGTGAAAAAAGTGTACCCAAAACCTTGCCGCTTGTTTGGAGCCGAAATCGTCGCTTAAGATACTAAGCCCAATTTATGTGGGCCAGTTGAAACTCTGTCAGAATATTTTTAGAATATGTCACTTGGGAATTTTCACATTTTGTTGAAATGATTCATGATCTTTATTATTTATGATATTTTTGCGCAGTATTGAAAACGAAATTATTTTAATAATTTAAAAGACCTTTCTGCTACATTAAAAATATTTTATTTGTAATTTTTCGTAAGCATATACCTTGCATTTATGTATTCTTCTTGGCAAAACAATGACTGCTATCACCTCCAGTGTGAATTTCTCCACCATTTGCTGCAATAAGACATGTCGTGTCGGATATCCAGTAATCATTTATCCTTTATTAACTTTACTTCCCGGCTTCGTTTGAAAGTCGTCTTGACTTATTTTTGAACAGTAAGATGAAGATTTCAGAGCTCAATAATTCATGAAGGAAATGCCGTTCACAAAAAAAATCATATTATGATGTGCAAATTTCAGGACGCCAGACGCCTTCAAATAGTCTAATTTTCGTGAAGTTTGGTCATTCTTCATATATAGTCTTTTTAGTCTCCTATATAGTCTTTATTGGTGAATATCCCACGTTTCATATTTGCATCGGTATTTTTTTACATTAGCTCCACACAGGAGGCTATGTCATCTTAGGGGATGCTGTGAAGCGAGTTTTTTGAGGAAAGGAAGAAGAGGAATTTCTGGGAAGAAAACAGTTATGAGGGGTGGGTAGGAATCTGGGGGTCAATGTGTCTAGGAGTGACGGACGTTTGATTCCATCCCTCTAACTGCGGTGCAAGGTGATGGGTCGAGAGATACTGGCTGGAGAGGATAAAAGGCCTCCCTCAACTGTTTTTTCAAACCTGCCCACCACGCAGCAGGTGAGCAGACGCATCGGCCGCCAAGACCTGGACATACCTCACCCCATGAACTCGGGCACCCCTGCTAAGTCGTCAAACGTAGCAAACCACTTCGGGTGACCTATGGCAGGGGTGTTGCAATAAATGGTTTCCGGGCGGCGCGGCGGTACCCATACCCGCCCCTAAAATGGTGCTCAAACCCGGCATGCCGGGTGCAGTACTTCCGGCCTTCTAATATCATTGTTATCTTCAAGACCCAAGTTCTCTCCTTCCGTTCTCCTCCTCCTCACGGAAAAGATCCTCCGCACGGTCTCCCAAAAGATGACCGATCCTGGGGGAAATCATTTTCCTCAAGACCTCATGTGCTTCTTCCACAGGAATATACAAGTATCCGATGGTCCTCTTGAATCGTAAACAACTTACCGCGCGCAGTCCCTGGACTAGGATTTATCAGATCTAAACATGAGCTTCAGATAAACGCTAGGAACAAACACAAAATATCTGACATGAGTGACGCCATGTTTAAAGTATCGACCAGACGAGCTATTCCGTATTTTTTGTGAGAACGAGATCGATATCGCGCGAGAACTCTATCAGGAGAGGAATGTTTTTTTGAGGAGAGAAGGAATAAACATTGGTCTTGAAGAGACCCGTGTTGTAGGAAGGAGGAAACACAGAGGCCGGCAAATAATTCCACAGCCGAGCTTAGGTTGTTTAGTTCGTTTTAAACACACATTCCTGCAGGTATGCATGCATATTTATTCATTTACAGCGATATAAAATCACACAAATCTGACAAGAGATCTCGCCCGATATCTATCTCGATCGATGGCACATTCTTTCTGAACACCCTTTCGCAGTCACTTAGATGTATTTTGTGTAAGAAGGTATACCGTATTATCCTTAAACCGACTGCATATTTTATATAATTATGCCGAGGTGGCAACTGTTGGGGATCAACTGTCGTGGGATAAACTGTCATGGAATCATCTGCAACACGTGCGTATGTACAATAGATAGGCGCGTTTCTCGTATTCTCACGTTTACGGAACGGTTACGATACAAAAAATGCAATTAACATATGTTCCTTATGTTATGACAATATGTCATAGAGTACGAATGTTTATTGCCTTTTTGTAGAGTCACCGTTCTGTAAACGTATGAATATTAAAAGCAGCTAATAGAGAATAACACAAGAAGTGCCTTTTGGGCGTGTCTCGTAATATATTTATTTTGTATATTTCATTGATTTCTGTATTTCTCTTTTTTTAGTTCACCACATTTTCTCTCCTACTTTTAGCAGTTCAAATTAAAATTAAATCACTTCCTGAAAGATGTTATTGATATCCATTAAAATTTAAATGTAAACCCTCAAAAATTTTCATTTAACACTTTTTGTAGATTTAAGTAAGAAGATGCACTTTATCAGAATTGTTTATATCAGGTGTTGTATCAGTATCAGTTTATATCAATTCGTTGTGTATTTTTGTATTATGGTGCTAAATTTCAATTTGTCGTTATTTTATTGGTCAATGACATACATATTATTATCACTGTCATTTATGAATTTCTAAAGACTGTTTACAACACTAATAAATAAAATAAGTAAATAAAATTTAAAAATCCTAGTTGGACAGACAAAGCTTTCTTATATATAATTTGTACTTTCTTTTGTATCTATCTATAGTAAATAAAAAATATAATTAAAATAAACAAATAAACATATAGACCACTACAGTGTCGATATATTTTTCAACATAGAGAATTTTCTTCTAACAAAATTAGTAAAAAAATCTTTAAAAATCGGTCCAGTTATGGGGAATAAAAAAACTTCGATTTTAATAATTTTATTCAGGTTTAATCAGCATGAGTTGCATTTTTCCCTTTCGCTCAGTATTCGGGAGAGTAAGAGCGACAGTGACAGAAACATTTTGGTAAAATAACTTTTGTTCAAATTTTTCAGCGACTGGGTTTCCTCTTAATGAAAAATAAGTAATCAAGAAGCACAATTTAAATTAAATTCGTCTATGAAATAATATATTATCTTCTTCGTAGTAATATTATATATTCTTAAAAGGTAATAAATGCGTAATGGTTTGGCAATGCCTCGCATTAAAATAAGCACAATGTGAAGTAAACTATGGAGATGTGTGGGTGCTTTATTTCTGAGAGCACAAAAACAATACAACAGCGGCTCTGCGGTGAAGGGGATAAGACGATAATCTCTTTACGCGGATTAAATAATGAAGCTTCACAGAATCAGAAGGGAAAATAATACCTAAATTGTTTTCATTCTGAAGCCACTTCTATAGAAGAAAAAGTCCGCACCGAATCTACTGAATAAATTTTGATCTTACGTGATACAATAAAATATATTACTTCTCAAATGGTGTCAAAGGATCTCGGTATGATCTCGTTGGAAACATATTGTTTATTCGGATATATTAATTTATTTCTTTAATTGGTGCCTTGGGATCTGGATTCATTTATGAACAAGTTCGACTGTGTAATTATTATTACGCATTTCGAAGGCGCTACCAAAATGTGATGAAGCCACCTACAGACGATATATTTATATTATTTCGTAATGTATGTTATTTTTAATTTAAGTCAAATTGGTTTTCTTTTGCCATTATTGAATTCCGATTAAAATATCGATAATTATTATTTATGGTTATCAATTAACGTTTAAAGTATTCTCACTTATTGACTAAAGAGTAGAGTGTTTCAAAATTAATAATTTGTATGACTTCGGTGACAATTGAATACCCATATACAGCTGTATGTTAGTTAACAGCAAATATTATAGAATATTTTATGGTGTTATACAAAGAGATTATTTCATATTATTTCCAATATATTTTTAAATGGCAAAATGACGGCGTTCTCGTTCAATGGTGAACTTGACATTAATTGAAGCAACAACATTATTACAACATACAAGTAAATTAATTCATACTTAGTACACAAAATTGCGTTCAACTTTAAAAAATATTTTCCGTCTAAGTAGGTCGCTATTACAAGTGAATCCAAGCCGACAAAAATGATCAATTTGATAGCTCAATTTCAAAAGTTCAATGAAGTCAGGTTTCACAAATTGAGACAGAATATTAACGTTATCGCTCAAAGCACCGATCAGTTTAAATAAGAACATTTCAGAAATTTATAATGTCGGATGATATTCTTACATCCGACAGAAGGAGCACTGAGCGCCGGTGTCATTCTCATCAAATAAGATTAATCTTATATTTGAAAGGGCTCCTTGATATATTTTATCGATACCAAATCAAATTTCCGATATTTTTCCACTTATATAAATCGTCCCTGCGGCAGAAATGAGCGAGCGTCATACCTTAAGCGCCACATCAGACTGGCTCACAATTTTCCACATCAATTCACAACGTATTATGTGAATTTATTCACTCTATCTCTCAGCCGGCACCTACCCTTACACCTATACCCTCCCGGGTACCTGTACTCGTAATTCATCCCTAACATCCTGCCTCAACCCAGACAAGCCTCCCGTTCCCCTCCCGCTCCCCTAAACCTCCTCAGCCTCAGTACCTCCTAGATCTTCCCGGTGCAGACTTCTACCCTTTCTCCCCTCCAGAATCTCAATGATTCACCCCTATTTTTAGAAAGACATGGCTGTGTCAGACTAAAGGTTTACACCTTCTTGATTGCGTATTAAATTACTACGTCTTATTTATGTTCATTTAAATACTGCGAATTGATAAAATTACAATCAGGAACTAAGTAATTATTGCTGCGAAAATTCTAATGGAATATCACTTTAATTTACATAATTAAATTCGAATCTAATTAATAAATTAAAACTGCATTCAAAACCAAATATCATCTGCAAGGTTTTTGCGCATCTTTACAAACCTTTCTTTGTAAGCAATCAAAAGAGAAATTATGTTTTCTCTAAATTCAGAATGTATGGATATAATTAGAGTAATAATTGTGCACTCAACCCCAACACCACAGATAAAAATGTTTATACAATCTTAGTTTTTTTTTTAAGGAAATCAACAGTTTACAATTGGATTAACTTATACGTGTATAATTTACCTAACTGAGAAACCAATTATAGATTTCCTCATTATACTGTTATATAGTGTCTAGAAATTAAGCAGTAATCTTACACCAACTAAAAGATTATTATTTTTAATTGATAAACTAACGTTTAACCCCTCTGCAACGTAAGCAGATATAAGCGTAGAAATAGGACAGCAGTCAAGTGCAATAAGCGTGTTTATACGTCAGCGCGTGTGTTTCCATAGAAATCGTTCTAACTCCGTTATTGTTTTAGTTACATCCCTAAACCAAAAAGTAAAAGGTCGATAGTAGATCAAGCTACACATCCCTATTAAGTTGTCTATGGAAATACATATCAGGAATCAGCTGTCAGTCGTGTAGTTGACAAAAATATTTACCCGCGCAAATTTGCTACTGGCGGCTCCACCGCGCTCCACATTTTAAATTTTTATTAAATATTTTTAACAATTATTATAAGCAGTAATTGTCAGCCTGAAACACTCATTTACATTGAAAAATCTTCCGAGAAAAGATGCTGGCCGCCAACGGGACTTGAACCCGTGTCCTTCTGATTGCCGGTCGGATGCTCTGACCACTGAGCTATGGCGGCTTATCTAATACCCGCCAAATAATTCAATATATACTGGTGTTTCATTCAACAATTACTGATTATTTCATTTTTCCACCTGAAAACAACCAACTTTATTTTTGTGAGGGAGGTATTGTTAGTACTAAATCTCTCGCTAGGTGGCGTCGAGACAAATTATGTCTACATTTTTTGGTGAAATACTTTTACTTGTTAAATATTAATTATTATTTTTAATTTATAAACTAACGTTTAAGGCAAGATTTGTATGCAAAGCACAAAGGGTAACAATTATTATAAGCAGTAATTGTCAGCCTGAAACACTCATTTACATTGAAAAATCTTCCGAGAAAAGATACTAGCCGCCAACGGGACTTGAACCCGTGTCCTTCTGATTGCCGGTCGGTTGTTTTCATGTGGAAAAATGTAATAATCAGTAATTGTTGAATGAAACACCAGTAATATATTGAATTATATGGCGGTTATTAGATAAGCCGCCATAGCTCAGTGGTCAGAGCATCCGACTATTGATTATAATAATTGTTACCCTTTGTGCTATGCATAAAAATCTTGTCTTAAACGTTAGTTTATAAATTAAAAATAATAATAAATATTTTTATATGAAATGATAAAAAAATGAAGTGACAAAAGTGTTTATTACACATATATACAATAGAATAAGTATTGTTGTTTACATAATCTGTGATTTTAGTACCGTTTTCACATAAAAACATCACGTGAGTCATTTTTACCTATGTTTAATGTTTGCGTTCTAAATTTTAATATTTACAAATGCTAATATTTATTTGTAATATAATAATTTGAAAGCCTATTTTGTAACCTTTCTAAAACAGTTTTTACTATTCGGCTACGTTCAGAAATGTTTCATTTATAGAGCTTTAATTGTGAAGCGGTAAGAACAAAAAGTTTTCGTAAAATGTCATTTCGTTATAGACACCAAAAGCGAATATTCTCGAAAATTCGTGACAAGATTTTTATGCTTAGCACAAAGGGTAACAATTATTATAATCAATAATTATCAACCTGAAACACTCGCCTACATTGAAAAAAAAATAAATTTGAAATTTTTCAATGTAGATGAGTGTTTCAGGCTGATAATTATTTCTTATAATAATTGTTACACTTTGTGCTATGCATAAAAAGCTTGTCTTATACGTTAATTTATCAATAAAAAAATTATAATTAATATTTGATAAGTTAAAGTATTTCCCCGAAAAATGTAGACATAATTTGTCTTGGCGCCACCTAGCCAGAGATTTAGCACTAACAATGCCTCTCTCACAAAAATAAAGTTGGTTGTTTTCCGGTGGAAAAATGTAATAAACAGTAATTGTTGAATGAAACACTAGTATATATTGAATTATTTGGCGGGTATTAGATAAGCCGCCATAACTCAGTGATGAGAGCACCTGACCGGCAATCAGGACTCGGGTTCAAGTCCCGTTGGCGGCAAGTATCTTTTCTCGGAAGATTTTTTCAATGTAGATGAGTGTTCCAGGCTGATAATTATTGCTTACAATAACTAAAAGATATTACATTATTATAACAGGAGGTGGGTAGTACATAATATATGACATTACATAATACATCATTACATTTATGCAGTGCAGTACTCATTTAATACAATTTTAACACACTTTTGACAGAGTTTTTGTATTTATTTTCGTCACAATTGAAAATATCTATATCAGAGAAAATGTTATTTTATGTTGAACACAGTCTTCGAAGGCAAGCATTTTGGTTTGAAATTGTTTTACAGTGTTTTTCTTTAAAAATATCGCACGAACGTGTGTGCCGTGTAGGTACTTTCAAATCTATTCTGTTCAATAATTCAGGACAGTCAGTTATGTTATTTACGATTTTATATAGCAACATTGCATCAGTTAACTATTAAGTCTCAATTCGAAGCTACTAAACCAAAAAATAAGTGACACTTTCTCATTGGAATTGAATAAAGTTCCCTGAAATTGCCAACATTTATTTAAACGCTGACATGACAAGATCGTGAGTCAACGTGCTGCAATTTCAATCGAACAATTTCCGATGAGAATTGCGTTTAATATGTTGAAGAGGGTTTTCTAAATCCATCAAACGAGGCTGGGGATGAAGCCGCGGGGGGCAAAGATCAATTTTAAACGGCAGAATGCAGCAAAGAAATGATCGTACTTGAATTGCAAAGATAATTTATTCCTTTAATCTACCGATATTTGGTAGGGGAGATAATGTGGGTACGCATGTTAACTCGGCGATGTGCGATGCCAAAGGGAAAATTCATAAGATCATTTTTATAAATTATTGAAGGTGTTTGATTTTTTTGAGTGGTTCGATTTCACATGGCAGCACCTCTCCTCAGAATATTTGCACTTTTCTGTACTGTTTTCGTGACTGCCATTTAGAATCAAAATATTTTTCGATATAGCTTTAGCTTCGTGTTTAGTGATTATTATTATATTTTTCATTAGCTCCACGCAGGATGCCCTGTGGACACTAATTCCCATCAGGGCCTGTATCATCTTTGGGGGTGCTGTGTGGAGGATCTTTTAGGAAAAGAAAGGAGAGGAAGTTCTGAGAAGGAAGATGGTATGTAGGATGAGTAGGAATCTGGGGGTCAGTGTGTCTAGGAATAACGGACGTATGAATCCAACACTTCCTACAGTGCAAAGCAATGTTCCGAGAGAGTCCTGCGGGAGAGATCAAAAGGTCTCCCTCAAGCAGTCACTCCCTATCCGACCTGCCACGCAGTTTGGTGAAAGACCCTGACAAAGTGCTAAGTCGCCAAACGTAGAGTACCACTTGTGGTGACCTGCAGCAGGGATTTTGGTTATTCAATCAAAGGTTCCCGTGGCGGCGGTACCCATACCTGCCTCCCAAATTGAATTTAGATCTAGATAGCCGAGTACTTCCCAGCAGTCCCCTTTCCCTCAGCGGTGTTTTATTGTATTAAACACGTAAAAACAAAAAAAAACTGTTAAAGTAAAAAATATGGCTGATTAATGCGACCAGTTACTTAGAGCCAGATTTGACTAAGTAGTGGTTAATGTCATTACTCATTACGTATCTTTACTATTTAGGGGTTAGGTTAGGTTAGGTTCGGTCAGGTCAGGTTATGTTAGGTTAGATTGGAAAAGCCTGGACCTGAACCCATGGGTCGCCAGTTCAAATACCGTACAAATAAAAGTAGAAGTGTTTATGTTTGTATTATAAGTACTCCATGGGTACACCGGGCCAAGGTCGCATGTGTAGGCACCCATCGGCATTCCTCGCGTGTGGTATTATAGCCTTGTGGGGTTAAACCCGCATTCCCACTTCATGCTAATGTTTTCTGACTGCGAAATTACTTGCCCATAAATTTATTGGAACCTTTGTGAGGTCTGACCTAATGTCTCGAAAACCTTAGTTGAATTCGGCGTTTTGAAAATATTTGATAATATAATAATGCGGTGGCGTAATGATGGCCTCCGCGATATAATGGGTGCTTCCAATTCTCTTAACTTTAAGGTCGCGGGTTCAAACTTTCTAATAAATAACACATCTATTTTAGTTTTTTACAGAAAAATGCATGTGTTTGCATAAATATGTGCCAGAGTGGGCTAATAGAATGCATTGTCCGGAATGGCATCCGAATCCAATAATAATATTTGTAGTAGTATGTAGGGATTTAGAAAGGTTTTTTTTATTAAAAACGATGTTTTTATTTTTTTTTTAAATGTCAAGGATATTTCACTTTGAAAAAAAAAATATTTCGCTTTGTAAAGATGTCTTTTCACAAAATAATTGAGTTTTCTTATTATTTATCTCTAACATTTAATTGGATGTGCATTTAAAGATTATCATAAAATATTGACCCGTGTGTTTATCCTACGAAAAAAAAAGTTTTTGTAGATAATTCTCTTTATGAAAACGCTCCTCAATTTTCGTCTGATGTTTTGAGTAAGGCAGATCGAATGACAATTGAAGGGTACAGGGAGAGAATGTCACAATTTGTAAAATTTTCGGGAGAGCAATTTTATTAATTTATTTATTTTTGGAAAGTTGACAGCAAATCTTAAAATTAGCAGGACAATGATACTAAAAATTAACTATGCCAATTATAAACTTTTCACTGCTGATGGCGAATGATGGAAGTGTGACAATGTAAGTATTTTTTTAGTTTCAACAAAACGGTGTTTTTTTTCTTTTCATCTTTGAAAGTGTACAACTAGAAAATTTAACTATATTACACAATCAGATATTTTTTGCAATTATAAATATATTATTTATTGTTTTTTTTGTGTTTAATTTAATTAAAATTTAATTTAATAATAATAAGTTATTATCAAGTTCTGCAAGTATTTTTGTACGTATTTTTGTAACAGCTGTTTTGACTTTCAAGAAGAAAGAAAGAAAAGAAAGTTTGAAAATGACCTTGAAAGCCGAAACAGCTGTAACAAAAATATATATTAATTCGAATAACATTTAACAATCAACAAACTAAACAAGCATTTATAAATTGGTGACCAGACAACTCAGAATGAAACCAACTCCGAAGCACCTCAGAAAGGTCATTAAGAGTGATGATAAAAAATATTAAAAAATTGGTTAAATAGGTTAAGTTAGGTTAGGGTAGTTAAGTTAGGTTAGGTTAGTAGGGTTAAAAATGTGGAAAGAGTCGGAAATACCAGAGAAAATGGGGAATTGTTCTGAACGACCTCCTTTCTAACATTTCGGATATTTAAATATAACATGACGATATAACATGATATGAGATGACGATATAACGTGACGATCTAAGATGACGCAAATATGAATGGTAGAAGAAAAAGTTAAAAGACAGAAGCAGAAGACACGGTACGATCAAGTGAATCAGACACTTGAGTTAGGCCATGTCAAGAGTCAGAATAATAGAAGAGTATGTATGATAAGATGTATGAATGTGAAAGAGGCAAACAGCGTGTGCCAAGAATGAATTGTTTGATGGTCCGTCCTCTCTGCCCACCCCTGTGGGAAACAGCGTGACGGTTAGTTAGTAAGTTAGTACAAGAATAAGAAAAATAGCTGTTACTTCAATATTTCAATGATTGTCCGGTCAGTGGCTGAGTTGGAATCGCATAATTACTCTTTGTTACTACATTATTACGTATAAAAATGATTATTTTGATAAATTTCAATAAATGAAGCCAATGCCCTTTGCTTACTCTTAAGCCCATAGCACTCTTTTTACCTGTAGGTATTTTCTTAAAATCATATTTTAACTGGTACAATCAGTAATCACCTTTATTAGACTTTATCTAAAACGAATCAAATAAAATATATGATTGTGAACAAAATGGCGTATTTAGATTGATTTGACAAAATCATAGAGTAATCTCCTTTTCTCCCTGAAATCTTCAATTATTATTCACTAAAAAGAAGGCATTTTATTATTAAATATCATAACTCACAAGCAGTTAGCAGTTAATACCATTACATTTTTTTTTTATATAGATACCCTTTATAATACCAGTCTATGTTGTGTACCTTCTGAGTATCTTTTATGTTTATAAAGCGTCAAAACACACAAACACTTTTTGTGAGCATAAAAATCTGAGAGTTCTTTTGAATTTGGTCATTTTCGGAGCTATAAATGCCGAACCTAACCATTATTTACAATCGTAAAAAAGTATTTTTTTGAGACGTTGGAAAATTCCTCTGAAAAAATATCAAAATTCCTGCAGCTTTACCTTATTTACGAATAAAGGTTCCCAAAATAGGACCTCTGTGGAACCCAATTTCCTCCGTGATACAAATTTTCCCATTACTTGTGAAATCAAATTACCCAAAATCTTGACTTTCATTTAGACAAGTAAAATTTGATGGGAAAGTCCGCTATTTTTTTTTTGACAAATCGGCCAGTTCTCAGAAAGGAGGAGAAAAAGGAAAGGTTTAAATATTGAAAATATAATAAAGACAATAAACTCATTCAGTAAAAAAATTATATTATTAAATACAACATCAAAGACGGAAATCATTTTTACGTGAAGCTTTAAAAGGTAATGTAGGTGGAAAAAGTAATTAAGAATAATAATAAATAAATTTTAATATTGCGATTGTACTTTGCATTGGTTTTTGTATCAGTACCTATTAAACAATACAGAAATTTATTTCCTCACTGAACGATGTTATTATAAAGCCTACAATTTAGCTCAGCGCAACGACGCTAGATGGCTCTTTTCCAGGATGCGTGGCATTTTCATACAAATCATTAAAATCTCGTAATATTGTGTATGCTTCTGAAAATTTCACGTAAATAAGCTCAGAAAATAACATGAATAAAACATTTTAACCGATTTCTTGTGATTTTTTTAAACTGTGAAAAATAAACCTATTAAAATAATTTTCTCTTTCAAACATTCACATAAGAATTTTACACATTTCTTAAAATTAAATAAAAAAATAAAATTTCCACTACAAACAAACATCTTCAAAAATTAAAGTGTGAATTTCATTCTAAAATTAGGTTAATAAGTTTTTTTTAATATGAAATACTAGTAGTTCAATAAACAGTTGATCTCATGTACAAAAGTATGTTTCGATTTTTATATTATGTAATCAATCAAAACCAAAATTTCTTCTAAAATAAGAAGATTGTAGGTACTTAAATACGTACCTTTTTAATTATAACATTAATAAGTAAAAGAAATTGGACAAAGTAACAACACCTAGGTTAATAAAATAAAAACAGAAAAGAAAAAAAATAATGCGAAAAAGAAGTGAAAAACGTTAATCTCAAAAATGTCTGCAAGTGCAAGCAGCCGTTTTTGAAGAATATTTTACCGTCACCAGAGGGCCATCAGGGGGGACTCTATCCAGGCAGTCGTGGCAGTGATGATTGTATCATTCAATTGTTCGATGATTCTTTAAAATTACAACTCTTTTTTAAAACTTTCTTAAGACTGTTAGGTACCTGGTACCTACCATAATATCGGAAAAAAGCGAATGAAAATGTCGAAATATTTAACGGCCACCTTCTTGAACCGGAAATGGAACGTACAAATAAATTTAGAGAAATGTGAAATTCCAAGCTAAGAATAAGACAAATTCCTATAAAACGGAAACAAGCATAAATACTAATTATTGTTAATAATATAATATGAAGTAATTCCGATGATTTTCTCCAACACAGTGGTAGGTAGTAAGGTAATGTGACAAGAAGTGGCAGAGTCAGATGAATATTTCCTGCCACGTAGCCGGGTGGCAGAGGAGAGGCGAGGCAGTGACTAAGTTCCCTGGAACACGTACTAGATGGAAGTTAGGGGAGATGGTAGTGCTACCGAGGGATGCTCCGTGGGGAGAGAGCTACCTTCC